>CM021749.1:2270811-2870811 GCA_011075105.1 Heteronetta atricapilla
CGGCACACACGGCACGGCACACACGGCACGGCACGGCACACACGGCATGACACACACGGCACGGCACACACCACACGGCACACACGGCACGGCACATACCACACGGCACGGCACACACGGCACACATGGCATGACACACACGGCACACACGGCACACACCTCACAACACACACCGCGCCCCTCCCCACGTCGGTCCCACTGGGCTGGTTCAGTCTGGAAACATGGGCACACCTACATCAGCACAAAGGCGCAGGCAAAGGACATTCTGCCTACCTGTACCGTTAGCTAACGCTTTCAGTTTATTGCCTGTAAGTACTTTTTGAGAAGACTTTTTGAGAAGTTCGAGCATAAACGTGTAGAAATGCTTCGCTCTGATGCCGGGTACTTTAATTCCTCTCATATGAAAAAGAATAGCCCAGAGAAAGTCCGGGTATTTCAAAAGGATGCGCTCCCATGAACTAATTAAGATGTAAACCATGACAAGCTGCAAGTATCTGTGCTCCAATTGCAAGCAACAGCCAGGCAAAGGATCTACGAACAATTTGGAAATTACTTAGGGGAATTAGGGGGGTTGTGTAATCTGATTTAGCTGTTGCTTTTGTCAATAGGGAGATATGAAATGTCTGGAATCTCCATGCGAGTTTGAGAGTAAGTGGGGTGGAAAAAAAAAAAAAAAAGAAAATAATCAATAACCTAATTTATAATTCCACTGATGGCGAGGGCCACAGCTTGTGCAGGGCAGGTGAGGGT
The DNA here is from genome assembly GCA_011075105.1 of Heteronetta atricapilla. Classification (NCBI taxonomy): domain Eukaryota; kingdom Metazoa; phylum Chordata; class Aves; order Anseriformes; family Anatidae; genus Heteronetta; species Heteronetta atricapilla. The sequence goes on from CM021749.1 coordinate 2,271,562, forward strand.
TTGCTGTCAGAAGAAGGATTTGCTCTTCAGACACAGCGCTGCCTCGGTCTGCGTGCATGGAGCCCTCAGTCAATGCCCAGGGTTGTGATTGCCTCACCAGGGTTCAGTTTGATCTCTAATGTCCTGCAAGGATAGATTTGCAATAAAAATATGTGAAAACATTTATAGACATTAAGTTTACACGGTGGCTCTGATCCTGTGGATTAGTGTCGAGTCTGTAAGTCTGCCAGAGAGAATAAAGCACTGCACTGTCCTTACACTAAGAGCAATTTAATTTGTACGTCCAGATGTTCATTTTGAGATTTTTATCTATTTTGAAGAGTTATATCTCCATTGCCTTGGAATAAAAACATAATTATGTGTAAGCCATTTACAAGATTCCTGTGGCAAATATTCCTCACCCTGCCGGGTTATTTTGGGCCGGTGAAGCCACAGTTAATACAAGGGAGGAGGACTGTTTGACAGAACTATTGAAATAAATAAAAGGACTTGTTCAAAATGCACATCAAAGCATGTGAAAACGTGAAGGTTACCGAAGCCCAAGAGATACCTCCATGTCTTGCCAGGCCCTGAACTGTTGGGAAATGTTTCTAGCAGCAAACTGTCCCACTCTGCATTTCTAAGAGGCTGAATCCCAAGAATAATAATGCACAGAAGATTGCAGCCCTTGGCTTTCCAGCCAGACAGTAATTCAATGAACAATGCGGCCAGCCCATCAAAGCATCCTTGCCAAGTTACACAAGTACCACTCGTAAGAAAAGCTTTCTACTAGAAAAAGAGACGGCAAGAGAGAATATGCTGGGGGAGAGGACGGGAAGGGCTCTCTCCTAATCCGACGCTTAATTACAGCACGGCTCCCATGGTGTTGGTGGCTGTGCTCAGAGCACACGTGTGCCGGGGCGCTTCCTCCTGCGCACAGCGCGCGGGTGTCGGGGACGCAGATGAGCTGTGCCCCAGTGCCAGCCTGCTCCCGCGAGGAAGCGGACCTCCCACCCCATGCCCAGGACCTGGGGGGACTTCAGGAGCTGAGTTTGGGTAAGGGGAGAGGCCCCCGCGCATCAGGTGCTGAGCAAGGAGCGCCGTCCTGGACCTCGTGGAGTGGCAAACTGCCCAAACAAGCTGCAAACTGTGGTGCCTTGCAGGGACTTTGGAAGGGAAAGGGGCCTCGGATATGCATGGCACTGATCCACGGGCTGCTAAGAAGCCACCCAAGGATACAGGACACATTTTGAAAGGAAACAAAGATAAGTGTGTTATATTTTAAGTGTCTGCTATGCCACATCAAGCCACTAAACGGTTTGGGTGTTCTTGTAGCATGAGTGCCCTTTCTGAGCCCATGCAGCAGCAGCTTTCCTCAGTCTTTCATGCGTTTTAGCTACACAAACACGTCAAAGCAGAACACCTCCGTAACTCTGTAACATTTCTCCCACCGCTCCCTCAGCAGCAGCCCTGTGCTGCAGCTCCGAGCACTGCAATTAACCAGTGGGGCACTGGCAGGGAGGCAGCATGCAACCTAGGCAGGTATCACAGGATCTCCTCCTGTAGCAGCTCCGGGAACAGCCCAGCACCTCTGGGACAAAACACAGCAAGTGCAGGGAGATGGGGCCATGGGGCTGCCTGCACGGCTTGGACCATCTCTTCGACCTCCAGAAACGCCCAAGAAGCCCAGGATGCTCGTGGCTGAGGGAGGACACGTGGGATGGTGGGGCTAACCCGGGCTGTTTCTTCTCTCGCAGAAAGAGGGAAATCACCCGATACAAAAGCTGCATGCTGTGACCAAAGCGCTTCGGTGCCCAGATCCATTCTGAACTTGCATTGTGCCTGAAACCACGGCACCTTCCCCCACTTTGTAAAATAACAACAATTCAAAGCCATGACGCATATATTCCATAGCTGCTAGAGGTCAATATTAAGGCTTCTCAAACCCTTTTCAGGCAGACAGCTACCATGCATTATGAATTTCTCTTATGTTATCTTTCCAATGAACTCAGCGGCCTGACCTGGACAAGCCAGGCTCCCCAGGGACAGGAGATAATTTAGTGTGTGTCACTCCTCCTTCGGCTCAGGCTGCTAGTGCCCCAGTTTATACTCATTTGTGTGTTGAAAATAACCCCTGAAATCCACAGCTAAATGCATAAAGGCTTGTGCCTGGATTTCAGCCGAGTCTCCGAAGGCTGTACATCATTTGTTTCAAGATCCTGCCATTATGCTCCACTGCCAAGCCCCAGGTGCTAATATTCATCACCCTCATCTCTGGTGCCGTTTGGCTAACGACACCTCATGCAAATAGGACCTCAGGTCACCCTCACCTCTTGAGAAAGCTGTTTGTTTTGAAAATTGGCATGAAAATCTGCCACCAAAAAAAAAAAAAAAAAAGTTTCTAAAGCGTGCCCCTGCCAGCAGCAGGGCAATGTGGAAATAAAGGGCGTTGTATCTCAAAGGTAGGAGACACCGAAGGGACTGCATGTATTCATCCTGCATTTGTTTGCTGTCCCACTTGCTTTTTAGCTCGTTCTGGCTAAGACGAAAACACCTTGGTAAATGGGACCCAACCGCAGAGGCCTTGAGCTGGCCCCACTGCCCGGGGCTGAGCCTCCCAGTGTGAGCTTCACAAACGTGAATTTGGGGACCTGGCATTCAAAACCCAGCACCCTGCGTGCAGCACATACAACGTTAGGTCGCCTTCCTACCAAGCGGTCAGTGTGGTGCAGACCTGCAAACTGAAATCTCATCGACAGGGAGAGATCGCTGATCAGACGTCAAATCACTTTTTTCTGGGTTACCGTCCTCTTTAACACAATTAAGCCGATCCTCCAACAACAGCGTTCAAAAAGGAGTTTCCAGGAAACTATTTCAGAAACGTCAACCCAAAAGAGCAGTGCCTACATTTCAGAATCAAACCTGCTTTGCTCCAAGTAACAAATTAACTCCCCAACTACCTCCAGCATCTGAAAAGCAAAGTGCATCCCCAAACAAGCACAACCTTGCTCAAAAAAATAAATAGAATAGAAAAGAAAAGGAGAAAAATAAAAGAGAAAAAAAAAGAAAAAGCATTGTGCTAACATAGAAATAAAAATAACCTGAGGAACTGCAAAAGGAGCCATCTGGAGACTCCCACCATGACAATAGAAGAATGCAGAAGGAACCAAAAGGTGTACAGCAGCTCCGTCACCAACGCCCCTCTGCAAAGCGCTCAGATATGGTGGGGGCGAGAACAAACACCAGCACGTGTCTCACATGGCAAACAACAAGCACGGCCAGCTGTCCCCTTGGCACTCAGCAGCAACGGGTGGTGCCACCGGTGATGCTCCTGCCACCGAGGAACATCAACCCACCTTCACACAGCACAGGCACAGCAGTTCACGTGCTCTCTTCCCCTGCTCCCTCTTCCCCCAGCTGTATGCGGTGCAGTGAAGCCCCCCGGCTGCACCTTACAGCTGTTCCTTGTCTGGAATACAGAGGCCAATTTTTTTTTTTTTTTTTTGCCTCTTTAGAAGAGGGATTTTCTTAATAAGTATTCAGCTCTCTCACCAAAACAAAATGGGAGCGAAAGCCAGACCGCTGCTTTTTGGATCTGCTCTGTGCCTCTATTTGGTGTGTAATCTGCTCTAAAGGTATAATGTTGGGCGTTAAATCCAAGTTTGAAGGCACAGTACTAAGGCCCAGGACAACATTTACATTTCTGCGAGGATGAAGCATGAGAATTCAGTGACAAATCCATTTTTCTTATGCAGAGTTGTGGCTTCAGAGCATTTGTAAAGACAGAAGGGCCAGTACCAGGAGGATAATCAAACTGTTGGTTACACTCCTCTGTTTCTTACAGGTAGCACTCCACCCCCCTTTGAAAACAACACAAAAAGCTCCCCAAAACAGGAAAAGCCGATAGTGAATACTGCAGCCTATTTCCTGCAGAAATAAACTATCCACACATCATCTGAACTGTTAAATCACTGCAGAAAATGCCCTATTGCATGGGCCTTCCTCCTGGCCTGGAAAATTTGGTGGATTTTCACCAACCACTTGCTCAGCATCCAGGTGATGTTAGGGGAAGAGAAAGCAGGAGGCACCTGAGTTTTAGAGCTCGCCACAAAGCCCCTCCAAGAAATAACGAAGTTCCTTTGCTGGCACATTAAGAGTAGTGGTTCCTGCGCTCTTCTGCGTCCTCCCGGTAGCACGGAAGCGGAGGCACACGCTGCTCCCTGCCGCTGCACGGGCTGCGCGCCTCTGGCGGACTTGCAGCACGTTACAAACACCAGCGAGCCTCCACAGCACATCACTCAGCAGACCAGACATTTCAGGAGCTCTTCTGCTCCTCTGACTTCAGAGGGCTTAACAAAATCAGAAAATACACAACGGAAAAGCTAATTCCCACGTTTCCCAAATGCCCTCTGAACTGAACACGTCCGTTTCAGAGGCGAGACCCCACTGACTTTCCTACGCGATGCAGGTGCTCCTGACCCCTCTGCTGCTGCACAAAAGCATTTCACAAGACAGGCTCCGAGCTTGGCCACCACGAGCCGTATCTTATCTCCAGTGCCACCAAGTCCCGCTTGTCTTATCGCCGTAACCCCACGCCCAAGCCTTGTGACGCTTTGAGACATCAGCATTTGGGGTCATCCATCTCCTGGTTTGTGCACGCAAGATGGAAAAGGATGCTCAGCGAGTCAAAAGTCAGCGTTTGCAGAGATAGAAAAGACAGCCTTGGGATAAAGAAGGGCTTAGGAGGTTAAGAAGTCATTTCTCAGCTCTTTTACAGACTTGCTATAAGGTCTTAAGGAAGTTGCCCCCTCCTCACTTCTAAAAGGGGATAACCGCGGCTCTCTTGCCTTATGCACTGGCCAGCGGGGATGCGAGCGCTGTGGGCAGGGCCCATCCCTGACGGGAGCTTTACTGACAGTGCGACAACACAAACAGCCCAGCGTGCGCCGGGCCCTGCTTTAGTGCAGACTGGGCACTCATTAGCGGACACATTTGAGAGCTCTGGCCTAGCGTGTTCCACGAAATCAAGCAGCAAATCAAGAGCAATTAGAGCCAGGCCACGGAGACAGGGTTTTAACGCGCTCTCCATTATCATTTATAGCTGTCTGCAAGCCGCAAAGCTGCGCAGATCCCCCCGGCTTTGAAAAACTGAGAGCCATCCTCCCTTTCAGAAGCCTCGGGTTCTTCATGAATGGATAATCGCCACACAATTTAATGGGACGAGGGGGGAGTACCCCTAAATCTTACACAGCCCCGAGCCCAACCCCGCTGGTACTGATGGGAAGTATTGCTCAAAGACCACAGGGCCAGGAGCTGACTGGAAAAGACAAACAAGAGCCCGGAGAGATTTGTTCCCCCTCTTTGAGGGGCCCTTTGCATCCAGGGTGCAGGAAAGGAGCACGCTCGGCACGAGCCCAGCACCGCAAGTGAAGCAGAAACCTGCGGGCAGAAACAGCACCAACGCTGCTCCTTGCTGCAGATCGGGAGGAGGTCTGGTCTGCTCCCTCGCTTAATCTGGCACTCTGCTCTTCAGGCATCCAAACACGCAGCTTAATATTTAGAGGGAGATCCTATTACGGGATAAGGAGCAAGGAAGATTGCCTACATATGAATTTATGCTGAAGAGCTGTTTGTAAATAATTCCATGTGCGGATACTTGCTCGTGGCAAAGTAAAAACGCCTTGTTCTGATTTAGTTTAACCCATCTTTGAGGACAGAGACCGAATTCTCTCCTTTTTTGCATATATTTTACACTGACATATCTCCAGTGACTGCACAGAATTGCTCCTTAAACCAGGCCCGGCTCCCCTGCCCGGTCTCCCGGTGCAGTGGGGCACGCACAGCGCAGGCTGGCCTCCTGCTGCAATCTGCCCCATTTAACTCACCGCTGCACCGAGCCTGACCGAGCTAATCCTGCATCAGGGCTGACTTCACCCCCTGGCAGCCCCAGCCCGCCGCGGCCGTGCTGGTTTCAGCAGGTCAGAGGCCGTGAGGCTACGGGCGGGTGCACAGCACACGGGTCCCGCAGCACGACCCAAAAAGTGCCCCGCACACCTCGGGACAGCCCCGCTGCTTCTTCTGCCCACCAGGTGTATTCGTGCTGCCCACTTAATCCCTGCTGAAGATAGATCACAATTAAGGCCGGTGAAACGAGGACATCTTAAAGACACATAAAGCACCTCTGCAGCCTGTCTTAGTGTCTTAATCAGCACGGCTGAGATCAGGAGACTCCATTTAAGAGTTACTGTGTTGTCACAAAATGTCTGCTCCGCTCTAGAGGTGCAGCAAGGATGCCCCAATCCCTCCTGGCACAAAGTCCTATTACACTTCATGAATTTTTGAAGCTGCCTCATGAATTAATGCACTAAAATAACTTTAATAAAGTCCTCATTTACAAACACTCCCTGGAAATGTTGGTAGCATTTAAAATATACACTTAAAAATAAGCAAATGAATATTTAAAACTCTCTTTTGGAACAAGCCTGGAGGAGGAAGGCCGTGTTGAACACAGCAGCACAGCAGGAAGCTGCGTGGCGGTGAGCAGGGAGCCGAAACGAGATGCTCACGGTGCGGGAGCTCAGGGGAACGAGCTCCGCAGACACGAGCTCTCCCTGCACGTGACAGTGCCTTAAGGGACACATCCAGCCCTCTCCTCGTCCCTGTGGACTGTGCTCAACTCCCTCTGCTGAGGGTCAGGAGATGCACGGGGCAGGTGCAATGTAGTGCCAGGGAGCATTAGCAGAAACTTTTTTTCAGGGCATTTAAAGCACTTTGCTCATGAGGATGACCTTTTTTTGGTCACCCAGCCTTCTGCCACACTTGTAAACCCCCGTAAGGTCTCCTCGGTCCCTCCTGCCGCAGACAGATAAGGCACAAGACCGCCAGGCTCGGTTGTGAGGTCCAGCCGGGTCCACAGAGGATGCAGACTGGACCACCGTGCCAAAAGCGCCCCTAGCCCAGGACAATCGGGCAGTGCTGGCGTGCGATGTTCCTGCCTGGCTGGCTGTGCCACAATCAGGCTCGCCTTGCTGCACCCGAGCCGTGGGTATTTAGTCGGTGAGGCACTCTGAGATCCTTCGGGATGAAAGGAGCTATATAAATGTAAATTGTTCTCATTAATGTAAATTGTGGGACAATGCGATGTTTACAGCTAACAGTCCCACGGCTGAGCTTCAGACCGTGTATGTTTATGTGCAATTTCACCACCGAAGACCAGACGGTGGCTGGGACACCAGAAGACCCCTCTGCCCAGGAAGCAGCCAGGAGATAGGGCACAAGGTCACCAGGGACTCCAAGGACCACGCTGCGGCCACAGCACATTTATCTCCCATGTACACCGTGCAAAGACATTTCAAAATCCCAAAGTCTTCCTCTTGAGCAGTAATCCACAGGGCATTTGGGGTTTCTCTGTAGCTGCAGGAGGTTAATTAACAGCTTTTTAAGACCACTTCTCTAAAACAGGGTGACCCCTGTTCGAACAGCTTCGTTTCATAAGACGGGGGGATTCACTTTCAGAGATTTAAGTGACCAGTTACACTTGATACCAACGTGTTCACCACCTCACACCCCACATAATATCCACAGCATCCACTAGGAATTGTTCTGCTGATTTTAGTAGTCTTTGGACCTGGCCCTTCTGGCATTTAGCTCTCTGCATCCATCTCCCAGTCCCTCCGTGTTCAGGGAAAACTCCCAGTGGGTCTTGTCAACGTTATGCCCATCCTAAGAGAAAATAATACTTCTTCCTGGGCAGCCAGTGGTACCTACGGACCAAACAGAGCATCAGCAACTCGGGGAACTCACTTGCAGCTCAGATGAATGGACTGGACACAGGGCACACGAATTAAAGGTCCAGATGATGATCAGCTCAGGGCAGAAAGTGTAAATCTGAGAGCCATACCAAAACCGGAGGATCAGGGCTGCCCTGAGGAGTCCTGCTAAACGTCACCTGCAAAGTGGTTACCTCAGGTCTGCACTTAAGAGGAGGAAGTTATTTCCAGGGGACTGCCCACATACATCCTAGGACACAAACAAGAACTTCTGCATGGTTCAGAAGCTGAGCACACTCACGGACAGGTGGCTGCCGTGCCATTTGCAGAGCTGTTCTGACCCGGGTCGCGTGCTAACACCAGGCCAGGTTCTGTGCTGTGAGCCCTGGGGACGGCCCCGGACCGGCGCTAACCCTGTGGTGTCTGCAGGAGCTGAGCACGTGCGCCTGTGCGCGAAGGCTCGCAGAGATCCAACACAACTGAAACTTCCACACAGACCAAAATCAACAGCGCCAGCTTAATCCCAACTGCAAATCATCAAATTTAAATTCCAGCCTCTTTCTTTTCTGTATTTTTGTTTCAATGTTTAGAACCCCGAGTGACAAAGCAGCACACACAATGCCACCTCCTCGGGAAGCGTGTACCCGGCTGCCTCCATCTGCTTCCTCCCCCAAGCCCCCTTGTATTCTGCAAAGCAAAACATGCCTCTGAAATATTAATACTTGGCTGTTCCACAGTTATTCCCAACCCTGAATCTCAAAGCTCGTTCCCACCTTCCCCCCCCCCCGCCCCCCTTTCCATTTTTCCAGGGATCACGGCACTCGACGGGTTATGTTACTGCATACTGTACCATGTCTGAGTGGAGCTTTCATAAAAAGGTGGAAGCGGTCCAGAAGCAGCTTCTAGGGAGCCTTCCATCTGCAGCAGCATTTTATTTAGACAGCAGAGGGGAAATTAGATCCCTATGTTGCTGATTGGCTTTGGGAGTTGAATCTTCAGTTCTGTAGGAGGGGTTCATTTACACCACTGTAACGAACCCAATAGCGAACTCCCACCGGGGTGATCAGAGCTCGGGAGGGGATGTGGGGGAACAATGATTGTTCAGTTTAAGGGCAACGCTAAGTTGCCTTTCATTTGCACTGTGCCTTCGCTCTAAATTTCTTTGAATTTGACTTTGTTCTATTTAATCTGGATTTCTACTCCATCTGGCTTCTGAGTAACGATGCCAATTTATTTCATGTGCTTGCTGAAGAAGCTTTTCTGTAGAGTGGGGGAGCGGTTACAACAGAGCACCGCTCTAACAAGTCTATTTCAGTCTGGCTCTGAACCTTCCTTCCCCAAATGTTCTAGCAAATACGTTTGCAAGCAGGAATTTCTGTAATTGCAGATAATTTGGATAACAGAGGAGCGTGCAGAAAAGGCATCCCATTGGAAATACCCATTTTGGATTCCCTGAACTAGTCTCACCTAGCATAAATCAGCTTTGGCATCGATAGCACTGTGTGGAGGTGGTGGGGACAGCTTGCTCCTCTCCAAGACTCTGGACTCAAGGGCAAGAGGACATTTCTTCTGCTGAGCCCCTACCTGGAGCAGACAGATGGCTAACCAAGCCAAAACTCACTGCTTTTTAAGGCCAGATCGAAATGGAGGTGGAAGGATGACTTCTCAGTGCAGCTCCCATGATCCTCTGTATCTATACTACTAACAGCCTTTCTCTCTTCACCAAAAGAACATCTGCTGGCAAGTCCTCAACCAACCTTCAAGTCAGCCACTTGTGCTTCATCCACCTTTGCTTGATTGAGCAAAACGGCATCTAAAACACAACTCCATGTTAAAATAAACCTTTCCCTCTTTTGACTGTTGAGCAAAGGAGCAGCAATTACCAGGACCAAGGGGAGAGCTACAGACAGCCCTCCATTCCTCCCATCCCCAGACACGGGGAGCCCTGAGGCAGAGCCAGTGGGGTACCCTGCAGCCTGGAGGGACAAGGGCAGCAATACTAGGCAGAGATGCGTGATGACCTCTGACCAGGCTCCTGCATTAAACAAACGCTCTGAACCTACAGGGGAGACCTCTGGGCACAGCTCAACAGCCCGGGCTTGGTGCAGGAATCAGGACACCAGCAGCAGCGAAGGCACATCGGCTTGGGTCCGGCCATGGAGCAAGCACCCAGCACCCAATGTAAGACACTGCCCACAGGAACCCACCTGCAATAACTCCTACTGACCACACAGGCATGGGGCAATCCCACTTCTGGGTAGCAGCAGAGACATAGCTACAGCTGTTTATATTTTTTCAGCACTGTAAATCACCCTGTGAGTGCCCAGCGTTAAGCAGGATAATTTAGCAGGCTTTTCAAATGACTCAGATTCTTCCCCGTCGAGGTGTAACGGCCCGAGTCTCACAGAGCTATATTTTTTTCCATTCACTTAAGGGCAGAGAGGGCCACTTAACCTTATTATTTCAGAAGGCTCAAACCTCTGACAATTATAAACAGGAGAGTAAAAAGAAGAGCTAAATTTATGTAATACATTACTTATCATTTCGCAGTCTCTGAATCCAAGCAAGAAGGGCAAGGATGGCTCTGACACCAACTTGTTCATCTGAAGCCTGCCTTGAATGGGACCGACAGAGCTAATAGCATGAAGTGATTAACACCACAGCCTGCTTCGTGCTGCAGATCAAATGGGTTCGCTCCTACTTTGCTTCTAGACTTCACGTTCTTCCAGACAGACCTGATCCAACAGGGAGGCAAGTCTGCAATATGTTCATAACAGAGGAGCAAACACCCCATTAGCTGCTGATGACACAGTCTCGAGGACCCTGCGCTAAGGGTCCAGCAGCACCCTATTGGTCTTGCTGCTGGACTCCCATCCCAGCTCACCACAAAACACAAGTGTCACAACAGCCGCGTTTCTGCAGCCTCTTCAGAGATTTCCTTGCACTGAGCAATTCCCAACCACTGCAATACTCAAATGGAAATTCAAACACTCAGCTGGCAGTCACACGCCCCTCCCGAGCCTCCTTTTCCTTGTTACCAGCCTCTGTCCCTCTCCCAGCAGACCGTGCCTGCAAAGCCCCTTTGCATGAAGACAAGAAAATGGTGCAGAAGTCCCCTTCCAAAACAGGCAGTGATAAATGCATTTAGACAGGGCTTTGTCCAGCTTGAACAGACAAACAGGAAGAAAAAGAAATTGCTGATCTATGTGATGAGGAATTTGTAAGATAATCGACAACAACTCCAATCTCCAGTCACAGGGGAGGGTTCGAGGCACCACTCAGGCAACACAACGCTCTGCTGCATCTCCTCTGCTTGGACACCACTGCGTGAGCTTCCTTTGGACAAAAGAGGCAGGCAGAACAAATCCCTTCTCAAATACAAACCTGCAACCCATTTCAATATCAAGCACTGGAAGACGAAGTTTCTATCAAGCCAGTCAGGGCTGAAATATTGTTTATTGTACCTGAAAATTAATTTCATACCTTTGGGGGCAACCCCCGATGCCTCAACCAACCACTGACTGCACACACAAGTAAACCCGCAAGTTTAGTGACCAATTTTCTTCAGGCATGCAGTAAAGTGCACCCACGTATTTAAGATCAAAATTCAACCTGTCGTGTTCAAACATTACGGTACATAACTCAACAGAAACGTTAGACCTGCAACCGTTAAAGCATAATATTTACTGTACGCCACCACAAATTTACACAGCACAACACTACAACCCTTTGTAGGTATACAACAGTCCAGAAAACCTGAAGAATTAAGATGTAATTCTTTGAATGGGAAGCTGGTGTGCACTGTTTCTCTGTGTCAGCCATGGGCGGACAACATAAAGACGATCTCCCAGGCCGGCACACCTGCAGTTCACCCAATCCAGCAGTATTTGAATGGGGTATGTTACAGAAGGGCACTCCAGTCAGGTGCCTACAGCTGACCCAGAAATGTTGTACTCTATAGGACATCAAATGACAAAGGCTCCTGTATTTACTTCTCAGGAGTGGACTTTTCCTGCCTGTGGTGGTTGTAACACCGGGCAGCCAGGAGGTCACGGTGACTCTGCTGGGATGCAAAGGACCAGGTAAAAAGGAGGCCCAACGCCTGGCCGTAAATCTCTTTGGCAAACTGACTGACTTCCCACTGTTCCCTCTGGGCATAATGTGTAAAAGCAGATACAAAACTGAGTCTTAGAAGGCCACAAATTCCCCGTCCCCCTTCAAAGCAAGTATAAACCCTGCAAGTGTTCACTTAGGCCTGCACGCTTTTCGGCCCCATTTCAAGCCAAGCCCAGGGAAGCTGCATCCACACTGCCCTGGGACAACAGGGCTGCTGCCTTCTGACATCTCCTACAAAACCCCTGAAATCAGGAGAGAAACATCACTTCCAGACACAAGTGTGCCTCAGCGCTACTCCTCAGCTTCCCAAGGACGGGGGCTTCAATCTGCCTGCCAGGCCGGGCCCCTCCTGGTGGCGTGCAGGGACAGCCGCTCGGTGCCCACGGCTTCGGGTCACTCCAACCCACAACAGTTAGCGCAGACATAAATAATGCTTGCCCAAACGTGTGTTTATATAGAGCAAAGTAATAGCTCCATTAGACCTTTACATTCTATCAGCCAAATAATATGAGTTTTTAAAAACGTTTAGTAGTTTAACAGGGATTTTAACAGCTCCCATAACTCAGCTGCATCTTCACCGTAAATCACCTGACAGCTGAATACTCCATTATACGACCTAATCCCCTTCAGCGTTTTAGAAAAGAAGAAACAACCTTCCTAAGGTTGTTTAGGGAGGGGAACAGCCTTGGTAGGTGCCTGCTCTCTACAGGAAGGAGAGGCTTTTGCTGTTTGTTCTTTTTAAGTATTACTGATTTCTCCCCACTTCTCACATGGACCCTCCCAGGTGACAGCAGGGGCTCAGGTCTTGTAATGGGACAAATCAGCCAGGCAGAGGCCAGTTACACTCTGCACTTAACTTGCCTTGGTTAAGCACAAAGCCCAGTCCCAAAAGGAGCGGGCCCTGCACCACACAGCACAGCCCTTCTGCCAACCGCCCAGCTCAGCACCAGGCAATGTCCAGCCCTGCAAGGAGCAACTGCTGCAGCACAAAATCGAAGGCAGCCGAGAAGCAGCAGCTTGTGCTGTCTTCTGAGGCTGCTTCTACACCAGCCCGTGTGGTTCAGAGCGCATAATCAGGGTGCTTCTGCCCCTGGACCTGCACATCACTGAAGAAGCTGGTAATGCCATAAAACCGAGCCATCTCACACCCCCAATGAAAATATTTCAACATAAGATGGTCAAGCCTGACCACAGAGCTGTAGGAAACCCTTCTTCGCTGCCTGCCAGCCCAGCTGCATTTAGCTTCGCTTGGCACTTGCCAGAGGGAACAACAACCCCTGCACCTTCTATGCCCTCCACGGCAAACGGGGATCATCACCTCCAACTGGGCAAGGACAGAGACCAGCAGAGGACAGGCAGATTAAGCCCAGAAAACATAAATCAATGAAACAGAAAGGGGAACAGTCAGCAGGACGGGAAAGAAGAGGTGGAGGTCCGGAGAGCAGAGCAAAAAGGGGACGATGGACTCGGCTCAGTTTTTGTGACCACAGGAGGTGCCACAGGGAGGCGTGGGACAGGAGATGTGCAGGAGCATTCACAGCAGGAGAGAGATGCTGGCCCAGGCAGGGAGTTTGCAGCGGGAGCAGGAGGCCAAGAGCAGCCCCGCTGGAGAGGATGTCCATGCCAGTTTGCAAATGCAAGCGTGAAATACTACATATGGGGCATGTAAGCCTCCATTTTCCCCTTGCCTCTCTCAGAAGTGGTGGGTTTGATCCTGACAGTCCCCATCTTGTCTCCTGCCCCTGGAAGGCCCTGTTCTCACATTTTCTCATATATTTCAAAGCTCACAGACAGAAGCAGAAGCAGCAATTAAGTGCAGATGCAGGTAGAAGGGCGATCCCCTGGGAAACAGTTTAAGAAACACTGTCTCTAATGGGAAATTTCACTGTATTTCACTCTGGCTTTATGATCTACTCTGATGAGCTCTTTAAAAAAAATACAAATGCTCTCTCACTATATATATATATATATATATATATATATCTCCATCCAGATGAATGCTTTTGATCACTTAGCATAAGTTTTTCTTGGCTGTAAAAGATGGCAGGCTGAGGAAATTAAATGAGAGCCGAGAAGAGCCGAGGCAGCTGGATCCCGGTCACGCAGGGATCGGAGGCTGGACAGGCTCCGCGAAAAACAAGGACAAAGCCAGACCCAACCCTGAGAGATTTACACCACGTGGGGTCCTGCACAGCAAACCACAATGACATAGCGGCTAACTGATGTTGGCCAAATTCCATAAATAAGTGCTTGATGAAGTTCCTGCAAGCTTAAAGATTTATTCCTTCCCCTGCTAAAGCACATAGTGCCTAAGAGATGAAGATCTCAGCTGGTTCATTTGTTTGGAGATTGGACCTGAGAAAAATTCCCCCAGCTCTTCCTAACTGCAGAGGGTTCAATTTGAGAGCAGGATGGGACTTCTCGTGGGCTTTGCTGCTATGAGCCTGTATAGCAAAGCAAGCACAAGCCTGGAGGTGACGTGGGGACGAGGACACAGTGTCCCTGTGCCTGGTCTGGCATCCCAGACCAGGTCAGACTAGCCACCTCCTCATGCTGTTTATCTTGGGTTCACCATACACCAAACTACAAACCACAGGTGTGTCATACAGACAGTTCCACTTTTATTTAAACACCTCAAAGAGCTCTATCATATTTTCCCTATTGATTTGCAGCAGCACAGCTTCCCGCCAGACACCTTCTGCCCTCAGATCTCCTCTGCATGCCTGAATTTATTGTGGGCCAGGACCGGGGCCCAGCTTTCAGGCTAGAGAGCCTTCCTCAGCCCGACCCCAAGTCCCAGTATCACCAGATCATCACGTCCTGGTGAGCCACAGAAGAATACGAGAGAAAGCCAGGTGAGAGAATTTGCTGGGGAGTAACAAGACCCCAGAGAAAATCGTACCCAACTGTTTTTTTTTTTTTTTTTTTTTTTTTGGGGCAAAGAGAGCAGGCAAAATGCTAAAGGGTGGAAGAAGGTAAATTATCAGAGTTAAGACATTTCAAATGACTGCTCCCTGCTGCCTTCAGCAGTTTTTCTTGATGGAGTCACTAATCGCTGCAGTTTGCTGAATGACCTTGCTGTGGCCATCTCATCTTCGGGGGACCACAGACTGCAACGATCTCTGGTGCAGAGATGGCTTCGTGGCCGTGCTAACTCACAGCCATCAAGCGCTGACGGCAGCCTGTCACGACAGGGCAGAGTAACAGCACATTTCACAGCAAAATGTCTCCGCAGAGGCGTTCATCACGTCCAACACATACAGCAAGCTTTGCACTCAGGGCAGAGATGAAGAGATTGGGGCAGAAATTACCTTTTTTTTTTTTTCCTATATATACACATCTGAAAATACTGGCTGCCATGAGCTGAAAAAATGCTATAGAAAAATTAAATATTTACTTCTTCTGTTTGTTAATATCTTTCATTAGTTACTCAGCTGTAACAGTCATTAAAATGCTGAAAGGGAGCTTCATGTAAATTCATCACTAGCCTGGGAATACTCCCGCATTTGCGAGCAGGCTGCACGCTGCCGCCGAGCTCGGAGACTCGATTTCCCTACAGGCAAGGCCAAACGTCTGGTTCACTCACAATTTACAAATGATTATTTTTCTAATTAATCATTCATCAAAAAACACAAATAGCAACAGGGCGTGAAAGGCAATGCTGGTGTAAACAGAAGGCAGAGTCGATCCATCACGAGTGGCACGATGGCTCCGAGCAAGGGACAGCCCGTGCAACCGCATGCAGCAGGAGACCCCCAGGTGCCGTCACTCAAGTGACTGCAGGCGGGGGAGATGGGGAAATACCCTTTCTGTTCTCCGCAGCTAACATAAGGAAATAGATGATGCATGTTTCTGTTATGCTAAAGCTCATCTGCGTAAACTGGAGCTGCAACAGATCTGAGAAGCATATTGGGAGCCAAACACGACGATGCTGTCAAACAGGCAGGGAAGGATCGGGGCTGGGGAAAGGAGGTCAAATTCACAGGTGTGGGAGGAGAGAAGGCTTCTAAACCCCACCGCACTATGGCTGGAAGCGACACGCAGAAATAACCCTGAAGGAAAGAGGCTATAGTAGCCATAAGAGAGCAGAACAATGAAAAGGGACTTGCTCAATAAATTCCTTGGTTCCCTGCGGTAGTGACTCGACTGCAACTCATACACTGCCTGCTGCTGCAGCCTGGGGTGCACCCAGACCTTGGAAACACCGCTGCCAGGAGCAGGATGCCAGCTGCTCTTTCACCTTTGCTTGGATTAAGGAATTCTGGAACCACAAGCAAATCCTCCAGCAATTATACACCCGGACATCACCTCTCTCAGTGTCCAGACTTTGAATTTGAAGACATTTTCCTGCTTGCCAAATGGCTTGCAAGAGATGACACATCTACACTGACAGCCTGTAAGCCAACGGCTAGTACACATGCTTGTCACCCTTTCGCACTGATCCTCTGTTCTCATCACTATTAATCCAGGTTAGAAATTCCCTGTGCTCCAAGGACAGAGGTTGGAAAGGTGTCATTCCTTCCAGGTCCTCAGACCTCTCCTTGCTCTGGCCTTGCCCTAGCAGGCTCCCCGCCAATCTCTCACCAAGCCAACACCTCTTCAAAAAGGCAGAATGAACTAGTAAAAGCAGGTGGCAGCACAGTATTTTAGCCCTGCTATTGTCTCCCGCTGCCTTTTATTGTATTTCACAGGGCTAGGCTTGAAACGTGTAATCAAATTGCAAAGAGGCTGGAGGATTGTTGGCAGTCTGCTTTATTCTTGACCACTGAGATTGTGAGACCTGTCCCTGCCGTTGCAAGCAAGAGAGCTTTTCCTCCTTTGAGCAGTTTATGAAGCAAACCTAATGCCTACAACACAAGAAAACAGAGGTCGTCCAAGAGATACCCAGGACTTTTGCAGGACTGGCTTTTAGCAGAGGTTTGAACATGAGCCAGCAGTGTGCTCAGGTGGGCAAGAAGGCCAACAGCATCCTGGCTTGTATCAGAAACAGCGTGGCCAGCAGGGCTAGGGAGGTGATCGTCCCCCTGTACTCGGCTCTAGTGAGGCCGCACCTCGAGTACTGTGTTCAGTTTTGGGCCCCTCATTACAAGAAGGACATGGAGGTGCTCGAGTGAGTCCAGAGAAGGGCAACGAAGCTGGTGAGGGGTCTGGAGAACAAGTCTTACAAGGAGTCATACAAGCTGAGGGAGCTGGGACTGTGCAGTGTGGAGAAAAGGAGTCTCAGGGTGACCTTATTGCACTCTACAGGTACCTTAAAGGAGGCTGTAGCGAGGTGGGGGTTGGTCTGTTCTCCCACGTGCCTGGTGACAGGACGAGGGGAAACAGGCTAAAGTTGCGTCAGGGGAGGTTTAGGTTGGATGTTAGAAAGAATTTCTTTACTGAAAGGGTTGTTAGGCACTGGAACAGGCTGCCCAGGGAAGTGGTGGAGTCACCATCCCTGGAGGTCTTTAAAAGACGTTTAGATGTAGAGCTTAGGGATATGGTTTAGTGGGGACTGATAGTGTTAGGTCAGAGGTTGGACTCGATGATCTTGAGGTCTCTTCCAACCTAGACAATTCTGTGATTCTGTTTCCCCTCCAAATCTCTGCCAGTGCTACATCTCTGCATATTGCACAGGGATGGCAAAGCAAATGAACGTGGAACAGGGGAATTCTTCTGGAGACCAGATGAGCCTCATACCCTGAGATCCTAATGTGAAACAGTAATCCGTCCTGTGAAATAAAAATCTCAGAGACAGGTAACGTTAACAAGGCAAGCTTTCAGGGAGTTAAAAAGAGCCCAGAGGTCAGTGTCATGGAGGTTTAGAGATCTGCCCTGAACTGCAGTACCCAGGCTCTGGAAGGCCAGACTTTGGGCTGCTCCTTAACCTAATTTTAGTGCACTTGAGAAAAAACACACAACCTGCTAGCTGCATTGGACCCAACAGCAGGGAGGAGGACCAGCATCGCCAGCCAGCGGGCAGCACCACGCCAGGCACGGTAAGGTGTTGAGCAGGCTGCTGGTCCCTCCCTGGTTCAGGGCCACATCGATCGTGCTGAGGAGGTTACAACGTGTTAAACACCGGGGGACAGGCAGGTTCCGGGGGAGTGAAGCCCCGTACAGGCAGCTCAGGGAGCCAGGAATGGACTTCCTCAGGAGACTGAACAGGAAATTCTGACTCGACCAAGACATACGTCTCACCACCAGGAAAGCTTCCACGACAGGCTTTTACCTAACGGCATGAACTTAGCCACAAAGGAGCAGCAACGGTGACTGAGGGGAAAACAGAGTTCGTGCAGCAGCAGAACCGGCCATGCAGGAAACCACTTGCAAATCCCTGATGCAATGGGACCTGCAGGAAGTTCAAACATAGGCTGCCTCCCAGAAGCAGATGTGTGCAGCTGTGAGGAACAGCCAAAATCACCTTCCTGGGGCCCAGGACCATGCAGACTGGAGGTTCAGATTTGCCATAAGGGAAGAGAGAATCACTCCCCAGATTCCACCCATTGCTGGACAAGTCAAACAAGAAATTTAATCCAATTCCCTGTATTTCACTGTAGAAGTCCTATAATAGCTCACAAGCACTAATTGAGGGAGGAAGTCCATATTAACAGGAGCCACTGATAAGACACATGCCTTGATTCCAACTTTTTCTGACTGTTGGGCCTTTTCCTTACTGCACTTTCATTGGTATTTGTGTAAAGTAACCGCTGCGCTGGCTGTAACAATACACTTACAAGAGGTAGAGAAAAACCAAGAATGAAACGGCATTTAGCCTCGGGTTTGGGGAACTTTTAAAAGTTTTATTATTAGGCAAATTTCTCAGAGGAAAGCTATGACATGAGTGACACGCCTGAGTAATTTTTCTAAGTGAGAGTTTCAGATTGCTGATCTAAGGTATTTCCTGTCATTATTTTCTTGTGTTTATATTCTCTCCAATGTATCCCATTATAGCAAATCTGTTTGGAAGGGCTCCATTCTGGAAGATGATGCATGTTCCAAGAATGCCTTCTGCACAAGGAAAAATCCTAAAGAAAACCAGTTGTACAACACGTGTGCTTGTGCTTCAACACAATCAGATACACGAGGGCACTATATAGGCGAACAGAGAGCACGTCCACACACTTGACTATAAATGCCCAATTCTTTCATTTTCTGAAGCAGCTCCTTTTTTCTAAGCAATTTAGCAATATTTGCTTCTCACCCAAGATCAGCATTTGGAAAAGACGTATCCCCATGCAATCTTAATGTACGCAGAGCGTGTTGAAAACCAAGATGAGTTTTCTGAGAACATCTCCAATGCTCATTCCGGTTCTTCAAAAACACAGCTAACCCACTCCCTGAAGGACACAGTAATAACTCATCCTCTTTATTTTTAGCCTAGCTCTCCCTTCAAAGCCCAGCAAGAAATGTGGAGTTTCACAGTGTGCAAAGAATCCCTGCTCATGATTAACATCTATGTGAATAATAAAGCTTTAATCTGGTTTGAGTCTGCTACCTACTGCTTCAGCAAGTTTAACATCAGATGGGAGCAAGAGTAGCAAGGGTATCCAGCCAGCTTCCATATAACTCAAAGCAGTACTACAAGACTTAATTAATTGGGATCACCAGATGAAAAAACTCATCACGTATATAAAAGGTAAAAAGTAAAACATCTGCTGATGCTCAATCAGTACTGAGATGGGATGCTACATGGGAACTTCAGAAAAACTTCAAAGAGAAGGACTGAGACCCATCTGCGTATCAGAATTATGTTCCTCCTGCTCCAGAGTCCCAACCCCAGCCAGATGCTGGGTCTGAAATTGGAACACAAGCAAACCTTAATGCTTTAATCACAGACACCTTCTGTTCTCTCAGCCATGTCTTCCAGTAAAGCCTAGCACACATCGAGCTGCTCCCTCTAACACTGCACCAGTACGAAGGCAGCTCAGACAGCACAACAGCCTCCCAGGCTAGTTCACGTTCTCCTGCCTTTCACCGGTGGTCTTGGTGTCAGAAGTCCCATCTGAACAGAAGCAGGGAGGGAAAGGCAATTCATACAAGCCATGTTTTGATAAGGCAACCACTTATTCTGCTTCCACACATACCCCTCCCCACTTTTGGAAAGGGGGTGAGGTTCTACACGAGCAAGGTAGCGACGTGGGATCTCTGCAGCAGTGATCAAGTGAGATAAACACTAGCTACCTAAAGGTGCTTTGAAATGGCAGTTTGCTATTTGCAAGGGCTCCTTGAACATAAGTGGCCCAGAGGAGGTACTTGGCAGCACCATCCAGCTGCCCTTTCAGCAGGGACCATCTATCATCCCAAGCCGTTTGCCTGCGAGGCACAGCTGGGCTCAGGTCTGCTCAGGCATCTGCTGCTTGCTGCCCAGGTACAGATCCTTCAAGTGATCCAATCTGTGCTGGAGTGGCAGTCAGACCGCAAAAATCATTTCCACCTCTCTCCTCCCTTCAGATAAACCAAGCTCTCGCATCCACCGTCTATCTTCTTAGTCATTACGCTTTCTCCTCCTCTTCCCCCACATCCTCAAGTGCTTTTTGCAGAGCAGTTTCTCTCCGCTAAGCTGTTCTGACTCATTTCTGCAAGCTCTGCACTGAGTCCCTGCACTCCAGCAGGCAACAAGAGCTCCTTCAGCTCTCTCCCCTCTGACAACACAGAAATGCCACAACACCAACTGTATTTTGCAGATGGCCAAGCTGACATTAAGGAACTGCCCATGGACACACCGTCAGCCTGGGGCACAGTCACGCGGGGAGCATTGGGGTCCCGACACCCCGCACTGAGCTGCCTGCTCACAGCCCCACGCCGCCTCCCCAGCTGACAGGACACAACCTGGCTCGATTTAATCTAGGCAAATCATTCCAGCCATCGGGATGGGTGGTGTACACCCAGCTACTCTCCAGTCCACATTATAAATGTGATACTGGCTTTTTTTATTTCCAAGTATATATTCAGGCATAATATATTTTAATGGCAAAAGGCTGCTTTGTTCCATGGGGTGTGTGTGTATTTGATCCCTGTGCTTCAAACAGATCCGGGAATGGAATTTAATACATTTCTAAGATTGAGAACAGATGCTATGGACTGTTTAAACTAGCAAAGAAAACAGTAAGAAGAACACTCCAAGGAAGGTGACATGAAAAAAAGGCAGAATGGTGCAGGAAAATGGAAATGAACTAATGACTGCAGGACTGCAGGGACACGCAGGTCTGTGCCACAAATCCCTTAAGGAAGACAGTTCCCATCTCGAGCACTCAGACATCTCTTCTGCATGAGCTAGAGAGAGAAAAGTAATAGATAACACCAGCTGGAGATAGAGCAAATTTGTCTTCCAGCACAAGAGAGATGCAGTTCGCTTTAAAATATAAATCATAGCGCATGCAAACAGAAATCCCTTCCTTTCCTACCAAGTCCACCTCAAAATATTAAAGCCAATAACCACTTAAAGGTCGAGTTTACATCTCTTAACTTCTCCCCCGCAAGTTTTCTTCCTGCAGGTCTCCCAGCTTGGGCAGCCACCACCTGCAGGGAGGCTCCTGGGCTCCCTGCACAGCAGCACCTGGGCTGCAAGCCCCTCACCGGGTGGTTTATTTGTTCAGCGTGGAGCGTTTCCACTCTGGATTTTAAGTGATGGAAACTTCTCCTGTTGGCTTTTGGTGCCCTGTTTGTTAGCACAAGGTTTATATTTGAGGACCAATCCAAGTCGCCCTTTTGGAAATGAGCTGGTCCAGAAAAAATATCTGCATCTCTCTGTCCCACAGTGCCACCTGGTACCTCACTGCCACCGCTTCCCTAAGGAAAGGTACTACGCAGAGGCAGAAGTGGTTTCAGCCTCTCTCCATAGCTCCATGCAGCACTGCATGACGTTAATGGCATTGTCAGCCCCATTGTACAGAGCGTTATGCCGAGATACGGAGTATGGTAAGCAACTTTTGCCTTTGGTCACAGAATTCAGTGCAAGAAGAGGGATTGGAATTCAGGAGCTGTGCTCAGATCCTGCCACACTCTTCTTGTGCACAGAAGTGCCCAGATTGTACTTGCAGATCACACATTTGCATTGCAAAGCGAGGAGCTGCGTGCGTAAATGCCTGTATGTACAAGTATATTGCATATTCGGCAGGCAAGTCTTTGGAAAATTCAGCGCATATTGTTCTGTCTGCAAGTCAAAAGCCATCTCCAATTGCTAAAACTTAAATAAAAACACAAGTTGCTACAATTCATAAGGAGCTTAATATTTATTACCATGTACTGCAAGCATGCAGCTATGCAGAAAGACTCCATTACTGTCTCCAGTGATTATTCAAGGGACGAGAAAAGGAAAGAATAGCCTTTGATGGTAACAAAAAAGCAAGTGTGGAGAAAACAATGTATTAAATCCTTTTCACAGCCAAGAGGCCAACAAAAATGCTATATATTTATAAAGGAAATGAAAACCTGTCAGGAACAAAATGAACTGAGTAACAGATCTTGAGCTGAATAAAGAGAAGCAAGAACTCAAGAACCAAAAATGCAACCCGGGTGGAAATACAGTGTACTCTGCACCCCTGCAAAGAGGGCTCTGAACGGACATACAACCCACTTGAGTACAAGACAGACAGGAGATCCCAGACATTTGGTTCTTCTGCTAACCTGCTTGCAGGGAACCAAACACCAAGCCAGATCTGCAAACACGTTTTTTGTGGGATGCATCCTATTAACTAACGGGAGCATCTTCTGTGCTCTCAAGTACAAGGGGGCATGGGGTAAAGGCACAGCCAGGCTGATGCCCTGGCCACCGCAGTCTCCTGCTACCAGTCTCTGCAGAGCAAAGTTCAAGAGGTAAGATCACCTGGTCATGCAGAGGTGCGTGCATGAGTGTGAGGTCTGGTTTCCACACACTGAATTTATGGTCCCGTCCCTCTGCTGTGCCATCCAGGTGCCTGTGGCTACAGCAGCACTTGAGGAAGAGGATGCTGCCCCCAGCCCACAAGGGAAGATGCAGCCTCAGAGGTACAGAGGAAGGAAGCTTCTGGTTTGCCACAGAAAATGTGCCCATGGGCGGAAAGACCAGTTGTACAAACTGGCCCGGATCTCAGCTCTGCAAGTGGAAGCTGGCCCATCACTTTGGGATTCTGGAAGATGACCTGAAAAAATCACTGGGGAACTTAACTACTATTGATGAAAGATCAAATAAAGCATGTCTATTTTAAGCTCAATTACTGCTATCTTGATAGAAAAAAAGGCTTTTCAGTGTGTGGATGCCTTGGACTCAAGATCTAATGTGATATTCAATAATTTAGCTTTATGTTTCTAATTGCAGGAAGTTTGTGTGATTTCAAAAATAAACAACATAAGTATTTCATAATTCAGATACTTAATTACTATTACCATATTGATTGCAGGAAACAGGATTAACCACATAGTATATGTTGTCAGAGAATGTCAACAATATTGAAGCAATGGCTACTTATGAATTAGCTGGCTGTACTACATTAAAAACAACATCAAAACTGTGGCCATCAAAAAGAAGAATTCGTAATAAATCAGCACACTCCTAATGTAGCCTGGACTCCTGTAGAAGCTAGGAGGAGAGTAGAAACTGCGTGAACATGCAACACTTAACTCATTCTTAGGAGAGGAGAAGAAAGGCCCTTCTCTCTCAAAACTTCCCTTGCTTAGATGGCTCATCACTGTAGTCATGTAAATATCAGGCCAAATAATTAGCACTACAAAGAACAATAATGCTTCTTTTTCCAGTTCCTACCAAAAATGTTCAGTGAACTAACAGGAGCCCTCTGCTTGAACGTAGTCCTCAAGCAAGCCTGAGTGAGGCAAGACCTGTGCAGATGGCAAGGCTTCCTCCAGGTGAACTCGCTCTGCTGGACGCTGCTGCCAGGGGAGATCCTCAGGCACAGGAAGCAAACATATCACCAGCATTTAATATCCAACTCACCCAGGCTCTGCCCTTGCTCCATTTATCAGTATCCTCATACGAAAGAGGGGCACGTGACGTGCTCTCGGCAGGCATGATGAGACACCATAAGGTATTTGCTGCCAAGTGAGACTTTTCTGCAACACCTGGTGTAACACCCCTGCATGACAATACTCATCTACAGCCTGCACGTTTAAAATTTGCTAAGCTCCTATAGGGTACCATGACACGTAGCCTGCCTTAGAACAGCCCAGAGTCCATTTCAACTCTCAATAGAGATGTGCTTTTATTTCAATGGGATCAGCAAAGGCTAAGCTGCACGTTAATGAGAAGCAGTGGTCTCAAAACTGAAAGGATGCTTTTTACAAAAATAATTTTAACAACCACCTTCCTGAGATGCACTCATTTTGCATCTTCCTCACAACAGACTGCAGCTACTTCTGCTGCATATCAACAGAAGGGAAAGAGCATAACAGGAAAATAACACGGGCCTTTTTATCATACTTGAAAGGCAGGTTGAAAATCTCCACAAAGGCACTTAAACATCTCTTGCTGTATAAAAGACAATGCTCAGATACTCTTGTTATTTGCTTTTCATCATCCTGAGGATTCAACAAATCCTAGACTGCACTGGTAGCTCTCTCGGACAGATCACTCATCTGAAGGTTGGCTGGTGTATGAGCATGGCTGCATTTCATGGGGCTCCACAAGCAGGGAACCACCCCGACCTCTTCCCCATGTGCATCTCCAGAAAGCAGACCTGGGACTTTCACCAGCCCCACTTCATTCTTTCCTATTGCCAGGCATAATATTGGTGAAGCAAGAAAATACAGAGCTCCATTATTCAGAACTACGTCATAGACATGTTCACATTTATTGCATTCACCATGCTGCAACTTCAAAACTGCCCCAGCACCCTGTAGATAAGTGAATTGCCTCCAGGGCAGCTCTGCAAGCTGGGTGACTTTTTGCATCAGAAATTTCCCATTGCCTTTTAGCCTGGAGAACAAAGCACACCCCTTCGACCCTAACACTGCTAGCATCCAAATCTGGAACCACAGGAATCCCAATGGACGTGCCTGGAGAAATGGGCTCTGGGAGAAGGAATGAGCACTCTTTCTCTGTATAGCCAAGCAACACGTGTTGGCACTCCCAGGAAACACAGCACGAGCCCATCACGCACGTGTTGCTCCTGGAGGGGACAGCCAGTGAAGTGAGAAACAAGACCTTCACTGCAGCCCATGCCGTGACCCTCTGGGGGTCAGGGAGAGAGGAAGCCATTTTTCAACCCCTTATATTGACTTTTACACTTGGATCCAAGGCCCACAGGCACTAATTTCAGGCCTTAGCAAGCAAGAACCACAGACCAATTTCCAGCGATGCCTGGCACATACTGCTCAGCAAGAAACAACAGACAACTCTGGGCACTGAAGTGGAAAATTTTGGTCATTATCTTTTTATAATTCTGTATGACATGATTCAACTATACAAAGTCTTTTATCAGATGTGACAGAAAGGAAAACTGCTGTATTTACACGGAGTAGCGCATACCACATGTCTGTGTGCGTGCATGTGTGCGCACACACCCTCCGTATGTTTTTCTAGGAAGCCTACAGGAATCAATACCCATCTCAGTTTGAGTTAGATAACCTCCACAGACATTCTCAAAAATCCCTCCATTTTTCATTTACTTGATGTTGCAAGTTTATCCAAATACCCTACAACTGAAATACAAATCAACACCAATGATTCTGCTCTGACTCCACCTGATACAAGACCTAGGGAGCAGTTATAAATCCATTACCAGTACCAGCAGGATTCCCCTGCTCTCTCTGACCCACGAACCATGGCTAGCTGCTCAATTTACCACAGGCCTTGGTTGCCCTACCCTCCTGTTGGTAGCCTGGGAAACCTTCCTGGTACAAGACATGGCAGAAACCCTGTGTGCCCTGGCCTGGAAAGTACAAGAGACTCAATGACAACCAGAAAGCAAAATACCTTAGGGGACAGAGTGCAGATAACATAGTTGAACTGGAAGCAGCTGTATTTTAACAGAAGTGTTGCTAAGAGGTCCCAACAGCGGAAGACTTCGTGTCTGTGCGTACTATTCCCAGCAAAATAAGCTGAGGTTTTAAACCCTGCATAGCCAGTGCCTTACTTAACTTTATTTTTGGCCTACCCCTGGGCCACAGAGGACATCAAAATACAGACAGTTTTCACTGATGTTCACAAGGCAGCTCTGCAGAAGACATCAACCACCTCAGAAGACATCAGCTACCATCAACTAGGGCCTGCCAAGGTCCTCGCACGTCAGGTGGGCATCCACCTCCCACAGAATCCCCACAGACGGGTTTTCCACAGACCCAACGCCCACACTGTGCACACTGTAAGCATGCCAGCCACTTCAAAAGCTTGCCCCTAAAATCTTACAGGTGAACTCTGCGTCCCTTTGGTCATCAGAGTAAACAGGGCCTAGCCCAGGGCTGCAGCAGTTGTAACAGGAGGACATTGAGGTGCCGCCCAGCTCTGCAGTCACCCCAACAGAACACACGCCTCCACCTGCAATTTCAGGGTCACCATACTTCCAGTACAGAAACACATTTATGCCCCAAAGCCAAACTGCCTCGTATCCTGATCCTGCCAAAGCTCCCAGCACGCCCCGATGCCCTGTGAGGCACCGCACGGCCTCAGCACAGGGGTGCTCACAGAAGCACAGCTCACAACCAGGTGTCCTTGGTGGAGGTGCCCAAACCCCTGGCAAGGCACAGCGCAGGCCATCAGCTTTTCTTCTGCCTACACGCAGCAGCTGCCAGCGCTCTGTCCCCACAGGAGTTTGGCACCTCAGAGATCTGACACTTTCTGCGTTCGCAGAACAGCCACTGCAGTGTGAACGCTGCAAGGATGTCACCTGTGCCCAAGGCAGCTTTATGAAGTGCCAACAGCACCTGTCCCCAGACTTCTGTTTCTCTTGCTATATTTGTTGCCCATTTCACAGGAACACCCCTCAAAACCCCAGTCAGCGTCCAGGATAAACAAGGTGATTAAAAAGGGCAAAAGCCAGTGACCATCAACCTACGGCAACCAGACAGCATCCCGGCTGAGAGCAGAGGTTGGAGAGGTTGCAGGAGACCCTGCTGAGGGGCGACCAGCACAGCAGAGGTGCCCACACTCCTGCTGCCTGCTCACTGCCACCACCCAACGTTTCACCCAAACCGCCAGCCACACGCATCCAACCCTTTCCACATGCCACTGGCTTGAAGTTTACAGTAAGCAAGCTATTCAGAGAACCGGAGCACTCTCTCCACGGTTAATGTAAAATATTAATGTCTCATTTGTTCAACAATTTTGTGGAAATTAAAACTTTTAGGTTAATCATATACTGAACAATTTTAATTAAAGCAGTTATAAAACAATTAATCCACAAGAGCAGGCTTGGATCCTTGCCAGCCTTATTGGTTTAATACATGTAGGCAAAGCTTATTTCTCCCCGTTTGACTTAATGAATGCTAATAAGTGACACAAAATATGCATGCAGCGCTCCTAATATAGTTAGTCCATCTGGTTTCACTTGCATTTTGTATTTGTCATTTTGCTTTGATAGAGAAATTGAATATGAATTCTCTATGCTAGAAATTAGAAGAACTTTGTACCCTGCTTAATCTAAAATAATTTTTGCAAACCTTTTGGGGAAAAAGACAGCAATTCAGTACAGTACATTAGAGCTCGAGCTACCTTTTTGGTTGTTCCAAGGTTGGAAAAAAAGCATAGGACAGAAATACAATACTGTACTGAGCAGCACCGCAGCACTGAAGGAACAACACTTGCTCAGCTTTTTTTTTTTTTTCTATCAGTATTTCAAAAGACTTTTTTTTCCTTGAGTAGATGGTAATATAAAAGCAAAGGATAAAATATGATTTTAAGCGCCTGAGACAAATCCTCTACTACTTCAATTTGTTCTGCATTACAACTTGTTTGATCCATTTGGGGATGTATTTGTTTGCCAAAGCAAGCACAGCTCAAGTTCTTTCTTGAATATTTAACGTATGCTTTTTTTTTTTTTAACCTTTTTAGCACTTTTCAGTTTCATAGCTATGTTATTTCATGCATTCATGAATATCACTGTCAGGTATAACTAATCTACTATGCTATGTACCTGTAAATGTCCCGCACACCTGAATTCACGTGACTGCAGCCCAAACCGTGACAAAAGGGTCCTGGTTCCTCCCTCGCACACACCAAAAGCACAAATGCTCTCTTCCCTAGGTGACACTCATGTAAGACAACTCATGTCACAATGAGTCACATATGATGCCATCTATCACCATGGAGAGTTGCCCTTGGTATCCACATCTCTGGAGGCCCTGGCTCACAACACACCACCACCACAAGCACTCCAGGGTCACTTCAGGAGGTCCCAACTGCCCCTTCACAGTCCTTGAGGATCTTTCCATGAATACCACTGGGGTCTGGGTCAGCTGCAAACACATCCTTTTCTAGAAAACACCGTGACACAGCAGGAGGTACTGCTGTGCCGTGTTAAACTCACATGGTTTCTGTCTCCCCTGGCTAAGGTCAGCGTCCATTTCTGCTGCTGCAATGTCGTACACAGTGACAGCAGTGAGACTACAAGAGATTCAAAACTAGCTTGATTCCCAGGGGATCTGCATCCCAAATTCAATCAGTTCAGAATAAACAGGAAGGGAAGTGTGCCTGTGTCCTGAAAAGCTACATTCAAGAAGGGGGAGAGCAGAAGAGCAGAGCACCGTCTCTCACCCCATGACCCTCAGCTTACCCTCATAAGGCAAGAAAGAAAAACTTACTCTTCCCTTAGCACTTCAGGCCTGCGAAAGTATGCATGAGCCCAGGCACCAAGCACTGCCATTATCTGCTCAACCCAGAAACTGGTGTATGAGCCACCCTTGAGCTCACCTTGACCTCCAATGTTTGAGTCATATTCCCCCGTCATGGTGAGATGTCTCCTACTGCTTCCTGCAGGAAGGGCGCTCTGCTCACCTCAGGGTGGAAAGTGGGGCGCACAGGGGTGGCAGCCTGCGCTGCACCTTCGCCCCGCGCCCGACCTTCCCTGTCCTGCAGTGCTTAGTGATGGATGACCTGCAGGGAATGAGACCCGGGCACCTCCATGCTGCGAGCTGCAACCTTTGTCATCACATCTCCAGATACGCATTAAAAATGTCAGCTCACAAAGGCGACGCAAGAGAAATGAAAACTCTTTGGCGTGCAAAGCAAAGACAAAGAGGGTCTGAAACAAGGGGGAACAGCACGGCTGAGCCATCCTCACACCACGTGGACACGCACCACGAGGAGCTGAGCCCCCTTCCCTGCACCTCGCAGCAGGGCTCCCAGCTCAGGAGGGCTCTGCACTGCTTGCTGGCTCACATGGGAGATCCAGTTTACCCGGCAGCAGTCTTTTTGACGATGATATTGCATTTTTTCTGCCAGAGGGATCCCAGAATAGCTTACTAATCACGCACACATCACTAGAGCCCATGCTCACGCCGTAACAGCCAGCAGAGCGGGGACTCTGGTGCAGGGACAATGCCCAGGGTAGCAAAAAAGCCCCGATGATGAAGCTATCTGGCAGCAGAGGCAGCATCACACCTCCTGTACACGTCCTGCACTGCACAGCCAGCAGGATGCCATTTTGCTGATGCTCACACCTGACTGGTGCACCGATTCTGTGCAAGGCTCAGCAGAAAGAGCAACCCAGCACCAAAAATGAAATAAAACAGAGAGGCCAGCTTGACTCCGTGTCCCTGGAACTGAGAGCCTGCCAACAAGCTCTTTGTAAGCGCTAAATACCTTCTCTGTGTGTCACTTAGAAAAATACAGATGTGGCTCTTCTGCACTAAGACATTCTGGCAGAGCAGCTTTTTCCTTTTTTTTTTCTTTCCTTTTTTTTTTTTTTTCAAGTGCTTTAAACATCCTACAAACACTGTTTAGGGAAGTCAGCAGGAGGTCAAATAGAAGCCTTGTGTCTCAGTGGATAACAATCCTTCTGTGAAATCTTTCCAGCAGGAATCGAGTCACTCTTACAACTCCCTCCCCACCTCTTTTTTATTTTATTTTAAAGGCATTTTAGCAAAGCTTGCTTTGAAGTTTAAACCTTCTGCAACAACACCACTTGCCAACAAGATAAAATATTTAGTGTTGCTATATACTAAAACCATATCTCTAACAATACCTTCCACGCCTGACATAGCACAAAAGTTAATTCAGCCAACAAAGCAATACTTGCATTTTGTGTCTTGAGAAGCAGCAATTTATCTTTTTCTGTATATATAAATTACACACACTATTGTGCCATTTAAGCCTAAAACCTCCTGTTGCTAAATAGAGAATAGAAAGATCTTTAAATACAGACGAAAAGATCAGAGCAACAGGGAGAGCTGCGACAAACGCGGGAGAACACCAGCCTGGAAAAACAAACGCAAAAACGACGATGCTCCCCAGCAAATCCACCCTGCTCAAGTCCATGTGCATCCTCCATCTTGTTTGTTTGGTGTGGGCTTTTTTGGCAGCAGCATCTTACTTCAGCAATAATGCCAGCAGTCCCAACATGCTATTGCTCCATCGTGCATGACTTCAGTGGCTTCAGAGAATCCGCAACCCGAAGCTGCGAAGTCCTACCACCGAGGCTACTCAAACACCGGGGGCTCCTTCCCAGTAGCACCCACATCCCACCCACACGACTAAAAGGCCCCTGAGGGAAACCCGTCTCCAAAAGAGCACTTGTGAGGCGTGCAAGTGTACCCATCGGAACGTGCTAGCAGATGGGTTTCTTAAGCAGAACCACTTGCATGTGTTTACACTACCTCTGCCATTTTCCAGTCTATTGTGCCTGGCACGTAATGTTTAATGATTGTGGCTGTCTCCCTCTGTTGGAGGGTCCCTGAACAGATTATGGCAAGCACTCAGCTACAGGGATTGCCGACTTCAATGGGAAAAGAACACACCTGCTGGAGAGGACAGGCCACGTCTGCCAGTGACAGTGGCATACACGCACCTTGCTGCAGCTACGTGGCACCCACCTCACACCTCCTGCACCCACCGCCCGGGGCCAGGCGCGTGGCAGCACGGTTCGCCCGGCCCCATCTCCAGCGAGGGGAGGGAGAGCTGCACCTCTGCAGACAGGAGTGCTCTTAGAGGAGGCAGGAATGGTGCAAGGGTGGATGGGAAACATTTTGCAATCTGACCTTTGGGGCTTGTTGTTGAAGAAAACAATGGAAGTGTTGCAATGGCCAAGTGCTATGTTGGCGAGGTTATTTCTTTTTGGGTTTGGCTCCACCATAGGTCTTGCCTTCCTTAGTGGGATCTTAAAAACAAGTTTAAAAGACCTTGTAACTACCTCCCCAACCAAAAGCACACCGGTTCTGCACCTTTTTTTTAGACTGCTCTTCACCATGCAGAGACACCAGCTCAGTGCCTCAAGTGCCACGTCCTCTCTCCCAGCTGAACTCCATGCGTTTTACTCTTTCACATAAAATTAGCTCAAACAGCCCCGAAACGTCTGTCTTTGTGCATCTCTTCACCAGTACCTAGAGCTCCCCCTGCTCTCTCCAAGCAATTCAATTCCTCCCTCACATGCTCAATGCACATGCACATGATAATGCCGTCCCCCAGCAAAACAAGATGCTCAGGGCTCCCAAACCTAAGGAAAAGCAAACTAATTTAAAACAATCACATAAATGCATTCCCCTTTTACCTCCGCAGGATTCAAACAAGAACACTTCCAGTCTGAAATCAGCTCACAGCTCCTGAGAGCATCTCCATGGGTCTGTCTTGCCCCAGAAAGATGCTCCCTCACCTTGACAACACTTTGGATCCAGTTTACCTCAATATCCTCGTGCTCCCCACATGGCACTACCTTACTCAAATACTGCCTTCAACCTTCCTGTTCATCTCTCAGAGCTTCCCAACCAGTAGCTTTAAACACATTTCACACCTTCTCTGGACTTCGTGTGTCTCCAAATACTGCCCAAAATTGTGCCCTAGCAGCCTGACACAAGCAGACTCACAGAGCTCTGCTGCAGGCTCTGAGCAGGGAGACATCATGACTCAGGGACCTCTTACAGCGTGAGGCAACCAAAGTCCAGACGCAGCAAAATGAGGGTTACCTCCAGCATAAATAACTGCCCTTCATTGGTTTATTATTTTTAAAACAATAGCTTGTGTGTATACATCCGTACATATGTTACGTTAGAGGTGCAGGTAGGATTCTCATGTCAGTGATTTGACTTTGCTCTTCTTGGAAATTAAGGGCATAATTCACCAGGCGCAAAATTTAGCGAGGAAAAAGCATTTCAGAAAATTCACCCTCTGGTTTCGCATTTAGAGTCATGCCGTAGCAAGAGTGTCGATCTTTATCTCACTTGTGCCTGATGCAATTCCACGGGCAGAAGCAGAAATACTGCTAATTTACTCCAGTGTAAATGATGGATTTGTCTTGAAGACATTAAGATCGATGGCACGGAATCAAGCCCTCCCAACTCTAGCCCAACACCAGGCAAGCAATGCCTGCTATAAGCTGGTCTAGGCAAGCATTTAAGTGTAGCTTCCACACTATTGTTTCCTCCCAGTCTTGTGCAACTGCTGCTACATGTTTTTAAGAAACCTGGACTGGGGGATCTGACTGCTGACAGAGCAACCTGACAGGTAGGGCAAGATGACGGATTGTGCTGCCACGGGAGGCAGAGAAATGTGCCCATTTTATAGGAGATCAATGTGGAGACCCATCCCCAGGCCCCAGAAGCGTTGGTGCTGCCTGCACCGAGAGCCCCCGCGAGCCGAGGAGCTGCCCGCACCCCCCCCCAGCAGCCAGACCACGCGATAGAGACGCCGCTCCCAGCGAATGATCTATAAGAAGGAATCAAATAACAGTAATAAAAAAGCACTCCACCTGTGGGTGATCATACTTTTTAAGATGGATTAGTGAGAGCAAAATGACTGCTTATTTATAGAAAATAATGAATAGCCTAGTGCTTTTAGTTCAGAAAAGGACGCGGGGGAAAAAATGTACGTTGCTGCAGCAGATTTTTAAATAAACAGAAAACCTATTCCAATGTCATGTATCACGGCCAGGAATGAAGCAGTCCCGTGACTCTTACAAACATGACATATGGCACCTCTTGGAAAGCACACCAGGAATATAAGCAAAGCAGGTAAGAGAGTCAAACTGAGGGAAAGGAAGATGGAGAGAAGAAAACATCAGCTTGCTCAGCCTGACTCCACACCAGGATCTTGAAGTATTCTGGAAAAGGGGTTGGAAATGCCTCTCTGAACTAAGTCTTGCACTGGGCTCTTTTTGTCTCCTGCCTCTGGCCGCTGGCCAGCCCACGTGCCCACACTAACACAGCCCAGCGTTAGCCCAGGAGCAAAAGGACCGTGCCTAAAAGAAAGGGCAAAGCTCTCCTTCTGGTTCCTAGGATCTCAGTCAGACTTCAGTCAGGTAAACATTCAGAGCAGATTTTTGATTCCGGGTATTTCACCTATTATCAGACTCTTGAAGCATCTAAATCTTTAATGCATCCTTCCCCAGAATGTACAAGTGAGGCCGGGAAGGGCTGTTCATTTTACAGAGCAGTGCAGAGAAACCAAGGGATCGGATTTCTTGGTCTAAATTCCCCTCCCGACACCACATGCTGCCTTTATTATACCTGGGCTCGAGACCTTCGGAGGTGCCTTGCATGAGGAGCCTATGGAGGAAGGAGGCAGCCCCGCTTCAGCTAGTCCTTACAGCGGGGTCCCAGCTGGGCTGCAAGCCTCCCAACCGCTCCTATCACACAGCCCCCTGCACCAGAAAGGGATTACAGCAATCCCAGATATTTTACAAATGATGAAAAAAGGAGGGGAAAAAAAGTTGACATGGTCAAAATGTCAAAATACACACAGCCGGGATTTTAACCCAACAATTAGAAAAGCAATGTACCACACAACAGTAAAAATGCCTCTTAGAGATGAAATCTGTAAGCTTAAATTTAATTTTACACCTCTCCGTGGATTTCTTTATGCAGCAGTGAGATGCTGGCAAAGCAAGCATGACATTTTGCGAGGACCTTTGTGACAACGGGATTAGAAACACCCTGAGGGAAACACGGCATCACCATGGACACCTTTTTTGCAGCAGTTCATACCACTGCAGTGTAATAGGAAAGTGGGGTAATCAGGACAACGTGATCCCACATTCATGGGGGGAAAAAGGTTTATGAGAAAACAAAACGCTTCCCTCTGGATTAGCTTTCTTCCCAACCGAACCCACCGAATCGTGGAAGCAGATCGGGATCAGTTCTGGGTGTTCATGCAAACCGTAATGCTCTCGGCCCAGCACCGTTGCCCCCGGTGGCGCTAATTCGGGGACACACGAGATCCCACACCGAAGGGCTCACAGCTCACCTTGGTCCCTAAGAGCGAGCTGACTGGTGACAACCAGGAGCTCACTGAACTTCCAGCAACCCCAGCCTGTGGAGCCGTGGAGGCCTCCACTTTGATGCCAACATTGCTTAACAAAAACTATTTCAAAGACTTACAAATTCTTTTTAAATAACAACAACAACAAAGCAGTTTCTTGCTTTTTCTGCTCTTGGAAGCCCTACCTGGACATGCAGGACTTGCACAGCACTGACCAAAAATACCACAGCTCCTGACAGCTCGCTCCTGCACAAGGGTAAAAGTTAGGGGGAAGCTGAAACTCCGAGCTTCTAAGAAAGGAATCCAGCAGAGTGCACACAAACTTCCTTGGAGAACACAAACAGGAGCTGAATAATAAATAAAAATACACTATCAACACAATCGTTCCTGCGCACACCATTTTCAGAGTTTACGATGGAAGCACCAGAGAACCTTTATGGAAGGCCAGCACTGACTTGGCTTGAAAGGCACCTTACCAAACAAAGGAAGTGCATTAAAAAACACAGTGCTAAGACATCAAAACATGCAGTACAGCTTGTGAAAGCCCTTTGCGAGCGAGTGTGCCTGCAGAGGACCGTGCAGAGCATTGATCTGTCTGTATTCCGGGCGCTTTTCGGGTGATGCCTGACCGTGGTTTACAAGGGCAAGCTCGTAGGTCTCTGTTGTTTATTTCTCTGCAGTCTTCTACTTGTCACTGATAATAGTTTTCAAGCCATCCAGGCTCAGAGGATTCAAACTGAGGTTTCCCAAGGGTTAAAGGTCAAAGCAATAATGTGCTGACCAGGGTCAGAAATACTTATCCACACCAAAATGGTTCTGGATAATCAAATCGTTGAAAATCAGTCTTATGACAAGGCTCACGTTGGGATTTTTTTCCTGGCACAGCACGGGTAGCGAGCAGACCCTGACCGTAAGGGAAAGGTCGCATCGACATCTGCCCATCTCCCTTGCTGTACGCCGAGTTTAAGGGAAGCGTGGGTCCTGGGACGACATCCGTGCATCCATCCCTGCCGCCCTCCCACCGCGGCGCTGGCTGCAGGGGACAGAGATGCTCATCCCCCAGCCGAAGCCACCAGAGCCCCCACGGCTCCCGCCAGGGTGACGGTCAGACACACTTCTTTGAACATCAAAGCCAGGACTGCCTCGGAGCCAAGGGTTCCGACCTTCTGGACGGGCAAATTCACTGACAAACACGCTGAGCGCGAGCGCTTCTGCAGAGCTGCAGGCAATCACAGCAGCGATCTGTGTTGTCTCCTCTCCCCCACGCTGCCACCTGTGCTGCGTGTTTACTGGTAGCACTGCGGAGCACAAGCCCCCTAGACTTCAGGAAAGTATTTGCTCACTGTGAAATGGGAAAACATTGCTCTTGTTAAAAACTCCCATCAGACTGAAGCGGATCTGCTCCTCAGATAATATAATGACACCGAGGTCCCCAAGAGAGCCCCCTCCAAAGCTAATAAAGGGAAAACAAATCCAGTTACATTAGGTTAATTTAAAGAACTTCTCTTTTTTTTTTTTTAAGCGTACATGAAGAGAAAATGGAAGAAACCTACTAAATTAATTCCAGCATTATAAATTTCATTTAGCAAGCGCAGCGCACACCACTGTGAGAGCAATAACAATATAGGAATCTTTTAAGCAGAGAGAGTAAATTATTTCAAGGGAGTGGTGAAGGAAGAGATGACAAATGTGCAGGAGAGAACCTGCTCTGATATTAATTAAAGTAGAAATCTGCTTTTTTGTTTTCATTTGGCTTTGTTTACAAGGAACTGGAATTAACAAAGGCTCCAGACTGAACAGCCAAACCCTTCCAAGGTGGGACAAGCCCTGCCCCAGAGGTGCCTGTTTCTCATCCCAGCGTCAGGAGAGACCAGCGGGGATTCACACACCTATCCCATGCACTACGCAACGCCGGCCAAACACGGGAGCATCTCCTCGTGGTCCCACATCCAGACCCTTGTCAGCCAGAAGCGAGCCAGACCTCTCCTGCAGGGACCACAGCTGGGGCCAACCCTGCTGCCCCGTGCCGATGATAACACAGAGAATGGGGACAGATCCCAGAAGAGCCCCCGAAGGCATCGGCGAGCACCCAGACCGCTACCGCAGGGCGCTGGGATTCACTGCTGGCATCTTCATGCACGGAGGCAGCAGAGAAGGCAGGACTGTTGCGTTTCCCATGCACGGTCTCCAGGTAACTCACACCGGAATTTCTTTTGTTTTTACAAGAACACGGATTTCTTCTCATGTCCCTGAAGATACTGACCCGAAACACTCTCCTTTAAAGCCAATCCAG
Source organism: Heteronetta atricapilla (assembly GCA_011075105.1). Lineage (NCBI taxonomy): Eukaryota > Metazoa > Chordata > Aves > Anseriformes > Anatidae > Heteronetta > Heteronetta atricapilla. The sequence goes on from CM021749.1 coordinate 2,308,034, forward strand.
AGGGCACCACGCTCCCCGCTCCCTGCTATGGGACCTGCACCTCTGTCTCCCCACACCACATGGAAGCGTAGCAGCAAAGTAATTAAAAGCAGGTAACACCAGCCATTGGTGCATTCAATTAAAAAAAAAAAAGAAACATAAGACAATGCAAGGAACAGCAAACTAATGCACAAGCTCTACTCTTTAAAATAAAGCATCTGTCAAAATGCTTAAGTGTTTGCTTTGCTGTACAAGCAGGCAGTTACGATTTTGCAGATAGTCATAAAGCAGGGCAGCATTATAAAAATTAGGGATTTGCTTCATTGTCTCTACCGGTTTACAGTTACTAATTATGAGACTGCTAAGTGCCAAATGGTCAACAAGCAAATCTAATTGTTATTTAACTGCAGGCAGCCAGGTTGTACATGCACTCAAGGTACGCACGCGCACATTTAGTGCACGGCTGCTTGCACGTGGAGCCAGGTCTGCGAGCGCAGAGCACACACCACATCTCCTGCCTCCCAGCAGCCAAAAGGGCTCTCCTCCTCGCCTGGGCTGCTCAATGTGGGTCTGGAAAGGCTGCAAAGGTAACTGGTGCATGCCCCTCGAAACCTAACGCTGCCACGGGGCCAGGTTGTTCACTCAGAAGCCCTGTGGGTGCAGGCAAATAAGGAGCATCGCGTTATTTCAGAGCAATGCAGACCCACGTGCAGTGCTGCTGCTCTGCGAGGCCAGCCACAAGGGATCAGAGGCTGGGACATTGCCACCATGCCTGTCACACTAGTGGATGGCTGTCAAACAGCCAGGCGCTAAAACCAGGAGCAAGAGTAGGGAGAAGACGAAGCAAATCGCATGCCAACGGCTTCACTGCAAGCACAGGGCCCCTTCCTGCTGCAGCACCCAGTGAAATAACCAGCCCCTTCCCCTGGCTGGGCACCGAGAGACAAAGTAGGGCACCGCGCTCTCTCAAGTGGCTTCAAACAGAGGAGAATCAGACATGGCCAGCAGCTGAGCAGCGGGTTCATGGAGGGCTCAGCTCCATCCTTGCACCCCAAGGCACATACGCTTCCCAGAGAGGGCCAGTGGGCAGCCACCCCACCCTAGGGCTTGCTGGGCCCCGAACCCAGGGCAGCCAACACAGAGCTCTGCTGCAGACCCACAGACCCATCCCAGGCCTGCACTGGGGAGGTAACACAGCCATCTCCAAGCTGCAGCCCCCCAGCAGTCGGTCACATCCCGACGGCTCCTCCACACTGAGGAGGGAGTCACCAGGCAAGGGGACACAGAGCATCCATGGGACCAAACGAAGCAATTCTCCCCAAGAGGCACAAATAGAACAGCACGGTAAGGGAAAAACACTTCTGATTTGTATTCATTCACAATGAAGCTATCATCCCTGATGTGCAGCTCCACTTTATTCTGCCAGCTCAGGAGTTACTCTCCATAGAGTAGGTCAGGTACAAGCACACCGCAGGGGCAGAACCCACGGAGCAGCCCCATGCTCCACCAGCACAGACAGAAGCAGGGGGCTGCCCCACCAGCAGCACTTGGCCCAGCAGAACCAGTCCTTCCCAAGTCCTCTGTGCCTGCGCTGGGATGCTGGATGTCACATCTCACTTCCCAGGAGGGCAAGCTCAACACGTTTAGTCTTCTGCAACCCACAGCTCCCATGCTCATCACCACTCATTTAGACCTGCAATAGTTTAAGGGCCACAATATCTCATCAGGCATCCTTCATAGAGTAGGACATGAAGGCTCAGCTTTGTTTTCAGTGCAAGGAAAAGGAACTGTTTTACCAACACCATGCCTATTTCGTCTGGAAAGAGGAAAGCTTGAAACTGGGGTTTCTGGGGAGAATTCCTTTATTCCTGTTTTCTTGTAATAGCACTCTTACTGACCTCTCCTGGCACACCACATTGCGATGCAGTCCACAGAGCTAGTCTATAACAGTTCACCTTAAAGGATTAGGTAACCACAGAAAGTATTATAGCAATGCAGTTTATGTAGACCTGGAATGTATTCTCCAACGAGATTAACCTATCTAATAGGATTTGGGAAGCTTTCAGGGCCATTAGGATGCCCTACACACATGAAAGGCTCCGCATGCTGTAACCATTTGATTTTATCTAATCAAGACCTCCAAGGTGCGTTTTGTCAGTGGATGTTTGTCATTTCCATATGACATCTCAACAGACAACTTTTACCCCAGTTCCATCCTGTACAAACAGGTAGATGCATTTGAGGCTAATCTGCCATTATAAGAGCCACTAATTATTAAAGCCTGGGTTTACAGCTGGTTATAGTCTAATCCTGCATGGTATGGAGCATTCCCCTAAGTGCTGCTGACGGGATGCCCAGTGTCCCCACTTCCCTACATTTCACCTTATAAACCATTTTACATGTCGTGATTTGCCATTCTCTCTTAGGAGGACCTTGGGCAGCCCCAGGGGCTTGGTGCTGTGCAGATCAGCGGTGCTAAGGATCAAAAAGAAAAAAAGCCATTCTTATCCCAGTGCTCTTGCAGCACAAACACAGAACCAGAGGAAGTGGGCAAGACTGCTATGAGGGACTAGTGTGAGCAAGAGCTGCCATCTGCTCAGGGGCTTTTAGCTGCTAACAAAACTGTTCCCTTTCTTCCCCAGTTGTCAGAGATCCTCAATAGTTGTTCTTGAAATGATGGAGATGAAAACGAAGTCTTCTCGTGGGCTTGCAAGCATCCTTGGCTAACAGAGGAGAAGAGAAAGTGTCTAACATCTCCCCAAAGACCTACATGCACCCACCAACCATCAACTGCCCACACACAGCTCCCACCACGCAAAGAAATCACCTGCAAGAGTGGCTGAAGCAACATCTGGAGCACCCTGCTGAGCTGCCACCTCCCCACAAGGGCCAATGAAACAGATCTTCAGGAATCCTTCAGGAATCAAGAGGTGGTGTTGAAGCAGTCCTGACCACACCTCAAGGTAAATCTGCTTACAGGTAACCTTGGCCGCTAGACGTCCACCCACGTCATTTTAAGCACACAAGGAGCAGCTCTAGCACCGATGGACTTTAATCAGAGCTGGGCTGGCTCAGCAATGCCGCAAATCTCCTTAGTCCGCCTTCACATTTATTTTCAAGGACAAGATTAGGCATCTCTTCCTCGACGATATTCATCGGAGGAAAGGAGTAACGATGAAAGCCTCTCGCAGCCTCTGGGCAGGATTTGCCTAACCCTGCACTTCAGCCCTCCCAACAGAGCAGGGCTGGAGAGGCACAGGCATACCAGGAAACCATCGCAGCTGATCCTGCCTTACCCAGCTGTGAGGACTCCCAGAGCATCTTCTCACACAATTAACTTTGTTCTTAAATGAGCATTTTTCCCCCATTATTTTCCACTGTAAATAAGTCTTTTATCAGAATCGAGGCTAAAAAGCCCCATGTATGTCAGGGACAACTCAGAGGCCCGGCATTCCTCCAAGCCTTCGATCCTGCTGCTGGAGAAGTCCCGCTGCCAGCAGCCCAGCCCTCTTGGCTTGCCTGCACTGCAGAACAAATGCTATCGCTCGTCCCATCGGGCTTGTGTGAAATCAGCCACGAGCAAAGCACTTGGTGTATTTCTGTTTTAGGGGCTGGCTCACGGACAATTTGTGGTTGCGATCAGCTCGAGGAGGTTACAGAACCAGCCTTCAGCAGCTACCAAAGCAGAGTCAAGATGGATGCAAGAAGCCAGATGCTCAGCTCAGCAATGCAAGGGAGCTTCATCGATCTCCAGGGCTTTATATTCAGGTAAACCATAAACCTCTGGCCTGGTGCGTATTGCCAAATACCTGGTGTTCCCCAGTCCCACGCCAAGGCCCATGAGAGAGCAACAAGCACTGGGCAAGTCGAGTGAAATTACCACTGGCACATACTAACAACTCCACATGCAAATCGACTGAATCATTCTGACTCTTCTCCCTGTTGCATTCATGGGAAACACCAGGTTTAACTCTGAAATTCCCCCAGAATGCTTGAATACTGCTTTTTCTTTGTCTTCGATGAGAATTAAACCTGTCTTCAGGAAGTTGCTTTGGGTGTAGGTTGGTGCTAACTCAGATTAATTTTGTTCTCCCCCAGCACAAGTTCTGTCACTGCCTGACCCCACGGAGCCCCACGGGGCTGTGCCACAGGTGACCCGGAGTGAGGCACCTCGCACCCAGGGTGCTGGGGTGCCCTGCCCCACCGCAGGGCTCTCGGTTGTTTCATTTATGCTCCGCCAATACCGTTAAGTCTTCAGGCAGAAAAGACCAAAGAAATGCAAATAGGTACGTGCTCTTTCACATTGCAACAGACTAATGCTCTTTTTTCCTTAGTGTTTGTATACCAACAGCAGCACACACACAGAAATATACATGTGTATATAGGTTATGCACTGATTGCTTTGGGCTTTCTTCTTTCCTTATTCCAGGGAGCTGCGCTGGCTTTGAGGGAATGGGGGAAGAACCAGCACTGAGCCCACATTTTGGTGGAGACAGATGCAAATTCCTCCACCTGCCCTTTGGCCACAAATTAAAAGTCAGCCTGAAGCAGTCCCTAACACTTACACGGACTTGCCAAAATTAACCTGTGGCTGAATCCTGTATCAAACCCAGCTGCTGATTAAAACAACAACAACAAAAAAAACACAAACACTACACAGCTCTATCAATGAAGGACTGCAGGAGCACCAAGCACAAGCACAGCACTCCAGGAAACAATCCTTGAAAATTACCGAGAACAGGAGTAAACAGAACAGCTGATCCACCACTCATTTAGACCTTAAAAACCTTTTTTCTTCTGAGCTCAGACTTCTGCATCAACTTTGCAAACTCTGCTCTTTAACAAAGCTGACACTAAAAAAAAGGGGAAGCTATATCTGATCTCATCAGCCATTCTGTCTTTAAAGCATTTGACTACAATCCGCACCAGACATACTTAGCAAACTTTAAAATACAGCCTCTCAACATTGTTACAATTAAGTCACTCTGAAATGTCATGAAAAGCAATCTAGTCCCATTAAAATCTTCACACTCTCATTAAAAAAGCACTTACAGACTCGAAAATGTTCCTAATACATTATTTAAAGACACAAGATGTACAGTGACTAAAAACCTTGTACAGAAAGGGAATAGCAACAGTCTGCTTTAAAAAAAGCCCGTGTGTGCGTGTGCGTGCAAATTTGTGTCATAATTAGGTAATTGGGAAACTGCAGGTAGAAGGCACTTGGTAATATATTGGCTTTTGTCTCTTTTTTTTTCCTTCATTCTTTTTCATTAGAGAAAAATGGAGAAGGGTCCTTTCTTTCCAGGGAAGCAAAAAGCCCTTACCACGCTGTTTATGAGCTACGTCGGTGCCAAAGCCGCCTCTCGTCCTGTAAGGGCCAGTGACAGCCCTACATCTCCAACAGCCAGCAGGCAAAGAAGGGGTCACTCACAGCTGTGCCTGCGAGGACCAGGCTGACAGGAACAAAAACCAACGAGCTCACGCTATAACCAAGTCACTGTCCTCCTACAAACCCCAGATCTTTTTTGATGTTAACAGCAGATGAAGGTATAAAATTTGCATCTTTATTGAGCCCGCTGCTAGATGAACCGTGCTCCTCCAGGGCCCCAGAGCAATGAAACAACAACGTATGCTTCTTCCAGTGAAGGCTCTCAGTTCTCCTTGCACCTTGCCTCATTTAAATACTTTGATTTTAATAAGGTTTCTGCAATTTAGACCAGCGTAAGAGGGGAATCAGGCTGCAGAGAGGCATCGAGGCTACAGAAAAGGAAAAGAAATATCATTTAAATGAGTTGGAAGAACAAGAAAATCTGAACAAGATGGATAATTGCCACAGAGCTCCCAGTTTTCAGCCACACCAGGAGAAAGCCTTCCATTTCAGTAATGTGACAATTTGGGGCTGAGGGAGAGAAACAACACCACTGCTTGCTTGCAGAGAACCAGGGACAGGCTCTCTCAAATTCCTCACGTCCTAAAGAAGCTTTCAACCAGACAAAACCAGAACTATACAGAATTCAGTCCAATGCAGCTTCTCACAGACCGCCATTCTTCCCTCCTTGGTGGTATGGCTCGGGAAGAGCAAGAGGGCTCAAGGCCAGCTGACGCTGTCACCCACCTCCCCAGACAGGCAAGCACTCCACCACCAGCCCCTGCTGACAGGCTACGGAAGGCCAAAGCAAGCTCAGCGCGTAATGAGGCTGCCCAGAGGAATCAGACACCTGCAGAAGTTGCCACTCAGGATTCCCCAAGCTGTGCTCTTTAGCAGCCTTAATCCAGGTTTCTTCCACAAATTCTTCCCGCAGATTTCCAAAGCTACAGCAGCTCTTTGACGCACCCCACGGCGATGTGCTGCACAGCTCACTGCCGCTCACAGAAGAAACATCTCCTCCTGCCTGCACTGAGCCTCCTCACTTCTCTGCCGGCACCAGGTCTCACATGAAGAAGCGCTTGAACAGTCACTCTCCATCTACCTTACTCATGCCTGTATCAGTGCTCATCACACTCCTGCTTAATCATCCCTTTCCTGCACCGAAGAACCCTTCTCTGAACCCAGTCCTTCCACTGGAGGTATTCCCACCCCGACCACCCTCCCCGCAGCCCATCGCTGTACCTCTTGCAGTGCAGGGGCACAACGTTTAAGACACAGCAATCCATGCAGGTGTGTGCTGACATAACAATCTTTCGTTCTCTATTTCCGCTCGATGATGCCCGACACGCTGTGTATGCGGCGAATGCTCTTGAGCCCTGGTGTTCCCCTGGGACTGTCCTCAGGGGAAGGAAGGGGAAAGGGCCGTGGGGAAGATGTGCATCAGGGCAGGGAATGCCCTTCCTCCGCCTGCAGCACTCAGGGGGATGGAGCAGGGCGGGGGCACACATCCCTGCGGGACCCTTGGGCACCCCGGGGTACGACACTGGTGCTGAAGCACAGAGAGGCAGCACAATGATTTGTTACTCGGCATCTGCAACAGGCTCAAGGGACATCCCAAAACTGGGTGACCGCTGGCACAGGGTGTCTGGTTCAGGATGCAAACCTCAAAACTAGAAAGAAGAAGAATAATCAGCTAAAGAATGTCCTAACAATAACAACAACGTTCAGCTTCACATGCCCTCAAGATGAAGCTATGAAAGTGACGATGAAACTATGGGAATGAGTTGAAGAGAAAAGTGGAAAAAAAGCTAGGAGGAAAGTAGATGAAAGAGAGAAGCAGGAGCATCTTTTACATGCCAAAGACCTGAAATTATGTCATTTTAACTGAATACACTTCAGCTTTCAGGAAAATCAGTCATGACGACTAGAAGCTTCAAGTCACAGGCAGCACTGTCGCTTCTAAATTGAGCTCTCGTAAGCTCCACATCTGCACCTTGCAAAATCTGTTCCAGATCTCAAATACACTCCCAGACCCCTCCTGACCAGAGGTCTCCAGTTAAAGGAAGAGCAGGGTCCCGTTATGACACGGCCTTTACTCACCACTGACCCCGTCCACAGCACTGACAGCTTTTCACTTATGAAATGACAGTACCTGAACTTGGGCCTCCAGAAGCACAAGCCTCTTACAGCTCTTAACCCATGAATAGGACCGTGCAAGGTTCACACAACCATTGTCCCCTGAAAGTAAAAGACAGGCTCCCTAAATGCTGACTTTGTACAAGATTCATATTTCAACAGCCTCCTCCTCAGCTGTGCTCCTCCCAGGAGAAAAATCCCATCCCCACAAGCCCATCCTCCCGCTGCCTGATCTGCTCCATTCTTTTTCTTAGCAGACCTTAATGCTTCATGCAAATAGAAAAATGTTACAGGGCATAAAATAGATAAGAACTCTCCGGGCATATTTTATTACAGTGCTTTATCATTTAATGCACAATATAGGGATGTATTATGAAATACCACGCACCCCTGAAGGCACGATGTTCTATTTCAGTAGGATGCAACAGCTTCCTCAGGAGGACAGCTGATTCCAGTAATTTCCAGAAATACAAAAGTAAAAGCTAGTCCCCATTAAAAACGTGCTGCTGCGAGCAGAACACCACTTTCAGTAGTCGGTGAGAACGCAGGAACTAACACAAGCGATTCCTCACGCGGCTCGAGAACCTGAACTTGTTTCTCCAAACAACAAGGCACGGCTTGGTAAACATGCGGCTGTTTCTGTTCCTCCCCTATACCCAGCCCTGTGAGATTCCCACGGGTCCAAGCTGAACGTTTTAAAACCACCTCTAAAGCCCAGGAGGAGGTCTGGCTAAGCAAGGCAAGGGGCTGCCCCATCAGCACATGAAGACGAGCGCGCGGACTGCATCCGTCGACAAGCCGCATGCCTTTCTGCATGCAGTCATCCCTGCGGCAGCTCACACGCTGGCTTGGGTGCAACATGAAGTACACTTTAAAAACATTAAATGGCTAACAGACACTGTCAGCTGAACACGGACTTTCTGATTGCTGATCTGTGCAATCATTTGCATTGGTTGCATCTTGCATGTTAGGACAAAGTTACAGAACTTCCAGCAATCAGATCAACCATAACGCAGAGGAAGAAAACCTACTAGATGAGTCAGTAATGGTTGGTCTCATCCCATACCCCATCTCCCAACACATCGTGTTTCCTTTCTGCTCTTCCATACCAAAATCCCAAGAATATTCATCTTTTGTGCCAGGAGAGGACAAAGCAGGCCACCTATAGCAGGAGACAGCCTTCAGCCTCTGCCAAAGGCAACCTTAAATTGTTCTGCTGTCTGAGCAGGCCACTGCAATCAGGCTTGAACAAAGACACACAAAAGAAATAACACCATAAATAAATAAAACAGCAAAAAAACAAGGAGATGCTACCTGAGCTGGCTGCAAACAAGCTAGGCATGGAAACATCCAATGTCTCACTGCCTTGGGTGGTTTTCCCACAGCACTGCTGCCTCTCCTTGCCACACAGCCCCACGACAGCCCCAGTCCCCCTGCAAAGACCTCCTCTGGCCATGGGCACAGCAGCCCCCTCCTGCGCTCCCTGGTCCGGGGGCTGTGTTCCAAGCCAGCGAATCCCTACAAAATCTCAGCTGAGAGCCCAGACAGTAATATATGTTTTTTTCTAGCACTTATAAAAGTGATCTGTTTGTTATTATTATTCCTTAAATCTCTTCAATTCTAAGCCTCCAGACGGCCTCCCCTCCCTGCTGCGATCCTTTGCTGGGCAGCAAGCACGTACACAGGGCCACTCCTCACCCCACCGCCCAGGAGATGTGGAGTGTCTCTGTGCTGAGCATCCACGTGTCCTCACGCCTGGGGACACTCCGCTGGGGCAAAACCTGCAACTAAAGCAAACACAGGGAAGCCCGGGACTGAAGAAGTCAGGAAGAAAGGCTCCAGCAGATCAGCTCTGATTGCATCACAAATAATTTCTTGATATGCACTTCTCAATCTCACACGCCTCTAAGACACTGCTTTGTGAACAAGTCACTCCTCCAGGAAAGCAGGGTCAGGCGAGCATCCCACCCCATCAGCATGCCCCCCAAGAGCAGGGCTGGCTGGACGGGGCAGCCAGCCTGTCCGACAGGCAGATATCTGCCTGGGCCGCTGCCATGGGAGAGCCTGCTTCACAGCAAAACAATTGCTCATAAAAATTCCATTTAAGTTGCTATAACTTAACATTGTCCAAATGAAGACCCAGGGGCTACGACTGAACCTCAAGTGACTCTATTGAGTTGAAGGGCATTTTATTTTGTCTTGCTTTTTCTCTTTTTTTTTTTTTTTAATATTCATTGATCTGAGCAAACATAATAATCACCATCTGTTGTGAACACAGATGGAATGGAAAAAAAACAGGAGGGTCGCATGCCTGGCTGGTGTAAACCAGCATAATTCCTCTGACCCCAGCACATCCACTAACGCTCAGGTAAAGCGTTTCATGCAATTCTGTCTGAAACTGCTCACAGCATTAAAAATGCACCTTTAGCCAGAGGGGTTTGGGTTTGGTTTCTTTTTTGGTGCAGGGCTGCTTTTTGTTTCCTTTTGTTCTAATGCTCTTGTACACTAAGTGGAAAAGGATCTCAGATCTTGACATCCCACTTCACTAGAAAGATGTCACACGCAGCAACATCCGTGCCTCCGCCTGCCGAGTCAGGCAGTCAAGCACCTCCTCAGCCCCCTCCATTACCGGAATGAGACACTGAATAAATTCCCTCAGCTCCTACAGAGGGTAAAACCAACAAAACACAAGCAGGAATGTTTAATGACTCGCTGCAACAGAAAATAAATGGCTTTAAAAACACAAGTGCTTTTTGGAAAAGCAAGCTCTCCCCCAGAGGAGGAGCTGATGCTGCCTGCATCTTTCACTGCTGCAGGTGCCATCACCACCAAGTGTGGGGCCAGCCCCACACCTCCACTGAGGCCGGGCAGGAGGCAATGCCATAACGCCTTGAGACTCCCTTGGTTCCCAGGGTTCTGCCTGAAGCCTGGGGATCACAGGGGTCTCTGTCTGCTCTGGTTTATTTTTGCAAATGCACCAGGTATGTGCAGCTGCAGACAAGGTGGGCACATGTCCACCCCAAGTCCCAACAGCCCTGATCCGTGGGCACAGCCTTACTGGGGACATGCACCACCACGCCTCTGCACCAGTCAAGTGGGCAAGTGGGTACTGAAGAAAGAAAAGTCTGTCTCCATGCACCCCTTTCTGCTCAGCATCTTGCAGGATGCTTAGAAAACACAAGTCCCACACACCTCAGCATCAAGGCTGGCAGTTTAGCGCGATGGGAGAGGTTGGGTGCAGGCATCAGGATCGACTCTGGCAGCCCAGAACACAACCTGAGCAAGCCACAAGCAGAAGCTGCAGCAGCTCCATGCTGAGCTGTGTGCTGTGCTCCAATGGCTTGGCACAGCTCAGAAAACCCATCCCAATGCCAAGCACTGTGATATAGCTGAAAAACACAGGAAACAAGCTGCAGAATTACAGATGAGGATTTTCCCACATAGGCATTCAACAGCCAGAGATTAGTGAGATCTGGATATTTACTTTAAAGGAAAAAAAAAATACATGCACATCACCACATACACACACATCCTCCCAGTTGCTACCCTACTTCCACTCCCATTCTGACACAACTTCTGCAGCCAGAATATTAACAGCGCTGGAGAACAGAACAGACCACCTGAAGTCTGGGATGAGACTCTTCAAATGGTAAGAGGAATTGATTTTGAGCAATAGAGGGATTTTCACTGGCTTTGGATGAATTTTTATGGGTTCTGGTAAAAGCCGCCGCTGAAATGATGCTGGACTTCAAGTGGCAGGGGCTGTCTGCTATCACTGTAGCAGGAAACAAACTGTAGGAAAACTCAGATGTGATGTAGGATGTTTCTATCTCCGGTGACTTCTGAATGCATTATTGCACTCGTTCTAAAGCATATCACACCAATCTCAAACCTTCATGTTGTCACGGGTTTCCTGGACAAGCAGGATTATTTTGGTATTAATCCTTTGCTAGATTTAGCAGTGCGTCAGATGCTGAAACTCTGCACAAAAGCCAATCTCACTGATTTCTCCACCAGACTTTCCTTGGCTCCATCTACAAGTACTGGCAGGTATTTACTTATAAGACCCTGGCATCATTCAGCCCATGGCAATTGACATTATTTTAAAAAAAGTACTAAATGCATGCAATTGTCCCATAACACTGTTCACATTGCAGTTGTCAAGCTAAGAGAGGCTGTATTATACACCTATTGTATACATTTTCCGTGGATAACACTAAGCCTGAGTCTTTTGCAGTCTTCTGGGAGCCTTCTCACTGATGAGGTGGATCTGGCTGTAAAAGGCAGAGTGACCTAAAATCTGAGGCTTAGAGTGTTGCATAATCTTTGAAATTAAAAAGAAATAATAATTACAAATTGAATTTCCAAATAAACCAAAACCTCAAGGGAAGAGTCTCGGTCCAGTATTTGGGAGCCTTTAGCCATGTTTCCTGCTAACATTTAAGGGAGCTGGGAAGGCTAAATCCCAACTCTCAAACAAGATCATGGCCTTTTGGTTTCCCATCCCTAAGGGATTAAGAATGGGGAACTCGGTTATTTGCATTTGCACTGGAAAACTGTATTGCCAGATAACAAAGGAAAAACTAAGTAAATACTAATGCCTGCAACCTTACCCTGCAAAATCAAAGGAATGGACAAGCAAAGCAACCATTAACACGAATCATTCATTATTTTCACTTGTCATACAGATTCTGTAACTGTACAATTCAAGACTCTGGGCATACTGCTGTACCACAAGGGCCAGATTTTTTTTCTTAAATCTAAGCTTGCCATCTTGATGTTTTCACATAGCATCAAGGATCTAGCAGCACGTACAACATCAGCAACAGCCACCACTCGGGATATTGCCTGATTTTACACCTGGTAGGTCAGGTCATTGTATGGCATCCACAGCAGGGGTTTCCCTACCTGTCTAAATAAAACAAAAGCCAAACTTCACATCTGCGGAGTATTGCAGCCTGGGGCTTTGAGTTGATTTTGGGTAAGGGAAGATTTTGCTTATTTGCTCTCTGTCCTGCAAAGCAAGGCCAGAGGAACCAGCAGTGGTTTGCCTACTCTGTGCACCATGAAACTCCCCAGTGGACTTGAAACTCAGCCATGTTTATGTCTCTGTACAGCCCCAAAGCATTAACTTTATCCTGTGCAAAAAAATATTGCAAAGGCAAAATTCAGTTCAAGCTCTGTGCTTGACAGAGCACCAGGCATAAATAGAAGATGCAGACAAACCAGGGAGAAACAGAGCTGACCCATCCCTCGCTCTCTGCAAACCCTGACTCCATCTGTGGTTCTCAAGACAGCACGCTGCTTGCTTTACCAGCAGCAACTCTACCTAACCCAGGGCACCACCTAGGTAATAGGGAACGCACCTTATTTGAGAGGCTCTGAAACCCCCTCTCCACATCCATGGGCTCAGCCTGGCTTGGGGGAGCCACTGGACGGTTTGCATCAGTGCAAGACACATGGTAGAACTGCACAAAAGTTGAAAATGAGACTATGTACACACACAGACACGCAGGGAAAATTGCTATCAATTATGCTAGTTAATTATACATTATAATAGAATTAGAGTAAACCCTCCTCATTATCTCCCAGTTCAGAACCTGCTCGCAGCAAGCTGACCACATGCTGCACTAATGCCAGTAGCCCTCACATTAACCTCTATCTTCGCCTCACAGCTTCACTGTTTGCTACGCTTATTGGGCTTGCTTTGACCTTGCTCCTAGCTGACCTTTCACTCCAGCATTTGCAGCAGTCCAGGGGACTGGCTCATCTCCCACGCCTTGCTACCACACTGCACAACCTCTTGAGGAGGCAAGGCCTGAGATGCCATGCCTTGTCCTCTCCGCCCAGAGAGCCTGTGACATTACAGAGACAGCTTACAACTGCTGCTCTGTGTTTGGTTATTAAGAGGAAGTCTTGAGGGACGTTTCATTATTATTATTATTGTGACTATTTTACACCGAGGCTGTCAAACAGAGATAATTGCACACACGCCTGCAAGCAGCAGCACCAAGGGCCCTGCACCTCTCACTCACAGGGCCAGAGCAGCTGGGACACCGAGCCCCACGAACCAGCCTGCATCCCCAGCACGGCATAAAACAGAATAAAGGAGGTTTTTTACGGCTGCAATTTGCTGCTGTAACACTGCTAGATATTCAGAGCAATGGTGTTTGGCTGGTGTGGGAACACGAGCTGCCACCAGTGACCCATCTTTAAGCATCTCTGACAGGCCCTGATTGTAGACATGCGCTGCAGGGATGGACCCATCTTCATGCGCAGCAGGGAGCTGACCGGCATAATGTTTGCTTCACAAAGTAAACATGGTTTGTCTTCTTCTAAAAAATAAAATAAAAAAATAGAGAAAGAAAAATACAGAAAAGACTCCAGAATAAAGTTCTCCTTTAAAGGATTTAAGGGATAAGCCCATCCATCAGCTGATGAAGAGTGAGTACCTCCAAAGAGGGCGAAGTCCCAAGCACCACACAACAGATTTGACACAGCACTGCAGCAAAGACAGTAATTTGGATTCCCAGGAGCACAGTTCAATAGCATTTCCTCCTTTTCCACAGCAGTAGTAACGCGAAGCCACATGCAGCACCTTACTTGTCCTGCTGTGTGCTCCCAGCAAGTCCCCATCTACTCTAGGCCTCAGAGGTGAGAGCTGGAAACCACATTTGGGAGGGAAGGTCAAGAAGTAGATTTGGCTGGTTGGGTCATGTCAGGAAAAAGGAAAAAAGCCCATAAGAGCATTGATCATGCTAAACTCAAAAATAAGGGCATGGAAATACCTGCTTCACAAGAACTTCATCATACGCACGGGCCCATGGTATTTGAGAGCACCCCGCCACAGTCAGAGAGGTAGTGATGGTGTCAGCTGAGGCTGAGACACCCTGACCACCACAGAAATAGGTGATCTGTAGTAAATAACAAGGTCTCACAAGGGCCACACGCTCTCTGCCCACAGAACAGGTATAAAATCCATTCACAGAGGCTTGTGGTCCACCAGGACCGAGTGCTGACCCTGGGGCCTCTTCACCAGCCCCCAAAGACACAGACGCAAGGGGTAGAGGCAGCCCCACTCCCGTACACGCACACAGCCTCAGGGAAACACTGCGATGCCAGGGAAAGAGCATTTTTACCCTGACCCTTCCTCCTCTGAGATACAAAGCTTAAACAACTCAATGTTTAAGGATCATCTATGAAAGTCACAAATAGCTATATTTTAAAAAATTGCTTCAACATTTTAAAACCTCAAATGCCATTCAAAGTAACTGCAGTCAGCCTGAAAAGATGCTATTTTGCAGTTTGCAGATGTCCAACAGAAGACCAGGGCATGGTTTACATCTCACTTCCACACAGCTGCCCTTCGGCCCTGCAATGGAAATTCCTTCCTCAGGGAATGGAGAGGGAAGGGGTGCTCCAAGCCCAAACAAAACAAAAAGACTTCTCACTTCAGCTTCAGGGAACAGAGGGCCCTAAGACAACCAGGGGGCCCTAGGAAGAGCTGCTGGGAAATGGGCAAACAAACCACATCCACCTTGTATTGGAGTACAAGGCACAAACTGAGCGCCGTCACTGCCCAAAGAGCAGAGGACCTGCTATGTCCCACAGAGATGCTCTCCTGCTGCTCCGATCACTAACTCCTTCCTGAAAGGAGATCAGATGGCCTTTAAAGAGGGTTCACAGCACTTCACCCCAAATATGCCAGGCAAGGGAAAGCGGTGTGAGCAGGCCAGCCTGTCAGGTGCTAGGATGAGATGCTCTTTTCATACATTCCAGCCTTTGAAAAGGCATTTATGCATTAGACCCACCCCTTTTTTAATACTGTGAGGACTAAACTGCACTTATGGGGGAAAGAAGCATAAAAAAGGTAATAAACATTTAATGATCCAATAATTGGTTATATCAGAGTAATCACTGTTCAGTAATTAACTCCCATTCCTGCTTGCTCATTTCATATTTTCCGTACCCTTTGATAGGTTCTTGTGACTATCAGCATTCCTTAGAAACCCTTACACTGAGGCCTTTTGATGAAGCTAAGAAGCAACGATACCATTAATCACTCCACACGTCCCAGTGGCTTTCAGATTCAGACCGGGCCCTTCCTCTCTGCACATCACTTCACATTCCTCCTCAGCTGTCTTTAGCACAGCCCCTTGGCCCCTGGACTTGAGGTTTTCTCATGTTACGGGGAAAAAAAAATGAATTTGCTCTAAGCACTCAATGCCAAAGGGTTAGTGGGAAAACACACCAACATAAAATCACATCTTGAAAAATAAAATAAATTGTATTGCATTATTATGGAAGAATACAGAGAACAGCTGGCTTGTTGGTGGTATGTAAGATTAGAATTAAACTCGGGTTTGTGTCACTTCCAACTAATTATCCACAGTAATCAATAGAAGATAAAAACTTCAGGCTGCTGCTTCAGCCCTGTAGATCCAGTCCTCTCTAACCCTCAGCAACACAGAGCAGCAGGAGAGTGGAGCACACTGGCACAGCTTTATTTCAAGCACAGCAATTGCATCACCGCTTAGGAAAGAGGATGAGGTGTCTCCTCGCCAGAGTGCCCAGAAGACCAGTCCAACCCAGGGGGCACCTCCATAACCCCACTCCCAAATCTAGCCAACAGTGGCAAGAATTTTAGAGCAAACTCATAGCAGAAGGTGGTCTCATTTGTGGTCTTTAAATATGAAAAAAAAAACCCACATGATGTTATTTACATCTCTAGAAAAACAGCTCTAAATTTTTCCAAGAAAAACAAAAATTTCTGTTTTGTCCAAAGCAGAAAGATTATTGCCTGAAGAACAAAAAGCTAAATTCAAGTTACTTTCTTTGGAGTGGATTTTGATCTTGGTCACATCTGCATAGAGCCAAAGTAATGCCACAGCATTTCCTCAATAGTATTATTGCAGCCAGACATTTGTTCAACCAGAATTTCTTTCTTGAGACAAATATTTGCTGAACTTAAAAACTAAAGCTATTTTTCCCCCCTCAAGTATTTTTTTACCCTACATTTATTCCCAGTTGCCACCATTTCATACTGAATTCAACCTGCTGCTTGCAGCAGAGCTGTCTTTGGCCGCCAGGGTGTCTGAACCAGAAGTTCTTTCCCCAAAAACATGCACCCACCTCCCTTGCTCACAGCACAGATCACAAAGCTGCGTTTTTTTCCCCTCAAAAGTTTGAAAAGATCAGGGGTCACAGAAACATCAGAAAAAAGACATTCAGACATCAAATATTCTGTCCCAGTTGTCAACATTATGCAAGATGCTGGCATTGCAACATTGTGTTTTTGACTGCCACTATATAAATTAATGAAATGACTGTCAGTTAGCACAAGGAATCCTGATATTGAACATGAAATCCCAAGTTAATCAGAACCACTCGCACACAGAAGTCAATTATGCCCTGCACTGGCTAGCAGGATCTGCTAGCACACATTGAGCTGGAGCAAACATGCCAGCAGATCTGCACGGGAGGGAACCTCGGCTGCTTGTAGGTTACTCAGGCACATGAAGGCATTCGCGGTGATGGGAAGGGAGGAAGACAGGCAAACAGATTGAAAGGGGCAGGAAATTAGAGAGAGCTCCTCGCCATTAATGGGAAAATAACTGCAGAGAGCTCTAACAGATTTCTCCTCTTTTGTATGCATAGGAATATTTATTTAATCAATGTTCTGTAACAAAACAGGCCTCTGGTGAGCTATTGTGCAGAGCGAACTCTGTTCCAAGCGCGACGCTTCCCATCCTGCCACCTGTTTAGCTGGTGCTGGAGGCAGCAGCGCGCAGCAGGACAGGAGGCGCCTGCATGGCGCAAGGCGGTGGCACCCCTGTCCCCAAGCAAAGCCACACGCCAAAAAACCCCAAGCCATTCCCCCAGGCTGGTCCTCAAAACACGTTCATTTTCTAAAAATGCACCGTTGGGAGGCCTTGCATTAAGAGCATGTTTTTGGATGTAGCTGATAGCATCCTGCTCCTGACTGCACCTAAGCATACACTCGTTCTAAGTCCACTGTGCTATGACTTTTAACCACGTCTTCAAGTACTGTCTTAAGGAGGGATTGATTTAAGCATCTGCACACATGTATTGTCCTTAACTAAAGCCCTGACTGCACCAGCTGCAGCTCCTGGGGAGCCTCTCCCCACACTAACTTTCTCCTCAGTTCATTTCTCTGCCCTTTGCTGCAAAAACACGCCACATGCAACGCACAGACCTCAGCGTTAGCTTACACAAACCTTATCACAAAGCAGCCTCGCTCTTAAATTTGTTATGCAAGGACTAAAAAACCCTGCATTTATTTATATTTTTATAAGCCAGTTAGAAATAGAGATATCCCAGTTTCATGACATACTACACCCGCAGACCCTGGCATTAATGACAGGCCTAATTTGTTTATCACCGTCACAGCTGCCAGAGTTAGTAATACATCCTTTAACATTTCTCATAGCTAGAACAAGAGTTTCTTCCCTATTCTGCAATGGATTTAAGAAAATATATTACCATAAGCTAGCCTTGATATACACCGCAGCTGGGACAGATAGTATTAGAAGGGATTTAAAGCTGAAAAAAAGCCATAACCAAGCAACACTAACTTTTACATCATTAATAATCATAACAGTATAAAGAAAAATTAAGCAATCATCAGAATTTAACTGGGTTACCCTTCACATCGGATTTGCTTAATGAAATGATTGTAATCGACAATTTTAAGGCAGAATTACATTTAGCCTAAAAGGTGGCTGATGATTACACAGGTACCCTCAGTTACTTAAATATGCATTGCAGCCAGGCCACTGCTACATATATATAAGCACTGGCATTTCAGGGCCTTACAGTTAAATTACACAGATTTTATGTTCCTCACTTACTACTTGAGCAGCCTGCAATTGCTAATTAAGTAGCAGAGAAATCTCCAAAGAGAGAGCATATTAAACCCATTTTGCAGACAGAAAAACTCAGCTGCAGCAAAATCAACACTCCAGCCCAAAGCAACACTTAAGGACGTGTCTGACTCTACGCTGAACAGCGGCTCACACACCAGCATTGTCCCCATAGACCTGCTGTGTTCTGTCAAGACACCCAAATGAAATCAAGACACCAGACACGGCACCTCCCCACAAGCATACACAGGGCTCCAAGCAAAGTCATGGAAGTGGGCTGTGGTTACCCAGAGACAAGCCTGTACCTCCTAGGGAACAGCATTCTCGATTAAAGACAGTGTTTGAAAGACAAGAGGAGTTGGAGGCATAGTCTGGGAGGGACCTGCACGAGCTAAACCCCCTGGGGCAGCAGCCAGTGACAGTGGGCAGCACAAGTGCAGCTCCCACGTTCCAGCTGGGCAGAGCACAAACCTGAGCAGGCAGCAAGTTTTTTTTTAGAGAGAAGTAAGAGACAAAACTGAAACAGAAGGGTCTTTGTTGCCTATTACCACTTCCACTCTCCAGCTCTCCCCTTGTGAGGGTGTAAAGGAGGAGCAAGAGCACGGCTCCAGCCTGGAAAAGGGCACTGCAGACCTCAGACCTGCACTGGCAAATCTACCCTCCCTTGGGACACGTGGGTAGAGATGCAGTAAAAGCTGAAGGTTTGCCCTGCACTCTGAAATGTGGGGAGCTGTACAGCTTAAATGCATCCTTTGTACGCAAACATAATACAAACAAATGTTCAAAACATGCTGAGTAGCAGCCCAGCACGGAGGACTGAAAAACCCCTAAGGTTTCAAAGCCAGCGCTGTGGTCCTTCTATTCTGTGTGTTTTTCCACATTGCAGTTGGCATTGCCCTCCCTCCGAGACTTCTTCCAAGGCTGGCCAGCCCAGACCAAGCCCAGCCATCCACGTGGGACAGACAGACGGACGGACAGCATGCAGCAGCACAAGAGATGCCTCCTTCTCCCCGTGCTCAGGGGGACATTGTGCCAGGTATTTCCAATAAACAAACAAACCCTTCCCTAACCTACAGCACACCCCGACAGAGCCGAGTGCAGCCTACCCACATGAAAACGTGGTGACCCATACTCTAACGCTGTAATCTAATCCTTGAACTAAAGACAGTTTAATGCCTTTACAAATCCATATGTTTTCTAATACCACCATTGCTGTCAGCAGACTACAGGAGAGCCTCTTTGAAGATGGAAGTGAAATGACAAAGCACATCATTGTGAAGGCAATTATATGCTGCAGTAACCATTTTACAATAGCCCATATGGGCTGTATTTCAACAGTGCAATTTCCAAATCTGCCTTAGCAAACATATATCTCTGTCCCAACCCCAGGTAGATTTTGCAAAACAAAATAAGACCGCAGCCAGAACAAATCCAAAATATGGATAACAGATGTAAAAATATGCCAGCAAGGATACCAGAGCAATTTTTGTCAGAGTACCAAACAAAGAGAGCAGCCACAGCAGAGCTCACGAGGCTATTCACAGCAAAGCTACCCATTCAAGAGACTTTGAGACCTGGTTTTATCAGAAATCTGATTATACACTTGCATGCTTTCCTATGCATCTGCCCAATTCACTGCTGGGGTCATCGTCCCATCCACCTCCCCAGAGACTGCAGAGCAGGGTAACTCAAATCCCAGTTTAGAAGCTAAACTCAGATGTGAGCCAAGGCTGTGCAGGCTCACTCCGAGTCACCTCTGACACCCCAGACTAGGGTGTATCTGAAGGTGGGAATAAATCAAAAACTAAAAAAAATCAGGTCATTACACTTCCTGTAGCAGCAGCTCTGAGTGCCCACTCCATCTGCTAAGCGTCAGCCCCTGTGTGGTACCCGGAGCCCAGCATCACTCCGAGCAGCCCCGGGGCCAAGTCCTTCAGAGGCACAGAGCCGCCAACAGCCCACTCCAGCCACACGGTTCCCTGCTCTGCATGCAGGAGCTGGAGGCAGGGCTGATGAGCACCCTTCATGGGGCACGGTTACACAAAAGCAGCAGCTTAATGGAAAAAGTTTTTAATCGATTGAAGCCCTGGATACCTGCTCCGGGATACCTCTGTGCCAGCAGCACTTTTTTCTAGGGGCACCAGGGTAAGCCACACACAGGACCAACAGCCAGGAGGTGGTCCCACATCCCAAGGAGCCCTGCAGGCTCCTGCTCTGTCCTACACAGCCACCAGCAATAAGGAGAGGCACAGGCATGAACATCTTTCTTGCAGAAGTGAAATAGTAATAAAAAACGCCTTAAGCTGCCTGTAACAGACAGAAATTGTAAAGGTGAAAATTTACAAGTTCATTGCCAACTCATTAGCAACAAACCACCCACATCGTATTTCTTACGTTTCAATGCCAAAAGCGGCAGGCAGAGGATATCCCACGGGTCACGCATGCACGGCACAGTGCAAAGAGGTACCGCGACACAGGGAATGCGTGGCTGGGCAGCCAGGTCCAGCAAGAGCCTGATCCAGTTCCTATTATTGTCAGCTCCTCAAAATGATCCAGGGAAGCTAGGCAAGAGCATTTCAAAGACTTTAATCCATGTGAAATATTACTTCCTGGAACCGGAAATTCAATCCCCAGCAATGAAAACAAAAAGCACACTCATAAACGTACCTTTCAACCCAGCCAATACAGTCCTATTTAGGCTCTCTCTTTCAAAATAAAAAATAAAAAAAATCCTTTACTCATTAATATAGAGGAAACTTGAAATGATTGCTGTAATTGCAGTTAAAAAATTAATCATGTTTAGAGATAAATGCAGATAAAAGCATGTTTTACTAATTATCTTTTGAAGCTTCTGTTCATGAAAGATTAAAGGTGGAAGAAAAGTTGTTGAAGCGTTGAAGACAAAAATCCTACCATTTCAAACCACTTTGAAGCCTTGTACCTAGCACGATTGATCTTTAATGTCCAGATGTATTAAAAAAGGAGCCTTTATAATTCAGAAAAAGTGTAACAAAACACCGGAGCTTTTATGCAGGCAGCTCCCTGAGAATGCCCACATCCCGCAGTCACTGCCGCAGCGGCACAGACCCCAGCCCTGGCAGGGCAGCAGTCCCTGGGCACCGCGACGCCTCGCAAAGCCCACAGCCACATCTCCACTTCAGCACCAACGGGGCAAAGAGCTTCAAGCCCCATTTCAAAGCCCAGCTGAGTTCTGGGCATCACTAAGCTCTCTAGATCTGGTCATATCCATCTACTTACAAATCTTTTTGATTTACGTTTGCAGCCCAAGGGTCTGCAAGCTTCCGAGGAGGTCGCTGCAAGCATCAGAGGGAAGCGGGGCTTTGGGACAGCCGCTCACAGAGGAGATGCCAGGAAACCCACAAAAGGTGAGGTCTTTCAAACAGCCATCTCGGGTACCAGCATCATCTGTTTAACAGAAAACCCAGTTTGGCAGCCACATGGGTTACACACAAGACGTGTGAGGACCCATTTCCATCCCTGGGGCTTTTCAAGGAATGCAGGTTATCTGGGTGCAAGATACTCAGAGGAAAGCCCGGTACTTCCCTTCACCTGCCTGCAACCAACAAGGCAGGTCGTTCCCTTCCTGCTCCATACCAACACACTGTTTTATATCAACATTTTGCCAATTAACTCTAAGAACTCCAAGAAAGTTGATTCAGAGACTAAATGTGTCAACTGCCGGCTTAAATTCAGCACACAGGTGTCCACAGCTCCACTGGCAAATACTAGGTTTCTGCAAATTGAAACAAGTTGAAAAAATACTGTTATATCAAATTGCTAAGATACTTTACAGCCATTTCATAGACTCACTTATGATTTACATCAGACTTGAATTGTTCCAATATATCTGAAATATATACATTTTAGAGGCATTT
This sequence comes from Heteronetta atricapilla, assembly GCA_011075105.1. Classification (NCBI taxonomy): domain Eukaryota; kingdom Metazoa; phylum Chordata; class Aves; order Anseriformes; family Anatidae; genus Heteronetta; species Heteronetta atricapilla. The sequence continues at coordinate 2,330,299 of CM021749.1, forward strand.
CTTACTGGCAACCTCAATCAGCTGCAGTGCGAGGACCAACATCTGTTGCTACAGCACAATTTTCAGAAGCATTTACCTGAGCTCAAACACTAACATGAAGGACTCTTTACTCCTCTTGAGTTGAGAGAGAGTTAGGACAGATCTGAAACAGCCCAGCTGACACCTCTTTCCTCAGAGAAGGTTCCCTTTTAAAGAACACTTCTCCACATCCATCACCCACACTGTATTTCTTGCTCCTTTCCCCACCTCACCAAATCTTTTCACCCCTCCAATCACAAAGCACCAGTGACACAAAATTAAGGACTTCTGCTGTTGCTACAGACCTGAACAGGGCTAGGTAAGAGATTAAATAGTTGGGTTTTTCATAACCACACATCCAAGGAAATGTGCCAATGTCTTTTTATTTGCATATCTGGCAGACTGCCCCAGACAACTAATACATAAGTGACAGCGTACAGGTGTATTAGTTTAGAGTTTGCCTTTAATCTAGAGGTGTCAATTTGCTTCTGTTTTAATTACATCCATCTTGATATGTTATTACAACCTCATGAAACTTCTTCATTATGTGAATGGCTATAAATACATACACATGACAAACAGTTGTTATAAATTTTCTGGTTCAGTAGTGGAGGCACAATATCATAGCCCACACATCACGTACATTTAAAGTTTCGGTGCTTCCTTGCCTCCCGCCTTCTCCCCTCCCCTTTCCCTTCCTTCTATTTTCTTTCATCCAAGACCAAGATTTAATTTTTATTTATTTCTTATTTAATGGATGCACTAAAATTCCCTTGCTGGTAGCCACATTCTGATACAAACGCTATCAGCTTACAGAGCCCTTCCAGCATGTGTGTGTCCTTCTGGGCTGCCTCTCTGCGAGAATGTCTGTTTGTCATTAGGCAAGTATAAGGAGATTGCACTGAGGTCTTATAAACATGCAAAGATCCACTTTTGTAGTTACATAATTCACTGAGTTTTTCAACACACATTCTGAGGTTGAAAACTTGGCAAATCCATCCACCAGATGTATCTTTCTGATCCCAGAACTCATTAAAATTTACTTTTTTTTTTTTTAAAGTCCAGCCGACTCAGCTGTTGAGCCACATTAATTACATTTTTATTATTTTTTTCCATAGTTAAAGTGACTAATGCTGGAAGAGTCACTGCCTATAAGCACAATAGCCAGCCAGTAAAAATTACTAGGACTTTTAATCGTTCAGTAATATCCAAATCACATAAAATAAAGAGAGGCAATTTGGTCCCCTCAAAACAGACGGTTTTGATTTTCAGTATTTATTTTGAATTTTTTTAAGGGAAGAAAAGAAAGGAGAAAAGACAATTTCACACCAAAAGATTCCATTCAAAGGTCAAAGTGCCCTTGATGTGCATTAAAACCCACAACGCTAACACAGTTGCAACATAAATTGTCCCCACCAGCAGCACTTCTTCCTCTGCCTTCTTACCACAGGGTGTCCTCTGAGGTCAAAGCTACTTTCTCTGCCCCAACTCCTCTCCGATGGGTTTTGTGCTGTGCCTGGCCATTCAGCACATCTGGCCAGCTCTGGAACACACTGGAGAGAGCATGTTAGCCAGCTCTTGCCACAGCAGCACCTCCCAGCTCCCGCCCATGTCCTGGGGAAGCTGGGGACCAGCCAGCAGTGCCTGGAGGACCCCTGACGGATGCTCCCAGAACCCTCACCAAGCACTGGGACACGCAGGACCCCCATTTTATATCGAAGAGCTGGTTTATCTTGCTGCCTCTCCTTCGCTCCCACTGCACCCGTGAGAAGTATCATCAAAGCCAATTCTTACATTGAAAGGTCTGCCCATGCCGAGTGTGACCTGTGTGTGGTCACGGAAAGGTTGGCACTAACCACCTCTGCCTCCTCGGTTCCGTTTCATGGGCAAAGAACTGAAAAGTGTCTTTCATATGTTGGGAGGGTGAGTTAACAGCATCAGTAGGGCACTTCAGAGCAATCTGCAGACCTGTTACCAGCCATCCTCTTGAAAAATCATCCCTCATAGCTCATTATGGAGCAAGACTTCTCACAGACCTTCGTGAATTCAGTTCTTGGTCTGACCACCGTATGATTGCATGGGAGTGCAAAACACATTTAAGAGAAATATACCTCCTCTACGCCTACTGTGCCACACAAGGAGAGCCCCTCCAGAACTTCAGCCACTTTATAGCTAATCTAATCCCAAATCTCCCGGTGCCTACCTCTATTTCCCTCTCTGTCTGCAGTGCACACTGTCCTCCTGCAGCACCCCCACACCTGCCCCAGATGGCTCCGTTCAGAGGATGCCCAGCACAGCACACACCTCGAAGGCTGGAGAAGTCTGCTCATCATCATGAGCTCATCCAGCAAAGGACAAGCCTGGGCTTGTGTATGGAGAAGACTGATTGGTGGTGTTTTTATTTCCAAACCTATAATTCCCCCTTCGCTACTGAACAAAAGCACAGAAAGATGCAATTTATAAAAAGCACTGGTTTTAGAGGAGAAGCAACTTCCACTCCGGAAAGCTGGCAAACGTGCACAACAGATTAATGGGCGATCATTTCTGCAGAGAACACCAAGCTGATCTCCTGCATAGCTGTGGAGTAACTATTCCCACTTGGACTTGGGATATCCATCACATCAGTGCACCAAGCGCCATTACGGAGCCTGAAGTTCAGACAGCCGGGCACTTGGACACAGCAGATATTAACACACCTCAGCACACCTACTGCATCTTCATCTCAGGAGATTTGAAAACCAGGAGGACCAAGCAGCACACCAAACAAAACCCCAGTAAATCCACACAGAGTGAATGTCAAGCAACGTGATCAAATCACACCTGACAGGCAAAAAGCCACAAAGAGAAAAATACGTGCGGTGCCGGGAAATAACCCACTTCTGCAGACTTTCACGCCACCACTCCTGCAGACAGGAAGGCAGAACCAAAGCTCCTTACAACGCTTACCAGACTGAAGATTTACCCTTTTGGTTAAAGCCTTCCCTCTCCACCACACAAGTGTGTGAACTTCAGCAGCAGTGTTGCCAAGATACAAGGAGAAAAATCTCAAGATATTAAGGTAACACACTATTTAAAGGCAAACAGCACAGGAGAGCTGAGCTGGGGATCTGACAAATTGCCACTGCACATTCTGCTGTTACACCAAAACAAATCCCCACCTGCATTAGCCATTTCTCATTACTTACAAAACAGATTTTCATAATATCCATTTCACAACAAAGGAATTTAGAGGACTGTGATGTTCTGAAGTGGTCTTCACCATGGCTTGGCATCACGTCAAAACAACAACAAACCAACTACACAAGAAATGCATGCAGCTGGTAATCTGTGGCATGCATCAAGCCAAACCCCAACAAAAACACAGATACTGAACTGATAAATCATAAGGATGGTGTACACAGACACAGAGAAACGGGGCAAGCAGTTTCCCTCACAGAACCGACCTCAGCGGAGGGTTGCAGTTCAAGTAAAGGAAAACTCAGAGTTAAACATTGCCACGTTTCAGCCCACAACCTCCTAACTCCATTACCCTTTTATTAATTGCATTTGAGACTTCACTAAACTTGAGCTTGGGCTATTTTTAAAACCTATCTGACTCAACTTATTGTTGCTCAGAACAAAGATTAAACTTCTAATTTAGCTGCAGATAATTACAAGGCTGCAGGTCAGACCCCCGGTGTAATACGAAAGGGTCTTCCACTCAAACTGCCAGAAACATTAAAAAAAAAACAACTAACATATGGGGAGAAAGGGGAGCATTTCATTGAGCAAGGAATCCTGCCTCGCTCTCAGCTGAAAAGTTACCAGGTTTAACAACTTTTAGGCAGGGGCTGAGCATTCCCCAGCAGTGCGGGCAGGGCTCCCACCAAGGCACAGAACAGACCCCACCTGCAGCTCCCAGGAACATCTCCCTCCAGCACTGTGTTCCCATCCAGTCCCTGATATTTCTCTATTGATCTCAGTGTTGTAACTCAATCTTTCAATTACTCAGCCCCTTGATGTCTTTCTGCTGATTTTTTGGCCTTTCCCTAGTGATCATTTTCCTTCCAAGTTCCTGATCCTTTACCCTTATTTTATAAATCTATTTCTTTACACTCCCTCATCCCAGCAGAGGCCCCAGATATTTAATGAGAAAGGGCTTACTTTCTCACCCAAATAGCAGAGGAAAAAAAAAAAGATGCCAAGATAAAAAAGGATAAGGGTGTCTTTTGTCCTATTGATATGTGGTATAATTCCCATTAATGTTGAGCTTAAAGAGCGGGGCCAATGGAGACTACTTGAATCACATCTATCTAAAGAACTTGTCCTTATAGTTTAAACTCTTCCTTCTTTAACTCAAGGCCATTGTGCCTCCTACTACCACCCATGGGAAAGGCAAAAATCCCCACCTTCATTACATTGTTACCTTCAGGAGTTTAAAAGAGTATTTATGCAAGGATCACAATCCTCGGCCATTATGTGCGCGAAGAGATAACAGCTCTTCAAGAGCTACATGAATCAGGGGGAGCTGGGGGTGCCCAGCCTCACAGAAAAGTAACAGGCTTTTATTCACATGTCCAAATTATAGTAACATAGGTTTCAAAAATTACCCGAGAGGTTCCTTTTGTGGAACACGCATCCTGCTGCTCACAGTCCCGGTTTCAGTTTTGGTTGCTGTTTTTTCATCACTGGTCGCAGAGGGTTTTCATCGAGAGATTCAGTTGCTCTGTCAAGGTTACCTCAAAATTTGATCTCAGGTCAATTTACTGTTTCCTCTAAACACATAATGAAAATAATAAGCACATCGCTTCATATGATATCCCAGCGTCACACAAAACCTAATGCCACTTGTCATCCGCAGATACCTTCATTTAGTTACTGCCTTCTTTTATCCGCTGGTCTAAATCTGAAGACATGCATGTGCAAACAGAGACTAGGACAAACACCAAAGAACCTAAGCAGTCAATAAATACAAAAAGGACTACCAAGATTTGCTGACAGCACTGAACAAACACCTGATGTTATGATGCTGCTGTGGTAAGGCACGAAGATCAAATTCCTTTTGAGATATGAAAGGATAGAGACAAAGCAGAACAAACTGTGTCGGAATCTCAGAGAATTTCAGTAAAGGCTAATCAAGCCACCTAAAAGCCTGGTGTGAAGGGAGTGATTTGGGGAGAAACCCCACTGCCACCCAGTCGTTCTGGTGTCCAAGCCAAAGCTCCTACTGTCACACAACCCATCTATTCAGTGTTTTTGGTGGGCCACGCATAGCGATGGGCACCACACAATGGTTATTAAAGCAAATTCCTGCCTTCAGATGCACACACAGGGTTACACTGTGTGTACACAGCACACAGACACACTGTTTAGACCACAGCATCTTCAAAACCTCCTATTATTTCCACATTTTGTTTGTGTAACACTGCTGTTTCTATTTAAAAGCTGCTATCAGCTGTTAAGTTTTACTCCATTTAGTCTTGCATTATTTTGTGCCCTCAATAGGTAGAACTGCCATAGCTAACATCTGCCTAAATCACACAAACTCCGTGGAACAATTGCTTAAAAATTATTTACACTGGGTGGATGGAATCATCCGACACAGAATTTGAAACTCATTAGGCAGCTCCTTGACAAATATTTTGTCAGCATTTCTCATTTGTAATTAATTACATTGGGCTTTACCTGACGATAATTTAGCATGGTCTCAAAACAGACTGATGTCTGCATGCTGAACAGAAATTAGCTCAGCAAATGTAGTGAGGAACTGTGCTGGTTTTATGGAACAAGAATCACCATTTAAATGCAAGCTCACCCCTCCACATGCCATTTCTATCTGTGCTTTATAAATAAATATCTCTGTCCCATTTCAAGCTTGTCAGATGAACTGCCCGAGCTGAAGCTAAACAAACATCCACAGAAAAAACTCATTACCTTACCCAGGGTTCAGAAAACCCGAAACCAACTGCTTGTTCCATAGGGATGGTCAGAGCTGACTCAGGACACACAGAGTACTTCCCAGGCTTTAAGCTATCTTAACATTCAGGTCAGATTTCATTTCTCATCACAGCAAACCACCTTCCCCACCACACGCAAACAGCCCTGCCACATCGCCCTCCTGCCCGACGTGCTGGGGGGAGGAAGGAGACAGAAACCTCCCCAGCACATCACACAGAAAGTCACCCCAACGGATTCATTTATCACCTCCTGAAGAAACGCCCTTTCCCTGTCAAACCGGCATCAACAATGTCCACCTGAATTTGGAGAACCTCATGCTGTTATTGTTGGAAACAAACACGCCGGAGGCGCAGGCTACAGCAAGAGGTCAGCTTGACAAGGCAGGGAGCACAGACACCGGACGTCTGCATCTCCTCTTCCATGCCAAAAGATCTCGGGAGGCCAGAAAGCTGAGGGGTGAGTAAGTGCTGTGGAGCAATGCGCAGAGCCTGCTGCACATAGTCCCAGCAAGGCCACCCGCGGCAGGACGTGGTGCTGAGACCAAGCTGCAGGACTACACCGCCGTGTTTAACCTGGGGGCTGCTGAAGGTTGGAGCTCCCCGTGGGGCACAGGCCTCCAGAGTACCTCATTACTGCAGAGCCTCATCAGACCAGGCGAGGAGCAGTCTGGGCACACTTGCAGCAACACCGGATTTGCTCAACTGTTGCTCCAAAATAACAACAACCAAAAAAAGTCATCAATGAGAACCTGCTGTCTTTGCCCACTTCCCTCCTTCCCTGCTATTCCCCATGCAAACAGAAAGGAGATCAAGGTACAGGCTGTCATAAACCCCGTGACAGATAACTAGAAGCAGACGGCCTCTTTCTACACCAAACAATTTACACTGCAGGAGCAGAGGAGGCTACTGATACCTGGACAGAAAAGCAGCCCTGGGAGTGGGACCTGGTTAAAGAGATAATTGTGCTTCAAGGGATGGGAACTTTTATCAACATGCCTGTAATTGGTGTTAACAGACACAGAGGACTCCTGTTGGAACTACGACGGCCATCAGGCGCATCTTCCCATGCATCACCTGTGTCCCCTTATGATCCACAAGCCTCACACAACCTGGCGTTTTGCACAACTGGGGCTTCTCAGTCACCTCAACACAGGGCATTTAGAAAAGGTCAAACCAAATAAAGCTACATGGAAATCCTTGCTGTTGTTCACAGCTTTATTCACAGCACCCACAAAAAGATCCTGGGGCAGCAGCCAGCTCCCACCCAGCTCACACACCTACTGCCACAGAGGTGGGCTCATGAGCAGAGAGCTCAGCCTTGTCTCCCCGCATCCCTCCTGTGCCAGCCAAGCCGCCCGCTGCCCATCCTGGAGCACGGGTTTAGATCTTTCCGTGGTGTGAAGTTCTACACGTTGGTCCTCACTGCTTTTACCAACAAGCAGACAAAACACACCCTCTGTCTCACACTCTTGGCTACGCTAAGCCTGAGAACAGGCTGAAGTTCAAGCACAGAGCCCGGTAGGGCAATCCTGTGCCCATGCTGGGCACAAAAACCTTCTGCAACCTGGGGAGAAACCTCCACGGCTCCAACGAGCCCGAGGCAGATCCAAAACACAAGGTGTGTAAACACCAGGGCACCTCTCCACGGCACCCAGGGCTTCTCAGCTCCGGTATGAGTTGAGACAAGAACCTGAACATCTCCCCTGGGCTGAGACATCTCAGGACCTCCTTGCCAGTGCTGAAATCGCAGTGAAAACCTGTGGCTGCTATGAGCAACGCACACGGTAATTCCTGCTACACTGGGCTCGTGCCTGAGACACCTTCATCTCCCTCTGATCCTCAGAAACAACTTTCTCAACATACACACTGAGCTGCAGGGAAAAGCACCTAACAATGATTTTGTGACATTATTTCTCAACGCAGCATGAAATCGTTAGGTCAAAATGTGCCACCTATCACATGAACATTAAAAGTATGTCAAGTCTCAGTGTGCGAGCTATTGTTTTATCTGAATGTGATATTAGCTGGCAGAACTGGGTAACGTTTCAGCGCTCCTTTTTAGCGATATAGGATTACGACAGGATGCAAGTAGTAGCCATTCTTGGCTTTGCAACGAGGAAAAAAAGCACAGCAGTTATTTTCATTTAAAGTGGGAAATAAAAAAATGAGGAGTGAAACACAATAAAGAGATTTTTTTCCAAAACACCCTACAAGTTCTGAACATAAAACTTGCTCCTCGATTCCCCTCCGGGAAGGGCTACGGTCAAATTCTCAAGTCCATATTCCCACAAAACCCCTAACACCACGAACTAGGGCTTTGTTTGAGGAAGAAGAGAATTCTGTCCAAATCTTCAGCTTGCAAATCCCACTCTTGCTGACAAAGACACGTCCACGCTCCTCTCCTCATGCAGGACACTCGTGGATGGGCTCACCAGGTGAGAGGGGTGGTAGAGGGGAGCCTGGCCGTCCCCCAGCGCTGGTTCACCATCGCCCACACCAGCCTCTCGCCAGCCACGCGGAGGCTCTCGGGGGGAGCAGATCCTCCCTCGGCTTACACCGGGAGGAGATTTCTCCCAGACATGAGTCTGGACTGGTGCAGGTGTAACCAAGGACAAAATTTGGCTCCAAAGGGTGGAAAAAAAAAAAAATCAAAAAACAACAAAGAAAAAAAACCAACACCAGAAAACGCCACTAAGTATTCCTGGCTAAATATTTAAACAGCTTAAGAGCTACACAGATTTTTTTGTTAAACAATCAGCTTCATCTTCGCATTTATTTTGACAGTTCATAATTGTTACAGTTGTGATTCCAGTGCATGTAAACCCAAATAAATCTGCCTTTCACCACGCAAACTTCTCCCGAGCAGAAGTTAGGAACAACAAAGCCCTGCAGAGGAGCGGGGCCGGGGCTCCCCCGGCATCATCCCCCCCCCCCAGCCCCCGGGGGGGTGACAGCGGCCGGGGGGGGCCGGGCCCGGGGCTCCCCCTCGGGAGAGGAGGCGCCGCCCCCCTTTATTTTGGGGACAGGCAGACACAGACAGACAGACACACCGCTCCCCCCGGGGGAGGCCGCGCCGCCCACCCGTGACAAGGGGGGGATGGAAGAAAAACCGGGGGGGGGCTCGGCCCCGGGACACCGGGCAAGAAAAGTTTGCTCCGGGGGAGGGCAACGGCCGAAGGGGGGAACATGAGGGGGGACACAACGGGGTGTGGGGGACACAACCGGCCGGGGGGGCACACACCGGAGCGGGGGGATCCCGCTGCCGGCCCCGGTCCCCGCGGAGCCCCCCCGTCGCCGCGCTGCAGGTGTCCCCGGGCCGGGGCCGGGGCCGGTCCGAAGGGGCGGCGGGGCGCCCCCGGCCCCAAAGGGGGGGGGTCGCAGGGGCTGGGGGCGGCCGGCAGCGGGCGGGGGCCCCCCCGCGGCCGCCCCCGCACACAATGAGGCGCACACAAAGCGCCGCCGCTCCTACCTCCAGCGCCTCCAAAGTGACGAAGCTGGCCATCGCGAAGCCGTCGATAATGTCCTCTTCGGCCGAGGAGGACTCCCGCCGCTTCCTGCGGGGGGGCCGCGGCCGGGACGGCGCCGGGGGCCCATTGTCTTCCTTCTCGGAGCCCGAGGACGAGAGCGCCGCGGCGGCCCCGGGGCCGGCGGCCCCGCCGGAGGCAGCGCCCCGCCGGCCGCCCTTGGCTCGCCGCTCCCGGTCGCGCTGGGAGCGCGATCGCCGCTTCTTCCGCAGCCCGTTGCATCGCGCCGGGCCGTCCATGGCTCTGGCCGGCTCTCCCGCTGGCTCTCGGCCCCCCCCGCCCCACCGCCGCCGCGGATCCGGCTCCCCCGGCGGAATAACGGGGGAGGGAGGGAGGGAGAGAGGGAAGGAGAAAGGGAGGGAGGGGAGGACGGGCAGGGGGTGGGGGGGGATGAAAGAATCCGAGCGCGGTTCCACCGCCACCAGCAGCGAGCACCAAATGTAAGAGATTCCTATAAGCGAGCCAAGGAAAGTAATGGCTGATCTCAGGTCGCCTTTGTAAAAAAAAAAAACAAAAAAAAAAAAAAAAAAAAAAAAAGCGAGAGAAAGGAGAAAAAAAAGCCTCTCCAAGCAGGCAATAAATCAGAATAGCGGAATGCTTTGATCAAGGGGCTGGGAGGGCGAGGATCTCCGAAAGAGGAGGAAAAAAAAAAAGCAGAAAAGAAGGGGGGGGAATAAAGAAAGAAGGAGAGAGACCCGCTGGAAGGAGGGAGCTGAGAGTATTTCCTTGCACAAAATTTATTTTCTTTCTTCCTTTCCTCCCCAACTAGAAGAAGTTCCGAGGGGGGTGGGTGGAAAAAAAAATATCTCTGGATGTCTGGAGCTCCCTTTCTGTCTGCGTGTGTGTGTGTGCGGGGAAGGGTGCAGCCTTCCCCTCCCCGCCGCCACGCACTGCTCTCCCCTCCGCCTTTATCTGCGCGGATCAAACACAACAATAATGATAACGAGGCGTCCAGATGCGATTTTCTCAGGCACCGACCAGGGCTGGACTCCGGAGCGGAGATCGGATCCCAGCCCGGCCCCTCCAAAAAAAAAAAAAAAAAAAAAAAAAAAAAAAAAACAGAACCAAACAATAAAAGAAAAAAAGGCAAAAAGAAAAAAACCCACACCAAAACACGCCCACCCACCCCGGCTATTAATACGGATCAATCACGGCAAATTCATCGGATTAATTGTGGAGAGGAGTGGGCGGGGGGGGGGGGGGGCTGGTGGTGCGACCATGCCCCTGCGGAGAGGCGGCTGCCCCCTCCCCGAAAGCAAGCAGACGCGAGGAAGAATAAATAACAGAGGAAAAAAAAGGAGGAAAAAAAAGAAGAAAAAAAAAAAAGGTGCTGATGAGGCTCGAATACGCTCCAGCGGGGACGGCGGCACCGGTGCGCGCTTTCTGCTGCCTCGCCCCGACCGCGGGGGGGTGCAGCGGGTCGGGCCCCCCCGGGCTGGTTGGAGGAGGAGGGGGGGCGGCGGAGGGAGCCCCGGCCCCGGAACGCTGCGGGGCGGGCACCGGGGCGATGCGGGGCGGCCCCGGCGCTGCCGGCCCCCGGCGGTCCCGGCCCGGCCCCGCTCCGCTCCGCGCCGGTCACGTGGAGCCGGAGCCGCCGCCGCCGCCCGCTCCCCGCCGCGCGAAATGCGGCGCCCCGGCCGCGCGAAATAAGTCGCGGGCATGCGCGCAGGGCCTGCGCACTGCGCGGGTGGGGGGAGGCAGGGGGAGGCCCGCCCGCACCCCCCCGCCTGGCGGCGGCGCGTTTCCCGCCCTGCTGCACCCCCCTCCCGTCAAGTTTCTCCTCAGTTCTCGTCCCGTGTCCTCGATCCCTGCCTGCTTCCCCCCTGCAGGCTCGCAGCCCCCTCAGGTGCCTTCCTGCACCGCCCCCAGGGACCCAAGGTGGCTGCTGCCCCTCGAGGGGAGCCCCCCGCCCATGGTGGCAGCGCCCCAACATGGCCGCCCCTCTGTCATGATGCCCTGCCCGTGTGGAGTGAGCCGCCACCCTCCCCTTCAGACGGCTTCTCTGTGCCCCGTCTTCTGCTCCAACCACCGTTGGGTGGAGGGGATGTGTGACACGTATTGCCCACCTCACCTCATGGCCAGAGCCTTACCAAGTGTCAACGGAGCTCTAAGTGTCCGATAACTGAGCTTGTGCTCGTGGTCACCCTTCTCACCTCATCCTTCTCTGTCTCCTGTATGGGGGAATGGGCTGAGGGAAGAGGCATGGAAGGTGAGGGTGTGTGAAGCCGTTGGTCTGCATTAACAACAGGGACCTGGGAGGACGAGGAGATTTGCTAGGAAGGAAGATGGTGGAACAAACCACAGCAATCAGGAACAAAGTGAGGAGAAGAACCCAACTGGTGTGCTCAGGGCAGAGAAGCAGGGCTCTGAAAGCACACCTTTGGCTTTCCTCCATCCACCTGATGAGCAGCCTATTGCAGAGTATGAAACATATTAGGAGGATAGGGGAAAAAAAAAAAAAAAAAAAAAGAATTGGAAATCATTTAATACTATCTCTACAAGAAGCTTTTCATGGGCTCCTCAGTCTGCCTCTTGCTGCCAGCTGTAGCTGCTAATCGTTGCTCCGCTGAGACACCAAGGAGGGCCACGACAAGCGGCACATGGGCTGAGAGCTTCAGTGTGTGTTTTTCCAGCAGCCTCCCTCCGGGCTGCTCTCACTCTCAAGGGATGATGCTCTGTTTGATTGTATAATGTGTTGTTTACTTTGTACCCTAACACTTAGGCCACTCTAATCAAGCAATATTCTTAATATATTTTAATAATATTAACCGCTCACATGAAATACTGGGAATTGGATATACTTTTTTTTTTTTTTTTTTTTTTTTTTTTTTTTTTTTTTCCAGAAGGTAAATGACATTTTGCCACCTCTCCACACAACATCTCCCATGTGGTATGCAGTGACTTTTGAGCTGCTACGTATGAGTGTGAACCAAGAGAAAAGGAAGTACAAAGCTGTCGGTAACCTGATAGTGTAGGAGTGTGTACCTTGCAGAAGGCCACGCTGCTCATTGCAGAGGCACATGGCTAGTTTTTAAACATTCTCAAATACCAAGCTGGAGAACATCACCTCCTAGATCTGACCCTAGATCTCCCTGTTCAGATTTCTTTCTGTTCAATGCTATGTTTTGCTACCTTGCTTCAGTTTCTTCTGCCTCACTTATAGCTGTCTGCCAGGTCTATATAATCTGACTATACAGAAGAGGTTGTACAGGTATTGTTAAAGTGATGCAATTTGTGTGTACAGGCAAGCTCAAATATTACAAAGTCTCTGTCTTCTGAGAAATATTAAGCTCTACTGTATCAAACAACTGTTACCTGTTGGGTTTTTTGGAAAATAACTATGTAATTTCCAGGGCAATGTAATTGATTACAGTTTCCTGCACATCCATCACCATTAAAGTGACTTAAGAGACCTGTAGTCGGATGTGTTTCTGCTGACATTCATTGCATGGCTGAAAGTCTGCTCAGTCTGCTTTGTTCCTGAATGCACGTATGTGGAAAACAGAAACGGCATGTGATTTATTTTACATTCCTTATAGAAACAAATCCCTAGATTTGCATGTCTACTGGAAAAAAAAAAAAAAAAAAAAAAAAAAAAAAATGGAAAGCCATCCATCTATCTCATTCTCTGTTACAAAACATTTTTCTTCTGGGAAGTATCAAGCATTAGAAATCACTGGTCACCTTCTAGGGTACAATACAGGCAAATTATCCCTTTTCTGGCTGTGATCTAGCACCAGCAGGAGCATTTCCATCAGCCTTAATTGATTTGGGAGGGAGGGCAAGTAGGCCTTACTGTTCCACAAAACCTCAGACAGATGCTCAGGAAGTTCTCTCTCCAGCGTGTTCTTGCCTCCAGCTGAGCATTTCAAGTGATCTTACCAGGAAGGGTACAGCAGACCTCCATGCACAATTGTTCTTAGGCCACCTGTTGGCCTTTTCTCTAGAAATACATCTTGCGTGGCATCTGGCACGAGAAAATAGCTTTTTGTGTCTTACAGGCACTGGTATGCTCTGGCACCGTGCTGAGCTCACTGTTTTTGAGGTTAATGACTAGTGTATTCACAACTGGGTGTTCACAGTTATTAGGTTAACACCCACGGAAAGGGGACTTGCTGAATGTGTGCTAACAGATCTATAATTTTCTGATTTGAGGCAGACACCAAAAGCTTTATGATCTTTCTGTTCCTAAATAATGAAGAGAGAAGGGTTAATACAGACCAAAAACAACAAATGCAATTTCTGTATCACCATTATGCACTGGAGCAAAACAAAATCTGTACAGTAATAACACTAAAAGGGGTTTTCTTAGAAATAGCCCCTGGCATGCCTATCTGAAAAGGATATTTTGAAATAACATGAAAATCGGGAGGTAATTCATTGCTTGAGGAAATGGCGAGAACCTTGCTTCTAGCAAGAGTAATTTACACTGTTTTTTGGCATTAAGTTTTAGGAATTTAAAACAGCAGAGGCAAATGTGTCTTTCTGGAGATAACATCTTTTTAGGAGATGGGTAGTTTAAAATAGCAGAATGTCTGCCATGTAGACGGTTATTTATTATTTTAGGAGTTTGATCTGGGAATGCAAAAAAAAAAAAAAAGAGAGAGAAAGAAATGGAAAAGGGGCCTTTTTGTTAGTGTTTAAACCCTGGTCTAACATTGCATTTATGAGAATAAGAAATAATGAGAATCAAAGTTCCAATAATAAAATTCCAAATTAATTCCAAAATAAAAGCCAGGGTGATTGTGTGGATGGCAGAGGAATTTAAAACAGTTCCATAAAACTAAAACATTTTACTCCAAATTGTATTGCTTATACAAACGTATTGCTTATAAGAGCAGATTGTTTAGCTTCTTAGCTAAGATATGGACTGGGTGTTTTAAAAGGTGTTTTCCTAGAAGGTTGTTTGAAACAGAAACAGTTAAGGAGAACAAGGAACACAAAGTTAACCAACAAGGAAAAACAGAAACCCATGACCTTTAAAAAAAATAAATAGTACAAGAATAATGATAAAGGAAGTACTAAAAGCAGTTAGTTGAAACCTAGAAGAAGACACATTTCCAGAACAACATCAAGAGAAAATACACAGAGAACAGACAATTGTTCCTTTCACAAATTAATAAACAAACCCAGTCGGTGGAACTCAAAGTCACAAGGCAGCTCTGAGGTCAAGAATAATGAGAACTTTCCGAGTGACAATAATTATAAAGTGGTTGAGGGAAATGTGCATTTTAATACCTGAGAACACAACAAAATTTACAAAAAAAAAAAAAAAAAAAGAAAAGAAAGAAAGAAAGAAAAAAAGGTAAGAGACAGGAAGCTGAAGTAGATGGACCACTAGTCTGATCCAGACTGCAAGCATCTGCATCCTCCTGACAGTAGTGGTCAGGACAGGCAGTATCTGAATAACTTTTCTAAGCCTCTTGCACTCTTACATTTTATCATTAGGGAATAAGAACAATGGTATAACCATCCTTATCAATACTAGGAGATCATGGGGTACAGGAAAACATCACTAGATAGATTAGCTGGCCCAGAGGAGATGAAGTTTGGATTTTGTAGCTAGTGGAAATCATTATGTCATCAGTTATTTCTAAAAATAAAATAAAATAAAAAAATCAGAGTTCAAGAAATCTGAGAATTTAAGAAAAAAACAAAGAGATGGATGGCATCAACAGAAATATGAGTTTTCCTAGGGAAAAAAAATAATAATAATAAATTAATCTGCATCTTATTTACCTAATAGGTTAAAATAAAATTATGAAATTAAAAAAATAAATAATTTTATCAGAAAGAAAAATCAGAGCAGCAATAATATCAGAATTACAGTCTTGATCTATTGACTCGAATGGATCTGCACTAATTTACAGCAGGTGAAAACTTGGTCCCTGGAGAGTACAGGAGTCATAAGCAATAAAGCTGCGTATGTTTATCGTGTATGGCCAGATGAACTCAGGAGTTTTTGGTTGTTTGTTTTTTTGTCTGAAACTATTACAAAATTGGATCCCACTAGTTCCCTGGGATTTGCTAATAAACACTCCAGTGGAAGCTGACTAAACCTGTGCTTCTAATTGCTTAAGATTCCTTATCCTGCAGCATGAACATTCGTGAAAGGCTGCATTTGCAAGTACAGGGAGCAAAGCAGATGTCACTGGGTTTCAGAAAGCCTCATTTGAAAACATGATTCAAAATTATGTGGATAGAACAAATGCTGTATTGACCGTGAAGCTGGAAAGCATGGTGATGAATGGCAATATCAGAGTGTGTGTCTTTGTGGGTAGAGAATCCTGGAAGTTTTGGTGCTGCAATCCTATCTTGTTGACTATCTAATCTAAAATATCAAAAAAGTAGTACATTAAGGAAATTTGGAGGTGGCATTCAGTGTGAAACAATCACAAATATTCATGTTGGTAAAGGAACAAAAATAAGGGACACCAACAAAAGATTTACCAAAAAAAAAAAAAAAAGAGGAGTAAAAGGTAATGAATTAGATTCTCTGTGTAAGCAAAGTATAAATCATAAGTATTATTAGAGTTCTTCACTTGGCATCATAAAAGTTAATTGATCTTCTAGGGTGAAATTCAGACCTCAATTACATGTAAATGAGAAAACTGCTACTGACTTCAGGAAATTCAGCATTTAGCTCTCAGCTTGTTCTTACTTCAGTTTGAAAATGGGATTTTCAAACATGACCAAGAGATTTGGAAGTGTGTACCTGCCCTTTGGTCCCTTTAAAAATTATTCACAAAAACACATCGCTAAATAGGTAGCATACATATCTTCCCTGAGAATCAGTCAGCTTTTATTACCAGAAAAGACCAACTGTTTGTATTTCCATGGTGCCAAGTTCAGACTGTGCTATTGCATGCTATAGCAATTCTGCCAGTGTGTCACAGCGATCTAATCGATTCAGATTTTTTTTTTCTTCTCTCCCACCTTAACCAAAGCATGTGAAAGAAACACAAGAATGTGTTTTTCCAGCATTTTAAACCAATGTTTAAGTAAAACTATTTTAGCCCAACACAGGTTATTATGTGGAAGGGCTATGTGAAATGTAATAGCCTGGGTTATCCAGGAGGTCAGACTACCTGATCCTGGTCCTCTCTGGCCTTTAGCTCTATGAATAAATTAGAAACCTGATCTCTCAAAGTTTTAATTTCATAGCAGTCTTTGTAAAGGGGGCTGAAGTGGAATTCCTAAAAAATTACATCCTCATCCAGCATTAATTTCTCTCCCTGAGAAAGGGTTTCTTCTAAAGAAGTGTTTTGTTCCACATCTTCTAAATTATAAAAAATTTATATCTCTTTATGTCTTACACTGTACTGAGTGCCAGCACAGCAATTATTAAAACATTTTTATTGATATTACACAGCTCTCTGTGAAACGTGAATTAAATTTGTCATGAAAATTGATTTTTAATGACAGCTCAGGTTTACATTCCTGTAGCTCATACCTTTCCACTACTTTTTGTTGGCACTAGAAAAGGGCAACTGCAATATCTTTATTTGTCAGAAATGGATCAGGAGATGTGCTATAGTTTACTCACATTTATCACTGTAATTCTGCTGATGAAAACAAGAAATTGTTCTATGTGAGTCACTCTGTAGAGAGCAGAATTGGGCTATTTGGCCCAAATCTTCCTACCCAAGCAGCTGAAGTTCCTAAATCTGCACCTAGGCACTTAGAGGAGTGTCTTGATTTTTAAAGCTGTTGAGCGTGCTCAGCTTTCATTGTAGTTTTGTAAGAATTATGGCATACCACATCCCCAGAACCCATTTGTCATCCTCTGCCTCTTTTTCCCCATATATTATCTTTCCTTATGACTAACAAACTGCTGGAGGTGACTTTTGGTTTAGCAGACTGAACATGACACTGGATACCGAAGCAGTTAGCAGTGCGGGGAATGCTGCTTTGTAACCTCCCTGTTTTTTCAGTTGCTACAGATGGAAGGGGCGAGAGGATTTTCCAGGCTTGCTTTTTAACAGATTGTATTAATACACCTTTATGAAAACAATTGTCTGACTTGGAAAGTGCAGGAGCAAAGTCTGGGCTTCAGCATCACCAGGTCTCCTCTGGCTGGGTGTAGACTGAGGACAGAAAGGTGCAAAAAGGGAAGTCTCATTCAATTATGGACCATTCCAAACAGTATTATGCCAACTGAGCATCAAGCGTGCTTAGTGTTCAGGTAGCTCCCAGAAGAAAATTAGGTGCGTATTAGGGTAAGCTACTGTGGATAAAACCTCCAGCTTGGCTAAAATGTCGCTTCTGCTTCTCCAAAATAGCTGTATTTCTGCAAGACACATCTGTGCGGGAGCTGGGGGGAGGGCTGGGTTAGTTTTCATTGGCTGATTGGGGCAGGATTATTGGTTGCTGTTAAAAATGATCCCAAGCAAACTTTTACAAGGTCTTCTGTGACTAATAAAACCTGAGTCTTTGAAATGTACTACAACCCAAGTTGTTGTTAAGAGATAATTCTCTTCGATCCAGATGCTTCCATCTGAAGTGCAGTGCAAAGAAAAAGGGAGAAGGAAAATTGATGGAAAGCTCCTGAAAGCAGAAGGGGAAGAAGTCTGCAATTTCTCTCCCTTTAACACTTCATGCACTGGACTTGGGAAGCAGCTTAAATCTGCCTGTGCAGTGTGCAGCATGGTGAGGACTGAGAAAGAGCCCTGCACAGTGCGCTTACCTGCTGTGCCAGGGAGACCACAGAGATCTGGGAGGAGGATAGCCCTTTCCAGGCTGGGTAGGGTACTGACACATCAGGATTTCGTCTGAAAGGTGATAGCAGATGAGGTGAGGTTATCTTGCTCGTATAATCTCTGTGACAGCAAATACTTGATCTGTACAAGTGTCGAGGAAGAGCTTCTCTTTACACGAGTACCCTGAGATGCGAGCAAAGGATTTTGATCATCCTTGGCAGGTTTGGCATATTCTCTAGCTGTAAAGGGCAGTAAAATCCCTCCCTCTGTGATTTGTGCTGTATATTTCCAGCCATTTTTCACCTCTTCCTGCACTCAGACCCAGGGGCCTGCTCACGAGCAAATGAGTGAGATAAGGCAGGGAGGCATTTTCTCACAGTCCTGCAAGATGTGGTATGGCTGCTGCCTGTAAAGTGATGCAGCAGCATCTCTCTCATGTCTTTAAAATATTCCCTCCAGAGAGGAACAGACATATTTTCCCGGCCTCCCATCTCTCGGGCACTTATTTCATATCTGGCCAATCCTTCTCCTCTTCTACCTTTGCCCCCTTGCATCTTGTTCCTGACCTCCAGACTTTACGCCTCGGTCTGGAGAGATGGACGCTTCAGTCATCTCTGCAAAAGCGAGTTTGTTTGTTTAGAAACAATAAATCATGACTGTCAGCCCTGTTTCATGGGGCGCCAAGTCCTGCTAAGTGTTAGTGATAGCTGGAAATTTAAGGTGCCTTTAAAAATCCCAACCTACATACCTGATGCACCCTACAGATGGTACACAAGCAGCCGTGGTATTTACAGAGCTGCACTGATATGTCTGTCTCGATTACGTGTTTACTTGCCCCAACCTAAAATATCCCAGCAGCAGACACTGTATATATTTGGTTCTGAGAAAGCAATCCCTTTTTATCTTCCCTGAATTTGAAAATACACCAAGCTCCTTGAACAAAAAGATAAAAATAATAATGAGGCAGACACAAGCAGTATAAATCAATATAGCACTATTGATGTCAACAGAGCTATGCAAATACATACTAGCTAAGGATGACACGTAAAATCAAGCACTAACTTTATACAGAAGAATATAGAAACAACACAGCAATATTAAATACACTTTTCAGCTATGCTCAAAATGGATTGTGGAATAAGTCATTGTTGTAATATGTAATTTGAGAGGGCTGTGAATTCTTCTCTGAGCATGTTGCTTCAGGAGATGAAGAAAAATCAAAGCACAGCCTTGCAAGTAACATTCCCCCCTGATATTAACAATAAAACTGTAACACTGCTTGGCTTTAAATAACAATTCTAACCAGTTTCTGCAGGTTGTTGTAAATTCTGCTCTGCCCCAAAAAGTCAGGGTTGCAAGAGAGCCAGAACAAATGGCATTGCAGGCAAGTGATTTGTGTCAGCATTGGTCAACTCAGAGTTCTACTAAAAACGTCATTATTGCAGAAATGATTTCTGCCTGCAGTGAGCGTTATGGCTGTAGCATGGGCAAGGCTCCCAGTGAGGC
Source organism: Heteronetta atricapilla (assembly GCA_011075105.1). Lineage (NCBI taxonomy): Eukaryota > Metazoa > Chordata > Aves > Anseriformes > Anatidae > Heteronetta > Heteronetta atricapilla. The sequence goes on from CM021749.1 coordinate 2,349,982, forward strand.
GCTGGCCTGCTTGGATAAAGCCCCCAAAGACTAAATAGGAAACATGCCACTACCGTTAGTGAATGTGCTGCTCTCTTCAACAGAAGAAGCTGCTGGGCTCACACAAAGCCATGGTGGTGACAGAACGATGCGTCTTTTGGTTAAGCTGCCAGTCCAACATTGGTTTACTAGCACAAGGCTTAACATATGCACGAAGCCCCTTTGTGAGCTGATCAGCTCCTCCTGGCTCTGACGTTCAAACATGACCACAGAAATGGGTAGTGGGTAAACAAAGCTAAGAAAAAAAAATGCTTAATAAATCAAGAGCCTAGCAATTAATGAGCATGCCTACCCTATACGTTCTTCATGTAGCATACTTGCAGGAGTTAAACATCCACCTAGTATTCATTTCACAGAATTGAATTATTCCCCACACACATTAACTGAGACAATTACTGAAACGCCAAGATCAGATTAGCTACTGTATCTTGAAAAGAACAAAAAAGAAAAGAAATCACTGCAGCAGCAAATTGCAAAAGTGTTAAAAGGCTCAAAAGGTTGTTCAACTAGTAGACAATTTTAAGTAAAGCTAATAAAACACGGACACTTCATTATTCATTCAAGAGAAAAGGCTGAGTTCAGACACTGCATTTCAGTAGAGAAGCCGGTCTATAATATCCTGCCTTTTGTTCATCATTCCCATGATCTCCATGCACATCTTGTTTATGGAGCAATCCTTTTAGCACACTGAAGACCATCCCAGTGAAGTCAAAGCAGAAATCCCCTTTATTTTAATAGGCTTTAAGTCTGGTCCCAATCACCCTCTTCCCAATATTGTGAACACAGGAACACAACACATGCGGCACTCAGTGCTTTCCAGGGAATAACCTCAGCCTTGTTCCACTGAACCCTTGATAAACACCTGGGTATGCTCCTCCTGAATTCAATTGCAAGATTCCCTTTGCTTTTCATTTGCAGCAGGAACATCAGATCCAGCCAAGAGCCACACCAAGACATTTGCGACTGGTTTTCTGGCTCTGGTTCTGATACGCATCGCGAATAGCAGTGCGCAGACTGATCTGGTCATTGGTTCTCCACTCGGACCATCCATGGAAACAGGGCTGGAATCCTTTCCCCATTTACTTAGTGCCTTGATATTGCCTGCAACAACAGTCGTGAGCCAAGGCTTCTGCGGTACAAAGCCAGCCTGCCTTGGGCACTAAATGCTATGGGGGACTGAGGTTTTCAAAGTCAGCTACAGAATTTGGATACAAATTACAGGAATTTTAATAGGCATCCAGATCTCAAAGGGAAGTTTAAAACATCATCTTTGAGCATCACTAGCCATAATCACACAGGCTTCTTGCTCCAATCATTTTCACCTATGTATCCTGTTAGTCATTATTTCTTTGTATTTTCCCTGCCTCCTTTCAGGCAGAGATCTTCTAGCAATAAAGCTTCCAGGAGCATAACCTTCTGACAAATGAGGCAAAACACCAAATAATTAAATAAATAAGCAGTATCAGGGATCATTGAAGGAAGATTGTGGTTATGAAGAGGCTGTTTTGTGATTTTACTGATCTGATGCACCTTTTTTTCATCTACTTTTCCTGTCAGAGTGTTCTTGCCATTTACAATTTATTCTCTTGATCTCACCTCTCTTCCTATTCCCCATGCCACTTGCTGTAATTAGTTCTTCCACTTTCCAATGCAACATGTTATTGTTTAATGCTTTTTAAATCCTATTTTCACCAAATGAAATTTATTTGTAATTTCTCATTAAAAATAACAACAACAACAAAAACCCTCCTAGTTAAAAAACAACTACCAGGGATTGCTGAAGGGGGAAGGAGAGGGAAATGGGAGAGGGAGCTCTGTCATTTGTTGAGGCACAGTTGCACACTTGAGATAATAAAGGAGAACAGCAAGTTTCAGCCCTAAGGGCTGGCCAGATCTTTCCAACCAAAGACAGATGGGATCGAACTCTTTGAGGTGGGCATAATCTTTGTGTTCTCACTGCTGGATGCTACACAGAGCTTCTTGCTTGTGACAGCTACTTCTGTGGGCTGTCCCAAAATGAGTAACAGCAGCAATAACTTAATAGGAAATAAATATAGACCATCAAATAATAAAAATATGGTATCAGAGGGATATCAAGAATGGGCCAGCTGCCCTTCTGGTTGAGCACTTTGAGCTGGCTTTCCTCAGGAAATAAGCCCACGGACTTATGCTGAGGCTGCGTCTGGCTGTTGATCCCTTCCTCCCTATTGACTTTTAAACGCAGTGGCCAAGCTCACATTTTCCAGAGAGGTGGAGGTCTTGGAGATGGATTACAAAGCGTTTATAGAAAGGCTGTGGTGCGAGCTCTGCCCTTCTGACACCGGAGCAAGAAGGAAGGCAGGATCCTTGGTAGCACCATGGGCACACACGGTGAGGAGCCAAAGCTTCCCCCTTCGCCTGGGCTCTGGCAGCTCTGCAGCCTGTGACACCCTGGCTGTTCCACATCAAGCGAAGAAACACTGCCTGGTGGAAGAGGCCATGCTTTAGCCCTTATTTGAAGAACTTCTATTGATAATTTTGAGAAAGTATGCAGCCTTGGGGAGTAGAGATCCGACAAAGCTTTCAAAGAACCACCTCCCATGGAGTGGGTGGTGGTACAAAAAGCCCCGCTTTCAGACCGAGCTGCCTCCAATAGCGGCAGATAAAGCACCTCACCTCTCCAACAGGAGCACCACGAAAGCCTACTGCCCTAAGCCACACTCAGGAGCCCACATTCATAATGCTCCTCATCTCCTATCCCTTCCGAACATAGTCCCTTACAGAATACCCTACAAAATTACGATGTGGGGTTGATGAAGGATCAGCATTTGACAATCCCTTTCACAGAGCTGCTGCGAAGCCGTGTCCCAGCCCCATGGCAGCCTGCCCAGGTCTCTCATGAGCTGATGGCTGATACCACACATGCTGAACGTCTCTGGGAATGCCACACCAAAACACTGTCTGGAAATGTTAGACACACTTCACGATTTAAATACTTTTTCTTTTTCTGAACATCTTAACTTAATAGGGCTTCATTATTTCAGCCAGCTGTAAAATCAGAACATGACTCGATAGCCTGACAATGTTATCTTGTCAAGCTCCCAGTCTGTTGACTGTTGGAGTTTCTTTTTCTTGTTGTTTTCTATTTGCTTTTGGTTTATCCTCAATTCACTTCATTTCCCTTTGTATTGATTTTGTAATTTTCTTTTCTGCTTTTCACATTTCACGCACTTACATTTCAGTGATTTCTCTTATTTTCCTTCCATGGTGGTATTTAATATGTGTATGTCTCTGTGCTTAAATGTAGAGAGCCTTGGTATCTTATCAGCTTAACAGAACTCCCACCAAGTCTGTTCTTCTCTTTTTCTTGGGTCACACGAATGGTATTCTGGCAGCTGAGCACTGGGACCTCCTTTCAACTAAATAAATCAAAACATAATAATAGGGCATGGGGGTTCCTTTGATAACTCCTCTGGTCTTTAAGCAAGTTCACAGGCTCAGAGGTTAAAGCTGCTGAACGCTGCTGAACAAATGTTAGGATTTTAGCAGAAAGCTTTCTTCTCTTCTGTATTATTAATATATTAATGTAAAGTGAAGTGCAAATGGCAGGGGTATGAAATACGTTTGTCACTGCATCCAGTGGGTGCAATATTCATGGGTACAGCTTGAGAAAGGACGTGACTGTCCTCAGGCCTTGGGTTTAACATGGAACACTACTGTGACTGCAGGACTCTTTGCCCAACCTTTTGTGCTCTGTCCCCAGCATAAATTACAGCTCACAAGGGCAGGCAACATGGCTCTGCTGTATGGTTAAAGGCTAAAAGGCATTTGTTGTTCTTCTCCAGTACAGCCTGTACACAGAGCCATAGCTGGGGGCGGGCAGAAATGTGCCTCCTGTCCCCGATATTGCAGCTAGGAAGCTGCTATGGGCTGCATGGTACCAACAACATCAAAATAGTTTATGGAAAAAGCAAATGTGACTCTGCTTAACTCTACTACCATGAGCGGTCCAGTTTGAATCTGTGTGACTAATTAGAGGAATACTTTTAAGCACAGGAGTGGTCCTGGGCAGGACCAGGATGTTACAGTGCAGCAGGTCGAGTGTCCTCACTGCAGGTTCATCACTACATCAGCTATCTACATCAGAAAGACTGCAGCACACGCCTTGCTGAGGATGAAGGGTTGCAGCTGGCCAACATGTATCTTAAACCACGGCAACCACAGGAGCAGCAGGCCTCTTTATCCAGTCTGGTTTTGAGGCTTTTATAATCATAACTTGATGCTTTTGTTGAAGAGTTTGATTTATGTCATTCTCTTATTTTTAACTGAAAAAGAAGCATCCAGTTTCAATATGTTCTTGGTTTTTGGAGAGTATGATATGGTCTACCTCCACCCCCAATCTTTGTTGTCTGATGGTATTTCTAGAACACCAGCAGCTGAAGACAAGTGGCTATTTAGTAATCTCAGCTTCTAAATAATAATAAAAAAGACATTAGCCTTCAGGGGTTTGAAAAACAGTTTAAAAACCTATGTATGTAGGATACAGATCACATCCATTCACAGCCAATTCTTTAGCAGTTTTCAAAAATCAGTCCTGTAATTTCTCATTATTGCCTTGATTTTAGAACATGTGGACTCCACAGTTTTGAGAGTGTGAACTCTCTCTCTCTGTAATTGCTAAGATTCCATTTCTCTTCTTCTTTTTTAAAAGACTGATTTTTAAAATTTATATGAAGTTAATTTACCTAGGTTGAGTCTCAGAAAATTAATTTTGTATTCACAGAGTAAGGTGAAAGTTTGGGGAGGATATGCTGTGTTCATCATACAAATGAGTGTTAATAGCTCTTCTAAGCACCACATGCATCTCAGTCTGCAGCATGGAGCTGCAAAGTATACTGAAGATCTATATTGCAAAGATGAAGAAGAATGGGTCGAATAGAGCAAATTATTCTGTATTTTTTCCATTTTCTTCATTCCAACTCTTATAAGCAGTGTCAAATGTTACATTTTGCCAGAAAGTTTTTTCAGAAATACCTCAGATGTTGTTTTCCATGTAGAGAACTAGACTTTTCCAGGACTGTTTCTCCAAAAGTAATAAGCTCAATTTTTGGTAGCTAGACTAGGCTAAGGTTGTACAATAATACGGCTTTGCCATGAGGAGATCTGCTGTCTGATTTATCATTTCTTCCTATAGCACTAAAGATTCTTCTGCCCAATTTTATCTTGCAGCAAAATCAGAAAACTTCACTAGTAAGAATATACCAGAACGCCCCATTTTCTCAGTATGTGGAAGACACTGGAATGACCGGGAATGCCACAACAGCTCATAACAATCCTGTAACGTTTTGGTAGAGGATTTTTGTTCCTCTGAAAAGCTGAACGCTCCTGAGGAGCCAAGCTGACCTTTCCAGAGCTTAGGAGTACTATAGCAATGGAGATAAATCAAAGAGATTGCAGACAGAATGACCAGCCTTGGAGCAACCAAAATGTAGGGACAGCTAAGACCGGACTTTTATTTATGTAATAAACAATGATGATGTAAAAGTCAAGAGAGAGTGGCCATATACCAACCCCCAAAATTATTTCCAAATGCAGTACTGTACAATTTAAACAATCAAAATTACAACCCCTGAGAGAGCAGGATTAATTAAGCTGTGACAGAAGACAGTATTTTCAAAATCTAGCAAGATGATGTGCCTAGAAGAATCGTGAGGAATAAAACGACATAAAGTTTAGGAATACCTGCTTTTTCAGATTTATAGATCTTCAACCTCAAGTTCTCCAGTAGCTTTACTTAATTGGCAATACTGCCTGCCTGTAGAGAAGAAAAAAAAAAGAAAGAAAGAAAAAAAAGAAAAAGGAATAAGGCAGAAAAGCAAGTGGTCCATGAAGGATGCCTAAGTCGGACAGGGTCGTGTTTTCTCCTCTTTTCCCTTTCTCCATTCTCTCCTCTTCCCTGCCTCTCATGCTCTGCTTCTCAATAATGGCCGAGGACGGGTAGTCTGTTTTTTTTATTGTTACTATTTTATTAGAAGTTCAGTTCCTGCTGTGTCTGAAACATTCTACAATAGCTGGAGAATAAGTCAAATGTGACACTACATAAAATAAGAGAACTGAGTAACTGTGATAGGGAGAGATTTACAATCTGAGTGTGCAAAGCCTTGTGGTGGTGGTCTTTGTTAACACTTAATTTCACTTCTGTGGCTGGATTCACATTTTCCTCTATTCTACTTTTACCTAGCTTCTCCCTTCAAATGCTCTAGGAGAACTGAACAAGTGCGTTCCCTGAGATGCCTGGTTGAAGGACTAAGGTTGGGTGGCTTGGCTGAATCAAGAGTCCAGGGGAAACATGGGAACAGAAACCCCAGAACACCAGACAGGATCAGACACTGGGCGAGGTGATCAGTACCCATGTGGCATGCTGACCTGCCAGAAAGTAACTGCAGAGATGATGTTGAATAACCCTGGCTCCTGGTGGCAGATTGTCCCCATGTCCCACATGGAAGGCTTCGCTCATGGGGTTTACTTGCAGCCCCTCAGTGGGACCACTGTAGCCCTTCTAGTAAAAGGGGAAGCAATCTGTGCCCCATGTTTTTAAGGTTAGAAAGAGAAATTCCCTCCCCCATCTTCTACCACCCTTCACAGAGCAGGCAACCACTGCTGTGCCTGCCCCAGGGGACAGCACGAAGGCTGTCAGAGATCACCACCTGTGTGATTTTGATGTCCGACAGATATTCTGGTGGAGAATGGCCATTCATCAAAGGTAAAACTAATTATGGATGAGAGTTGAAGGAACCACTCAGGAGTGCTGTATTTGGTTGCAAGGTAGTTGTGGTCCGGGTGCTCAAGGTCACCTCGAAAGGGGATGCTGAACGCCCAGCTGACACCCCTCTTGGATTTTGAGCTCCTTTTAAAATTCATTTGCGCACTTCCTAACTAGTTCAGGTACAGCCTGGATTAGTAACGCACACCACTCCTCCTCTCAGCTCCCTCTCCTTTCGCTGCCTTTGAGTACTCCAACTTCTCCTTTTGCTCTTGCTTATCTCAGATTTTGTATCTCTCTGCATTGTTTTCTCTCTGTGCTGCTCTCATTTCCCTTCTCTTTCCCTCCGTGTAATCCTTATCCTTCTCTGTGCTTCATTTAATCCTGGCTGCCCGATTATGCAAATTGCACATTTACATTTTGACAGGGCTCCTCCACCCCTTTTCACATCCTTATTTGTAATACAAATCATTTCTCCTCGCTTTCTCCCATTCTCAGCTGGCTCTCAGCTCCCTCACTGGCATGCCGTGCTCAAAACCTGGGGCTCAGCCCCGGTCCTCCCCAGCCCTCTGCCCATCGGGGGATGCCCAGACCCGGGGGGGAGAAGCTTGGAAAAGCATGTTGGCCTCTGTCTTCTGCCACGGTGGCCAAGCAAAGAGACAGAAATGTGCCTTCTTGCATGGCCACCCCCATCCCTGCCTTCAGGTGCAAGAGGCTGAGCTGGGAATATTACCATGGGCAAAACGACCTCTCTTCCATTTGGCATCAGCCAAGATGGTTTTCTAGCAATTTTTTTCAGGATGCTTTGGTTTTATATCTACTACCCCAAAGATTAGCTGCACTTGTCTTCAGCACGTTTAACCCCCTTCACACACAAAATCAGCCACAGTGCCCTTAGAAATAATGTTGTAGTACAGAAATAAATTATATACTTAGGAAAAAAATAGGATGGAAATAGTAAAACCAAGAAGATTTTGCAGGAGCATCTTCCACCTTAAAATGCACTTATTAATACTGTAGTCCACACTGCTCTCACCTCTAAAGCACTTAAGGTTTCTGCCATAGAGAAGCATCAGTTTCGGCCTCCACTCACCCTCTTCCTTGGAGGAGATTTGTTTCTGCAGACTAGTGTTTTATTTGGGTAAGGCCTTATTTATCTTAATTCTAAGTACATCCTGCTCTGCGTTTACATTGGAGAAGACAAGGTCAGGGAAGTGTACATCTTATTTAGACTGGAAAGTGCTGAAGTCTGAGCACTCCTGGTGAGAAACCTCCCAGCAGCAGACATTTTTCTTACTGCTCTCTCATGATGACCTTCATTAGCTCCCAGTTCGTTACCTCATCTCCCAAGAAAGCAGCACATCTGTGGCACTTCACGCAGTGGTGCAGTCACAGCTGGAAGTACAAAGCCACCTTAGCTTGGCCGGGGCCAGGCTCGCACAAAGCACTGCTGGCATCTGCAGCCTTAACGCAGAGGGACTGCCGGCCCCTTACCTATGGACGTGGCAGTTCAGCCCCACGAGATGACTACTCTCAAAGTTAGGAGAGGCAAAGGCTGGGAAGCAAGCAGCATCGCCCACGATTATCCCACCCTTAGTGAGAAGCCTCCAGGATTGCTAGCAGCCACGCCACACCGAACCACGTGCACGATGCTTGCTGCGTGATTTACGTACATACAAATTTTTACAACAGGAATGGTTTTTTCCTCTTCTTTCTCTAACTGTCAAGCTTGAGTGAGCTCACAGTTACAAGATGAAATTGCTTTTGCTTTCCAACAGTGCTGTCCCCACCTGTTTTCCTTTGCTGCCCTCACACCTATTCTTCTTTGTCATTTGCAGCCGTGTTACAACAGCCCCACTTCCCGACCTTGGCTCCTTGCCTTTTCTTGGCCAAGACAAAATGGAAAATCTGTATGGCCAAGGCTGGGTTGTTACGTCAGAGTGCTCCTGTCTCTTCATACACCTCCTTGTTTTTCCATAGCATGCATTTACCTTTGAGCTTTTGTTTTTTCCCTCCCTTTTCTTGACCTCCAGATAAAGCCCCATTGCTTCCTATCCAGTCCAGCCCCCCATTCACACTCCCAGCTGTGCCTTTCTATACTTAAGACTCAACTTCCTTCCCTCTCTTATCCCCCCTTATCTACTACCTTCAGCATCTTTTCTCCTCCCATTTTCCTCCCCCTCACCTCTCTTCTCCCCTTCCTTTTCCTGCCCACACGAAGCGAGCCCTTCACACCCCGTGGCACCACCATCTCCCTGGCCCCAAACACCTCAGCATGCCCCCATGCACCGCCAGACAGATGTCCAGCACTATCCATGTCCTGCAACACAGCAGCACTAATGTGCCACCACTAGTGCGTCTCGCTGCATTCCTCACGTCGGTCCTGAGGGAAATTACAGCAAGATGATTTACGGCGCCCGGCCCCCTGCTTTAGTCCTGGCTCTTTTGCATCCCGCTGGAGAGAAGTGCAGTCACACTGGCGGCTCGAAACGACCGGCCTTTTATCACGGCGCTGCTGCATCATTGCTTATTTCGCTGTGTGCTTGCTCCCATCGTGTGCTGGCGGCTCATTGCTAAGAGGAGATGCAGGGGAGCAGGAGCAGGAGAGAGGAGGGCTGGAGGAGGAGATGATTAACGCTAATGGCCGGCACTGGCGAGATGAGCCTGATAATGGCTGCTTGTTGCTTTCTGCTGGCGGAGCCGAGCAATAGCCATATGAGAAAGCAAAAGGTCAGATGCTGCGGGAAATAGAAGATACTTAAAGCTAAATGCCAGAACATCAGTTTAGCAAGCTAAGGAAATATTTCCCCCTTTGCACACTGGTTCTCGGGAAGCATGTGGCAGGGCTGGAGGTGCCACTGGGGCCAGCAAGGCGCTGCTGCAGCAGGGAGGGCTTTGCTGAGCACCTCCTTGGCATTGGTCAGCACAGGCACTTACTGCTTTTAAATACGACTGATGTAGCCATGCGAGTGCTCTTTGGGACTTTGGGGTGAAAACCTGCCTGTAATCGAATGGTCACCATCATTATCCTTTTGGTAGCTCCATTGGGGCTGCAGCACCAGGGAGCGGGGCCTCCAGAGGTGAAGGCTCAGCCATAGCCCCCGTCTGGAGGCACGGGTATTCCCAGCACAGGTCAGGCTCTGTGGTACAAACATCACTGGAGGGGCAGGTGTGCCAAGCCTGAGAAATCCTGGACACTGCTTTGAACCTAAATTATTAATACCCACCTCAAGGCTTCCTTGAGAAGACAAGCTGCAGACCACAGCCTGTTTCACTCCGAGGGGATAATCCACCTTTACGTCTGTGTCAAAACAGGGGGCTTTCACAACTGCCTTTGTTGCCTGGAGCTTGAATTATGTAGAGGGAACCTGGTGCTCTGCTGCATAGCAGTAAACAACAGTACATTTCTATGGATTTATTAATCGGTTTTGTATGCATTTATTTTTCTGTAGTGGTTTAAGCAAATAAAATGAAGTAACCAGAGGATTTTTACTGAGTTAATTAAAGAGGAGAGCAGTTCCAGGCAAGCATGACATTAAAGACTTGCCAAATACCTCTTTTCTGACTATACTACCAGCCACTTTAAAGTCTGCTCCAATTCTCAGGCTCCAATGGAAAGTCCTTTCCAGACAAACTGGTTCGAGTTCCAAAACAAGTCGTCTGTCTGCAAATTTGGGAAGAGGAACGGATGGGAGGAAAAGTTGTTTTTTTTTTTTTTTTTTTTTTTTTTTTTTTTTTTTTCAGGAAAATAGGGAGAAGAGAACAGCTCAGATAATAGCTTCAAAGTTCTGCAAGTGTCTCCCTCGCAGGGCACTGGGCCTTACTTCTGTCTGTGAATCCCAGTTCAGGGCTGGTGTGGTGAAACCAGCATCTTAGCGCCCTCAAAAACAAGTCAGAATTTGGTCCTCGATGTCCAAGATCTGTTTGATTTAATACTCCCTCACTCTTTTCCCACGCTTGAAAGCTCTGTCCTGCTGTGCTGGCCCTGACAGGAAGCCCAAAGCAGCCATCAGTTTCTCTAATCAAGAATTTTGCCACAAACAGTTCTTTATTAAAATCAAAGAGAGAGTTGACCTGTTAATTTCTGAAGTAGCCTCCTGTATGCAGAGAGGCTCCATGACATTGTCTGGCTCAGATGTGAGAAATGACACTTTGTGTTGCTCACGGTGGTGCTAAAAACGTATAGAAGTGAAACAGATTGGGAGATCTGCCAATACAAAGTTAATGGAAGTTCTCATAATTTCCCCAAGTGACACTACTGACCTGGTCTTGAAATGACGCCAGGCCTGGTTTCACATCGTCTAACATTTCACTAAATGTTAAACGATTGAGATAGAATTTTTATTAGGTATGCCAGTATTTCATAATTTACCACAACCTCTAGATATATATTTTCCTTTTACAGGCCAGAAGATGTTTATTATGGTCTTTTGAGATGCATTAAAAGGGTGTTAGTACAAATAAAGCTCCCTTCCCTATTCTCCAGGCAAGCTGCAAAAGCAATTTAATACCAGCACACTGGATACCTGGTGTGCTGCTTTAACACATAAGGAGCCAACAAGTACACTCCAATGCTCTTGAGGGCAGATGTTTGATGACTTTGAGCTGCTGCAGTGGGAGAAGGTAACACAATGAATGATGCCGAGGGGAGAGAGACCTTCGCAAAGGCAGCCCACCAACAGAGTGTTATTTTTCAAAATGTACCCACTCAACCCAACGGCACCCACAGCAGGGAAGCATAAGGTAAATTAGTGACCTTTCAGGCCCAGATGTTAAGAGAGTAGAATAGCTGAGAAATCTGAGGGCTAAGGTCAAGATAAAGAGTGCTGCATAAATGCAACAGCTGTAAGACACTGAAAAGGCATCAGAGGCAGTGAGCACCAGGAATATATAAATCACTCGGAGCAATCTGCTGCAGCAAGGCGTGCTGGTCTAGACAGTCTCTTTAAACTATTGCCAACATTTTCCAAAAGTACGTGGTTAAAATTAGTCTCCCAAGTCCATATTTAGAAATTGAAAGGCACCGAAAGTACTAAGCACCCATCAAAACATATGGGCTCGCAAACCCGCTGGAAATCAGGTCACACATTCGAGGCAGAGATTTCTGTGCCAAGTTTTCCCCCAAATTATGAAGGGTCTTGGTCAGAAAGCACTTCCCCCACCCCACCCCTCAGCTCCAGCCTAAAGAAACATTTAGGAATCCACTTCTAGGTTAGAGGAGGAGCTTTGACCTATATAGAAAACCCAGAAGCTTGCGCAGCAGAACTAATGAAAGAGGATTTCCCACATTTCTTTCCCGGGTGGATTTTCCAGTACCTGGAAGGGGGTGACTTATAACAGGGGCTCTCTCTCCTTTAATTTCCCTCATTTCCACAAAACCAGCAGCGCCTCAGTGTCTTCATCATGTCTGGTTAGCTTTGGCCCATGGCTTGAAAAGTCTGCTCTGGTGTTTGCAAAGATGCACAAGGATTGTGGAATCCTCTGATTTATAGTGTATTATAGTAAAGGTTATCTAAACCACAGCATGATACAAACTAAGGGCTTTGTGTTGTTTATGTGTCTTCAGCTTCTCTAATTTATTAAAGGATTTCTACTAAGTAGAACTCTTTCTTTGGGATGTGTGTATGCTTACAAAAGCTTGATGAATCATATACTACCAGTTGTGGGGTTTTGTCTAAGCAGTCGCTAAGCTTACAGGAATTTGATTTGTATTAATACTTGTACTGTGTTCTCCAACTGCTTCACTGAGAAGTTTTCTTGAAACATTATAGAAGCTGAGGAAAAAAAAAAAAAAAAGAAAAAGAGAAAAAACACCTTTTATTTGTTACATGGGGCCAAAAAAAAAAAAAAAAAAAAAAAAAAAAAAAAAGCCAGAACCAAAGTCAAACTTCCTTGCCTTGTGAATTTACTTTGCAAGTTTCCTTGTTTACCAGCACACCAGAAGCAGCTCACAAAGGAATTAACTCCTCACATCAGGGAGGACATAAACAAACATTATTCCACCAGATTAAGACAGGAACATTTGCAAACACCGCAAAGCGCTCAGCTGGGCACACACGGTGCCTGCAACCCCAGCTCCTACCTGCGCTCTCTGCAGACAGAGGCTGCACCCGAAGGGTGCTAGGTTCAGAGCAGCAGCAGCAGCAATTAATTCGGCAACTGAGACAGTTTTAGCAGATGCTGGGCTCCATGCACAAGGCTAACCAGAAGAAAAATCCCATGAGTCAATGGGTTTCTTCCTCCACCAGATCTGAATTTAGGCAGATAATTAGAGTTCTAATTTATTTATTGCTCATTAGTTTTTTAAGGCTCTGATCTTGTAAACACTCATGTGTTTGTGTTTATTGCTATGGTTTCAATTGTTGCACAAAACTGTTTCAAAGTTCAATTGCTATGTTTTTCTTTCCTATGGAATCGTGTCCTATGAATATACCCTATTTAAAATTAAAATTAAGCAGTGATTAACAACTATTTCCCAAATCAAGAGGGAACAAAAAAGCCTTATTGAGGCAACACAAAGTTGTATGGCTTCTGACAAATCTGCATGTTCCACATTCCTTATCCCATTGGGGTGTCTGTCACTGGTGGAAAGAGGAAAACTCACAAAAATGTTCATTTCCTCAGAAAGGTGTGTTTTTCAATTTAAGATAGCTTTGCAGAAAATACCTTACCAGCAATCTAGAATTGGTTTTCTCGGAGCATAACAAAATATATTACAGCTCATACATATACACAAATACAAAGAGGCATAAACACAACACTTATTAAATCCTTGATTATTAATATGTTTATTTGCTAAACATCACTGGCTTCAATACAAACACACCTTGAAAATGAGCACGAAGGAGCTTTGCTGCTCTGACAGATGCCAGGAGCAGCTGCAGGACCCTCTGCAGCGCTCCTGATGCTCAGCACCCTCCTGCTCACAGGTGAGGCTTTCTAACCCCATCCTGCACAAGGGTGAGAGATACCCCACCTCCTTTAAAACCGAGCCTGGAGCAGAGAAGGTCTCAGCAAGAAGACAGCAGGAATAGCCCTATCTGAGGCAAAGCTTCAGAGGGGGTTGTATGGTCTTGTTCTCCCTGGCAGCTACTAGAGAAACAGGAGGCAGCCGGCCATGGTGACAAACTGATGAAGCTCCTCAGGTGCATGAGGTAGAGGAGGTGTAATGCTGGAGATGGTGCTCTCAAACCTTCCCATTAACTCCTGCCAGAGTTGTCTGCCTGTTCTTTCCTGAAGGTAGAGTGGAGGCTTGCAGTGCCATCACTGGACAAACAAGGTCCATGGCTGTTGTTTTTCTAACCCCTTTCCAGCACCTTCTCTTTCCCCTCCACTGTGACTCAAGTTGCACCTGAAGTCCACGTGGGGCAGACGCTGCTCCAGATTTTTTGCCCTCTCATGCACTTCCTCAAGTCACTGGGCAGCATTTGTTCTCAGATAGCAGCACACATTTCTCTGCATGCTCCGTAATTTGCGTTCCTGTATGGCCCTGGCTGGGCTGAGGAGCCCTGTGGTGGTGCCATCCTATGTCTGGATCCGTTGGGTCCTCCCCTGGCTGTACTCCAGGCTGTCGAGCCCTTGCCTGTGCACCAGGGATCGTGCACTGGTCCTTTCCCTTGGCAATCTGAAGCCACTGGATGGGAGCACTCAGCACCTGGCTTTGTCCTGTGCTGTGCCACCATTAGCAAAGTGTGCAGGGGTGCAGGGAGACCCAGGGGTTGTTTGTTTTGCCTGGATGGCTGGTTCCCAGAGGTTCAGCTCCTTAGGAGGGCTCAGCAGCCAGCCCTGCCCATGCTGATGTGAGGGCTGAGCTGGCTGGAGAGCTCAGCATCTATGCGCTGAAGCCTCTTGAAACCATGGGAGTTTCATCTGGTACCTGAATCAGAGCCAAACTCCTTCTGCCATCTGTCCCTCAGTGCAGGAAAATGCTGGCCTTCATCTCTCCAAAAGAAATTTTCACCCCATTACATCCAGGATGTTTGCCTTTAGCTTTGACCTAGCATCAGGATTTCTCCCATTCTGCCTCCATGCCCCACCAGTCACACTGGGACTGTCACACCTTTCCTTTCACTGCACCTGGTTCCCGAGCTCTCACGGTGTGCTCGGCAACAGCATCTGCTGCTCTCAGCTCTTCTCAACACTACCGTGGTGAGAAGTGCTTTAAAACATTCCTTGACAAATTTAGATCTCTTTTCAGGGGACTCCTCAACCTGCTCCTGGGATTCATCCAGCAGAATTAATTTGTCTGTAAATTAATCCACAAAAATGCTGGTACCCCTGGGGACTTATTGATAAAATACAAAGTTGCAGATAACATCTTTGCCAATGTTCAGCAGTATCGATGCTGTTGTCTATTTTATTTTCTCTCTCATAATCTCTTCTTGTCAGTCTTTTAGGTGGAACTAGCATTTTTGTCCTAATTAGACAATTACACATTATGATGCACTAATTTGTTAACCTATGTTCACAAATCTTTTAATTACAGCAGTCGTCTTTGATGTGCTGTTATTATTCAGCTATGGCAGTAAACAATTCAACAGCTAACTGGAAGGAACTCATTATTTTCTGAGAGACATTGTCATTATTTTTCAAAGTATTTTTTTTCCCTAGAATACAGACGCAGAATAACCAAAGAAATACACAGAGAGGACGGTTACAGAAACCAAACACTTTGTTCCACCATCAATAGCTATTATTGAAAACACAGATTTTTTTTTCAGCATAATGTCATCCAAGCATACTGGGGACTTATCCTTCACACTTGTAAGTCCCAAGGCTCGAGGCCGGCGTGGTGAGGAAGGTTTGTCTGGAGGCAGCAGCAGGTACCAGGTGTGCAGCCCCCCCGCCGTGCAGGTCTGCGAGCACTGCGGTTATACGGGACGCAACCACACAGAAATGTTTGTGCTCGTTTCTAAAGGTGCAATGAAGACTCTATGTCCTGACATCTCTTAGGTACCTTTAAGGAAGGTATTTAGCCCTTTTTCAGGGGTCCTTGTCTCTTACTCAAGTGCAACATAGCAGGGAAATCCATTTTTTCTTTCAATTACTGACCTTGTGCTGCCTTTAATCTTTGTAAGCATTACATTAATATTGTCAAGCACTTCTCCCCCTCTGCTGCAGGGATGCACACCTTTGGGTTTCCCTGCTTGCTGTGATCAGTCACTCGGCTGGATTTGGTGTTCTCCCAGAGTCCAATCCTTTTGGTGACGCTGCAGATAGCCCCACAGATACATGCATGCACCCGGTGTGGCACTCGACCAAGCACTCCTCACGCAGCCGGGCTCAAGCCTTTCACTGCAGCACGTCCTCTGCTTCTCTCCAATAGGAAGGCAGTGTGTGCAGTTTTTTTTTTAAGTAATTAACTATTTAAAACTATCAAAACTCTGGAGGCTTGTGCTTTATCACCAAGAGCAGCGTGAAGGGGCCACTGGCCCGTTCCAGAGCTAGACCCCAGGTTTTGGATGCTCAGATATGGGAAAGATTTTCTCCCAACTTTGCATCTCTCAAAGGCACTCCAAGAGCCCCTGACACCTCTTATGGGCATACGAAGGGGAAAGGAACGTGTAACCAGACCATCTGTTGTAACACCACAGGTCATTATAGTTTTCAATAAACTATTTTTAGCCCAGGCAGTTTACCAACACTCAAGCACTGCTATACACTTTCTGCTGGAAGAAGAAAGCAATAGCCATTATTGAGAGCTAGAAAGTGAAAGACAAAAAATAGTGTTGGGTCTCCAAAGCAAAATCAGCTACCCCTTCTTGTTGCTGGCAGATGTTTTCCTAACCTGTTGTTAAAGAGCTGTGATGACGGTGTTACGCCCTCCCCAGCAATCTCCTCCGGTGCTGAACTCTTCCTGCCCTCAGAGCACTTTCCCTAATGTGTAATCTGGGTCACCTTTGTGGCAATTTAAGGCCATTATTTGTTGCCCTATCACTTTCCTGAAAGAAAGGAGCAGAGCAGACGAGATAAGAGCAAGAAGACGGGCAGCATCCACTCCGTTTCCTGGGGGGTGAGCCCGCGCTGACCTTCCTGCCGTTTCCAGCTTGCTTCATTCCTCGTGCTCTCGTTACGTACTGCTGTACTCTGCTTTCCACTCCATAAAACCCAGCGGCAAATGCGCCTTGGTGAGACGATCAACGAGAACTTGGAGGGTTCATTTTGTCGCAGTTTTAAAATGTCAGATTATTCTGCATAGCCACATTAGTACCGTTAGCTTTAATATACTCGATGCCTAATCCACCAGGGCTTCTTTATTGACAGGCTGCATCTCTATTTGAGCTTGAATAAACTCATGCATAAAATGTTATCAGCAATGACAGCTGAAAAGAGGTCTATTGCTCTTTAAATTTTTGATGGGAGGCAAGCATTCTGTCATTTGTGATAGCATTATATGTAATCCAACACAACAACTTGATAGTCTGATAGAACAACATTCCAGCTTCCCCACTACCATTGTAAAGGGATGCTGTGTACAAGCTGCTGCTAGATGCACTAATATCAGCACTGGCAGCTGGAAAAAGAGTCATGCTTCTCTCCTTACATTTCTAGCAAACACCCCTTTATCAATTCTTCTTGGGGGTGGACATCTTCTTTATCTGCCCCAAATTCCTGATGAAACTGGGCTGGTTTGGGAACTCGTTACAAGATATTCACATAATGGTGGCTGTGTGACTCCTGCATTTCGGTGCTGTGCCCTTGTGCTGCACCCTGAGCCACAGGGCAGAGGCTCCGCCAAGCCTTTGATCTCTGCACACGGTGATCCCAGTTGTGTAAGGAAGTGTGATGTGATAGTACAGAAGCCAAATATTGTGACAGCTATTGGTTTATTAATTGAATTATGACTTTTTATATTGCAATAGCTTAACTGCTTGAGGTCAGGCAATTCAGAAATTAACTCCAAGTTAATTCTCATGAGAAGAAGATCAATACACGGGATAAAAGATATCCATTGGATTATGAACAGTTCATGTACTGAAGAAATATCTACTGCGCTTTTTCTTTAAGTGGCCTTGATTTTCACTCCTTTATACCTCTTCCATGCTAGTATAATTGATTTAAGTCGATGAAAATCCAGTGGAGCAATTCAGTTTAATTTAGCTGAGCTGCACCAGCATAAAACTGGAATGGCAGAGTGGACCAGCGCTAACATCACAGCTTTGGCATTAACATCAAGGGCCAGTTTCTTTTTTCACATACTCCACTGCTTATAACAACAGTAGTAAGCAACCAAGTGACACTGAGAGATACCTAAAGCTATGCTCAAATGAAGGAGCATGTTTTAATATTGCACTGTATGTTGCTAAGGCAGCTGTCAGACAAAACTTACAGGCAGGTGGATGCCAGCTCTGTTCTGTGAACAGCTGAGGTGTAAGCACAGACCTGTGGAGGAGGCTGCACTTCATCTGACCTCTGGCCATAAGGGAGCATTATGATGGCCTCACCCGACCTGTGACAGAACAGAAATCCCCAAATTTCACATGAAGGCTCTCCCTCTTCACAACCTGTGTATTGTGGTCCCACCACCTTTGGAAATCAAATGCTGTTTTCCCGTGATTGCTCCTGCACTGCGAAATGGTGGGAAGATCTGAGCTTCTGGAATCAACTGGAATTTTTCTAGTAAGTTTGAGTCCAGTTACTGTGCGTAAAAACAATTTTCATTTCTGTGGTGTGTTCTTTTGCAGGGCTTCCTGAGGCCATTGCTGATAGGTGATGGTTAGGTTCTTATATTGCTCTAATTCACAGTCTCTTGACAAGCTTCTGGGTTCTGGAAACACAATAGTGTGAGTGATATAAGTAAATGCGTAAGTAAGTGTCAGCAGTTAATAGAGGTAAATTAATGGTTAATCAGACCACACAAGCATAATTAGTTCCAGGTTCTAGGTTGAAAGTAATAAAATACTTCTGTTCTAAGAGAAAAATTGCAGTTATTAAGATAATCCTGCCGTGTTGTAACCAACCCCCTGGCTCCTCCGGAGGTACCTCTCACCAAGCCAATGACCAGGAGCCGCGTCCACCAGCACCAGGGACCGCAGTGCTCAGCCCCATGCCCACCCTGTGCTCGGGCTGAGCCTCTGGGCTTGTCCCTCCGAAGCTCTCCTGCAAGGCTGTGATTGTGGAGTAAGGATGTTTGTGCTTGTGGTTGGAGGTTATCTCCCTGTATTCCTGGATGCATTCCCTGTGGGGTGAGGAGCAAGCTGTGCCCTGATGCCCATGGCTCACGGTGCTCCTGAGCAGCTCTCCTCTGGCATCGTTTACCAAGCAGGCATCTACTGAAATCCTTTGGGCTAAGACTGCAAAAAGGGTCTTTGTGAATCTCTGAGAGCTAAATTGCTTAATTCCAGCTCAGTGAGGGCCACTACATTAAAACAATCTCTCTGTTTTAAATGTCAAGAACAAGGCCTTTTGCTGGAAGATCGATAGAAGCACGGGAAGAAGTATTTTCAGTTTTGCATCCTTCATTCATCATTATCTTCATTACTTGCTGGTTGCGAGGCTGCCCCCAGCCATGCACAAGGGACTCTGGCTGCTGTCTCTCTTGTGTCTCCTCTGTTGCTGGAATCTGTCCTACCTCCCCCTCCAGCCTGCGTGGGACAATGGTGTAGGGATTCGTGGCTTTGTGACAGCAGCAAGGTCTCCATGCTGGGCAAGAGCTTCGGGGACAGGACTGTTGGGTGTCCACACCCAGGTCTGCTGGGGTAGCCCCGTGCACCAAGGCGCTTGCTAAGGGCAGACTTTTTTGGCCATAATTTGTCTTTGCTGTTGTTATTAAAATGTAAAATTGGAAATTGGAGTAGAGGAAGGAAGTCCGGAGAGTTGGAGATGTGCAGTGACTCCAGCCTGGAAGCTCCCTGCCTGCTAATGAGGCATGAAGCACCAAGCGGCTTTGCAATGCAGAGCTCACTACTAGATGAAGCTGGACAGCTTGTCTTCCTGGGGAAAACCAAGTGGCAACTGTGAGTTAAGGTAGGTGCCTCAGTGGGTTTAAGAAAGGAATGAAACCTGCATTAGGGGCAAAAAAAAATAGGTTAGGAAAATACTTAATGGCGTGAAGCCTTACTCGGGCTTAAATGGCTCCCTCTGTTCACATGCTGCCGAAGCAAATCCTCTGCTCATCACTGGCTCCAGCTATGGGGAAACTTCACTTTACAAATGGGCTGGTCCCTGTCTTCTCTAACAGCCGCCATCTGTTCTGCTGCTGACCATGCTGGCATTTTGTATGGCGCAGAAGACACTTACTCACAATGTAACTACCTTTAACAGCAGCTAAGAGATCCGAGAGAGAGGCCAAAGATGCATATTTAACTGTGGACAGCTTTTAATAGTTCTTAAAATGCCTTTTCAATGAGAACTTAACTCAGGAGTTCAAATAAATGGAGTGAATTCTGTGATTTCATCTCTCCTAATGTGCATCCCAGCCTGGCTCGAAGAGTCTGGCTATTTTGTTTCAAATGCCTTTGCCTTCACGGGTTAATTTTTGAACGCTGGTGTTTTAGGTCTTATTTACACTGTATGTTTTCAGTAAACACACATCAACTCCAACGATCTTAATTAGAGTCTTTGGAAAAACCCAATATGCTATAATTCTTCCGCTGAGGTCTATATGGAAAACAAGTAACATATTTCAAATGTAGTGGTAACAAACAAACAAGTGTGCATAGCCCCAGTATATCCACCCAGTATATACACACACACTTCCCTAATATGCTTGCTTAGACTTTACAATCTGTTTATTAATTCCTGAATAGACTTGATGTGCCCTCTGGAAAAAATACTAAAATAATATCTCTCAATTGGCTTCACTGTTAGCATGCCTCTAATTAACTAATGTACACCTCCACTTGCTATTAAACAGTTTCATGATTCTTAACACCAGAGTTGTTAGGTGCCAGCTATAAAAAAATTTAACAGCTCTCCCGTTACCACTTCTCTCCTAAGTACATGAAAGTGCCTTTACATATCTGACCTTTCCCTTCCCAACTCCCACATTTTAACTCTTCTTTCCCAAGATGCAGCCAAGCATCTGCTGCCTGCTGAAGATGCAGCATCCCCGCGACTAAGCACAGGGCTTGTACCCCCCTGGTGTGGCTCTGAGGATGCAGCCTGCGACTGCTGCCCCCTGAGGAGCAAAGCCCTGGTTGTGTGACCCACAGCAAAGACCACCGCGCTTCTCAAATGAGAGATGCTATGGCAGGAGCTGTCAGTCAGGTGTTAAAATATCCACCCCCACTTCCTCTCCAAATGCACCAGAAACTCCTTGGCCAGCCCACAGCCTAACACCCACTAATCACCAGGAAGGCAAGAGCAAATCCACAGGATTATTTTCCTTTTTCAAGGTAAGCAGGATAATGTACTCAGCTGGAGGCTGGCCACGAGGCTGACAAATCTGCTGCACAAGCCGCACCCAGCAATTAAAGAGAACATCCCTGTCAGATGGGATCAGTTCAATCACCGCTATCGCAGTGACCCTCCGGCCCAGCGATGAACCAGCGGCCAGAAAAATGACTCGGAGGGAAGGATGTCCTGTCCTGAGCAGCTCCTCCTGGACACCACGCCTGCATCTGGAGGTTGGTCAGCCAGGCAGTGCCAAGGCTGTAACAGTTTGGGCTGGCTGGTGGAGCTGGCTGAGACCACATGCCAGAGGGGCATGGCTTCGGGCCACCATCATTACATACATTTTCCTCTTATAATTCACAAATGATGAAAATTCTGATTTTTACCCATTCATTCAAGAAAGAAAAACTTTCCTGTCCAAGCAGAAAGCACAGGCAGAGCCATTTCCACTGACCTCTGATGCTGTGAGCATACTGCATGCCATTGGTAATTTTTGTCCATTTGTAAAACAAAGCCCTAAATCCATCATGGTGCACACCAAAGGAACTGGTCAGTGCAGGAACTGCCCCACAGGGCTGTGCTAACTGGCTGCCTTGCTCAGGACCCTGCCAGGTGGGAGATGCTCGGAGCAGAGCGAGGGGAAGGTGCAGCACGGGCTCTTCTTGTACCCCCCAGTATTGCTGCACGGTGTATGGCATTTTTTGGCCAGACGTTTTCTGCAGCAGCTAATGGACCACTGGATGTATCTTGCCTCTTTGAGACATCCTGCATAATATCCCACAGCAGCCTGTTGCAGCTCAACAACATAGGTGTGAAAAAACACCTCATCCTGTGACAGTGTTACTTCATCAGTGACAAAGCCTGGCAGGAGGTGAAAGCCCTGGAAATGAGATCTTTGAGGCCTTTTTCCAGCAAACTGGCCCCTGAGGACTACATCCATCTACACCTGAGAGCAGTCCCTGGTTCTCTGGTCAAAGGATGGGAATGGCTCCCACCTGCTTGTTGCAAAGCCAGCCGTCCTGGGAGTTACCAACAAATCCTCCCCCAGCCCTGTGGGGTGTCTCTGAGGCCTTAAAACATAACTCTCTGCTTTTGTTCCACTGCCTAAGAGGAGTCTTGTACCTGGTATGACGCTGGATGTGTCTGCTGTCCTTGTGTGGGAGGGCTCAGCAGCGTGCGAGAGGCTGGGCTGGCACCACGCTGTCCGTGCCACTTCACGGGGCTGCTCCCCATGGCAAATCCTCCTTGGCATTGCCTCTGGCTTTGTGTCAGAGCTCTGTGTTCCCAGAGTTGAGCCAAGGCACAGGCACGTGCACGCAGAGTGTGGACGATTGAGGGACCAGCACTGATATACAAACCGGGCTGTGAAGATATTCAGCATCACAGACCAACCCAGGAGTGTCCATTGTGACACCTCAGGAGTCACTGGAACATTAGAGGGATGTCACACCTGCTGGGGAAAGCACCCATAAGTAGCAGTCCCCTGCGGCAGCCAGGAGGTGTAACTGGCTTCAGGCAACAGCACATGAAACAGGCAAACGGGTCAACAACCCAGCAGAGCATGAAGCCAAATCCGGCCATTCAACAGTCAGGATTTAAGGCCAATGCAGCAACCTCAAAGGGAAGTTGGCTCTCCCCATTCAAAGCCAGTTCCTGATGCAGGCTTTGGATGAAGGCCTTGCCACGTGTGCCTGCGTTGCTGCTATCCACGGGTGAGACGTGTGCCTAATGGGGGAGAAGGGTAATCTCATTTGATATGACATGATATTAGCAACAGCTTATTCCTGTGACTGCTCAGAGGGCTGGGCAGGTTGCATGATCTTTTCATGGTACGTATTAAGCCTAAAGTAAACAAATAAAGCAGCAAATGTTATTGGGGAAAGGGTGACAGGGAGCAAGGAGAGCAGCAGGAAGAGCAGGAGCACACAGAGATGGGGGTGGCAGGTGCCAGGAGGCTGGCACACAAATGGAAAATCCTGGGGAAAAGACAGAGGCAAAGAGGACAAGGAGAAGAAAAGGATGAGTGGGCAACAGCAGGGCCTGGTTATCCCAGCATGAAGGACAGGCATCGTGCAGGGTCACAGAACCGCAGTCACAGCCTGGCTGAGACTGGGGGGCACTTCTGGAGGTCCCTGCTCCAGCAGGCCCATGTGGAGCAGGCTGCCCACGGCCCCTCTCCTCGGGCCTTCGCTGCCCTGGGTGCTGTGGCCTGGGTCCTGCTCCCCTACGGCACCCCTGCCTGCCCTCGGCCTGTAGCAAGCTGCCCTGCTTCACCCCACCCCTTCCCACAGCCATTTTTATTCTATTGTGTTTCTTTACAAGGGACTTTGAGTGAATATATAGCTGTTCTGTAGAGCTGAATCGATTGAAACCCTTACGGGCAGATCTGCAGCCGGTCACCACTGGTTTTCTGAAACACGAGCTTGTTGTTCAGTACTTCGTCCCATAGTGTCCGTGCTGGTGGTAGGCAGGTGGGATGTGAGCAGGAGTACCCTCTGTAGCAGGACACTGCTGCTCTCACCAGACCTTGAGCCCTGGAGGCTGAACCAGCTCTGGAGGATTCCCCTGATCAGGCTTTAAGAAGATGACCCCAGTGCAGAAGAGGAACAGCCGCTGCACTTGGGTCCACAGACTTGCCTCGTTTCTGCTGTCGGAACACACCACCTACGCTGTCATTTAGCAAAATAGATCAATAATTAGCTGCTACTGCTTAAAAGCAGTTAAAAAGCACATTATTTGTGGTTTATTACTTACAGTTAGTAATAAAATAAAATTAAAATAGCATAAACTAGTGGTGTGGATGTCTTGGGAGCTGAAATTACACAGATGAGAATTGACTTTGCACATTAGAGGACTCCAATGAGTGGGAAATGTTGTTTTTCTGTCTTCAAGTGAGCAGGAGAGCAGGAGACCTCGTGGGCTGCTCTTGCCACAGAGACATCACAGGTCTTCTGGCCAGAGCACGCTGTCAAGTTACCTGTGATGCTGATGGGCTGCTGGTGATGGAGCAGCACCATTTGTGGATTGCCTGCCTCCAGGTTCAGTTCTGTAGAGAACCAAAATGCCATGTCACAGGGAGCAGCCAAATAAACAAAATCCCAGCCAGGCCTGGCATTCCCCAAGGACAGGTGAAGTCTCTCATTCTGTTTCCCCAAAAGTTACTCCCTTGCTCAGACACCTCAGACTTTGCTCAGACTTTGTTCAGACTGCTGAATCCTGTGCAGAAGTTGGAAAATATCTTGGTTTTCCTTGTTTAATAAGGTGAGATTTGCTTTGTTCACAAGGGAGACTTCCCCCATCTTCTCCTTTCCCACCATCTCTGTCTCCTTTCAGGCTGGCCCTGTGGTCAATGGACCCCTTGTGCAGCCAGATTTATTTATGTTTTGTGCTGTTTGCCTCCATCCCTAGCTGTAAATGTTGGGTTTGTTTTTTTCCTGTGTCACCTGCAAGCTCACAAATAAGACCCCATGCAGCAGTTTCTCCCCACTCTTTGGGCATGCAGAGGTCAGCCGCAGCTTTGGTTCCCATTCTTAAAGCACACTGAACATGTGTTACAGAAGTGATAAGCATCAAAGAAATACTTTATAAAAAAATGTTGGTTACTGGTGTGCAATTTCAGGGAAAAAAAAAAAAAAACTTTTTTCCTCCCTAATGTCAAGGATATCAGAAGAGGAACAGACCAATTAGGGCTATGCCCTGGGCCATTCCCTCAAGGTTTTGTGCAGGGTAGTGTATGACAAGAAAGCAGCACTGTTTTGTACTCATCTGTACTTGTGTGGAAACACTAGGGAAGTAAATCCTTGTGGAGGAGCAGTCTCCACATGACCCATCTGGGATATAAGGGCATGTGGAAGGTCCTGAGCTCCTGGTCTTTGCCGTGATGCTCCTCTCCAGCCATCACATGCCCTTGCTGTGGCATCTTGCCAAAATGAGTTGCTCTAAGCATATTCCTGCACCAGCATCCCACTGAAAATACCTGGGGGAATCACTCAGTGGTCCTTACAAAGGAGCACTGGTTTACTGTAAATTAGAGCCAAAGTATCCACAGAAAGTGGAATCCATCAAGGCAAGAAGAGATGGGCGTGCTCAGAATGGATGGAGTCCTCTAAAACAAGTGAAGGTGTCAAACGCAGAAAGCAGTGAGGGGGGACAGGATCCTTCCTCCTGCTGATGGTGCAGCAATGAAGAAAGAAGCCTGGGATGGGTTTTGGACCTGACATCCACAGCACTGAAAGAAGGATGGGGAAAATTTAGGATGCCAATGTGCATCCTAAGCCAGGTCTCTGTCTACGTGGGGCTCAGTGCTGCGCTGAGCTGGTCCGTGCAGGAGCCTCCTCTGCTCCCCATCAAAATCACATCAGCTGTGCCACTCAGCGAAATGAGCTGAGCCTATCCTAGGGAAGCAGAGCAGAAAGGCAGCATGGATCCAAAAAGCATCAGGACTGCAGGGGGAACATATCTGTAGGGCACAGAAAGGCTGGATTATGCTATCTGTGGCTCTTTGAGGCTGATCTCACAGGCACATCCAGCCAGCCAGAAAGAGCCTCTGAAGCACCGCATAAACCCAAAAGGCATGAGGCAATTAAAAGCCAGACTGAGGGCATGCAGTTGTTGTTCAGATAGAGAAAGCGGTGGCAGCTCCGAAGCACTGATGCAGCCCCACTTGGAGCTGCGTGGCCACGGCACGGGGCAGAGGACAGCCACAGGTCTCATGCTGCCCGCAGCCACCAGCCCCACCTGCCTGCCACCACCTTGGCGCTTCTCGCAATGCCTCGCTCCCAATGTGAGCCACAGAAGTCACCTTCACCTTTCCAGGGGAGGTCTTGCTGGGGTTCGTGACGTGTTTTTAATTACAGGCATCGACATAAAATGCTCCTGTACATCTAGAGCAGCGTCTCGCAGCCACCCCCTTCCTCTTTCTCAGTATCAGAGGCCAAACCACAATGGGGGCCATTTTTTGTTCCCTATCTTTACAGCACTTCTTCCAGTAGCACATAAAACAAATTAGCCACTTAGGCCATTATTAGGCACTTAAGGCCTTTTGATGTTTATGATTTATAACAGCAATTTGCACTTACGTAGCACGTCTCAGCAGTGGCTAACACGGCGCTGAACGCGCTTTGCATTTCAGCCGCGTCTTCCTTCCACAGCTCTGGAGAACCTCACGAGGGGGGACACTCATGGTGCTGTCCTGACATGTGGGTCCCCAGCCCCGGGACATCTCAACATGCAGGAGCCCGGTTGTGTCTATGGGCACTGTCAAGTCCACACCCAAAAGAAATCCAGCACTCCTTGTGTCTCCAGAGACAGAACGGCAACAGCTAGTGAGATGCCGCAGGACTCCTTGGCTCTGGGCATGGCTTATGTGCTAGTGCAAGCAGAGGACTGCAGTACAGAGACCCCAAAACAGCATTACCTATACCTTTCCTTCACAACATGATTTACAGGTTACCTGGGAAGTATTCTCCTCCTATCCTTTACTTTCTCCCTCGTTTTTGGCAGCTCGCTACAGCCTGCCTGAGCTCAGAAAGGAGCTCCGGGAAGGAGCTGTCACCAGTCTGTGGGGTGGGGGGGAAAGGGGCAGATCTGAGCCCTCTCTCTGGGCCTGGCCACTTCCCCCCATGGGGGACGATTTGTTTGAGCTTCAAGTTCCTCCAGTAAAGAGATGACTACATCCTTGCTTTTCCTTGCAAGGATGCCCTCATGGGTATCAGCTTCTCCAGAGGGTTTTAAGTCCAAGGCTTTATCCAAGGGCAGAGCCAGCCTGGATTTCTGCAGAGGGTGCAAGGTGGGAGTGCAGATTTGCAGTGGGGTGGTGGGAGGGGAGAGCTGGAGCTGGGGCTGTTGCTGCTGTCATCCCCATGTGAAATGCTCCACAAGCCAAGGAGAAACATCTCAGTACCTTCTCTGATGCACACCTGCTCTGCTCTTTCCTCCTGGCCACCCGTTGGCTGCAATGGGAGTTGTTTTCCTCCTTGCAGTTTGCCAGGATACAGGTCTGATGGAAACTGCTTATGATGCAAACTCATTATCTGTGAACATGCCCTATTTCTTGGGGATGTTTTAGAAAATTAAACATGCTGTCAAGTCAAAAGTTTACCTTTATGCAAATCAAAATGTCAACATCTGGCAGGAGGACTCGAGGATTTTATCAGCCTGTCTGTAGCAGGGGGCTGCCTTCTATATTTTATTTTTTCCCAGACACTCGTCATTGTACGCATTCTAAGCACATCCTGAAGTAATTTTCCTAGTAAAGGCAAATGTAGAAAGCTAAGTGTTAAATGCTCTTTCAAAGCCACCAGGAATATCAGTGTTTACTTGTTTTCTGGTCTGTAACAGATGCTGGCATTCAACATTCAGAGTGCCTCCGGAAAAAGAGGAAAAAACAAAACAAAAAAACCAACAACAAAGATTGCCATGACAAGGTTAGCAAATGACAATTATTTGTCAGTAAATCTTTCTCTCCCCTCAGCGAAGCTGCTCCGTATGAGTGAGCAACAGGCGCATCACTGCACACGGAGGCTGGTGCTTGCTGTGGGCAGCACTCGCTTCGTGCCACATCCTCATCCTCATCTTCATCCTCATCCTCATCCTCAACACGGCCCTGTGCCACCAGGTGTGCCCACCAAATGTGACCAGCTCCAGCAGCCTTTGGTGGGTCTGGAGGCTTAGTTTTGGGAAAACTGGTAGCAGAGGCCACCCTACGGGGTATTTTTCCCTAACATGGGCAAAACTCACATAAACATCATCACTCCTGAATCAGCATAATACCGATGGGTTTAAGGGAGATTTCAGAGATATCTGTGAATATCTATATTCACACATGTGCATACACATGGAGGTCACAGTGTTAAGCAGCGCAAGTGTACGGCCCTTCTGTCTGCTACCAGCACAGCTTCCCGGGGGCTGATCCTGTGAGGCTGTGACCAAGTGTGCTACACTACAAACGTATTCAAACTGGTGGGAAATGCAGGAGAAAGCAGCACTTTTGTGAGGCCTGGCAATGTACGATTAGCTCAAAGCACCACGCATATAAATAAAAAGCAATGGACATGCACATAAACAAAATCTATTGCATGTCCTGCTTTTTGGAGTCAAGAACTATGCTGGGAAAACATTGCCTCTTCATCAAGTTTTATCTCTTGCAATCAATTCATTGGGCCAACCACGAGCCTTTAGAAAAAATGACTCAGACTTTCCCAGGTTTTGCTGTAAGACCTGGCAGCCCTTCCCTGCAGTGCTGATGCTGGGTTTGGGAGCGAGCCTGGGACAACGCCGACTGGTCACAGCCCTGCCACCCTGCTGGGGACAGCGAAATGCCAGCCCCACAGTTTTTCCCAAGTCCATAGCTCAGCACAGAAGGACCACGGCACCAGCAGAAGGGAAAACACCACCACAAAGGCACTGTGTTTGTAGGGTATTTTGGTAGTAAAAAGTATTTTTTTCCCATTGTGGCTATAAATCTGTAGGTCACCTTCTTTTCACTACTGTGAGGAAAATGCTCCTGTATGAAAAATGGGAAGTGAGCAGCGAGCAAGCTGATGAGGGATATTATCCGAGGAGGCCGGAAGACATTGGCACAGGCAAGAAACCTTTGGGCAGGTTTCAGAATTGATTTTGCCTTTTTCAGACACAGAAATAGAGGCAAACAGGCTTTGCACACTGGAAATACACTTGTCTTACAATATGGGGTGGATCGCAGGGAACAAAGGGTGTTTTGCTGGGCTGCAGAGGGGTCAGCAGCAGCTGTTTGACTTGCTCTTCTCCAGCTGTTGGGTATCCATGTATCACCACTTCACGGGACCAGCATGCACAACATGTGGTGATGTGTAACAGGGCATATTTTTGGCTGGTTTAGCCCAGGAGGCAGAACTGAGCACACGTCATCATCAGCTTCTCCAGATGTTCCTGTGGTTTCTCTAGCTTTGATGGTTATTAATGATAATGGGTCCTATTCTGGCTGCTTTCAAAACCTCCAGGCAAGATCTGGGCTTGGCTGTGCCAAGGGCTTCCCAGCCAGAAATGGGCTGCCTCTGTCATGCAGGGCTCAGGCTGCGAGGGGAATTCATCCCTCATCAGTAGGCCACCACGAAATCACCTCCACTTTCTGCTGCTAGACCCAGCACTGGAAAAACAAGGCTCAGGTCACTTTCCTCACCAGCCCCAGCCCTTTTCCTTCCCCAGAAACCAGGGTCTGGATGAGATTTGTAGGATTTGCTGCTTTTTTCCAAGCCAGTACAGTCCAATGACAGGTTAAAATTTCTCTGAAACCACAGAAGCTGGAAGTGGACTTTCCGCTCTGTACCAGCAAGAGTTGGTACAGTCAAGGAATAGCATGACTGCAGGCACTGAAGCTATATGAAAAAACATTAGAAGATGTCATAGTGCTAATAAACTGCAAGAGAAGATGAGGCAGGCACTGTGACAAGCAATATCTGAAGGAATTTCTGCCTCCCAGCAGCAGGCACATCTCAGCACCGTGCTGATCCAGATGCTGACTAATTACTCTGATGGATGATTTAAGTCATGGCTAAAAGGCAAGCTCCAGAATAATCCATTGAACTCGCAGGCAGGTTTTGAGGTATCTACCATAGCAGCTTTGGCAGAGAAAGCCTACCCAGGGGGCCATGGAAAAAGCCAAAAAAATCACAGAATGGCCGAGGTTGGAAGGGACCCTGGACATCATCAGCTCCAACCCCCTGGCCAAGCAGGGTCCCCCACAGCACATTGTGCAGGATGGCATCCAGGGGTTTTGAATATCTCCAGAGGAGACTCCACAACCTCTCTGGGCAGCCTGTCCCAGTGCTCTGTCATCCTCCCAGTAAAGAAATGATTATCCCAAGTAGGTCCCTGCAGAGGCCAAAGTTTGCTCTCCTGAAATCCAGGGTTGCAATCCTACTTTTTGCTCTGCTTCATTCTTGCAGGATCCTGAACTCCGTTGTCTCATTGACCACGAGATAATGGTCAATGAGCCAAGGCTGCCCCCAGCCATCACATCTCCAACATGTCTTATTTGTTCATTAATACAAGTTTCAGGAGCACACCTCTCCTCACTGGCACCTGTTTCAAAAAGTTATCATCACTGCTCTGCAGGAACCTCCTGGACTCCTGAAATGATGCTGCCCATTGCCAAAGCACTACATCAGAGTGCACAAAGCCTGGCTGCCAGCTGCCCCTTGGGCTGGCCACAGGCAGCAGCTTGCAGTCTGTCCCTGCCACCACAGAGCTGCTGCAAGCATCACAAATCCAGACAGAAGAGGAGGAGGATCAGCAGCCTGAGCCACAAGAGATGGCTTTGAGGAGCTGGCAGCGAGTGCGGGCGCGTATGCCAGCCTCCTTTGTCACCACGCTGCCGTTCAGGGGCGGGAGGGAAGTCAACAAAAGCTCGTAGAGAGAAGAATAATCTCTGTGTGCGAAATGAAGTTTGCAGTTGTGCTGGGCTAGTGGCATTCAAAGGCAACTTGTACCAGCACTCAAAATAGAAAGCCTGGCGGTGAGGGATTCTTAAAATACTTCGTTGGCGATATCGTGGCTGCCGCTAGGAGGGGAGGTGGATAGGACTGCTCAGGGAGAGGAGCAGGAGAAATGGGGAAGAAAAGAAGCATAACGGAGTTTTGTTGTGCACAAATGCTGTCCCAGAATAACACCTCTTGCAAAGGAAAGGCAGCTACCCCATGGAAGCCAGTGTTCTGCTTTGTGTCAGTGTTAAAACTGGAGCCGTGAGAGTTTAGATGTCTTCTAGGAATTGGATTGGGACACAGCTGAGAGCACCTCTTGATCAGATGTGCTCTTGCTGTGGTTTGGATCTCCAAATTCTGTCAGAGCCTTTTGTACACTTGGGTCCTCTGCTTCTCCATCCATATATCATAACACTTTTAATCGCAACCTTAAACGTGCAAACCTTGGCACTGTCTGCATCTCAAAAGAGTTGTGATCCATTTGTTATTCAGCCTCAAGCAAGAAGAGACACTGTGTCATGGAGCTTAGTGCAGTTGGGTTCCTTCCTAGATTTATAATCCATGCTTTGCTTTATACTCGGGATAAACGTGATACTATTTACAGCCTCATAGCAGCCCCAGTGTTCAGGGCTTCCAATTCAGCAAAGCACTTAAGCGTATGCTTAGCATCCAGACTACCACATCAAGCACACGCTTATGTTCCCCTGACTTAACAGAGATTAGCACGTGCACTGATAACTGGAAAGATTCAAGAGATTTATGCAGTTGCCTGATTGTGAGCTTGTGGCTCTGCAGTGCAGGAACCAGAATCGTCCACGTGCTTCAAATTAAGCATGTGCTCAAGTTACTTGCTGAAATCAAGGCTTTATTTTGTTATTATAAAGCAGCCAGAGACACCGTATCTCCATACAAGATCCTCCCAAAGCAGGAAACCAGCCCCAGCCCCAGCAGGGGCCTGAAGGGGAGCGGGTCAGGGTGCCAGCTCCTTCCAGAAGATGCTGAATACAAAGGCTCTGTGGGAAGTGCTTCTATTCAACACATTTAATCTCTAGGGAAAAAAACTCCTCTCTGTATCTATGCTTGAAGCTGCCTTGGACAATCTTTCCCCCCCTTCCATTTCCTGGTTCACTTTGTATTTTCCTGCCTATAAGCTTACATCTCAGATAATTAATACATGATCACTTCTAATAGCCTTATCTTGTAATAACTCATAATATTCACATTCAAACACATTTAGACAGGCCCATGAAGACATCAGCCTTCATTGCCTGAGTATGCCAAGTGGGAGACCTAGCTGCATGTACCAGTTTCCCTGATCTGCCTCTCAGACGTTTTTTGTGTTGTATTTTTGTGCTTATGGACAGCTTCAAGTAGAGACATCAAATACCAGAGTGCCGCTTTCTAGCATTCTGCACTGTTTGATTTAGAAATAAGCTGTTACATGAGCCATAGAACGCACGAAGCCTGATGACCCTTCACCTTCTCCTGTGGGGACTCTTTGAAGTTTAATAAAAGTGGAAGTTGGCAGCCTTTCCCTTGCTGAGCGAGTTAATGCCACCTCACTTCTCTGCCTGTCTACTTATTTTCGTGATGTAAGAAACTAATATCTGTGGGCGTCCCCATCTCTCTGTTAAATTTAGTTGAAATTGGCCAGCGGTTCTTGAGGCAGATAGACACAGCATGTGGCATCCTGAGTCCTGTTTTCTCAGGGAGCTAGGCAGAAAACGATGCTGGTGAGGAATTAGGCTCGAGGTGAGCAGGGGAAGACGCAAGTTGGAGGGGCAGGGGTGGCTGGGCTTCCTGGAGCAGTAGTGGTGGTGTGGCAGTGCAGGGTCCTCAGGTCACACCTAGGGCATTCTGTAAGTCCATCTGGGAAGCTTAAACCCCCAAGATCCTCTGAGCACTAGATGGTAATGGATATCCACAGAAAGCAGGAGGAACCTGCTAACCAAGAAGTTCCTTTTGCGTTTGAAGCCTCCACCAAATGCCCAGGGAGCAGCTGGAGGTGCAGGACGCATGGTGGGAGCCTGCGGATGTCCCTGTCCCGGCCACACACTGCTCCATCCTCTGGGCCAGCAGCAGTGGGGACATCCGATGGAGCACTGCAGGAAGGAGAGCATCTCAGTACACTGGGACCCAATCAGTGGGCTAATTACTTCACATGGGGTTCACACCAGGCAGCTGGTGGTCACTGATGTTACCTTTTCTGTCTGCTGCCAGCCTTCATTTTTTACACTTTCAAGCAAAACCTTTGGGTTTGGAGGATCTGGAAACCTGGGACATTCATTCTCTCCAGCCATGACCTCAGTAAATTTTCTGGTTCCCTCTCACTGTCTAGCTCAGTAGGCTCCAGCAATCTCACTGAATCTGTTCTTATTGATTTAGGAAAAGGCTTTGATTCTGCAAACTGCAAGCTGTTACTCATGAAACTATGACAACTTGGTATTAGCTGCAAATCAATGAACTTTTAAATGCAGTCTAAGCAACAAAACTCACTTACTGCTAAACCCTGATAAGCCCAGTGCTGGGACAAGTCAAACCTTTATCTTAACTGCCATGTGATCTTTTCCAGTTTGATAGTTCCATTTACTGTATTGATAAGGATTATAACTGTCTTCAGCGAGATCTTACCCTCCCTGGAAGCACTTGTACAGCAGATGATATTGAAAAGGATTTTTTCCCCTTTCAATCCATACCAAGTATTCCCAAATACAATATTCTTATTCACCACTTCCTTTCCACCACCCTCCACTGCCTCCCTAATATCTGCTGCTCTCTGAGACCAAAGAGAGAACAGGAGATGGATGCAACGTGACACAGCTCTGGCTGTGCTGGGACTGCAGGCTGCCGCTGTCCTGCAGCCCCTGGCCTGAGGCCACGCGTGCCCTCCATCCTGCTGCAAACAGCCACGGGTTTCCTTATACACTCTTTGCATTGGCGGGAGAAAATAACTCATTGGGACCAACCTTGCTGGGTTTGGACAGTGGCAGGTAGATAGGCATCATCGGGTAAAAATCAGATGGCTTTTTGCTGGTGAGCCAGTAGCAAAATCCCTCCTCTGAATTTTGGTTTTCACCCCCCTGGGGATGCTGGGTCCCTCCTCAAATGAGAGCCTCGTACCTGCTCCTTTTGGGTGGCACTCAGCCCCTGCTCAGCCTGCAGAAGGGAGGCAGCTGGGCATCCCCATGCAGGCCCTGGGATGCGGCCTGGCAGATGTCAGCGAGGCTGGGAGAATAATGGGAACATTTATTCCCCCAGGGGAAAAATGTCAGAAAACCCTGAAAGGGGAAAAAAATTGCCTCTTTGTTCTGCAAATGGTCATCATTGTGAGAAAGTTTATACGCCCTCTGGGAATTCATTTAGCATCATCAAAAAGAGGCTTTAGAAAAGGGAATTCTTATTTACCCAGAGTAATTTTACCAAAATAATTTCCTTACTGGGAGGAAGGTGAAGCGGGGTTACCCACACAGGGACAGCAGCTCTGGCACTGGCAGCTCTATAGACACCCTATGGCATCTTCCTACTCTGAAGTGATTAAACAAACGTGGCACAATCCATGGGGGTGCATTCACAAGGGTAAGGCTGGTCAACAGAGCATTTCCAAAACCTGTTCAGCCCTCACAATGAAGTGATGGCTAACACTGTGTCTGCCTACACAGGACTTAAGTTTAAAACATGTGTGCTCAGGCTGCAGGTAGGCATCGGGGACAGCGTGGTGCAGCCGCCTGGTTTTAGTGGCTTGTATTATTTATAGCCCGTACAGTCATTGCCGTTGCAGATCCCGCTGAGATCAGGCCTTGCTGTGAACATGCATTCACCAGAGAAATAAGTTCAGCCCAAACTCTTGCACTGAGCATCTCAAACATGTTTTAACAGAAAGCATTTTTTCTACTCCTACGAAACACAGCTTACTGGCTTGTGTTAAAAAGTACTCTTGCTTGTTTTTTTCCAGATTCATACCTTCAATATTTTTAACATTCTTACACTGAAACCAACCAACTGAGAAAATAGATGTTATTTCAGCTTTCTTGCAGATTTTAATTTTTTTTTTTTTTTTTTTTTTTAAGCTTTGAGGCTGCATTGTAGCTAAGCATTTGAGAGTAAAACCAAAGCTGAATTTCTTACTAAAATGTTTCTGGAACAACAGGAAGGTCAGTCTTGGTTAGGAGTAACCCCACCTTGACAATCCCACACATGCTCACTCAAGGCACACTGCAGCCCCCACGTGCTCCCCCTGGGATGGCACAGTCACTGTGGCAGAGGTGCCCAAAGGCTATGCTAGACTAGGCTGGATACCTACACAAAACCAAGCTCATTACTTGACCTCAGACAAACATTAACAAAAAGTGGCTTATTGAATGAAAAAAAAAAAAAAAAAAAAAAAAAAAAAAAAAGCCAAAAGCCACAGTCCTGAGTAATTTTGCAGCTTAGGAATATTTCACATACTTCTTTCACCATAATGTGAAGGCCAGATATAACTTTTTGATTAATGGGGGCCACGGAGTGCAATAAACGCAGCTTTTAAAGAATTCATTTTACTGCAAACACAATCCGTCTTTCAGAACTCCACCCCCCGTATACACTAGGTATTTTTTGCCTGCAAATTTAAAAGTGCCTAAGAGAATTAGGTACCCAGCTCCCATTAAAAGTCAGCGGGGTTTGGAAGCTTGATTCCCAGAAATGCATCTATAAACCACTGACCACCTCTCAGAGAAGTTAGCTCGGGCTTTCCCAGAGGTGAGCTCCTTAAGGTGCACACAAAGCCTTTTCACACACGTCTGTTGGCCTTTTGGCTATCTTTTACTACCAAGAGAAGCCAAGGGGTGACCCAGATGCTGGGGTCCCAGGAAATGCTGCATGAACCTTTGCCATGTGTCCATGCTGCAGCAAAGGCAAACCAAAACTAGGAACGGAAATGCTTCCAGTAAGACATTAATAAGAGACGCTTCATTACCCGGGGATGTAGCTGACAGGAGATGTCTGGTTGTCTGCAAAAGGGTGAAGAGTCATAGTGCATGACAGCTGGAGAAATGTCAAAAGAGGAGAGGATTTCGCAGGTGGAAAACATTTGTCAACACTCATGTTCTCAAAACTGCACAGCCAAGTTGCTTGGCTAAACTAACCAACATCCCAAAATTTACTGAGGTCCTGGGAGCTTTCCAGATGGTATTGTGTATATATGGGAACCCACACCGTCATGCTGGCCACCAAGCACTGTCCTCCCAGCGCTGTCTTCATCGGGAGGTGTCCGAGCACCTTGCATATTTTTACATATACATTCACTTGTTGTTACAGCCCCTTGTTTAAGTAGGAGGCTTTACAGAAGTTGGGCTGTCCATGAACACAGTGGTGGGAGCTGCTCACTGCTGAGCGCTCAGGCTGCTGCAGTGAGCCTCCTGTGGGAGGCATCTTGCGAAAACCCCATGTACGAAGCCCCAGCTGCTGTTTTGACAGCTAACCTAGCAGCGGAGGGGGCACCAGACCTGCTTACATTAAGCACCAAAACCAGAGCACTCATTTTGCACAAAGGGCCTCCTTGCAGCACA
Source organism: Heteronetta atricapilla (assembly GCA_011075105.1). Classification (NCBI taxonomy): domain Eukaryota; kingdom Metazoa; phylum Chordata; class Aves; order Anseriformes; family Anatidae; genus Heteronetta; species Heteronetta atricapilla. Next base: position 2,386,101 of record CM021749.1, read on the forward strand.
AATGGCTCTTCCAGCCCAGGCACTGTGGTCCCAGCAAACCACACAAATCCCCTTGAGATTGGGCTCTGTCCACCAGTTTTGACCCTAGTAGCCTTTGGACTTGTTGATATTTTTTTTTGGAAAGAGCTGCTATCAACCAACACGAGCAACACAAGTGTCTGAGTAACCTTTACAGATAGTTAGCAGGGTGCTGCATGGCATCCCAGTACCCTGCGTGATTGGGCTGTGGTCTGCCTTCCTTTGGGCTGGAGAATGGCGATTCCAGATCTGTTTTTCTATAGTGAACTGGCACTTACTAAAACACGGTTCCACGCTGTATAATTTCTATGGCTTTTATTAATGCAGACAGTATAGGCTCCATAAAGAAGAAAAATTACCAGTGGAAGATAAAACTAAAATACTAGTTGCATTACAATCACATTCTAGTGCTGCAATAAATTGCATGAAGCCAATAAAGCAAAACTAACTGAAGATATTTGACACAAACCAAAAATGAAATGAGAGTCATTATGCAGTCTGCTAGAGGGACCTGCCTTGATGTAGTTAAAGCAATAAACTACCTGGGAGTAATCTTTACTTATTTTAAATTGCATATTCCAATTGCAAAGCTGTTTCTGGCATTTCTGCCACACTTACTTTACTCTGCTCAGAAAAAGAATTACATGTCTGGATAAGTCATGTCCTATTAAATGTGCATCATATCTGCAACACTCATAAGTCACTTGAGTCATAATATTGTTTATTCTAATATTAGTCACTATTTTCTGTCATAAATTAGCCCTTCTCCAGAAGAGCGGAAGCTTAGATTGAGCCAACGTTGCAATTATTTCACGCATCCGTGTTGGCACACGGAATAGATTAAGTGGCCATCTCTACAGAGGAATTATCATCATCGGTCCACGGGTCAATTATAACAAATGTATTCATGCCGTTAGCCCCCAGGTATCTTCAATAATAAGTTTGCATTCCTTTCCCTCCCTAATTATTCTCCTCCATGGTCTGGCTGACCCACACGTATGTCACAAGAAGCATAAGCAATGCCTCTTGCAATATTCAAGGTTAAACCCTCCCAGCCATCATTGCCAGCCAGCCCCCTTGAATCCTCCCTTCCCACAGGAGATTTGCATACAAATAGGGCGAACAGTGGCCCAGCCCTCGCGTCTTTTGCATGCAGCCCGTCCTGCCGCTAATTAATTGTCTGTTATTCTTCCTTTTCGAGCAGAGGTAGCAGCCCTCACCCCCTGCCAGGAGAGAGGGAGGGGGCTCAATTCCCCTGCCTAGCTGTCAGCCCATCGTTCATCTGGCTGCCTGGTGGTATTTCCCTGCTTTGTGCGGCTTTAGCGTGCCCCCGCCAGCGTCTCCATCTCCCAGTTTGGCACCTGCACGGATCGTACCGAGGATGTGCTTTTATTCAGCACCAGCCCTGGAAGCCAGTGCTGATGTAGCAGGGAGAAGGGGCCTTGGGGCGGGCAGTTTTGGTGGGGGTGCTTTAAGTCGCGTTTGTATACAAACCCTTTTAGTTAAAATGGACTGTTTTGCCCCAAAGGGAGCATGCCATTATACCAGTGAATGGTGCTTTATCCTAAGCTAGCTCAATCCCTTAGGGTAGAGGAAATCAGTTGCCCCAGCTGAAAGCACATTCATACTTGAATTAAAAATCTCCAAGAGCTATTTTTAAAATATTGCCTCTCCTACAGAGCTAGCTGTATTGCTTAAAAATAAAATAAACAAAAAAGGGGAAAACAAGGAAAAACAGCCAGCTTGCACACACATTTGTTCCTTTAATAATGCATGCATACAGCAGAAGCAGAGCTGAGACATCATTGCTTGTGCATGAGCTGCCTCTGCCCCTGTGTTTTTGCAGAGGCTCTGGAGGAGCCTGCCCAGTGCTAAGTGGAACACCTTTCCCGAGGGGGGGGGGGAAGGGGTGGCAGGGAGAGGGCTCAGCCTATTTTGTCATTAAAAATCTGATTTTTAATGGCTGTCTGATTACATGGGCTGGGATGTTCACCTCCTGTTAGCTCCTGCCTACACACCATCAAGCCCCAAATATTCAGCTTCCCTGAGGTCCCACTGTTCCTTCAAGTGCTGGACAATTTGCCTCCTGCCTTGCTCTGCTCTGGGCTGCTTTTGCTCCATCCTCACCCTGGCTGCCTTGCTAAGGGAATTGGCTGCTGTGTGCTGCTGCCTCCTGCCTACAGTGTGATGGGGAGGACCAGAAGTCTGTATAATATCCTGTTTTGGACACTGACTGAGAGCAAGCCTCCAAGAGAGAGCACAGACCTAGGGCAAGCCCACACTGATAGATTCCCTGTGGTCACTCCACACCTCATGACCCACAGCTTCACACTTCCAGGGACAGGGATAACACCATCAGACTCAACACCCTCAGCAGATTTGTCGACTATGGGTTCAACACGTTGTTAAATATAGTTGTTTCAGTATTTTGTACCAACAGCTGGTTCAGCTTTACAATGCCCACGTCGAAGCAGTACTCCAAGGTCCTGCCTCAGCTGGTGACTCTGTGCCCACCTGCTGGAGACACCCAGGTGGAGGATTTTTTTTTCTATGTCGTGCTTGTTTTTGGTTTGCTTGTTTTTGTTATTGTTGTTGGTTTTGGCTTAGAAGGAATTTAGAGCCACCCATGCTTCCCATGAAGCCAGCAGCAGCACGTGCACATGCTTCTCCACTTCTTTGGAATGTGCGTGCAGAGCTGGGTAGGACATGTCATGAGTTGATGGGAACCAAAAAAAGAAACAGGGAAAAACAAGCCAATTTGCTAAGAGAAAAATACCTCTTTTCACAACCGCTCTAGCTGCTCCTCAGTGGGTTTGCTGATTTCCATGTAATTTCCACATAAACACAGGTATAGGCACATGTCGCTGGGGGAAGTCTCAGGGAAGGAAGGTGCCGCAGACCCCGTGTTTACATGGTAACTCCAGCCTGCACGAACACGGCAGCCCTGCGGAGCGGCTGGGGCTGGCTGGAGTTGGGCATCCCCAGCACGGGCTGTGCCAGGGGGTGCAGCTGCACCTGGAGGCCTTGGGGGCTAAAACCATCACAGCTCCTGGGAAATCAGCACCTGCCTGTTTTATGAAAATGTTTGCAAATACTTAGCTATTTATTTAGCCCACCTGAAGCCTTCTGGTAAGGATGGCAAGAGCGGTGTGTGCATTGGCCAGCCTGCTGGGATGTTCAAAGCTCCTTTCCACAGCAGCGCATCGCCGCAGCAGCCGCGGCTCTCCCTGGAAGCAAGTGGGGCTGGAGCTTTACCTTCTGTTTGCAGAGTAAATAAGAGGCAGAAATGTGCAATTCCACTTCAGTGTGGAATCAAGAGGTCTCATCTTGTGACCGAAGCGTTCACAGTGCTGAGCACAGATGCCCTCCTATTCACCTTTAAAGTCTGCATCCTTTCTGTGCTTCCCACGTGTCCTTTGCCTTCACCTCCAGGATGCCTGTCTCGCCTTTGAAATACCAGTGCTCTCCTACTGCTAAAGTATGTGGAAGGATGAATCTTTTATCTCCCTGTTCTATTAGGGAGGTTGATTCTGGGTTCATTGGTTAGGTTTAAGATGTTACAAAAGCATCCGCCTGGTGGGATTTAAAGATGACAACCCTCCAGTGTTATTTCAATGCAGGTAATGGCAAGTAGATCCCCTTGCTTTCTTTTCACCCCCTTAGGAGGAAAAGCCTGTCTGGAATAAGGATGTGTAGATAAGAGGAGATTAGAGATTCAAGCTCAAGGCGCTTGCTCACATCCCTACCTGGGGAGCAGCATGGCTGAGCTCAGCTCTGCTCGCCATGGGCAGCCCTTCTGCAAGCAATACCCAGAGGTGCTGCAGATGCACCCTTGGCTTTTGGGCACATTCCCCTCTAAGGAAGGATCCGTGCAATGCCTCAGGCTGAGCCCTAATTGGAAATCTTGGTCTGAGCTCCATGATGAGATGGGATGAGCCATGTCTGCTCCTCATGGAGGCAGGGCCAACAGAGCTGGACGTGGTTTGGGCTGTGGGCTGCTCTCAGGGCAGGCTGCTGTAAACCATCACCAAGTCCTTTCTGAAAGGGTTCCTGCTCACAAAACATGTATTTGGATTAAACTGAAATTGCTCAAAGAAAATTGGATATATTTCAATGGGGCTTCACTTATAATAAAAAATGGACTTACGACAAAACCATTTGTTTTTGAAAAACATTGGTATTGTTTCCAATGCACACAATTGTTTTACATTTAATTGGTTGTGAATTTTCCACTATATCCATGTTGCTTGGCAGAACCCGAGACCTTTGCTCACAGTCTGAGACACCACGCTGACTAACGCTGCGCAGCTTACCCCTGAACGCGTGCCCACACATCAGAGCTGAGAGCATCCACTGCTGCATTTTCCTCTGCCTTCTCTCTCAGATACTTAGAAGAGCTCCAGCTTCTCACAAAGCTGAAGTCATCTAATTTTCGGGATCAAAGTGTCTCCTGTTTTTGTTGTAATGAAGCAATTTGACACTTTCAGTAATATAAACATTCCCAGCCCTAATTAAAAGGGCAGCTGGTTTCAATATTTCCAGAAAGCTTTTCCAGATTAGCACAAGAATATGGCCAAAAGCACAGGACACCAGAGGGTGGGAATACTCCCTCCCAGCAAGGCTCTTTATCAGCTCCAGCCCCCCTTCCCCCCCGCCTCCATACAGACGGAGGAGCTACAAAAGCCCTCATTTTGTGCTTTCAGCAGTGTTAGCAGAGGCTGATCACCAGCACATGGGTGCCTTCAGCCTCCGCAGGTCACGTGTGGGCACCCGCTGCACGTCTGGGTTTGCAGCACTGCTCCTACCCTGAGCCCTGGCACCAGCCCCAGAGACACAGCCCAGCCCCAGCAGCCCTGGGGCTGCAACCAAGGCAGAAGGGACAGCTAAGGACTTCCTGAAGTGACAACGGAGACGATTTGGTTCAAGAACATGTTTCTGCACTGATGTGCTGGGGAGCCACATGCAAAATCCAGAGAATTTGGGAAACGTGAGCAGCATGAGCAGGCAGCTGACCTCCACCGCAGGAGATGGGGAAGGAGTGCTCATGCTGCCAGAGATGCCACCACCACCAGCCACATGTAAGGCCAGCCAGAGAACAGTGTCCTGTACAGCAGTTTTTGGAGGCGATGGGGTTTTTTGGAGCTTTTTGGAGTTCTCTCCTTACCAACCCAACTGAACCTGTGGCACACCCAGACCAGACAAAGCTGCAAGAGGCCAGAACAGAACAAAACAGCAAGTTACCAGCTGGGGGCTGACATGTAGGGTTGCTGGTGGTCCATTCCCTTAGTTACTGCCATGCTCCCAGCACTCTGATATCATCCCTGCTGAAAGCACCTTTGAAACCGGTAACGTTCTCCTCAGCCCCGCACTGAGAGGTGCCCGCAGCAGGCAGGAAGCCCCCAGGATGCAGCCATTTCCAGTCGGTGCCATTTCTTCACATTTGCCACCATTTCTCCTCCACCCTTTGCCACTGGAGCCACTCGCTAGCCAGCGGCCCTGTGGGAGAGGAGGGCAAGGGTTGGTGTTCCCACCACAGCACTGCCACCATCCCCCCGGAGCTGGTGGAGCTTCACTGATGTCGAGCATCAGGGAACAGAGGAGGGCCCCGCTGAACAGAGCGGCCATGGGAAGAAGCGTTGCCTCTCCCACAGCTTTCATAGCCAAGAGCACATGCCACAAACCCCCTCCTGTCACCTGCAGGGTGGTATCAGCCCTTTCAAAGCACTGCAAGCTTGAGTCAATGCTGAGGATTATTTACCCATAGAGCACCCCATGGAACTTTCAATGGGAAAGGCACCCTAAGATGCTCCCAGACATGGCCAGAGTTGATGTTCTCTGCTTTCCAGGTGCAACTCTACAAAGAGCCCTACAACTGTTGGTTTTGGGAAGACCTCTGGGAGCTGCTGTTGCTAGAAGCTGGGTGGGTCTGTACAGGGGTCGTGTCCATCTTACAGAGAGCAGGGAGATGGGGAAAGCTGGAGCCCAACCCTGCAACAAGGAAAAGGATGCTGGATCCCATGGCCGGCCAGCAAAGAGCTGGACCCAAGCTCCAGTGTCAGTGGGCTCTGCCTCGCGCCTGCCTCTCAGCTGAGGCTGTGGCACAGAACAGCAATTTATTCATTTTGTCTCCTGAACAAGTATTAAGATGAATATCAAAACATAATTGTCTCAACAATCTTTAGGCTTTTACTTATCAGTAGATGATAAGGCTATATAGCAATATGTTCATTTGTCTGTAGATCTCTGTAATCCTATTAAGTACCGAGCGATAACTATTAAACTGTGTATATACCCCCACACACACATCTGTTGAGGAATGCATTTAAGGCACACACAGAAAAATTTGCCACTGCACAGAGAGGGCAGGTAGCACTGTGTGGACATCTTCAACACAAGCTGCCTCAACTAACAAACACCAGCTCCACAGGGTCGAAGACACATCCTAGCACTGTATCAGGAATACTGCTGGAGCTAAGCCAGAAAAAAAAAAAAAAAAAAAAAAAAAAAAAAAAAAAAGTATAATTGCCCCTTGTATTTTATTCTGAATCTCCCTCAGAGGAGAGGGAATTTCTCTTACTCCATATTTCATGCCTGGATCCATGGGACCAGCCGCCGGTGCCTGCAGCAGCACTGCCTGCACGCCTCCCCTGCCTGCCCTCCTCTGGAGAACCAGGGGGCTCCCCCCTCTGCCCGGCCAGCTCAAGATCAGCAAAGCCCATTTTTGAAGCAACCATGGAGATTTTCACTTACTGAAAAAATAGTTTGGGGTTCTGGGGCAAAGGAAGAGGAAAGCTTGTCCTTCAACTCACAACCCAGCAGCTGCCTGGTTTGGCCAAGTGCTTTTGCTTGCAAAGCTCAACATCAGTTGACCGTGGCCAGGTAAAGAAACTCCACGCAGGACTGCCTGATGCTGCTGTGGTTGTGTGCGTGTCCCAGCAGTGCCAGCCACTGCCCGGAGGGACGGGGATGTGCCCCGGGAGGAAGCTGTGATTCCATCTTCACGCTCACTCGCCCTGGGTCCCCTGAGCAATGACCGTGCTGGCGCCCGGCTCGGTGCCGCCTGGCTTCCTGATGTGTCCAAGAGCTGACACATCACTGTTTCATCTCCCTCCTGACCTTGCTGTGCCCTCAAAGCAATCCCAAGCTGTGGAGCCGCTTCCACATGGCACACCTCTCCATACCGGGCATTTCAGTGGCACCAGCCTGCTGTGCAGCACATGCTGGTGAGCAGCACCTCCCTGCCCGCACCTCCCAGGGCGGTGCAGGGATACCAAATGCTTCCCCTCTCTGCCCCCCCTTTTTTGAGGAAGGATAGCATTTGTTTGCACTGTGCAGGCATACAACACTCCCATGATACCTAACCCAGACCATGCTCTTTATGTCTCCCTAAGTTACTGTGAATTCAGTAAATATCTAGTCTTAAATACTTCATTTTCAAAACCAAGCAATCACAGCCAAGAAGCCAGGAATAAGACTCATATCCTCAATTCCTCCCTCCAAAGCCTATTGCACACAGAAGGAGCAGGACAAGCCTCCCACGACTGCCAAGCCAGAACATATCTCTCAGTTTCTAGACTTGAATCTTGAGTTCAGCCAGGCTCTTGCACATGTGCCCTTCCACTTCTAACTCCCCATGTGTGCACGGATACCTGCTACATCATGGCCATGGCAGCTGGGGCTTGCCAGTGCCTTGGGACCACACGTGGATGGAGTTTGGAGACCAGTTAACTCAGAGGAGCTCAGGGCTTTGTTAGTGCTCAGCGTCACTGGCAGAACAGGTTGCTGCGGTGCTTTTGCTGCCTACCATAAATAAAATTTAAAAAATAAAAAATAAACAAACAAAAAACAAACTTCTTCCTGCTGTAGCTTGGAGATGGTGCTGGGGGCATATTTCCTTCTTAATGGCAGGCTTAGAGGTGTAAAGGCACTGAATGGAAATGTAAAACTCTCTGGCTGGAGTGAATGGGGCTGTCAGGAGGCATCTGGGAGAGCGTTCGTCAGCTTTTTGGGTGGCAGCAAGCACATGGCTGCAGGCAGGGGAGCAGAGGCTTCTCCCAGATGTGTTAATAGCAGGGCTGAAATGCCAAGAAATGATGGAGAAACATAAAGAAAATAACCCAGAAAGTGGCATCAGAAATATTGATAACCCAGGCAAATCACTCCTACGGACCTTCTTTGATTACATTATCTGTTCATTCTTCCTTACAAAGTGCTGCTATCACACAAGCATAATAAAACAAGAATATCTAAATGGAAGGAATTAAGAGTCATCCTATTGGGACCAATTTAATCTTTGCTTCATTTAAAAGGAGAACATGGCTCCCTTATCTAATGTACATAAAATTGCTCTTTATTCCCCAGGTTTACATAGAGATGACAGATCTATATAAATATGGATCTGCTCCTTTTCCCCATTCTGTTGTGAGAGGAGTCATCTTCCTCCACATCTATTCCCTGCCCTAGATGCAGGAAGGGAGTCTCCCTCCCACCCTATGTTCTTCCTGTAAATGGAGGGGATGAGGATCTGGCAGCATCCTTTGGAGGTTACAAGCTCGGTCAGCTGATATTTGAAGGAAAAAAGCAGTGAGAGCAGTCAGAGGTAGCTCTCACTCAGAGGCATCTGGTGTTGAAGGGAATGGGTTGGCTAGCCTGCTAGCTGGGGGCTGAACCCCAGCCAAAACTCAGGAGCACCCGTCCGTCCCTGCTGGTTTTCCTTTCGGGGAGCTCAGAGCGAGCCTGCAGAGGTTTCCATGCAGCACAAGACAGGCAGGAAACCACAACGTCCCCTGGGAACAGTCATGGTCAGGCCGCTCAGAGTGAAGGAGAAATGCAGGTTTAAGGTGAAATTACCAAGATAAAAGACTCCCCCAAGGCTCCTGGTGAGCTGCCACGTTCACGAGCATGGCCCTGACCTCCTCCCAGCGTTCCCCTGGCACTGCAGTGCCTGGGAGGAGGCTGAGAGCACCCAACAGGAGCCATTTCAGTCTGCACAGGTTCAGGTTTTTAAACAAAAAAGTCTGAGCTACCCCCAGAAACAGACTTTCCCACACCTCAAACTGAAGTTGAAATGCAGATCTCTGTCCCTGCCAAACTTTTCACTGCTGAACAGGACCCCAAGTCACTGCGAGTTCACATCCTCGCCAGTATGAAATCACACCCTTTTCCATGGGACACGTTCAGAAATGTGCACGTAATTCTTCTTTTCCCCACCTCTGAGCTGGGAAAAGAGAGGTATTTGTGAATCACTTCCTGCTTCCCAACATGCTGAAAGCATCAGAGGACTCCCTGCTCTTTAAAACCTACCATCATAAATGCAATTTTAAAGTGTCTCCATCTCCTAATATCCAGTGGCTTTTTAAAAAGCAACTAACAGCAGTGCTGGAATGGCTAATGCCTAATTAGCTAATGGGTAACAATGCTCCTGTGAATGAGGCTGACATTTTCCTCTGTAATTATAATCTAGCCTGATATCACATCCTGGAGCAGGCAGTTGCAGGTGCCTCGGGAGGAGGAAGCGATGCTCCCACACTGCCCTTGCTGCTGTGCCCGACGGGAGCAGCACAGGAAGAAAATCATGGCTTCTGCATGTCTGGCTTTCCCCAGACATACCTCATTTTTCATCCCAAGTTTATATGTCTGAGCTGAAAATGATGAATTCAGTCATACTGCTGGGATGCCCACCAGCATACAGGTCCGGGTCTCCATCCAGATGGCAACAGGAGAGCTGATGAAGCCTCAAGGAGTCAACAGTTAGCGTAACCACCTGAGGCTGAAGGCTCATAGTGGAGCTGCTGTATTAGTCCTAAAAAAGGCAAGAACATCCCTGTAAGCAAATCTGGGGTCCAGCAAACTTAGGAAATATGTCTGTGGGTCCCACAGTTTGGTGCACAGACCATTGCTTCTTTTTCCTTTTACTGTGGTAAATAACAGGAGCAACTCAATTTTGTTTCTCAACTGTCAGAGAATGTGCACCAAGCCATAGGTTTGGGGATGGTGTCATTCTGGTGTGCATAAATGCAAAATAACCCTTCTGGACTCCCAGCTTTGTCTTTCTCTGGCCATATCCTACACATCACACCAGGACACCCTCTCCAAAGACAATCCTCTGGTCTTGGAATCAGCTTGAAAATCTCCAATGCCAACTGCAACTCTCAGAAAAAGTATCCCTAGAGCATATCCAAGGAAAAGAGGGAAAAAAAAAAAAAAAAAAAAAAAAAAAAAGGAAATTTAGCTAATTTTCAGAAATTTTAGCCTTGCACCCCAATAGTGCAGGGTGGACGTCAGGGACCTGCCCCAAGGCATTGGAGGATCCCTGGACAGTCTGGTAGGTTTTTCTTCTATAAATCTTTAAATCTGTAGTTTTACATGTTGCGGACTTCCATTTTTCAGATGTGCCACGTGCTCCCAGACAAAGAAACTTTATGGTGCTGAGTGTCTTCAAGAGGAGGAGAGACATAAACCATGACACCTAAACAAAGGTGCTGGTGTGCTGGGACAACCTGCTGCAGCCCTTCCTTCTACAAATAACCCAACAACAAGACACCAAACCTTCCCTCCCCATATAACAGACATTTATTTACTTATTTGCTCAATTCTCGCCCTTTTGTGAGAAGGCGGCAGGGCCAAGACCACCGTCTTCCTTACCTTGCCCCACTTGGGGGAAAGCTCTGAAGACAGCACGCACAGAAATGCCAGGCTCTCTGGTAACTTCTCCAGATTTAATTAGCCTGACTCCTCCACCCCCTCTTCCCTGCTCCCAAGCTGCTGGAGAGATCAGCAAAATAGCAGCTGCTCGAGCCCTCTGTCTAATACGGAGCTTGGCTCTACAAGATGAGCTAAAAAAAAATGCCACCCCAAAGATCGAGCTGCTTTTAGCATTATACACGAGAGGCAACTGCCAAGGAAAGTTTATCTTGGAGCCAATGTGAGCTCTGTTGCTCCAAGTTAAATATTTCCATTTAATAAGTAGAATGAACTATACTGTGGGACTTCCAATTGCTTCCTGAAATATTAAGGAGGAGTATCTTTAAACATTAATATTTTGTTATAGTGCCGAAGTCTTTCTAAGGGAGGGTTATTTTTTAGAGCCATGCATTTTTCTCTGCATAATTGAAGCCTCTGATGTATGCATACACCCTCTGGTTCCAAAAGTCACTTCAAAAACTTGAACCCCCCTTCAGAAGCAGTCAATAAAGAAATGCCTCATTTTGCCTTCGCTGCCCTTCTTGCTGGTAGGAGGCACACGCACAGGACACCTTTGTGTCACCCCCTGGGCTACATGCACCGAGATGCTCCTCAGCTGCAGTCAGACCAAAAACTGGGGTCTGTTGAAGGCCATGGCCACATGTGTGGCCCCCACTGATGGGACAGCAGTGTTGGGGAGGTTCAGCATGGGTGCTCTCCCCCTGCCCATCTGTGCTGGGTGGTGGTGGGAGCAGCCATGGAGCAGGTTTGTGCCCAGGGAGGCTCCAGCACTGCGCCCCCAGCCCCAGTGTGGAGCTGGCACACAGTGGTTCCCATCTCAGAAGTGCACCAGGATGGGGGCAGGACAAGTCCCAGCCCCCTGCCCTGAGCTTTGCTCCACCACCAGACCTCCCTGGCGCAGGAGTGGTGGCTATTGAAATGGCGGGTCAGGGGAGCAGATTTAGTATTGCTATCGTGGAAGGGAAAGAAAAAAAAGGAGAAAAAAAAAGAGAGAAAAGAGAGAGAGAGAGAAAAATGATGTTGCTTCCAGGCCATTTACATGTTCATTTCTCAAGAGAATGTGACACTTTATCCCTTTTTTCAAATTAACTTTTGTGTCACACGCGGAATAAAAAGAGACGATAGAGGGGAACTGAAACATAGCGAAATAACAGACTGCAGGCCCGCATGCACAGAGCATATGTTTGTGGTCTATAGGAGACGGGGGAGGGAAGGGGAGTGGAGTCCTGCTATGTCAACCATTGTTCAGCAGCTTGGTATGTTGGCTTAATCTCACAAGGTCTCCCAGAGGTCCTTTTTTCCAGATTTTTTTCTCACCCCCCCTTCAGGGCAAACAAAGTGCTTTCCTGAGCAGGCAGCTTGAGCCTCTTAACTGTTCGCGTGCTAGCAGCGAGCTGCTGAGGACGGCGGCTGGGGCCATCCCCTTGGGGCCAGCAAAGCCAGCAGGGCAGCCCCAGCACATGGCTGGGTGTCCTCGTCCATGGGCCATTACAGGACAGATAGCAGTGGTACCATTGTGCATGGATGCAGGTACACAAAATATAGCAGAAAGGCTCCGAGGAAGGATTACAGAACCACAGAATCACAGACACACACGAGGTTTTTAAGATGTGCTAAGCAGCAACACTTGACCAACGGGACGGTTGGACTAAAGCTCAGGTGTCACCCCAGCAGCATTCACAGACATCCTGGTCCCAAACCTGCTTTCTAAAGGGCTTTACTCCTGTGAGAGTGAGCAGCCAAACCCCAGCCTGACTGCTGGAGGCGCGAGGTGGTCAGCAAGCGAATCCATAGGCCAGAGACCCCCCAGCACACAGGGAGGATATATTTGGTGTTAATTAGTTGTGTTGCTTTTGCCTTCCTGACTTTCATCTCTTTGCTTTGTTTTACAGTTTTAATTGGTTTAAAAGCCTTTTGTTGTCACCAGGGTTCCCATAATTGTTAGGATAATGGAGCGGCAAAGCAGAGGCACCAGCACCACTGAAGGAGAGGTGGGATGGGGGCAACCCTCCCCGGCATGCTGCTGTTCCAGGCCCTTTGTGCAACACCTGCAGACACCCAACACACTTTCCTTTCACCCCCATGTGTTACCCTAGCTGGTGTACTAAAACATTGAGAAGACACTGGTGAGCTGAATACTCTTTTCTGGCTGATAACAGGGAGTTTCACCCAGAGATTTTCCTTTAGGGAACAGCAAGAATCAAAACTCACTACACAAGAGACTGGCCATACAAGTTGGCATTAACTATTGCTACTGCAGAGAAGATTCCCCTTTCAAATCCTGAAGAAGGTGGCTCGATTTCCTTCTGCCTTCACCAAAGTTTGGCCAAGTGTCACAAGCAGGCCCAAAAGAGATTGTCACTTTACAAGGTGACATTCCCCCATTGGGCTCCAGCTCTGACAGCCCAGGGCCCCCATCCCAGAGGAGCTGCGAGCACCAGGAATGTGTCTGGGGTCAGTGGGAGCAGGATGGGTTGCAAGGGGAAGAGGCACCCAGAAGCAGTCCTGTGCGGGCGTTATCTGCACCTGCGTAAAGCCTTATTTATCAGTCCAGCACTTCTTGGCACTCTCTGTGGATGGACAAATTACAGCAGAGGAGACTGTGCTTTGTGTTCAGGCCTTTGCAAAAACGGGGAGCAATTTCCATTGTCAACATTTCAGCAGCTGTGTCCCAGTCAGCTTTATATTATGTCTTTAGCAGCACCAGCACATCCCAAGATGAAGACCCTGATGTACATGGTGTAGGAGATGGCCACGGAGCCACTTAAGCCCCATCTAAAGTGAGACAGAGGCCACCACAAAGTCTGATGCCTGGACTGGCTCCCTCAGGTTCACCCATGCAGATGGACAAAGTCACTATTAGCATGACATGATGCCCTAGCTGGAGAACAGGAGACACAGTAATGTTAAAACCGACTTCATTCTGATTCAGAGTGAACAGCTAAGGATGTTACACAGGCTTTTCCTGGTGCAGCCCCGGTGGGAGCCTCTTCAACACCTCCAGCAGCATCCTCAGGCCATCAGGTGCAGCATCTCTGCTAAAGCGAACAGAAACCAAGGAAAAATCTCTGGACACTGAACTTTGGGTGAGAAGGAGGATCAGGAACTTGCCTCCTAATTGCAGTTACCTGTGGTTTAAAAATCAAAGAGGGACTTGGAGGCTGAAGAGGGGCAGGGAAGTGAGAGCAGAATGAGAGCTCCCCTTAGCTTTGGCTCCTGTCTAGTGTGAGCACTCAGCACTACAGCTGTGCTGTGGGGAAGTGCAGCTGGTTTCTCAGTCACATATGGTTTGGGTTTGGGTCTTGGGGGGGGGGGGGGGGGGCGGATTTTTTATTTTATTACATGGCATGCTAGTACCCTTGGAAACCAAAACTTGTCATCCTGCCCTCACATTTCCCTTCTGCAGCAGCAGAGAAAGGGGTGCTGCAATTCATGCCTTCAGCTTTGCTTAAAGCTTCATAAAGCATAATACCCACTTTTACTACATTATTATTCTCATTTCTGCTCAAAATGGCTTGGTAAAAGCATAAAGTCTGAGACAGTGAAAGGTGCAGAATAGAAATCTGCCCATCTCTCAGCCATCCCCATTCCGTGCTGAATGCAACACCCTGGCCAAGCTTTAGGACATGACATACAAACACCTCAGGGACCTTCTGCATGTCCCAAACCAGTCACTATCCTCATGCTGAGCAGGCAAAATCCTCTGCTTGAGGTGACAAAGCTGCTGCTGGCTGATGCCTGGGAGAGGACATGCTTCCCCAGGCACAACAGGCAGCTGGGAATAATTTGTGCTACCTGGAGCTGCGATTAAACCCCAAGGGCCAGAAGTATTTAAGTACTTCAGTTCAGGGCTCTGGGATTTCTGGGTGTGTGGCTAAAGGCTGACATTTCAGTGGTGCACACAAAGAGGGAAAGGGACATCCAGGCTCCTTCCAGAGAGATCCGAACCTTTCTCAGCAGTGGGATTTATTTCACTTTGAGCATCTGTAGCTGATGTAGCCATATCTGAATTTGCTGCTGATCACCTCTAAGTGCCTGGTGGAGAGCAGGTATGCCCAAGACACAATTCCCTCACCAAACATGGACAAATCATGTAGGACGAGAGGTATCACATCCTTCAGTTCCTTTTCCTCCCTGGTGGCTACAGAGGATGCGGGACAGCCATGAAAGAGTAATCCCACTCCACGGGGCCTTTTCACCAGCCTCTGCCCTTTGATCCACCAGGAAAAAGTAAAATATGATCACCTGCAGTATTCAAGCTGAAGAAGTTTGGGGAAAAATTCTATTTTTGAAAAAGAAAATATACCTGCCACAGCAACAGCCTTTTCTACTGTGGCATTTCAACTCTGTTTGCAAAAGGTTGAAATAAAGGAGAGGAGGCCATATGAAAAAAAACAAACAAACAAACAAAAAAAAACACTCTCTTTTTTTTTTTTTTTCCTTGCAACAAAATTTAGACAGCCAAACCCTGCCTTTCCCACTGGCTGCAATAAATAGGTCATCACATATGTCCTCTCTGGGACAGGGCTTACAATATGGACCTGCCCACACCTGGGACCCGCACTGCTTCCATCACGCTGATCTGGAGAGAGGCCCAAACCCTGCCCCAAGGAAACCACAGCTCTCCTGGTGAAAGGGAGCTAGGAAATAGTTCCTTCAGATCAAGTTCAGTTCCTAATCAAAGACAGCTACAAAGGCAAACTCGGAGTTTAAACCAGACCTTGAATCCACAAAACACTTCTCTGCTGCATGGCATCAGGACTGGAAAGCTCTCAAGTGGCAGGGGGCCGACGGCCACGGTGTGTGCCTCTGCTCCATGCCGACCTGCTCCCACCCCACCCATGCAGGGCAGAAGGCTGTTGGCATCCTCACCTGCTAAAAATATCCACGGCTGGAAGTTAAATTAAATATTTAGCAGTTGCATAAAGGCACCTTGGGATGAAAGCATTATGGATACAAAGCTGTCACCTTATTCCTTCATCATCATATTTTTTATGTAGCAGACTTGTCTTGTTGGCAAGGCAACTTCTCTGTTTTAAACCCAGCCTCATAAATCTCATTAGGACACCTTTTTTAAAGCTATCAATGCCAGAACACAGAAATACACACCCAGTGCACTCTGCTCCAAGTCCCTCAGGACTCTTCTCATCATCACTCTTGCAGGAGCTCGTTGGACATTGCCCACTGAGATGTTTCACATTGCCTCCTGTGACACTACAGCAGGACCAACACACAGACCTTGCTTCCCTGGAGAGGCTCCTGCTGACTTTAAACTTGCACTGGGTTGCTGAACATCCAGAGTTTCCCCACCCGTTACAAACCCAACAAACCAAACTCATTTGCCAGATTGCAGCCAGGCAGAGCTCCATGCTGCCAGACTTGTCTGGGCTTCACTCCAGCTTACGTAGCCCGGATGGATGAAAGGGTTTTGCAAAACCATTGCTATTTAGACCAGTCCCTACATGTGCCACAGCAGCTTTTCTGGATGTGCCACCACACTCCTCCTACCAGGAGGGGAGGGCGGACTAGCCCTGTACATGGTGGGGTCATGTTAACTGAGATGCTTTGGGCAGAATTAAATCAAACTCCTGGTTTTCCAGAAGGAGAGCAGAGGAAACTAATCTTACAGTTCAGATGTATTTATTTTTTAAATGCACAATGTTGTATTTCTGGGGAATCATTAATTTAAATTGATTAAAGAATGGTCCCCTGTATTGATCTACTCTTGAAAATACCCACTCAAGGAGTAATCTAGCACGCTGGCAGCACAGCACGCTCACAGCACATCTCACATGAGTTTGGAGGACTTTGACAAACTGTCATCGTGGAGATGCTTCCCTCTTCAATAACACAACCAATGTAATTTAGTGGTGGCTTTGCCCTCCCGTACACACTTTCCTTTTCCATGCATGTTGCTTCTGTGATGCTTTATGGCACGTGGCCCGCAGCTACTTCTCAGAGCGTGCCAGTGGCCTCCGGGGAGCAGGGACATACCCGGCCTTCCTGAGCAGCAGCTGCCTGGCCCAGATGCAGCTTTGCTGGAGATACTTTTTTTAAGGGAGCTCAGATCCCTCTCCTAGAAGCTTGCTGGCCACAAGTGGATTAAATTGGTTCAGGAATAAGGTTTTGGAGGCACGGGGTTTGATATGCAGGGCAGCTCTGCCTCCTTCATCCCTGCTTGCTGTACACTGGCCACTAAGGCAAAAGGAGGCAGCCTGGGCATTAAAGAGAGGAAAAAGCCCCACTGTACTTCAGCTCCTGGTTTAGGACACATCCTCTCTTTTCATGCCAAATCCACCCCATTTTCCCCATGCTTCAGCCCCAGAGCATCATTCGCTGCTTTATTTATGCTGTTCCATTCTGCAAATAGAAAAACCTGTCTGTGCTCGTCAGCGGATGTCTGCATTTCTGTCCACCGCAGCTCAGCCCCATCCAATTAGTGCCACACCGCGCACCTACCCGCGTGGCTGGGAACGGCGGCTCGGCACGGCCCGTGGCTACATAATGCATCACACCTCGCCTGTTTCTGGCTGCCTTAGGTTAGCTGAACCCCATGAATATTTCAATAGGCTCTGCCTGCCCAGGATACTATTAATTTTGGAGTCCCTATAATCCAATTCCTTTTCCTCCAAGTGGGTGGTGATTATTAATTTCACAAGCTATGCTTCCATCAGCTCCTTCCTAGTCCCTTGTGGCTAAGGAATATTAATCCACATTCATACTGTCATTCAGCTGCCCAGGAGACTCTGGTGTGAATAGTATTATTATTAATACCATTGCTTCACACATGTTTAAAGCGACTTAAAGGCACACAGGCGGGTTGCAAAGGTCACTTGAAGAATAGCGCCTCAATGTTTATAGTCAGAGCAAAAACTGGGGCTGGCGCAATGCTGATACTCTGCTTTTTGTGGAGGTTTCTCACGTCTGGTAGCTGCTGATGCTGGTCCTGCCTCGGCAGGGCACAGAGAGTCCCCCAAGGAGGTCTGCAAGGAGCAGATCAAATGCAACCTTGCTCCCAAGCCCCAGCAGCCAGCAGGGAGCAAATAGTGTTGTCCTCTCTTTTGGGGAGGCAGAAAAGGAAAAAAGGTCTAAATGAGATCCTTCTACTTAAATAAACAAAGAAAATGCCATGGCACTCAGGAACATAATCATTTTTGACATGTCAACCTTATTATCAAATTCACATGAAATTAAGCAATGCATTTGTGCTCTGATTCAAGGGGAGAGGGGATGAAGGCAGAGAAGAAACCCTCTCCCAGCAGCCAGGTTTACGCAGATAGGCGATGCACATCGTAATCAGGTATCTCACCGAGGGATCTGACAATGCATCAATGACTTCTTCAGCATGGGGCACCAAATGGCAGAAAGGTAAACAGGAAGAACGAAAGCCAAGAAATGCAGTGGCTCCAAATATTCACAGCCCAGACATGCAGAGCCTCATTTCAGGTGGCAAACACTTGGCTTTCCAAGTGTCACTGTGTCGAGCTGCCAGATGTCCCCAAACCCCCAGGCCCTGCACACACAGAGCTCCTTCACATTGCACGGGACCCACCTGGGCTGCACCAGCCCCCCACTGACCCTCCCAAACAGCAAACCAACACACCAAAGTGCTCATTGCTGCAAGCAGCCTCCTGGCAGATGCTCACTGAAAACTGTCCCTTTCTTTGCCTTTCCAGCCTCAGAGCTCCTCAATTCTTCCTCCACCCCCACCTGCAGAGCACAAGCATTCAACAGCTAATTACATCCTTCTGGCACGAAGCCTTTCCTCGACTCCTGTCAAAGGCCACAGCACCTGATGGCAGGGGATTTAACCCCAGGCTGCTGGAACTGGAGGCAGCCAAACACCTCGTCCTCAAGTCCTCGCCCTCGGGTCACCTGCTCCATGCATGCTTCCCCAAGCACTTCCAGAGCACCCCACCCCAGTAACATCATGCCAGGCAGTGGTCTTGTTACCCTCGTTAACCCAGATGAGATGTTTGCAGGAGCTCCCAGGAAGATCTGCTTCAGCGACCCTGCTGTAAGGCAGAACAGAATCAGCCCCGAGGGC
This sequence comes from Heteronetta atricapilla, assembly GCA_011075105.1. Taxonomy (NCBI): domain Eukaryota; kingdom Metazoa; phylum Chordata; class Aves; order Anseriformes; family Anatidae; genus Heteronetta; species Heteronetta atricapilla. Next base: position 2,404,870 of record CM021749.1, read on the forward strand.
TGCACAGGTGCTGTTTTGTGGCCTTCCACCTCAAAAGAGCATCTGAACTCCATGCTGCTCGTTCAGACCTTGAGCTATGCAAGGCACGCTTTCCCCCATGCCATTATTTTGACAAATGGAGCTAATAGGGATGACTGTATTGCTGATATTAGTGTTTTGCATACAATGCCCTGCTCTAAATGAGCTTAATTACAATTCACACACACTGCAGATTAATGGTAGGTGAAAAAAAGGGAGAACTATTAATTTTTGTATGTGTTCTGCCTTGCAGCAACGGGCAGCATTTTCCTCCCGTGACCTTCTTGGCTGTGCAGGAACAGGTCCCGCTGGGACCCCCAGTGCAGGAACAGGGCTGGGTGCTGCAACGTGTGCTGCTGATGTCTTGCAGCCAGTGCTCCTACCAATTATACCTCTGTAAGTACATTGCAAATTCTTTGCAGCTACAAGAAATCAATTTTTCATACAGCAGGAGGAGGAAGCCAATCCACCAACGATAACGCCTCAAAGCTCGCAGCGCTGTGCGGGCGCGTGCTCGGAGCAGCTCTGCGCTGGGGTCGGCTGCAGCAGCTCCCCCCTCGCCGTATGGGCAGAGCCATGAGCTGGGATCAGCGTCCACACACAGCACGTGGCATACATTTTATGAAAAATAGCAAGGCCAAATGAGCAGGGAAATCTTCTCTCTCCCCTTATATCATGATTTTGCTGCTGATTTCAGTAGAAACTGATTTATTTATTTATTTATTTATTTATTTATTTATGCAGCTGAGTAATACCTGAGGTAGAGAGATGGCTTTCAGAAGAGATTTAGAGCCCAAATCCCATTCTTTTAAGTGGTATGTGCATTTAGGAATCAGAAATGTATGCAGCTCCACTTGAATTTAGGTTTGTCTATGTCTAAGCAACATTTCAATGGCACCTGAAGATGTTTCTGGTGATCATTCTGTGGGCAAATGCCCAGGGTGTCTTTAGAAACACTTCGGTGGAATTTTCTCTTGAAGGTGTATTTGGCAATCCAAGGAATCTTTTAAGCTGTGCCTGAAACTTTGTGAAGGTCCTATTTCAATTTGGCTTTTCCAAACCTGCAGATGATCTCTAAGCTGAGCCTGCACTGAGCGCTCAGAAGCGGGACCAGTGCCTAGTACTGCTTTAATGGGACTTCACCCATTTTGGGAGTCTTGACCTGGAGACAAGGCTGGAGCTGGTCCTGCAAAGGGCCTTTCCTTCTGACCTAGGAGCATGCTGAAACTCCCTCTGAAATGACACTGCCATTCATTAGAGAGTGAGAGATTTGAACATGTCCTTAAGTGTTGGCTCTGGAGATATTTAAGCAGCTGATCATTACTTGTACATGTAAAAGGCAATAAAAAGGAAAAATTAAGCCAAGAGTGATGATCTCATTCACTTTTGTTAAGGGAGCCATTAATTCTGGTGTGACGTGGCTTGATAAAGGCCTGCTCTCACACAAGCACTACTTCTGTCTGAGGGTGTCCTGGGGAAACCTGGAGCAGGGCGAGCAGCACTCTCCCAGAAATAAGCTGGGTTTTAGACTGTTTTTGCCCGCAGGGAATGGGGAGGTCTCAGGGCTACAGAGGATGTAAAAGTGGTAAAAGCTCGAATCCAGCTTTCCCCGCAGAGAGGTTTGGTATTGATGTGCCCTGTGATTGTAGCCCAATTCCTTCATCCCTGGCCCAGTTTCCCTATTACAAAACAGAGATTACAGCCATAGCCCTTCTCACAGCATCAACCCATGGATTGCAAAGCACTGTTTTATTAGCTATCTATAATTAGCAGCAACAAAACACCCTGATACCATCACAACAGAAATGATGTGTAGAGAGCAAAAGGCAAGAAACTGGTTGCAGCAGCAGCCCCCCTGCTCAGAAGCACACTGCTTCGGGCCTCTGAAACCACGCTGCTGGGGCCTCGGGTGTTAGAGGCAGGGCAGGCACCAGTCTGTGCTGCTGTGAGTGGAAACATGAAGGTTTCTGGATGTCTGGACCTTGTCTCCATGCCTCCCCAGTGCCAGAGGAAAGCCAGAATGTTTTATGAGGTGTATGACAGCAATAACTCCGTCCTGTTGGGTTATTTCCTGGCAGTTTGCATATTGCTGGACCGAACACCTTTGGCTTTGCCCAGGGCCTTGGTGCTCCCATCATTTACTTGCCAGGAAACATACCCTCCCTCTTGGTGACTACAGTTTAATTAATGAAGCTTTTCCAAGGCAGAGGACTGATAGACTTCCAGTTTAAGAAACACCTTCCCCTGCCATCCCCAGGTGCAGGGAGCTACCAGCACCATGACGTCTGTGTGCCCCAGCACCAGGCTCTGCCCTCACACACCCGGCAGGAGATGACCAGGCTCCTGGAGGAGCACTGTTACCCTCAAAAGTAATCTCACTTTTAAGGTGTAGCTTTGCTGCACTAGCCTCCTCCCAGGCATGTTTTACTGTGTCAGCCTTGTGCTAATTTTGGAGAAAGCCAAAAGGAAGCCTGCCTGCATTTAGCTGTGGAACTGGGTGAGCCGAAGGGAGTGAGGGAAGCTCAGCACCCAAGTTTCAGACAGCCTCTGCCCTCTGGGCCCTTCCACAATCCCTGGACTTGCTCAACCAAGACCACAGCTCTACTGACAGAAGTATTTATGCTTGGCACTAAAACAGGTGAGCAGGGACGGGGATGTCCCTGTGCACTTGGATGGGTTTAGCTGGGATCACAGCTGTGTTGCCTGGCGTGCTGCCTGTGCCTTGGGGCTGGCCGGTCCCTTCCCACCACGCATGCTGCACCCACCAGCCCGTTTCACAGGCTGCAGGCATGCACTCAGGCCCTTGCACATCAGCCTTTGTCCCCTGGAGGAGCCTTGGATGCACATTCAATTTGTTAGCCTACGTAGCTGCCTCCAGCCAAACGCAGAAGTGCCCTACAGTAGCATCTAGGAAACGCTGATTTATCCTTATAACCCTTCTGTGAGGTCCTGCTCACCCTGCTTCGCCCAGGAAGGCAACTGAGGTGAGGAAAGGCCAGGCACTTTGTAAGACATTCACAACAAATCCCACCATGCTGTGCCAGTCTTCCAAAATCCCACTGCATTTAGCAGCAGCAAAGGAAGAAACACGATTCTCCAGCATGCTTTTTCTGCTGTTAGGACTGAAGTTTCTATAGGGGAAAGGCCTATATAGGCCTCCTGCCCTCTCTGGAGGCAGGAGAGAAGCATGCATCCCCAGCAGCCACAGAAGAAATCACAGAACGTATGAGGCTGAAGATTATCATTTAATAGAGCTGAGCCAATCCATTCATAATTTAATGATTTAATTGATGACCACAGCAGAAAGCTGATAAAAGCACAGCCTATAAACCACCTTTTGCTCTATTTATTAAGTGCAATGGCACCATATATTGAACTGAATATATTTGAATGTAAATTGGGCATTCTTTAGAATACAGATGATTATTGCATTTAATAACTATTGCTGCTATAGCTATCTTAGATTAATTTAGCACCACTCCTGTGATGGAAGGCAAAGGAGGCAATAAGCACACACAGTTTTGAGTGGCTGCTCCTGCTATTGCAGAGGGATCCCTTTAGCCCAACCAGTGAGGAAGGGGGCAGAGCAGTTGCTTTGTGTTTCCCCATAATTATATCACTCTTTTCCCAATGCTTCACCATAGCACCACTCCTTGTTGTTGCTAAACCATCCCAGGGCCCCAGTTCAGCCTTTTGCTCGCAGGGCTCTGCCGCTGCAGCCAGCTTTCCACGTGGAGCTGCAAAAGCCATCAAACAAGTAAGAACGAGGTGGGAATCGTAAAACACTTTGCTGTTGGCAAATATGTCTTCCATTTGTTTAGGAAACATAATTCATTGCTCTGCTCCTCATCCCACCCTGAGTGATTCCTCCTTTTCTACCACCCGAGCAAACAGCTGTTATCCATCTCTGCGATGGCCCAGTGGGGCTGCAGAGCAGGGCATCGGCCAACGGAGCAAAGAGCAGCAGCACCAAGAGCCCACACAAGCTTTGTGCAGTGCAAAAGGTCTGCAGAAATGTGATGGCTACAACTCACTAATGCCCAGCCTGGCCTTTGTGCAGGAAGCTTGAATACACAGGGGAGTTTGGAAGCTTGTAAAACACCCTGTCATTAAGCAGGTGATGCTGCACCAGCGAAATATTTTGAGAGCATCGATGCTGCTCACAGCTGTGCCCAGAAGAGAGTTATTCTGCTCAGGTTATGGCTTTTAGTGTCTCTTGTAATCTGATTTGATGTTGTGCTGACGCAGGTGTTGACAATGTCCCTTTCCTCTCCCCTTTGCAAAGGTGCACGCACGTCTGGAGCACAACTGCTGAGTGAATTGCAAGGCCAGGGCTCTTGTCCTGCAGAAATTGGTAGGGAAAAGCATTCATTAGGAAACACCGAGATTGTGTTAGACATACAGATTATGGGTACAATTTGAATGGCAATACTTTGTGGCAAGATGCTATTATGCATTTATTTGCACATGGTATAATAAAGATGACAATCAACAGATTGTATCAGAAGCAGGGACATTCAGAAGGGATTTCAATTTAGCAGAAGAGCCAGCACCTTGTTAACTCCTGACATCTGAAAATAGCCCCCAGATGCTTGCAGGCTACCTTGCCTAGGCTGACACACCATCTTCATTTATATCATTTCAGTACGGTGGTTGGAAATACTAACTGCTAATGCTTCGGAGAAGAGGGTTAAAGTTTCCTTTGTGTTTTATACAGTAAAAAGTAACTGTATTTCAGTTTCCCTCTGTTCCTCCCTGCTCAAGAGGTTCATGTCTCCTAAGCAGAGGTGACCCTGTGATAATGCCCCCGTTCAGCTGGAGGAAGCTGCTCAGCTGCATGCAAATATTCCCACCAGAATTTCAAGGGCAGCAGGAAAGTCCTTCCGAGTTTGTGTCAATGGGAACGATGACTTTTCAGTTACACAAACATGGAGCCTCGTTAGCCAGAGCTGACAATGCCTGCGGCTCCTTGTGGCCCTTTTTCACAAGATATTCTCTGGCAAATGCACTGCGAGATGAAGGCTATTGCCATCTCACAAGTGCACCACACACACGCTCCAGCCACTAATATTCTTATCACCGTGGCATACAAATGTACATATTTATCTACCCTACAACCAGCTGATGTTACTGCTAGAGAGTAGTTCATTATGAGAGACAACCCATGGTCAACATCCATGATCAAACCCTTATGTGTTTGCAGGCTGTTACACGCAGTGTTCATTGGGGAAACTGAGGCATGGTTTGGCTATAATTTTTAAATGACACTGACCAGAGAACCACAGAACAGCTTGGGCTGGAAGGGACCTAAAGGTCATCCAGTTCCAACCCCCTGCCATAGGCAGCGATGCCACCCACCAGATCAGGTTGCCCAGGGCCTCATTCAACACCTCCAGGGATGGGGCATTGACAGCTTCTCTGGACAACCTGTGCCAGTGCCTCACCACCCTCTGAGTGAAGAATTTCCTCCTAACATCTAATCTAAACCTTCCCTCTTTTAGTAGCTCCCTCTTTTATAAGGTCTAACCTGAGCTCCTGGTCTTCAACACCCAAAGCCAAGTGGGTGGAAATCACAGGAGGCTGTCCCCTGCCCCTGTGCCACCACCTCTAGCTTAGCCCTGTCCACCCAGCCCACCCTGCTGCCCCCACTCCCCTCGGCCGCGGTGCTGTGGGATATGAAGTGCTTGCTTGCATGGGCATGAAGCCCGTGCCATTTCCATAGGTGTTCAATGAAGATGAAGGTAATATCTGATCTTAATCCAGGCTCATTTTGTATCTACAAATGGATATGCTTTAAATCAGAAAAGACAATACATCAACCTCCTGTACATGTCACTTTCCATCCTCCTAATGAATGAAGCCTAATTATGAATTTCTAATTTCCACTGTTTACACAAAGCATTTTTACTGTATTTCCTTTTGGCTTTCTGTCTTCAGAAACCATAAGGGTTCACATAGCCCCTGGTGCCTCTATGCAACAGGAAACACAATCAAATAAGGAAATTTATGTAAACCCTGGCTTTGCAAGAGGAAGATTTGCTACTGTGTGTGAGTTGGCAATGAATAGGCGCTTATAATGTATTCCTCATTGCTTTCCTCTTCCTTTGCAGACAGTCAGTACCCTTGAGAGAAGTTAATTAGATCCGCTTCACTCTGTTTGGTCCTACCACTCTGAGATCTGAATACAGGGGAGAGGGAAATCCCAGCAAAGCAAATTGACTCTATTAGAGTAAGAGACCACTGAACAATCACTCCCATTGTCTATGATCACAGAGGATGATCTACTTTAAAAGCAAGCATGAAAATGTTATAACAATTATTTTAAAATATTTGTGCAAAATCCCAGTTCAGAAACAGGATGCGAGCAGAAACTTAAAAAGGAGCCGTTTTCCAAGGCACCAGCGTGCAGTGTGTTCACAGCTCTGTGCCTGACTGCAGCTGGTTGAAACCACTCACTGCAGATATCAGTATTGCTAAGTAACCATTTGCACATCAAACTAATGACGGTGATAACATGTACAAAGCAGGTATCGAAAATGTGTGTACTTTTTCTGTATTGCTATGGAAGTGACTGAATGGAATGAAAATGTGCAATAAAATTGCACACAGTTGTGGGCTGGTTTTTGTTTGTTTGTTTGTTTGTAAAGACTGCTTAGAAAGCTGACAATTCAGGAATACCCAGCTCTGATTTTCTTTCCTTCCGACAGGCAATGATTTTGTATTGTAATTTGTCACCCTGTAGATAAACAGACTGAGCAGCTATGAGAATAGCAAAAAGGACCCTTAGATCAGCTGTCTGTACCTAAAACTCTTCTTTTAATCAAACAGCCCCCAGCAAATGCTCGTAGAGTTCCAAATCCAGACCCCATGAGACCTGTGCAAATATGAGTGACCAAATCAAACCTCAGCTGGATGTTGTTGACCTGGTTACAGTTAAGGCAAATGAACACCAAAATGAGGGAAACTTGCCTCTTATCACACAGGAAATCAGTGAAAATCACTCAGGTCCTGAGCTCCACCGGCCCCTGTTCAGCTGCCTTTGCCTCCTGACATACACTGTTATGCAGAACAAGCCTAACACATGCTTTTATAGGGCAGAAATACTTTCTTTGTGGTGTCAGGTAAAAGCGAGTTTCTTTAAGGACTTAAGTGCAGTCAGAATTAAGATCCCTTTTGTCTCAGCTTTCTAAGGTAAAAAGACAAATGCATCTGGGTGTGCCCGAGAGAACAGCCCATAGGTACCAGTGCTCATCAGGATGAGCTGTGAGCAATTTTAACCAGATTTGACAGAGGGGAAAACATCTCTAAGGCACTAAACTCCTACCAATTTTTAAGTCATTTTAAAGTCATTTTTTCGCATGAGTTGTTGAAGACTCTCAGCTAAGTCCCAGGCACTGTGCCAGTGGGACCCCTTGTCCCGCAGTTCAAGCTGCAGCCCCTTCAATAGATACTTCTGATACAGAAAGGAAGCCCCCTCTAGTTTCCATCAAATGCTGGGACAGCCTCTGAGATCACAATCCTGTTAGAGACCATGAAATAAAACCCTGGGCACTAAATGCTCGCTGGCATTAGGAGTAAGTCATATCACATGAGATCCTCAGAGTATTTTACTGAAGCTCAGCACCAGGAAACCTTGTTATTTCTAGCCAGCCCAACCAAGGGGTAATGGAAATGGCCATCGGGATGAATGGGAAAGGACAGATTTTTGCTTGTTATAAAACACCTGGTGCAGACACAGAGCAAGAAGAATTACATATCTACCAGCTAAAGCTAGAGGAAGATACTTTACAACACCCCTTCTCCTGCCCCAGACCCATCACTTTAAATAAACATCATAAATTAGCTCTTGGGCAGAGGTGAGCTGGATGGCTCAACAAAAAACAAACCACCTGAAAATACAATTTCACATATGCACAATATGCATTTTATGGTCTTCCTTAATCTCACTGTAGGTCAACATCACGTTGACTTACAGATGCTGCGCCATGGCAATGCCTGCACGCTTCACGCACCTGCTGCTGTCCTGGTGGTTGCAGCCTGCATGTGTAAGCAGGACCAAGGTAGGATAATGCCTTCTCCAGGTACATCTTTTAGCTTTGCCACTGGGTTTGGACGGAATTCATGCTTCTGTAATTCATTCTTGGTGCAGCAAAGGTGCCCAGAGGAGGTGCCAGATCCCAATGGTGGCAGGAGTTGCATGAACCCAAGGAGATGGGTCCAGTCCCTCTGTGTTTCCAGCCTGCTCCACTCGGAGTAGTTTCCACAGCACCTTACCCACACGTCTAAGGCAAGAAATTCTTAATACTTCCTTTGCCTCTGTTTTTCTGTCCTTGTTTCCCATCAAAGCTTCATAACAGCAACCACCATCCCTCTGGGTAGGATTAGAGCCCTGTTTGTCTGAGCCCTTATTAGCAAAAGTTTAAAAATGCTTCTTGGAGAGCTCGAGTCCCAGCCGTGCTCTGCCATGCTTTCTCGCTCCTTGAGAGCAGAGGCTGAAGTTGCTGCTCCCAGACAGGCAACGTGGCCTGAACACGAGCTGACTGCTTGCCTTCACTGCCCCTTCCCAGAGCCAGGCACAAATACTCATTTCAAAAGGATTGCTGAAAGGCAGGCCTTAAAAACAAAATAACACTCCAAAACAAAAAGGATAGGCTGGGTCCTCTGGAACAAACCTGGTACTGATGAACAGGGTGAAGAAGCAGCATCACCCTCAGGCTCAGCTTTGTTTTTGTCAAAGCTTTCTGTTGTAAGAGATCATTTTAGTGTTTTTTTTTTCTTTTCTTTTCTTTTTTTTTTTCTTTTCTTTTTATTCCCCTTGCCTTGAATTATAAGCTAACACTTTCTCTTATTGCATGCCTGCAAATCCTACCTTGGAGAGGTGGTATTTCTGGGCAGAGGGCAATGAAAAGTAGAAACAATTAGGATTATATTTTCACTTCCCATCTTGGTCTTCTCCACCTCTACTCACCCACAAGGGCACACACCGGTTCCCAAAGCCGATTTCCTCTACAGTCAGAGGCAGCTGTGCTCAGGGGCATTTTGATGTGCTCAAAGCACAAACAGTAGCTTCAAACTGCCAGGGCAGCCTCCAGGCAGGCAAGCAGCGAGCTGGCACCATGCAGGCACGACACGGAGGCTGATGGAGGCTCACAACCATCACTTTGGCCATTCCTGAAGATGCCCCCTCATCCATAACGCTGACAGCATGTCACCTCCATTCTTGTCGTGGGGTCTGGTACAAATATCACCCTTGAATTGTCCCCCAGTCCCTGAATTAGCAGTGTGCATTTGCTTTTTGCCCTTTTCAGCATTGAGTGCTGTGGTAGGCTCGCTCACCTCCTCCGCTCTCCCCAGAGTCCCACTAACCTCTGGGGAAAGGGACGAAACAGCCAGCCAATAAAAATAGGAAATACTGAAAAGGTCAAATCACACTATTACAATAAATTACCATAATTCAGAGTGTAAATCAGGCATTAAAATGATGATATGTTGCAAGACAGAGATTGGCATTAGACCTGAAAATGGCACAACATTAATGCAGTCCGAGGTCAAAGATCCAGCTGGGAAATGGTAAACATTTTAAAACTAGACCCTTATCGCTATAATCTTGTGATCTTCTGAGGCTGTCACGTCAGGCATTACTGAATGATGGAAGCAGCACATTGCACTATGATTTATTTTCCATACTAAAGACTTCAAAGCCAACAAGTGGGGGTAATTGAAAATAGAGATACAAGCAGCACTGGATAACCTTTAAATGGTTACCTTAAGCCATCGACAGCTTGCTGATTTGAGAGGGTGACATTTATTCTGCGTAATGTGGTAGCATCTTTTTAAATGCCTCTCTGCTGTGGCTAGGGCAGTGGACATTTAATGGAATAATAACAGCATTTGCAGTGACATTACCAGCATGGCAGAGGAGATCCTAAGGCACAGGGGGGGGTCAGAGGGCTGGGGCTCATGTCACGCTCCTGCCTCAGGTATCTTGGGTGATTTTGGACAGGTTTCCACCCCAGAAAGAGGAGAAACTGATCCTGTCCTTTGCACTCAGGTAAGATGTGATGGTACTGATATTGGCAAGAGCTAAAGAGAATAAATAATGGGTAAGCAGGGTTAAAAAGCATGCCAAGAACACAGGAGGAAGGTGAGCTCCCACCTGCCTGGGGCTGGGGGGATGTGTCACCCTTGAATTCACCACCACGTTACCATCTCTGGCCTCCCCCCAGCAGCTGCTGCCTGCCTTTGCACACCAGGAGGCGACGAGCACAACAGGGGTGAGCTCTGGGGGAGCCTCTGCAGGCAGAAGCATTGGGCTCAGCACACAACAAAACCTAACTAAGGCACAGGTATGCATGCCAGGCCCAAATCCTTCAGCTATTTGTTTTTTCCACAGCTTTCCTAGGCCTTTCCCAAGGCCTAGCCAGCCCTTAACACACCCACAAATGCCAAACAAGGCCACCCCAGGACTCGGCAGTGAGAATTTTTTCGCATTCAGGGTGGCCTTGAAGTATCCTGACTCCAACTCCTGCCCCCAAATCTCACTTCCAGTCCAGCACATCCCACTTACCCCTGCACCAGGGCACAGTGCAGCCAGGGATGTGTTCATGCCTCCGTGTTCTTGGTACAGGCTTGGATGAGCCATTTGCTCATTGTGCTCTGGCCAAGTCCTCCAAGATGCAGGAGGACACCTGACCAAGCTTGTTCTTTATCAAACCTGATGGAGCAACTCCGAGCTCAAAAGCTTGGGTTTTTCCATCTGTATTAGTCCAGCACAACATTTTGTACCTCCAGCATCCCTGTCACAAAGCTATGGGACAAACAATCCTTGCCCAGGTGGCTGCTCCCAAGAAACAGAGAAGCCATCTCTTAGCTGGAGGCTGTGCAGCCTGGGGGCACCCGAGGGGAAGATCTGTCCCAAAGTGGTCTTTCTCCCTTGTGCCACCCTGCAGACAACTTGGATAAATCCAAGGTACCAGCACGGAGGTACAATGGCATGGAGAACGAATCTGTCCTGCATCTACACCACTTACCAAGGGACAACAGCTGGTGGCAAAAAGTCTTCCGCCCCTTTTGTGTATTTGCTGGTTAGTAAAAGAGGGGTGGAAATAGGAAAAAAAAAAAAAAAGAAAGAAAAGAAAAGAAAAAAAGGAAAAAAGAGCGAGCTAATTTTCCACAGCAGCAGCCAGCAAGTATTTTAATCCACGAGTCACCCAGCTGCAGAAACCTCCTGTTCTGAATGGATTTTCCATCTTTTAGAATTTGCTGTATCCCAGTAAAGCTCTTTCATTTCACACAGATTAAGAGTTAATTCAGGTCAAATAAGGATTAATTAGTCTGTGTAAACCAGCCCTAGACACTGATGCGCTGGAGATCTTTTTTAAATTAGTTGCTGTTACTGTAAGTCTGTATCTTCTGATGGCGAGACCTCTGGTGTATTATAAATTTGCAATCAGGTACCCCACGGGATGTGAGATGAGGGAAAATGTCAGTCTTAACAGTGTTTAAATCCCTCCTGCCGCTGAACTGCAGCCTCTTTCAAATTAGGTCCTGTTGGCAAAATCAGATAAAGAGATGGAAATAAATGATGTGAACAAAGGGCATCAAAGAGTATCATTTAAATTGTTATTGACTGTGGGCACAAAAAAAGCGCAGCATGAAAACATACTTAATAAGAGGAGATAATAGGACCACGGAGACAATTTTTTTGATTTAGAGAAAAAAACATCAAATAATTTGTGTGCATGTGTATGCTTTTTCACCTAGTTTACAGGTAAGGGAGAGACTAATACAGACCATATTTCACAGACCAAGAACAATTGCTTTGATATGCCACATGCACTAACATGAGAGGCAATTTATTCGGACTTCATTGCAGGAGAAGGGACCAAACCTGTTGCCACTCAGCTGACATCCAGGATGCATCATGAGAACTGTAGGGCATTTGGCAGAGTTAACAACAAATAAGAGTGAATAATTTTCTGGAGGGCTAAGGTGAGGCAAAACTTTCAGACAGACTCATCTGAGATCATGCGGCAATCTCTAAGGCACAGAGAACTAAGAGATAAAAAAGAACTAAGAGATAAATGGCCCCTCCATTGCTCTTAAACATCGTCCTTGAGGATTTAGGGAATCTGCTTTGCCACATCTCGTTGAGTTACCTATATACATGGGCTGAAAATGGGATTTAATTTAGAAACTCCAAGTGTCTCTAGCTAAAGGATCATAATTTGGGGATTATTGCATTTAAAATAAATATATCAAGATCTCCTGAGCAATTTAGGACCCCCCTTTCTGGTTTGGGAAATAACTGTGCCTCTGCCCTGCCCCTGAAGCTAATTCACACCAGCAGCAGCCACGTAACACACAGTACACAGAGGAAAGCTTGTGCACAGGCTGAAAGGTGTCAGGAAACATGGGGAGACAGCAGCACTCCTCCTGAGGCTCAATGCAACCCAACTGTTGTGTGTGAGATTGCAGGTAATGCTGTAACATCCCATGCAAAGGTCTGGGCAAAGGGACCAGCTATTCTGTGATCACTGTTACCCATGAGTGATGGTGTTTAACCCAATGTTAAGAAGAAAAACGAAGGCCTGTGTGCCCTGTGGTCATGTATGTCCCCCCTGCAGGTCACACCAGGCCCTGCCCTCAGCAGACACACATAAATGTCTCCTTGGGCATCGGAGCCGCTCTGCTCTTGGCTGAGAGCAAGACGAATCAGTCCAAGTCTTGAGGGCTGGGCTGCTGAGGATGCCCCCAAGATTTCAGGGGCACTTGTTGGTTTGTCCCGGGCAAGAGCTGACCCAAGCCTTCACCTTTGCTGAATCAACACCTTCTTTTTCTCCCTTTCCCCCACATTGCCTCTAAATTCCTAGGAGAGAACCTGCCAAGACTTTACATCAGGTCCCTTGCATATAGATGTAGGGGCATTTGGGGAGAGCTTCTAAGACTTACTCCTCTCCTTTCTTGAAAGAGATGCCCAGTAGGTAAGGGTGATAAATAGGACCCAGGAACCTTGGTGGCTGTGCTAATGAAGCACAGATTATGTCTGCACCTTCTCTGAGATCCTTCACCCTTGCTCCAAGCAGCCTGAAGAGCTCTGCTGTCCTTCCCAGTAGCGACTGGCCCTTCCCAGTCACACTGATAGGCAGGAGCAGGTCAGGAGTGGGGCAGAGGCAGGATGGCCCAAGGTTTCCAGCAGTTCACTCTGGAAGCAAAAAAAGAGAAGGCAACAATTAGGGGAGCCTTCCAGGATGCCCTGCCAAGAACACCCGATGTGCTAGTCTCAACATTAATGCACTGCTGAAATCTCTGTGCTGTCCTGGTGGGGGTGCCGCCTCCAGAAGAGACAAAAGGAGTTATTCAAGCCAGGAATTTGTAATAATATTTCTCCAGACATCTCTCTCTCTCCCCAGAATGGGTAAGACAGTCGTTTCCCCAGCTTGCCTGCAAATACTTGCATTTACCTTGGAAATGGGCCCGACCTAGAAGAGGAGCTGAGCAGCCTTCGCACTTTGGAGATCTTCTAGTTCGGGCAGAATGAGACTCCAGAGGCAAATACCTTTGTAACACAGATGCCTGTTCAGCCCTCGATGTGACCAAAGGAACGGGGGCCCATTTCTCCTACTAAGACAGTACCACAGATTTGAATGGTGCATTATTAAATGAAGCATAAAACACAAAAAGCTCACCATGAGACAGGCACACATTGCCGGACTTGGACTCAGCTTGCTTCAGCTCATCCCTATTGACTCCGTGATTTTTCCTCCCTTCATTATGTTTGACAGCATTAATCAGATGCTGCAGAGAGCTTGGTCAGATGTACGGTTCCCAAGGAGCCAGGCTTGCAAGAACACTCATTTGAAGTGCTGCTCAAATGGCCCCAGAGCAGCTTAGGAAGGTTTGTCTTCTGGATGTTGATGAAAGATACTTTTCTAGGTTTACCTACAAAGACGTTGGCGATGCATTTTCAAAGGCTAACTTGGATTATGACAAGAGTTTGCAACACAGTAACTTGTTACTCTGAAAGTCTGCTAAAACCTTTTCCATCCACAAATAATGAGGCCAGAGCAGCGCTGACCCATAGCAAGATGCGACCCACCTGCCAGGTAGAAGCTGTGGATGCTTCTCCTTGAACAGATTGCGGCAGAGATGATGAATGCACTGGATTGGAAAAACTGCTTTGGTGGCAAAGCACCAGATTTTGCTTCAGGAGAGGCAGGGTTGTGTTTTGGCCATGGCCAGACAAGGCTTTTCTTCCTGCCCTGGGATGCTGCTTCAGGAACAAAGGCAGATTAAGCCAGGCGTTTTATAGGCAGGTAGGTTGAAGTAACCAAGCACTGTCGGGTGGTAGATGCACACATTAATCAAGTAACACTAGGTGGTCTGGAAGCTGCTTCTCCTGCAGCACATCCTACCACCAGCTTGAGCTCTGTGCAGAGCGGAGCCCTGCTGGCCACAGCACTGTCCCACCTGGATTTAACCCCCTACGTCCGAGTCAGCCCCTCACTGTGTAAAATGGAGAAATGCCTCCTCTTCCTGTTGTTCCTACATAGATCCTGAACTCTTCCCTGGGGGTGTCTCTCACTGAACGCGCTCACAGATCTTGGCACCGTGGGCTGCCAGACACATGAGCCCCCCCCAGGCCATATCATCCCATAAACAGTGGTAAAGAAACATTGTGCCTCAGGTCTGAAAAAAAGTTGACTTGAAAAGAGGTTAAAAAGGAGATGTGAAGTTGTTTTCTTGCCCTTCAGGGCCGTGTCTACATGAGCCAATTTAATACCTATTACTACAAGTATTAGCGCAGACAAGGCTTAGGTATCTCCACGGAGCCAAATTACATCCCTGAGCTGGCATTTCTTTTCCAATCCTCTGCCTCTAATGACTGAATCATGCACTCATCGAGGGGGATACATCTTTTATGATAGCTCAGTCTCCCAGAGGTTTTATAGCCCAAATTTCTGCTGAAACAAACTGTCTGTGGCTCACTGTGCAGCGAAGTGGCAGGGAACATGGACTCATCCCTTGCACCAAGGCTCTGCTGTAGGTGGTGGGGCTGGGGAGGGGACAGGGGCTGAGCACCGAGAGAGAGTAGCAAAAGTTCCCAGTGGGTGACAAGTTCCCAGGCATCGTGGCACTTACAATAAAGGACAGAGGCATTTCTAAAGCTGGGCTGGCAGCTGGGATCCCAGCAGTAACTACATGGAAAGGGAGAAAGCACCTCTGGAGCAGCTCTGCTGTGGACACGTGGATGTGCCACGGTCACGCCAACGCAGGGAGCACTCAGGTGGCCATCTCCATCAGGGTCTGCAACCTGCCAGCAACACCACGGGTCTCCAGCCATCCATCTGCTGATGGTGGGCCCTTCTGCAGGCAGCTCAGACACCTCCCGCACACGAAGGGTCACACATTTTTAGACAGAGTCCAATGCTACTGAAGCGTGGGGCAAAGAGCTTGAAGTACTGACCAGGGGCTGCTAAAAGCAGTTAGCGTTTGGCTCAGGGCCTGAGCTGAATTTCAGCTGTCTGAGCTCAGACACCGACCTAGGCTCTCCCCACAGCTCCCTTCCCAGCATCTCCCCCAGGAGCTCTCCCAGCAGCTCGGGATCAGCCGGGTGCTCTCTGCGGGGGCACAGCCCTGGCACCAGCAGCCCCCGTGGCTCAGAGGCAAGCTGGCCGCTTGCTGCTGCGTCGGAGCCGGTCTCCTGGAGCCCCATAGGTCACCTCCAGGCTTTTAAAAAATGTTTTTAATGACTCGTATCATGTCCTTCAGATGAGGCGTTAAGCCAGGCTTCCTGGAGGGTATCGAGGTGGAAGTTTAAGGCTGTACAGCACTTTTTCAAAAGCAGAAAGGATGCGGCAGCACTGGAGCAGTCGGAGGCACCACCGCACTCTCTCCATCAAGCAAGCTATGACAGCAAAGCCTGGTGTGCCTGAGCTGCTGCTGCTGAACACCTCTAGGCACGATTCCCTGCACGGTCCCCGAGCACAAACAACTAATGCAAAGGTAAAGCACATCATCTTCAGGAGAGACTTCCTCAGAGGACATGGTCCTCATCTTACCTGCAGGTTGTTCTGTCTTCTGTAGCACTGTGCAGGCACAGGAGCATCACCAGAGGGTGCTTGGATAAAGGCTGTCTGAATAAACCAGAAAACCCCACTGCAGGAGGTGTGATTGCAGTTCTAAGGAGAAATGCAAGATCTGTATTATTCAAGCACTTAAAATAGCCCCCACAAAGCCCAGGACTGTGGGAGCCGGTTCGTTCAGCAGGCTGCATTAGTTCTTGCTCCCCCTCCCCTCCCTGGCAGCCCAGAACAGAGCAAATAACAGCAATAATACAACACTGAAACCTTGGAAGAAAGCAGACATCTGTTGCCCATCAGATATTGCACCTTGGTGACCATGCAGCTCGGTAAGTATGAAAGAGATTACTTACACCTTGACAGCATGGCCACAGCACATAAATGGGAAGCTTTGTACTGCAGGCTTGCAAAGAAGACCTAGGAACAGCAGGAGAAGTCACCGTTCAGCTGTGAGAATATGTCCGTGTTGCTCCTATAGTTGCTGTGGGACACTCACTGCAGAACAGCTGCAGGTTGATGAGCAGCATATGGACCATCTCGGGGAGCCTTGATTCCACCTGGGTGCCATCCATCAGCCAGCATCTGCTGCGGTGCAGGGGCCATCCCGACCTCCCACCCTGGCAGGAGCTGGGCACAAAGTCGCTGGAGATGGCTGTACCTCCAGCACCAAATCTCCAGTGTGTCAAGGCAAGCAGGATGTTGACGTACCCAGCTACCTACTGGATTTAACCTAACTTCAGGAGCAGAGATAGCTTTTTCTTTCCTTTGCTCACCTCTCATTTGCAGCCTTTGGGCACTAGGGTACTTTGCACCAGGGTATTTCAGCACATTGGATATTTCATGGTCAGAGCTTTGTAGTTAAAATACTTGGAGGATTAATCACCAGCCCCAGTTCGATTAATTTATCTGGGCATTAAGATGGCAGAGGCAGATCACCTGAGCTGGCTAGCTTCTTCCCTGGAGGCCAGAGCTCTCTTCCTCATCCTCCTCAGTTGTTTTGAGGACACATTAAAGAAAATACTTGCCAGTTGAAGGCTACAAGTAAGTAACGCCACAGGTAGACATGGGATAATTGTTTTGCAAGGCGTGGGAGACACTGAGAATAATGACAAAAATGCCAGACCTGTTGTGCAGGCAACAGAAAGCGTGTGCTCACGGGGAGGTGCTGTGCACAGGGCTGGCTTCATGGCTCCAGGAGAGGTATGGGGCAGGAGGAGGGACACAGAATAGGGAGCAAAACAGGGACATGGAGAAAGCCAAAATGATGGGAAAGGCTTTAAGACAAAAAGGTCGTGGAGATGATGCCTCTGAGTCTGTCAGATCTGAAGGAGCCACAAGTTGTTCTCCTTTTTAAGGCACAAGTGAATAAATTTTTACTAGAGCTGGGGTGAGGATATAAGAAATTAATAGTCATGGAATCACATAATTCCACTTTTGTGTCTTCTTCTGGCCTGGAGAATCTCCAGTACCTGCAGATTGCAAGTTCTTAAGGAAAAACAGTGGACCAGAAACATGATCCAGCAGCATCTATTTTCTTATGGGAAGAAAAAACAATGGTCTAGTTTAAATAGAGGCCCGCAAAACTAGAAGTCTTCTGTTCCCACTGTCCAAGTCCCCCTGAAACCAGCCTCAAATTATGCAAAAGGTAAATTTCACATCTCATTTTTCTCCCCCAGTCCTCTCAGGAGGAGACATGGAAAGCAGCCTCCGTGGTTCCAGCCAAACCTTTGCATTTTTGCGAGCAGGGCACCAGGGACTTAAATCCCACCATGCCCTCCAAAACTGAGACCTTTGCTCAGCACCTCCTGGGCAGACAGCATCACCCTCAGCCAGCGCTGGGCTTGGAGAGCTCTCAGGTCCCCAGTCCCTTTTCTCAGTGCCTGCTCTGTTAGATCCAGTGGATCAAACCAAGAGGACACAAGGTGTGCACTGCAGAGGGTGCGTGTGGAAATCTGGTCTGACCGAATCTGAATTATGGGCTACTGACAGTATGTGACACTGATGCTCAAGCATCTCTAAAGAAATGTGGTACTGGGGGGCTCCTTCCCCTCCTCCTTATGGCAAAGCTTCCCCCTCTGCAGGTTCTCATCCCCACATCCCCCTACCCCAAGCTCTCCAAATCCGTACCTGTGTTTCTCCAGCTAATTGCCCATAAAGATTCAAATCATGAACTGCAACTCAAAGCTTTTCACAGGCATTAGGGGAGTATTAAATGGGAAATTCTAAAACTAAATTATAGTTTCCCCCTACAAATATTTTTAAAAATATATCTGCTTTTAATTAGAAAGAAAAATAAAAAAGTGCCTCGGTTGACTACAGGCTCCTTCCTACCTACCACGCACACAGGCTCTGGCCAAGTCCTCACTGGGAACAGCAACGAAACCCCACAAGAACTCATGCATTTACATCGATGGGCTCCGGTGGAGAATGCTGGCACCTGGACAAGCCCAAAAACCTCTGCAGAAGATCCCTGTGTCTCCTCTCCCAGGCAGCATGGGTTCCTGTGGAGCATCTCGCACCTCTCTGATGGGAAGGTGTGATTTATTTGGCAGTGGGGCTTTCCCTCCTGGGGAGCTTCCTAATAGATCCCTGAAAGCAAAGGTTACGTGGAGGCAGCTCCAAGGATGAAGTCATTGGCTGAATGACTGAGACCAGAGATTTTAGCCAAGCCTGATGGTTTCAATAAAACAAAGCTCATGAGCTCGCTATTTGCCCAAACAGGATGATTTTTTTTTCCTGCTGCAGCACCATGCAAGGATTTGGACGGAGGACAGCAGCCCCTGCAATGACTGCCCGGAGCATCGAGTGGGGAGCTCTGAGCAGGCTGTGGCTGTGCCTCGGTATCAGGGGGGATTCGGGGCAGAGCACAGCCCCTTCCCAAAGCCGGGGCCTCCACACCCGGCACCAGGCTCGGCACAGCCTCGCACGGCCGGTCGAGTTATCCCTCCTCGTTCTGCATCCCCTCCCTCAGCGCTCGGCTGCTGCCTTTCAGCCTGGCTGCCCAAGCTCTGAGCGTGCTACCTTTGGAAAAAAAAAAACACGAATGTTCAGTATCAGTTAGTTATCGTGGCTCATTGGCAGGACGGAGAGATGTGCATATCCACGCAGACAGAGAACTTCCCCGAAGCAGAAATGCAGTTATAAACACACAGCACACACTGCGAAATAATGGATGCACAGCTGAGCTGCAGCGTGCACAGAGCAGTGCAATCTGTTGTCTTTTTGACCTTCTCACAACCCACTGCCCACTAATCCATCTCCCCCGAGACTTATTCCCAAATCCCAGCGTAAGAACCATTTCCATCTGATCCTACTGGGGATGGGGAAAGGCAACTTGAAATGTTCCTCCCTCAGCAAAAGGCACATCCACAGCCAGAACTGCATTGGCTTGAAGGTCTCACAGGAAAAATTTAGTCCAGGTCTCTTTTTCATGTTAATTGAGCATTTGCTTTTAATTTCAGAAGGTTCTGAGTTAACACACTTTGCATTTTTTGTATTCATATGTAATTACATGCTGCTATGGTAACTTAGGCCAGAACCACATGCAAGAGAAATGAGCATGAGTATCTCCAACTTGAGTCAGAAAGCAGAACTCCAGCCCTCGCAGAGCTGATTAAATAGTTAAAAAAAAAAACTATCTTGCAAATATTTTTGTGAATGAAAGTGGTTGGCTGTGACTCACTAGCATTTGGAAAACCACAGGGCATTTGGGAAATGTCTGCAATTCCCAAAAGCTTCACACAAGTCAGCATGAATTAGTATTCACCCCAAATTTCATAGTCTGTTATTCATTGCTCCCTAATTTAAAACAACATGGAAATAAAAAATGATGCCATGCAGCTTAGGTGACCGGTCCCAGACCGTGTAAATCTGAATTACAAACACCACGCACTCAGAGGCCGTGTCACAAGCTGCCCGTGGATAGCAGCTTTCCAGCCAAAGCATCTGAAGAGTAATTATAACCAAAAAGTCTGAGCCAGAAATGGTTCCTCAACAACTCACAAACGAGAAGCAAGACCTGTGAGTGAGCTCACCCTACCAGCCACAGCAATACCCGCACCCCGGGGTCTGGTCCGTAAATTGCTGCTGAGTTTCTAAAGCTCGGGGACCCCTGTGCTGGAGCCACAGAGATACCCTCCACACGCTCTGATCCCTCATAAGGTTTCCAGGGAAACAACAAATGCCCCCAATCTCTCCCAGTTTGGAGGGTGGAGAGAAATTTGACGTGGTCTGTGTATGTGGGGAAGGGGGTGTAAGTCGCTACAGGATATAGGACTGGCTCCCAGCCAGTCAAAAATCAGTATTTACATGAGTTGTGATTTAATTTCATCCTGAGACCTGCAGAACAAAGGATTCTTTCAAAGGAAAGACACCAAGGCTGTGAGAAGTGCCAGATCCAATTTTTTCCACCATAGAAATCTAATTTTTGATCATATTTGGTACGACTGGTCCTTTAGATGACCTCATAACACGGATTACAGGTTTGGATTGTTTTATCTTCTGAGAAGCTTGCCCTGCTGTCTCAGCTGTGCTCCAGCACTTACGGTTGCAAGGCCTGAAGTATGCTCCACCTTCCAACAACAGTCCTTAGAAGGCACACTAATATTTTTTCTGCAGCTCTCTCATCCCTGAGAGCTCTTACTGAGCTCCAAGAACCGTTATAAGGATCAGGTAATTAATAACAAACCTAGAAAGCAGAAGAGCATTATTTCTCTCAGGCTCCCGTACCTCAGTTTCCCTGGCTTTGAAAAGCAATAGCTACACTGCAATTCAAACAGCAAACATTTGTAGTAATTAACGTGCCTGTAGCGATTTTCTTTGCCCATTAGACTCAAAGGTGGGCCCACCTGCCCCAAGTTAAGGGGTCAGGCTCCACACAGAGCTGAGCTGCAGGAGCTGTGATTGCAGGGCTGCTCTGGGCTCCACCAGAGCACTGCAGGGCTGGTGCTGAGCTCCTCCAAGCCACCCATCTGTTACTCAGAGGGAGAGAAACCGAGAGGCAGCCGGATCTAGGAGGTCACAGCTGGTCCTAAAAGCAGGGTGCTGGCCCACTTTAGGAACAGGGTGGGTTAACCAGACAGGGAGGGTCCCGCTGGCTTCACCCAGGGCAGCTGTCTGGGTCCCACTGGCAGAGCCAGCCTTTGCCAACTGTGTTAACAAGGGTTTAGTTGTAATTAAATCAAACCAAGCTATTCCAAAGAGGAACAAGGCCATGTTTTCCTCCACAAATGGATCAAATTGGCTGAAATATCACACCCTCAGTTAAACAGGTGCAGCTTCATTTACAAAACGCCACAATTTCCATCAGAAAGACAAGGTCTGCTAAAAGAGCTGGAATTTGACAAGCTTTTGGGTACAGGAGCTCTTCTGCTCTGCCCAGAATCTGACACAGAAGCAGTTTCCATATTCTTTTACTCCTAGGATGACAGCACCAGCAAGCACTGCACAAAAACTATGAGGGCAATGAAGATTTTGTATGCCATATACCTCTAAAAAGTGGGTATGGCTTCATTTGGACTGACATTCCCTTTGGAGCAAATGGAATTATCAATATTTGTGATTTCTTTGACTTTTAAACAGAAATATATTTTTGACACTTTTATTAACTTTGGTTCTCCCAGAAGAGTTGGAACTGTTCTCTTGTAAAGCCAAATCACTACAACTTCCAGTTTGTATTTCTTCTTTTATTTTTTTATTTTTTTATTATTTTTTTAATGGTAAAGACTTTTGGTGTTAGGATGAAGATGCTGAATCTTGAGCACTGCTTCCCACCTTGTATTGCATTGTATTTACAGATGAGCTCTAAATAAAAACTGAAAAAGTAAACTCAATTTTGACCATTTTGAACCTTACTCTTGATCCATTCCCATCTCAGGGTGTGGTGAAAGGAGCTCTTTAGCTCCTGAGAGGTGTGAATGTTCACTCCTGTTAGGTGATATTTCAGTACCATTAGTTACTGTATTTGCTTTGAAATAGCTGCAAAGACTGATTGTTTATTTCCCAAACCAACACTCCCTGGTGCTCACACAGACCTCTTTGAAGTGTTGCTTTTGCCACATAATGCTTCCTTTCCTCTAAACTGTGTAAAGCCCCCAGGAATAGGGCAGAGATTTGTTATTTGTCTACAGGGGAAAATGGGTTTTCATAGATCTTACTGCATTTGGGAGGCAGAAAAAAATACCATCTTCTGCATTTTCCTAGTCTATATATGTATTAAAACAAAAACAAAATAAAACAAAAAACAAAAACCCCACCTTTGTAATCTTTAGAGATGATATCTAAAGAGGGTTTGTGTGAATTAGACCTTTGGTGTGGCCAGTGGGTTTTGCAGCTCTTGCATGAACTAAGAGTGAGCATGGCCATGCCACCCCACTTGCTGGGCTTGGTTTTGTTTTTAATTACATGACATTAATCAGCCTTTGGAGGGTTTATTTATTGTAAGACATATCAGAGTGCTCAGATGCTTGCCTGAGAGCAGCCACCAGGACACTGGTGCAAAGAGATGCTGAGACCCCATAGCCAATGGGGCTGAGGCGCAGGGAAGGATGATGTGCTCTGATCCAGACCGAGGGGAAAAAACCCTTTTGGCCCCCAGGGCAGGGGGTGCTCTTTGTCCCCAGATCTGCCTGAGAGCATGCCTGAAGCTTTTCTCCCCATCCACATCACCACATCAACTCACGGCTGCTTTAGGAACTGTTGTGTTGAAACCAGACTTTCTGAAATAGTCAAGCCAGGAGCCATCCAGCATAAACTCCAGCTGCTCCCACGATTTGCACCAGTGCCTCGTTGAAATCTGCTGAGTGGATGTAAAAAAAGAGCCATCGGCTTGCGCAGCCTTGTCCGTAGGAGGAATCCCATCCGTTCAGCAGCACCTTAGCCGGGGCTGGGCTTCCAGCCGGTGCACGTTGGCACTGCTCCATTGCTCGTTTGCATCACCCGAGGATCTGACCTCCGGGAGCTGCTGCCTGCATTTACCAGGTGAGTGCATTTCATTTTGGCAAGCGGCTGCTGCACGCCAGTTAACAGCCTTTTCTATGCATAGCCTGATGCTGACTGCAATCATCAGAGGAGATAATGTCATACATTAGGGCCTGAGCCTCGCTATGACACCTTTATGCAGTTAAAAAGCCTGTTCTATATATGCACCCAGATAAAAATGTATATTGTAAAGCAATGAGGGGGGCTAATCTCATTATGAGGAAGTGTCTTACAACCTGTTCAAAATGCGGTGTGAGAGTGATAAAAAAAAGAGAGGATAATTGTGTGGAGCCTGATTTCCATGCAATGAAAAGGCAATTTCAGAGGGGTGCATTACAGGCAGGACATCAGCCAAGCCATTCCCAAATCCTCCCCATTAGCCCTCACTACGTGAGCCCATTTTCCCCACTGCCCTCATGACACGGACCTCAGAGGAGGGCACCATGGGAGCTGTAGCGGGGCAGGAAGGCAACGAGATGGGCATAAATTTGGGAAGGCAGAATGAAAGCTGAGCAGCCAGAAATGGGGCAAGATGCCTGGGTCCAGTGCGGGAGGTCCAGGCAAGAGGATGTCTAAGCGAGGTGGGGATAGGTCGTGAGAGGTTGAATTAGGGACGTGGGAACCATGGAAAACTGGGAGACTCTTGGACATTGCAGAACAACAACAACAAAAAAGTACACAATTATACAGCTCAAGACCTAGTTGAGGACAGCTGCTTGTCAGCTGGAATGGGTTGAGGAGAATAAAGGAGCCATGAGAGTGAAGGTCCCTCAACGTCTCGCAGCCTGCACACCAGCTAGCAAAGCCCAGGTGCCAGATGCATGAATGCTCTGTCCACACACAGGGAATGATGTAGGAAGCAGCTTTCATTTTCCATGAGGTCAAAACCCTAAGACTACTGCAAGGACTGGTAACAAGAGCTAGTGGGTGACCAAAAAATGCTGGGGAGTCACTGCTGGAGCACCCTGGTTCTTTAAGCATTCACAATGTGGTCTGATGCTGCATGATCTGCCTCCTCCGGTGTCTGCAGCTGTTGATGAGTGATCCCACATGGATTACAGGTTCTTGCTATGGGAAACTGCAATGTGGTTTGATAACATCAGCAAAGCAAATCAGCCCTTTCTGACAAAAAAAAGGGCATCTGAAAAAGTGCATAATGGGGCTGAAATAAAGCAGTTTGCAGGACTGTGCTCATTTAAAGTGGGGCCATGTGCCTGTTGCTTTGCTTCATGGTGCCAAGGTTGTATCAGAAGTCCCATGAGTGGGGAGGAAGGCAACGACACCAGTTTCTGCTGTGGACATGGTGATGGTGGAGCCTTCCCTGTGGATTGCAAACACAGGGTTTAACCTCAACATTTGTGATGAGCTATGTGCCAAGTTGAAATTCTTTGTCACATATTCTACCATCCTAATTCTGATTTTAATCTTCAACTAATGTGCAAGCACGTGTGTAATCAGTAATATCTGGGCTGAGGATCAACTTGTTTTAAATCATCCTCCCTGAAGGGAAGCATGCGGTGCTGCCCTGACATACGACAGCCTCGAGACTGGTCCTTGTGTAGGAAAGGTACAAAGCTGGGCACCCAGATCCTGTTGGAAATGACCTGTATATCATGCTCTCACAGACTGTGGTTTCATTGCAGAGCTGTGATGCATGAGATAGGGCAGATACAGGGCCTGCATCTGATATAGGGGAAGGAAAACATCTGCAGTGGAGAAGCCGGGTGTGCTACCACATTTACTTGTCATTATGAAGTGCAGCAGAGCAGGTAAAACCATTAGGTATTTGAAAATTAGTTAATGCTAGGATGCAATGATTTGGGCATTCGTAATGCTGCTTTAAATTGGATCAATATTTTCCAGTTCATTTTACTGTAGATTTTTAACTTTGCTAGTGCGCCTGGGATGCATGCTACGAGCAGTGGGTGAGCCAGCAGGCACAAGAAAGATTTCTGCTGGGATGTGACCAGTTGTATCTCAGGAAGTATGTCAGCTTCTGGAGACTCGCTAGGCTCCAGCTCTTTTATTCAAGAGAGCTTAATTGTCATCCAGGACTACTGGGACAACCTCTCAGGGGCTTGTGTTGACAGAACATTAACTAACACAGAAAGCTCTGGGATCCCATGGCATGATCCATCACTGAGTAAAGACAAGTTGCCTGCATCACATAGGATGAATTCATAGAGAAGCCAAATCATTAGCATAGAAAGGTCATCGGCTTGTCTGTCATTATCGTGTGAGGCAGATAGTCTATAATGTGGGCAGGAGTTCCCCACGGAGCGGCAATCAGCCCCTCACCACACTATTTCATTTCTCCCTAAAGCCGGTGAAGAGCTTTCTCATTGAAATCTGCAGCTGTAAACACCTAAGAGGAAATGTATAAATCTTGGCTACTTCTCTGCTCTTTACCTGAGCAAGAATATCCTGGGATAAAAGTTCCTTACATGTGTATTTTTGATATTACCATGTCCACAGGACTTAAAGATAGGAAATGGACTCTATACTGCTTGTAGTGGAATAAGATTTCAGTTTTATATAGCAGAAGTCTGCATCTGAAACAAAAACTATCGCAATTTTTGTGCCATGTACTTTAACCGTGTGGCTGTAGATGTCCATCAAATGCCAACACTACTACTTCCCCCAGCTGTATCTCCCAGAAGGTCAGGTCAATCTTGCCAAGCAAGCACTCACTGGACAATTCCTCTCATCTCATCAGCCAACCTGCTGAATCTGCAAACAACATCAAGAAAATGCCCCGAAACACAACACGTTTGAACTGGACAAAACTCCATCATTTCACTCTGTCAGCACTGAGCATATGGTTTATGTCCTTTCATTCCAAACTTAGGTATAATCCCACATGGCACTTGAAGAGCCACGGTCCGTGAGTACTGGGTTATCGTCAGGGCAGTGAGTGCCCCATAGGTGAGAGCAGCACGGCAAGGGGAGCGCGCAGTGATCTGAGTTTTTCAGGCTCTCCACTCTTTCCCATAATCTTTGCCCAATTTCACACCACTTCCATTGCTCAGAACATGAGCTGCTCTCTGCCATCTCCACCACCCACTTCTGCCAGCACCCAATTTCTGGGCCAGAACACCTCTGTCCTCTCCTACTTCAAGTCCTTGGCTGCCTCTCCAGAGCTGAGTGCAGAAATTCAGTGGTATTTTGTACCTGGACAAACAAGTCGTAGAGTGTCCTTGAAGCACCACCTTGGGCAGCACTCCTTGCTCTGAGCGCCAGCCCACTGCTACTTGGGCTTTCACCCAAACCAGAGCAATCACGTGAGAATAAAGCCACATATTTCAGCTGGTCTAAAAGGTCAGGTGAAAAACTTGACCCTAACCATCACTGATGCACATCTATAGTGGTAGTATTTCACAGACTTTATGGGAAGACCTTGGAGGCTTTATAGTGCATGCTGTCAGAGGCAAACTGTCCTGCCTGCCTTTGTGATAACCTTGCCGGCAAACAGATCTATAGCAACTCGTGTTATTTCATTTCAGAGGTGCCCATTCAGAAAAGAGGCCCTGAAAATCCATAACAAATGAAATATAGTAGAACTTGAACGAAGGTCTTGCCAGCTTGAGAGATGACCTGCCATGTTCAAAATTAACCTCACCCCAGGTGTGTGCTGCTCGGGTTACAAGTGTTGCTCCGAACCATTGAGATTTGGAGTTTAAAAGAAAGAGGAAAATGTTCACAAGACACAACTAACAGCAGGACAGCCTGGACAGGAACAAGGTTTATGTACGAACAGCACACTGGCTGGCAGGATGGGTGAGTAAAGTCGGGCAGATGGGTTGGACTGGAGGATACAAAGGGCAGAAGGAAGAGATATGATCATTTGACTTATCCCCATGACTAAAACAAGTCTGGTGAATATCACTCCAAAATTCCTCTGGTGAGATCATATATATTTCCATCACATCAGTTCAGCTCTGAGAAGAGTCAGGACAAAATCCCTGCCCCATTGAAATAACTGGGAACATTCCAATTGATCCCAATAGGGTCAAATTTCCAAGATGACTTGGGAATAATGAAAAAAATCCTTTTTTTTTTTTTTTTTTTTTCTGTGTGTGTGTGTGTTATAAGCATAACTGCATCCCTCTTCCTGCCCAGTGAGCAGGGGCTCGTTGGGTGTGCAAGCTCTATTAAATGCTATCTGCATTTTATGCACAGGAAAGGTGACCTATTGCTTTGCCTATTAATAGATCTTCTACCTGGAAATGTTTCCATAAGCCAGCTAAAAAGCTAGTGAGCTTTGCCTGGTCGGCATTGCACCAGTTGACCTCAGAGTGTTATTATCAAAGGTTTTGCAAACCTACTGCAGAACAGCTGTGTGATGTGCTTATATCACTTTCGTCCTAATTGACAATGACTACAAACAGGCTTAGCCTAAGCCGAAATAAGCAGGGGGGGAAGCCACGCACAAGGCTGTGCGCAACGGAGCTGATCCCAGCTGTACTCTGGTCGGGTTCCTGTGGGTGCTGCGGGTAAAAGGCAGAGCTTGTGGGAAATGCACAAAGCCAACACGGAAGGATGCTGGACAGGCTGTGAGTAATCAGCTGGAGATACCCACTTCTAAAGGCTATGAGGGAAAATCGGCTTGCTTGGTGAATGAGCTGTCTTCAAAAGACAGAGCCAATGTTACTTTATTATTACTATCTTTTTTTAATGCAGGTTCATCAAAACAGAAATTTTCTACAGAAATGTGTCCACTCCAACAACAGCCGAGTCTAAAAACTTGCTGAAAGAAAAAGCTTAGTGGCAACAAACCCTTCCAGCTTGACAGTGCTGGACCACAGTAGGCTGAGTTAGCTTATAAATTATTTTTTGGCTTCCCAACCACAGCCTGCCTTTTTATCATTGGAGGCAATGCACAGCAGTCCAGTCCCCTCGAAACAGAAGCTCTGATAGACATAATCCCCTTTCTAATTCACTTTGGCAGAAAGATTTGGAAATGTTCTACCTAGAGCCTAAGTCTGGGATACTATTTTTCGTTTCAAAGATTTGGACGCAAAGCCTCAATTCCTGCGCTCTCTGGGCAGCCCAACTGGCCCAATCCTGCACCGGCCCAGCAGATGGACGCAGCTGGTGCTGTGCTTTGATGAAGCCACCATGGATCCAGCCACGTGCACCAGGCACCCGCCGTGCTGATGGCCCTGTGACACCGACAGCAGCAGGGACGAAGTGCCTGAATTACTTCCAGTACCACCAAATACTGGAAAATACGATGGAGAGCTGGCTTGAATTTTTTTCCTGTTTCTTCTATATTAACAAAAGGGGGGGGGGGGAGAAGAAACCTAAGTAATGGATTTTTTTTCTGCTTCATTTTACTCCCACCTTCTCTGCCCCCTGTAATCTGATTTTTTACACCTCATTTATGTGTTTTTATTCAGCTCATCTTTGTGTTTTCTTTTTTTTCACACCTTTGGATCAGCTCTCTCCCCATGTCTGGCACCTGTGATTATATCCTTCAGCTTCACAATGCAGACTTGCAGAGCAGCATTTAATAACAGGGAGGCTTTGACTGACTGGAGCTTTGATAATGGTGGTGGGAAAGGCACAATCACTGCCTTTTCAACAGTATACTTTGCGCAGAAAGCCTTCGACAGTGTCACAATCTGATAAAAAATCCCAGATTCCACCCATAATTATAACTCCTCTCCTTTACCTATCCACCTTCTTTTCAAAACTAAGCTATTGTGGGTGACACCAGCCTCCTGGGAGGTGGGGGTGGTGGGACACAACCCCAGAGAGAGGTGGCGAAGAGACAAAATTTCCATTCACTGTGGTTTTCCCTTGGCCTACCGTCTGCCCCTGCTCAAACTCGCCTTGGCTTTTTCCAGCGGTCACCTCGTGCTTGGCCACGGGCAGAACAGCTCTGACTGGGAGTTGATGAGGTTTTAGGGTGAAAAATGTGATCCAAGTGATGGCTTTGATGGTGAGTTACTGGAAAAGGAAACTCCAAGGAAGCCTGGAGGGTTTCAGAAGTGACTTGCCATGTGGAGTCCAGGCACGTGTCTCTAGGGCAGCTTTGCAGCTGTGCCTGGACCTTAGGCTAGTCCTACACCTTCACACAGGCTTAAACTGCCCCAGACAGTTCATAAACAGGTAAAACTGCCCAAAGCTCTCCAGAGACATCAGTGCCCACTCCTAGGAGCCAGAGGCTGAAGAGCATCAGATGCCTCCAGCAGTACCCTGGGGCATCCCACTGCTTTTGGAGACATCTGCAGACACGAGGACGGGGCCAGGAGCATGCCCATAACCCTCGCTCCTCAGAAACTCATCCAAATGTTGTGAAAACGGGAGTTGAGACCCAGCCCCTGAGTCACGCGATCTAATCTAAACCAGCTCTAAGTCTGGATGCTGATGGTTCAGGACGTGGGTTTGAAACGCTGTCAGCCCTGCATTTCCCTGCTCAGTCCCCGCGCCTTGACTCACTGAATTTCCAGTGAGCTGGGACACCGCATCCACCAGCACTGGCTAAAGGCCAGCGTTGTGAAATGGTTTTTAAGATGCACCCTCAGGAAGAGATCCAAGTCCCAGCTCGCCTGGCCCACACGGACAGGGCACACCTCATTTCAGATGGCTGGGGAAGTGGGGAACTGAACAAATGCCCACGAAGGTTTTAGTGATGGGGTTACCAGCAAGAACTCCTGCCTAAATAACTTATTAAAAAACAAAAGCTCACTGTTGTGATGGTCCCTGCTGCCTTTTGGCAGGAGGAACAGCTCCTGCGCCCTGGGGTGTGATCAATACAGCACTAACAAGCCTGGACAGGTTCCTGTCGATAACGGGAGCGTGCCCAGGGCTCGCAGTGCTTCTGGCAGTGCCATGGTACAAAAACCCAGCTCACACAACAGCACAATGATCTAACACAGAGCATCACCCAGCAGCACGACCAACAGGTCCACGGTGGTTATCAACACCACGGCTGCTCCTACATGACACTGGAGCAAGCAAGCAAGACAAGCTGGCACGGTGCAGCACCCTGCAGTATTCGCCCTGGTTTATGGCAGGACTGACAGCCCTATAGCAAGTATCAGCATCTGTGGCTGGGCTAGGGGAACCGCTGATGGAAAACAATAAGCATTTTTTTCTGCTGCTGCATTCTTTTAGACTGAATGAAGCATTTTCTTTCTATTCGAGTTCATTTTGAAACAATGCATCAACAGAAGACCCCCAGTTATCATTGAAAACAGAATCCATCTGGGCTGCATGTACACTTGAGCTTTTACTTTATAAAGTAACCTTTTTAAAATAGATTTGAGTATTTGCTATATTATAGCTAAGGCCATACAAATTCTTTTTGGGTAAAGGATGGATTTGCCAAAAAAAAAAAAAAAATTCAAGTTGTGCAATAGAGAAATCTAAAATGTTGTGCCAATATCAACGTGGGCATTACTCTCAATACCATTGTTCAGTTCAAATGACTCTAGGCACAATGTTTCTAGTTGATCATCTTTTATATTTACCTAAATTTAACTTTAAGCTATAGCTGTTCCCCTCTATTCCCCAAACACTTTATTTCATTGAATGAGACATTTCCAGTAAAGCTGTAACTACTTGTTGTCATTTAATCAGGAAAAGAAAGGGGGAGAGGTTGCCCAAACCATTGCACTTTGCTTAGCCAGCAAGTCCAAAAGAAATCTGTATTTCACAGTTTTAACAGGAGCTCTTATTTTAAATAAGAGAGTGAAAAAGGAAATACGTGCTCTTAAATTGCAAGTAGCCTAAGCAGCAGAATATCGGAGCAGTGAAACAAAAACACAGCCATCTCATTTCTCTCTGTGTAGGGCTGGGACCAACCTGCAGTGTGGCTGCCCTGCTCGCGGCCCTAAATTAGCAATCACCCAGCGCGGCCGTGAAGAAGGACGGGGATGTCAGGAAGCCAGACAGCCGCTCATTGCGCAAAGACAAGAGTATGAAACAACTCTGCGGTAATCACCATCTTTGTTATCCTATTGTGCTATTCATTTTGGGGGAATCATCTTTTTACACTTTATTACACAGTGCTCTGTCTTTCCCCATTAAAATCAATGGCAGACATAGGAGGCAGCCTGTTTTGTTATGGTCTTCCAGGCAGCTCAGACACTTCTGGGAATCAGGAACAGAAGAATAATGCGTTTCAATAAGCAGCTTATCGACCAAGTAGGAGTTAAGTGAACCTGTGGTGTACTTCTGTAGTTTCTCTCCTCTCACATGATTATTGCACTTTACTCGTGCTTTGCTTTTGCTCCTTCGGCAATCGATACCTCGCACCGACCCGCCCGGCCCGCCGCCCAGCACCGGGGGTGATGGAGGGGAGCGGACAGAGGGTCTGCTCCTGCCTGTCCCACCAGCCCCCCCCTCGATGACATCTCATGAGCTCTGGCTGCTGCCAGAATCACCCACCTCGAGTGCCAGGTCGCCCGGCTGCCGACCAAAGCTCAGCTCATGGCCCCGCTCTTTGGAGAGGCACGGGGAGGCAGGGGCAGCTGTGTGAGTTTCAGGTCAAGTATTTCCCCTGAGAAATGCAGGAGCAATTGCCAGTGCTTCCTCCTAGCCATTCTGGAGGATTAAAATAGAGGCACTGTAAAGAGAACTGCAGGACAAAAAGCAAAGAGACAAGAAGCATAGTGGGGGTACTAGCAGTCAGGCAGTTTTTTCCAAGCTTGAAAAGGAGAAGCCCAGCAAGAAGCAGAAGGCAAGTCATGGTAGAGCCAGACCGAGGACATGATGGACCTTGTATTTTCCACTTGGCAATGGACAGATCATCTTTCAGACCTTCACCAGGACACCAGTGTCACAAACTGAGCCCAACAGACCTCTCCCAGGTGGTGAAGCCAAGGGCAGGTCTCTGCTGCATGCAGAGCTCTGACCACGATGCCCTGAGCCACACTGCTCCCCACAGGTGTCCTGAAGCAGAGGAAGGAGAAATTCAAGGCATTTGTGCTCCACTTCAGTGGGAGAGACCTGCAGCCTCGGGCACCCAGACTCAAGGCCGTGGGACCTGCTGGCTGTTAAGCACCTCCCGCAGGTAACAGGTACCAGATGCCCCACATATCACAGATATCGCCTCTTTCTCAGAGGTTTCTCTCTTTAATGAAATTATCTGATCAATTTTTATCAGTTGTGAACAATATGTGGCGTTCACAAAGACAATTAATGTCCACAGATTAGAGCCTGTACCCTGCAGCTTCTCCATATTTTGCAAAATAGCATTAAAAATAATACTTGAGCTGAGGCCAGGGATCATTTTCATCGACCAAGAGAGCTAGAGGTGAAACCATGCCACAGGTTTCTCCTGTGCACAAAAGCTGCTCCTGTGCATATGGTGTGCATAACATCTGCTGCTCAGGGCACCTGCCATGGTGCAGGAACGGGCGTGTGGGAAGATTTTAATTACTCACCATGGCAACCTACATTAACAGCTATCATCCCCCATAATAAGCTGGATCGGTCCTTCTCCCACAGCCACGGGAACACCTGCACGAAGGACATTGCACTGTACATGTGCTTTTGGGCACCCAAGGCCCTGCTGCCCCCATCCATGACAGAGCTTTGGTCTGACCGTCCTGGCTGGGCCCAGGGGCATCCTTCTACATCCATCCCAGTCCCACAGTGCTTCCCATACAATTGCACCTCCAGCTGCTGAAACGTCCTCGTCCTGCTGCAAGGTGAACAAACCTGTAGGGATATCAGGACGGCTTATTCTGAACCCATTGATCTCACCCCATCGATCTGAAGCTTGGAATAATTTGGAGCAAAACCTCTCCCATTGGTGTCAGGGAGTCAACGGAACAAGACATCAGCTCCCTCCCCGAGCAGGCCCCTCTCAGCCATGGGCCTGCACCTCACCCTCCTGCTGCACCCCAGAGCTCTGCACAGGCACCGTGTGAGCCCGTGCGCTGCGCTGAGGGAGAAGACAGCAGCCATCCTGCTTCCCTGCGGGGAGCTACAGACCCGAGGAAGCCCTGGGACAAAACTGAAAAAAAAAAAAAAAAAAAAGAAGAAAACACAAAAAAATAGTTACCAGTCTCCCCAGCTGACCCTGCTGCAGAGATGGATGAGGAAAATTCTGCCAAATTTGGCATAGAGCAGTGAGAAACTACAAAACAAAACAAACAAAAAACAACACAGAGGAGACAGAGATGCATCGTGCAATCACAGCCTTGACATTTTTGCTTCTTCTTTATCTGTGTCTGTCTGTAGAGGAGATCTGGCCTTCGCTGGGATCTTTGGACCTCAACCCACTGCCAGAGCCACTTTTGGCTCTAGAGTTCCCCTTCATGACACAAAAGCACACCAAAGCTCCCCCCCCCAGATCTTTGCCAGCTCCGAGGACACCTGGGGAGCCCAGGTGTCCTACCTACCTCCTGACAGCTCTCCACAACACACCTGCTTGGCCAAGGTCAACAGCAGTACAAGTTTTCCATGCCTCTAGCATCTGTATTTCGTATCCCTGAACTCAAGTCCATCCTGGTTTATTTTACACAACATTACAGGTGGCTGCAGAGCTGGATGGATGCTAGGAACAACTGGAGCTACAGCAGCATCAAGGGAAGGTCACCCATCTGCACCCTGGGTTGGACTTCTCCAGCTTTGTCATTGCAGTGGTGTCTGCAGTTCATCTCCCACCCTGAACTTTTTTTTGGAGACTCCCATGAACAGATGACAGCATAGGTGACAACGCTGGCTGTGGAGCCCAGCACCTCCTGCAGACGCCACCACGGAGGTGAAGAATGACCCCCCCATCTCGCTGCTCACTCCTGCATCCTTGGATTTTCAATGTACTCCTCCCTAAGCTCGTGCCACCAGCACACAACTGAACCTCTTCCTCTGCAGAAGCTCTGGCAAAGGATGACATTAATCATATTGGAGGCAGATGTCTGATAAATAAACAACCATGGAAAAATGATGTGACACTGCGAACGCAGCATCCTCTGCCTCACCTTGAAGGCTCATGGGAGCACGGCACAGATTTCAGTGCCGTGGGAGGACCGAGGGGAGGTAGTGCCTTTCCCCTGCTCATGCTGAGTGCTTTCTCATGCTCACCCCAGACAGCTTCCTCTTGTTTTTTTTTTTTTATTTAAACTGCCAAAGTAACAAATCCACCAACTCCAGCAAAACAAAATAGCCCTTGGCCAGGTAAGGAGCTGGTTCTGACTGCCTCTGCAATAACACTTTGTGCACGTCTAGCTCTTTTCGCGTGGAGATTTCAGTCAATCACTCTCAATACAACCCTGTGAGATGGGCTAATATTCCTATTTTATGACAGAGAAATAGAAGCATGGAGACCCAAGTAAGCTATTTAACAACATGCATTTAGAGGCATGATGTTACAGAACCAGAGCCTGAGGATTGGCAGTAACTGCGTGAGAGCAAAATTCACCCAGCCCAGCTTCTTAAGAAGTTGAGATAACTCCTCCCCTCCCACATACCCTCAGAAATGAAGAAGGGAGGAAAAAATGGCTTTTAAGCAGAATCACAAGCTCATTTCATCAGACTCACCATTAGGAGCCTGGAAGTCAGACCAACCCCTAATCCCCCTCAGCGCCAGGCAGCGGTAGCCTCTTCCCAAACTGAGTGCTCTTGGCAAGGTCACCTGTGTGTTTGGTTTTGTCTGTAAGGAGCAGCTAGAAGAAGTCTTCCTGACTTCCAAAAAAGAGCTGGGCAGGAAGGGAGCTCACACGGAGAGAAGCATTCCCACCTTGAAAGAAATTTTGCCCAGCAGCCAGCCTCTCAAGCTTTCCCTTTCCCCACATACCACTCCTTTCCATTCCTCCATAGGCACACGCAAGACTCATCTTGACTTGCGTCAAGCAATGCTGGATACAAGCAAGCTCCGTATAAAACAAGTAAGAGCTGTCCTAAAGTGCTTCCAGTCAATACAGAGGGCAGATATGAGGCTGAAGCAGCTCTTGCATTGAGGGGAGGAAGGAGGAATAGAGGAAAACATTATATTGTTCATGTATATGTATATATATTAATTAGAAGTTCAAATACAGCCTTTATTTTTTGTAATGGACATGTAGCAGAAGGTATCCACATGGAACCAAGCCTAAAACACCCTGAAAGACCTGCTTCATAAGAGAGGGCAATAAAACTTCTGTAGAAAAAAAACAGCATCTGTTACAGGTAGGCTCTCATCCTACTTTTGACCCCCTACTGGTGCATTTTTGTGTGTTTTGTCCAGAGCTGCTGGAGCTGTATAATCAGAACAAAACCCCGGTGCTCTGCCAGCAGGGCAGGCTGAGCACTCACCCCAGCAGGCAAGGCCATTTGCTCATGGGCCAAGGACTTTTTCCCCCTTCCACAGGCACTTGAGACAAATTCCAGCAGGTAATGCTGTAATGTGCTGGGAACTGCCTAGCTAAAGGCTGAGCACCAGCTATATTTAAAGGAGGAGGGGAGGAACCAAACCCTCCAGCAACCAATTTTTTGCTGATTTTGGACCGTCTTACACAGGAATGGGGAATTACACATTTTGCTTCAGCCTGCTGCAAATTAGAAGACCCAGGTTATAAACCTCTGAAAGAGATTACAAGAGAAGCAGCAACTACTCATTACCTCCAGATTGTGATAGGACCACGCTCCCAGCTACTTCTTTACAGCTCTGGGGTGGGCAGGAGTGCTTTAGCACAAACAAGATGCAATTGTAATTATTTTGGTTTGGCTCATTGTTAACAATATGGTATTTGGCAATTGAACAAAAAACCCTGCAGCGTTCAGCTCAGCCCCTGGGCAGTGACACACCACTCTCCTGGCATCGCAGGGACAGCCACACCACTCAGTACCTGCAAAAAATGTATTCAGCGTGCCATTTAAAGCCATAGAAACCCTGCTAGAAGCTCCTGGTGCTGGGACACAGGCAAGCAGCAACGCGGCACTCACTTCATTTCTACAGATTATTTTTATTTCTCCTCTTTTTCCTTTATTTCCCCACAGAAGGGACAACGCAGCAGCTGGGTAAGTGCAGAATAAGAGGAAGAGCAGACTCTTCGGCAATTGCCTGCTTCAATGTAGGTTGATTTAATGATAAGACACTGTTTGAAGTTAATTGTAACTGCAGGGAATGACAAGAAAGCTGAAAACCCACTGCAAGGAGAGGCAAGGAGCCGAAAATGACACTGGGCTGAACTGCAGCACGACTCCAGAGAATAGAGAATACATATCACGATACAAGTCCCAGAAAGCACGATACAGCTCCCAAAAAGCATGCAGAGCTAGAGCTGATTGTTCTACATCAGCTTAGGTACAGGGCAGAGCACAGCTGGAGGAACTTGGTGAATTTAAGGCTCAAAATGTAGAAGAGATGAACAGGCTGGCACCCAATCCCTTCCTGCTGGTTCTGCTGCAGCACCGCTGGGAGGCCGAACTCAGGGCCTGATGGAGGCAGGAAAGGGGCATGGTGGGTTTTGGTGTTATCCCAATAATGGGATTGTTAATTAAGAGCCATAATAAATTCCTATAAATTCCTGGTTCTTTCCTAAAGCTATGCCACTTTGCAGAGTAATGAGAATTGAACGGTTTCATGGGTACAGGTGAGAGGTTTCTACTTTTTATAAATACCCAGATTAGCGAGGGAGAGCCGAGTGCTGTGCCAGGGACCACGAAGATACTCCCAGATTGAATTTAATGGAATGGATTTTTCACTGAATGACAGGAGAGAAAGCAGCAGGCTGCTCTGCTGGCACCCACCTAGATGGGGCAGCAGGTGGGCACACAGCCCAAAACAGGGGGACCTTCACCACATCAGGAGGGTCAGTGCTGACTTGATGAAAGGCAAAGGGTGAGAAATGATTTTTTCCTGCAAATCCCAGCCCAGCCTCGTGGCTGACACCAGGCTGCCCCAGTGACGTGTCAGCACATCACAGCCATGCTGGGGAAACCGAGACCCCAGGGCCCTCCACGCAGGGCTGGGGGATGGCCTTGGCTGGGCTCATGGGGACAGGGCATGGCCCCAGGCCTCTGCCTCTGGGAGGAATTCATTAACTCTTGCCTTCTCAGCCGGAGGTCCAAAGGTCAAACACAAGTTCATTCCTTGGGGAAAAAAAAAAAAAAAAAAAAAAAAAAAACTCCCTAAAAGGATGGGAGAAAAAAAACGTGGAAGGCTTGGCATGCTTCCCCCCCACCTCACCAGCATTTAAAGCAGGAAGGCTTTAGGCACCTGAGCAGCATCTGACAACAGGAATTGCAAGGAGCACACCTGGCAAGTGCTGGACTCATCCACAGCACAGGAGCATTTGGTTCTGCAGCACCCTGTGTAGCAGGGGGCTGGCCTGGGTTTCCCACATGCACCCACACCACAGGAGACACCTAACGCCCCGAAAAACTGGGCAGGCTTTATGGGCTCTGCATCAGGCCCTCCAAGCCATTGATAAAGCAGCACCCTACAAACCAGGCATTTCAGTTTCTTTTGAAATGTAGCACTAACTTTTAACAGGCTCCCTCCACCCCACCCCACTTTGCGTCCCCTAAACAAGGCCATCTGAACACATCCCCTAAACAAGGCCATCTGAAACCAGGAAACCCCCAGCCCCAGCCAGCACGGCCACTGCTCACCACAGGATGCTCTGAATTACAACAAGGCTCCCAGCAATAAATCACAGAGTTGTCTCTGCTGGAAAGTGGAAGGCGTGGGGAGGGGGGAAGAGAAGGAAGGGGAAAAAAAAAAAAAAAAAAAAGAGAGAAGCTTATCTAAATCTATTTACACGGAATGATTATTCAATTAATTTTTTCATTACACTTGCCAAAAAGAATTGCCCGTGTCTTTAATGCTGTGTGCGAGGTTTCATTAATAATTAATAGCAGCAGCTCGCTCTCCTGGTTAGCAGGCAGCAGCTTTTGTCTCTGGAGGTCGCACCCCAGTGTGTGCCGTGGGGACAGAGCCCTCAGCCAGCAGGGGCCGTGGGGACCCCACATCCACTCGGGTGTGCCTGGGAACCCACAGCTCCTGGCAGCGAGGCTTCACAGGACTGGGACAGCCAGCAAGCCCCTGCCCGCCCCATCTCCTCCCTGGCGTTTGTCCCTCCGCTCCTCCTGCCCAGCTTCAAGAGCCCAGTCCTGCCTCCCCAGCTTTTTCATCCCCCACGTCTCTCCCACCAATCCTGCACCCTTTTTTTTCCTGCCAAATTTGCCCATTCCCAACACACTGCTGGGTGCCACCAGCTTCACCACCTCAGCCCTCTGCACCTGCGTGCTGTGGCCCTGCCCCATTCACACCAACCGGGGATGAAGACCCTCCTAAAATAGAAGCAACTGTATTTAGCAGGAGGACACAAGAGGAGAGATGTCTGGGTGAGGAGGAGGCACCTTTGTGATCTCCACCCAACATCCCCGGCAGTTTTCCATGCTATAAACTGCTGCTAGAGCAGTGCAGAACTGGGAGCGCTGTCGGTGAATACAACAGTGAAAAACAGCAGAAACCCTCCACAGCCCCCTCCGTGGGGTCAGCCCTGCGATGCTGCACAGGATCTCCTGTGCATTCTCCTGTGCTGAGCTGGGAGATGCTCACCCCTGCAACGGACACGGCCAGGCACCGCTGCACTAGCGGGTGATGTTTATGGGGTTTATGTCCCACCTGAGGCTTGTGTCCCACCGCACTCGTGGGACAACCAAGCTAGCAGAGACCGCAGAGCGCACAGCCAGAGGCAGAGAGAGCAGCGCAAACAGTGGTTATAAATCACCCAATCTCCTTCCCAAACATAACATTTGTAAGAGAGCCCTGGGTTCTTATAAATATTTAAGCTGTATTTCAGCTGTTTATGTCTTACATCTGTCTTTATCAGTCTGTAATCATTTCTCTGCTCGCGTCCCACGCCACTGCCTGCTAATTTCAGCTGGCTGCTCTGGGTGCAAATGTGTTTTCTCACCTCAGTTCGGGCAGCCAAAATCTGAATTCCTCTGACAGCGCTGGTCCTCTCCAAGCCAGAGATACTTTGCATGAAGAAGCTACAAGGGTGGGAAGAGGCCTCTTGAGCTTTAAATGATAACTCAACCAAATCTACAAGAACTTACATGACACCGTTCTCTAG
This sequence comes from Heteronetta atricapilla, assembly GCA_011075105.1. Lineage (NCBI taxonomy): Eukaryota > Metazoa > Chordata > Aves > Anseriformes > Anatidae > Heteronetta > Heteronetta atricapilla. The sequence continues at coordinate 2,443,970 of CM021749.1, forward strand.
GAACAGGGATCCTAACCAGTCTGCCTGTGCATGCCTGCACTCACTGTTTCTCCTTCCCCTTAGTGCAGCAGGAGCTATGGGGTGTAATTATCCTTTTTTTTCCTAAAAAGTACATGCTGCTTTGTACAACACGGGAAAGGTGGAAGGGCAAAGTTTAACCCCAAAAGTCGGCTGGTTTGGATTATGGCCAGAGACTGCCATTTTTTTCCCAACATATTTTTGAGTAACAAGGGAAACAAAGGGGAGATTGTTCTTGAGAACCTCTTGAAAAAAGAAAAAAGCATGTGCTTTTCCAACAGCCATCGAGTGGTTAAAACCACAAGAATTTGGCAATCCCAAACATCCTGCTCCATTTAGGGAAGCCAAAGGGCAGGAATATCAGGCAGAAGGGGAACACCCCACTGACCCAGGGTGTCCCAGAGCCCCATTCCCCCCGTTTACTGGTTCCATAATAAAACCCCTCCAGGACGGTAGGGGACCATCCCAGCATCCCTTTGAGACCAAGACCCGCGTGGCTGGAGGCACCGCTGGGCTGTTTGCTGCAAGCAGAGCACAGGAGGTGCTGCAGCTTGGGAGGGGGGTGGGAAATCTCATTCTCCTCTATTCCTCTCCTGCCAAGAGTCTCCTGGTCATCTGTAATCTCCAAAAGCCTTGGGAGGAAGAGAGCGATGAAAGCATGAACTTCTTCTGTAAATTTGCTTGTGCCACAGTTTGCGAGGTGTCGAGTTCAGGTGTTCACACACTGTGCTGCTGCCTGCAAGGGTTTGGGCTCTGTCCTCAGCTGTCTCAGCCCCACGGCCTCCGGGACCCCAGAACTGGTGCCAGCAAGTTGCCAGCCCAGCCTACTGCTTGCACATCCCTACAACAGTCCTGACAGAGTGCACTCTCAGGCTGGGATTTAGAAAATCTGGGTTTGGATTCCAGCTCAACCATACTTTTTTGTCTTGGTGTGACAGTGACTGAACCTCACTGCGTTTTACTTTGCCTTACACAAGCTGGAGTAAGGTTACAGCCTCTTTCCTCACCATTATTTTGACTTGTCTGCTTGCATTACAATCTTTTGGGAGAGGAGTCTGTACATGCGTATCTACCAAATCTAATATAAGTGATCTAATCCTGGCAGATTTCTCTAGGTATTACTGTCATATATATTCCAAGTGGCTGTGTCTATATAGACAGCTTAACTCGCTCTCAGATGCCAGTGAGTGACTTATCTCAGCGCCGTGCCCATGCACCAAGGTCTCGGGCATGCTCTGCCTGTGCATCACTGAGCCTGGAGACCCGAGCATGGCCCCGAGCCCTCCTCACTCACATGGGCATGGGACATCACTGGCATTCAGGTCCAGAGCAAGGCCCTCCCCAGCCATTCTGTGTCCATGAGAAACATCAGGACAGCAAATTAATTTCTATAAGCAAGTTAGGTCAATCACAATTTCTCACTGATTTTATTCACTCCAGTAAATGAGTCAGGCAGGGCTTTCTTTCCTATGATGCTTTCCCAGTTCTCTTTCAATCCTCGGGACATGATTTCCTCACTTTCTTGCCTAATTAAGAGCAGAACTTAAAAGCTTCAAGTTATTGGCTTGTATAACCTCCTCTCCAAGCATGAAGCCATCCCACCTGTATGTCAACCCTGGGGTGAACAGAGCCGCCCCCCCATTCCCCTTCCCCATCCCCAGTGCCGAGGAGCTTCCTAGAGAGGCTCTGGGGGACCAGGGACCAGAGATGCTCTGGTATGTTTTGTAGGGTTTCCCCCACATTTTCCCAGCAGAGGTAGCACTGGCAGACAGCACACACCATAGCCCTGTGGTCTGTGCTTACAGGTCTAGCCCAGAGCACCCCACAAGCCCCAGAAAACAAGAGCTGCACCTGCTCCCCTGTGTCTTCCTGAGGCTGAGCACTTGCTCGCACGGGCAGAGAAGGCACTGGGAAGGGCTGTGCAGTGCGTAGCGGTGAGCAATCACACACACAGCTGTGGGGGTGCAAGGAGTTGCTTACATCCATCTCCGTTACTCTGGTTGCACAACCCCTCCCCTCCACCCCAGTCTCTCCACCAGGATGGCAAAGCCTCTCCCCTGCTCTTCATCGAGGTGGGGGGAAAGGAAGAAAGAGAGAAGCCACGATAACCTATACGGCGACTGGGTCCTTCCTCCAGCACAGCTCCAGCACGACACCATCCTTGCCAGGAGGTAAAGAGGAAACGCTGGGGATTATGGACACAGCTTTGATTTTATTTTAAAGGGTTTAATATTTGGAGCCATATTGATTTGATTTATCTCAGTGTGCCAGCGTACCGCCGGTAACCAAGCAACACCGATCCTCTCTGTATTCCGGGAGACTCCCGGGATTTTGCCTATGAACGATATTACTTTGTGTATACAACACTAAATGGACCATAGGCACCATTTGTAAGTGGAGAATATCTGAGTACCGTGGGGTTTGTCTCCTCGCTGGGGCCACGCTCCCTGTCCCATGGCTGCAGCGAGCAGGGCCCAGCCACGAGCCCCGTGGGAGGGAGCAGTGGCACAACCCGCTGCTGCCCTGTGCAGAAGCACACAGGAGAAACAACGCAGCTGGTGCGGTGCCACCACATCCTCCTTTTTGGCCTAACTGAAGAGAACCTGCTTTAGTTCAGATTTACTTCTGCAACATTCAGAGTGGCAGGGAAGGAAGCTCAACAGGCAGAGCAGCACTTGTCCCGCTGAGCGTCCTGATGGAGATGTGGGGAGGGTTTCCCACCCCGTTTCTCACCCCTGCCCCATGCTTTGGCATCTCAGCCTCCCCTCCCACAGGCCCCGGCTGTGTCTTTAAGCTGAGGGCGTCTGCATGGCCAGAGTCAGCAGGCAGGAGAGGCACTGTCAGCTCGCACTGTATGGTTCAGTGGTTTGGCATTAACGATGTTTGTTTTGGAGCCTGCCTGCTGGTCTGACCCATTTAGGATCCTTACTGTACTACAGGCTCGCCTTTCTATTGCACTGAGAGGCAGAAGGGGTCTTTAAAATGAAGTCAGAGCCCACCACGTCCAATGCTGCCAAACAGCACCCCCGTAAGCCAGGCTGCTGCTGGCAGTCTTTAGCACTGACCTGAGCATCCATCCTTTCACAAGGGGGAGGACGACAGCAGGTGGCACCTCCAGCTCGGGATGGTGCTGCCCCCGCCACACCGGCCCTCACCCAATGAGGCCCAGAGCTGCTCTGCAGAGGCATCACCTTGTCCTTGGGAAGGCTTCTGGACAACACAGGAGCCCTCTGGCCCTCAAGAGCACCTTGCCCTGCACACCCAGCAGCAAGGAATTTGTCACAGGGCTTCTTGGCAGAGCTGCAAGTGGTACATCACTGACCTCACACGAGCCCACATCAGGTCCTTTGGTTGTCCAGATTTTGCTTCAGGTGCCTCCTGCCATGGAACACTCACTCCGAACATCACCAGAGCTAGATCTGCCTTTACCAGCATGACAGCTCTTACAGAGCACTCTAGAGACCTATTGGGAATCATATTCATGGTGAAAGTGTTATTTTTATTTTTTCTTCACCAGGGCCCCCAAGGGGACTCTGTGAGCCTCACTTTTTATCCTTTCCTCATTCCCAGATCCAGTGTGGATCTGTTAGAGATGTACATTGGGCTGAGACAGGAGCCTGCTCCCACCATGGCCTTGGGAATTTGCACTGACAAATACTTCCAATTAAAAAGCACAATTATATGCCCATCAGAAGGACAAACAGCACTAACAAAAGTGCTATAGAGTGATCCTGTGGTTCTGGCATGTACAAATTGGTCATTATTTTAACTTTGCTGAAACAAGAACTGTGCAGATTATGGGGCTGGGCTTTTTTTTCCCTCACTTGAAATCCGAAACCAGGCAAAATGCACATCAGCTTTGCCAAAGAACTTCCCTGAGGTTTGCAGATTTCCCAGCAAGTCTGAACTGAGTTAGAGAAACTCAAGATGACGGGGAAAACACTCCACCTCAGAGGGGGATCCAGAACAGCAACTTTCTCCAGTGCTGAATGCAAGCCCCTTGCCATGGCCTCCGCAGCTCAGCTCCCCTGGGAAGCCAAGAGCAGGGCATTTCTCCTCATCAGCCAAGGGCTGGGTTCAGCAGACCCCTTCCAGTAGGATTAACACAGCCATACAACTTGTAATAGGAATGCCTAGGGCCAGCAACCAGGCTTATGCACAGGCTTGGTGGGTTTGCTGCAGTTTTCCAGGACCCCTTTTCCAGGGGTTCTGGCAGCAACCCACACACTTTGCTCAATTCCCATTGCCACAGGGCCTGCGTGGTGAGTCCTCAGCCTTCTGTGACCTCCCACAAATGCCAGCAGGCAGCTGGGGAAAGGAGTCTGTCACCACAGACTGAGGGTAACTCAGGAACCAGCCCACAGCAGCCCATGCAGTGCTTTCAGGCCCAAGCAGCACTCTCAGCTCCTCCTCTGCTGGTGTGAGAACCCAGGCACAACCTCGCCCACCCCACCTACTTACCTCCTGCTTCATTTCTGAAATGTTAGACATCCGCTGCTGCACAGCCCACACCTGCAGGCGCAGAACTGCGATGCCACAACATGGACAGCAGCCCTCAACCCCTGTGCTTGTCCCTTCCCTTGTGCCTTTCCAAAAAGTCACAGACCGCTGCTTACACACTGCACAGCAGCATAATGGATGGGATGCTGAAGAAAGGTACAGATAAGCCCTTTGATGGCCTCCGGGACTGCATTTTCCCAATCACAGCCCTGTGCAGCAGCAGCAAAGTTATCCACTCCACTGAATCGCCACCTCTCAGAGGGAAAATCCTATCATGCTTTCCGTGGCTGCTAATTGCTCAGCCTCTCCCTCAACTACCCCCAACCACACGGCTAATGGGGAGGGCAGAGGCAGGTTTAGGTGAGGAGCCTCTACCTGCTGTTGAGACCAAAATGAGCTTCACAGAAGCAACGGAGCAGTGATTAACTGATAATACTTTTCGGCAGCGTGAGTTGGATTTGAACCAGCCATCTACCGGCAGAGCCTCCGACTCCCCACGAGACTCAGAGATATTAAAAGACATCAGGAAAGAGTCGAGGCTCTAAGAACGGCCCTGGATTGGGGAAGAGAGCGCAAACCTGTCAAGCATCTCAAAGCAAAACAAAATCTTCCGATGTCGTTTGGCTGCTTTTATCTGTGAATTGTGCTGGATCTGCAGGGGGAGAAAAATAAACCCTACAGGAACGCTTAGCATAGTGGAAAAAAATAATGTTAAATTAAGCTTACAAAAATGTTTCTCTTTCTGAAAATCTTGGCTGGCGATAAATGGCTTGTGCCAAGTTATAAATCAAACGTTGGGTTTCTTTTAACGCTCAGCATCCCCTGATTTATGATGCCATCACAACCTCTCGATTGATTTCTGACTCGGCAATCCATCTTCCTCTATAGGTAGCTGCCCATTATAACGCCTTTCCTGAGCAGCCAGCACGTTTCGCTTCCCAGAAGGGCCTTACAAAGGGGAGGCTTGAGCGGAAAGCCCTTGCTGGGGGAGCTGGGAGGCTGTGGCGGCAGCGGGAAGAGGCCCGGATGCTGTTTATGAAGGAAGAACACTACCCATAGAGCACACACAGACACAGTATGAGGCCCGGGTTCACTGGACATGGAGCTGAGAGCTCTCTGGCACCACACACATGCTCTCGTTAAACAAATGGCCTCAAAGAGGGAGCAGCGCCTCTCCAAAGCACCATTGCTGCACCCAGCCTGGGACTCTGCAGGCACCAAAGGAATTGTGGTACAACTCCAGCCACACCGAGGACATGGCCCCACGCAGACGTCCCCTGATGTGCCCTGCAGGCTGCCCCGTGGAGCTGAGCAAAGTGAGAGCAACCTGGGGGTGCCTTGGCTGCACAGGGACAGCCCCCCCAGCCCAGCAGCACAGCTCAGGGGACACGGAGGGACAAAGGCCTGGCTATGGGACACTAAGAACAAACTACTGAGGTGTTGGAAGGGCTGCAGCCTTCCCAGCACCTATCAGGAATCATTCATGTGAAGGAGATGGAAGGCAGACTGTCCTCACCAGACAGCAGGCGTCACCAGGTTACAACCTGTGGGTTACAACCACGTAAGGTGTTTCTTCGGGAACTGACAGGTTGCTCTCTGTGCACAAACAGCAATAAAGTCTGACAGGGCTGGCCCTATGGGTCAAATGGCAGGAGTCCATGCCTTGGAGGCGAGGGCACTGTGAGGGCTATGTGTCCATCTTGTGCTGTGTGGGGGCATAAAGCTCAGGGCATGGGGTGAAGGCCTCAGCTCATCCCTCAGCCCTCCCACGCTGAGCTCCCGGGCCACCGCTCCTCCTGACCGGTGCTGACCAAAGGCCTACAGAGCACACCTACCACACTGGCTTCCTCTCAGAGCTGTCTTACAGAGCCTGCCTGAACATTTGATTTCTTTTCAGTATCAGTGTTTTCCTTGAAACACGGTTTTCTTACAGAAAGTAACCCCAGGACAGCCCTTCCTTTCTTGTTTCAGATGAATGGAGCCTCCATGCTTCAGCAGGGTTTGGCTCCCAGCAGCAGCCATCCCTCACAGGTAGAAAGAAATTAAACCCTGCAAGCCTGAAGGAACATTCAAGCTTACAGAAACCTCTCACCATACAGGAAAGCCTTTTGCTCTGAAAGCATCCTACTCCTCAACAAGTGTTCCTGCCAGCTTGGCAATGGGAGGACATCAGGGCTTACCTGGACTCAGAGGACAAATGCTGAGACAAACTCCCATGCAATGCAGCAGCATCACTCTCCTCCCCGTTGACTGCCAGCCAGGCGGGAGCTGTACAAGGACTCCCTCCTGCACCCCCACTTGGCTGCAGAGGTCACCCGTCCCTCTGCTCACAGGACCAACCACCTCAGCATCCCAGCCCTCTGCCCCATAGGGCACTCTCTAACTCACCCTTGTCAAAACAAGCCAGACAACCAACGTGCGGCTATTTATTCTGAGCTCTTTGCAACCAAAACAGGTGAGGGTGGTTTTCTGCCAGCAGCAGAGATGGCAGTGAGCAGCTGGGAGCAATCACCTCCAAACCCAGCACAGCTGGAGGCAGGAGGCTGTTAAGGAAGCCCAGGTGCCTCGGAAGTGAGAGACAACAGGATGTACTTTCAGGACATACTTTCCTTCTGTAGGTAGCAAAGATCAACCACTAAAAGTTTCTGCATTGGAGGGGCCCATGGGTTACATCTGTGCCCCAAGCAAGGCACTAGCTCTCAGGGTGAATGTGGAGGGCACAAATGTGGGCTGGAGACCCCTGGAATGCCTCAGTTTACCAGCTGAAGAGCCGTGGCTGGATCAGCCCTGTTATATATCCCTGTCTGAAGCACAGGGTCTCCTCCTATGTAAACATTTTCTTGGGGAATCCAGAAGCCAGCTGCCCACTCAGATGGTGCCTTTTTAACTTCCAAAGATGAATAGGGCTTTTTTATGTCACTATAAAACATTATTTATAGTGGAAAGGGCCTGTGAATGGCGCACGCTGTCACTTCAGTATGTAAATGATGCCAGCTCCGTTCGCTACATCCCATCAATTATTTTCATACACTTTTCTTTGTCTTAATCTGTCAGAGGAAAAGTCACCTTGATGCCTTGAAGTGGTTTTCTGCTACCATTGCCTTTGGTGTGGGACGCTTCTTGGAGGCTCAGCAGGAAGGAGAACGTGGTATTTCCAGTGAATGGGGAGAACCAGTCCTGGTGGCCCTTGGACCTCCACCAACACTCAAGATGAAAAACTGCCTCCCATGAAAAACTGCATGCTACAGGGCTTCTTCAAGGCCATAGGCCCTAAAAACCAGCCCTGACCTAACAGAAAGGGTAGAATGGCAATGTTCATGTGAGCATGGTAAGGAGCCCTCGGCATCACCTGTTAGGATCTCAAACTAAAATTTGCCTTAGCTCACCTCATCCAAGGAAGCTGAGTGCTGCTGGCTCCCACCCTCGTGTCTATTTTAATCCAGGCTCCACTCTCGCTTTTCATTACTTGTCATAAACTGGGTTGGATTGCTCACTTCCCACTTATTCTGGGTGTCTGTCTCCCATTCCCACTTGGCACAAGTGGATCACCTCGTTAGACCTTCAGCTGGTGTAAACCAACTTTCTTGGGGTGGAATAGGCATATAGCAGTTATGGATCTGACCCTGTTACCTGTCCCTCAGATAGCACCTCACAGAGGTTCAATAAAATCTCTCAGAGCTTTTGGAAATGGAGAATTCCCATTACTCTCCCCTGTTGTTATGAGCAGGGCACACTTCCTCAGATGACACAGCCTCATCCACCACTTTCCCCCCACCAGCACGATTTGTAAGCAGCAGCACCCGGGCTCCAGGTACTCTGTCTCTCTTCTGATGCAGAGATTGGAAAAAAAGAAAAATAAAAAAATAAACAAATCAAACCCATAAATCACAAAGCTAGCAAATGAAAATAAATACACTTAACAATATTTCCATGCCGCTTTTTATTATTATTATTTATAATGGTATTACAGAATTTTGTAAAATTAAAGTAAATGTCAAGCAGAATGTAATAATTTTCCTTGGGGTTTGGCACATTTGTGTGCCTGACAGTTTCACATTTTTCTTTATATCTGTGAAGACAGGAGCCTGACAGGGCTATATTTTGTTACCCACTTTGTTCAATTTTGTCATAAATTGGAGAGAACAAAACAGTGAAAATACAGACACCAAATTAATCAAAGAAATTACATTTTAAAGCACTTCTCATACAAACATGTATGAAATAATCACAGCATGCCACGAAAGCGCGGGAAGAAAACCAACATTTCCCCCCCCAACACTCACGTCCTGCCCACAGCAAGGCAGGGACCTCACCCCAGAGCCACGAGCGTTACGCACCGAAGTGCTGCTCCTCGGCTGCTCCTGCCTGGTTCTCTCTCTGCCTTGCAGGCATTTCCCTACCTGCCTCCGGAGCTTATACAGACTTCTGCTGTTCACATCCCTGGCCAATGAGCTGCACACTTGGTGGGTGCCTGGAGTGCACCAGCTAATTTTGGGTGCCAGAGCATGTTGCCACGCTGTGACCTTTTGATGCGTTGTGCTGAAGTCTGCACCTCCATCCTCCGACTCGTGCTGCTGCCAGCACCACCTGCAAACAGCCTGAGCACGCCACCGCTGTGCCCTCATCCTGGGGCCTCTCGGTAGAAGCACTGTAGCTGTTACTGCTGTTTAACGGGACACATTTGCTGCTGCACAGGAAGAAGCACCATGCATAAAGAAATGCAATTTCCATGAGAATGACAAGGAGAAATGCAAAGCGAGTGTTAGGGCTATCCCCAGGCCAATCCTTTCTGCCTGAGTAAATTTGATTTGAATTCCTCTTGAAACACCAGCTCTGCAGCACTTGGACTGTATTGAAAAGGTCACTGGAGGCAATGTCAGACATACTCTCCAGCTGCACTACAAGTGCTCTGATAGAGATTCATAACAACGTATTCCTGCAGCTGGAAATCCAAAGTGACTCTCCGAGGTATCCTCTCCACTTCCACAGCAGCAGCAGGCTATTTCCTTAGTTCCCTGTTACGCCTGCGTTAGTGCCTCTTCTCCCTGCCACCAGGGCTCTGGCTTGGAACCATTTCTTGGAGCTTGTCAGAAGTGGTGAGGATGGTTTGCGGGGTCTTGCAAAGCTGAAATGCATCTCAGCCAGTTGAAAGAGCTGCCTCAGGATCTTGCTTACCTTCTTCTTAACTTGTCTAGGCTCCAGAGGGCTGCTCAGATGTAATGGGCCAGCAGCACTGAATAGTGGCTGAATCAGCTGTCCCCTCGGATCGGGCATACCACCAGCAGCATCCAAAAACCACCTCTGACATGAGCAGAAGTCTTGTTATCTTCTGCTAGAATTACACTTAAGACCTGAAACATAAAACGTTCCCGTTACTCTCCAACTGCTCATTTCGCCCTGCAACTCCATGGCACAAACCCATGCGTTTTCCCCTTCTCCAGCTAAGGACAGGTCCTTTGCTGCTCACCGGGCTGGATGCAGGCAGCGGCTTCTGCCCTGGGCTGCGTCTGCTCTCCCACCCCGTGCAGCAGGGGAGCACAGCACCATGCAGAGCACGGAGCAGCCGAGGCCTCCTGGCGAGCTGCCACGTTCCCTCGCAAATGTGGCAGCAGTTCAGTGGGAGATTAAGGGATTCTTCTACCCAGCTACATACGCCCATCAATATATGGCAAAAATGCATTTTAAGCTTATTTGTGTATTCGTTGCTAAATACCATAATGGTTTCCAGCTGTATAGCAGGAGGGCCCATTCACTGAAATTTTACTGTTGATTTTATTTCATTGTGGGTTGCGTTTTTTTTGCCTTCATTATTGTATTATAAATGTATTTCCTCCCATTTTGCTTGGTGCCCGTGGAATACTTGCCTGACTTCTCCCGTCACACCTGTTTTCTATTATTTGTCATTCATTATTTTAATTCCCCATCTATTGTGCAGAATCTGAAAATCGCCTGATAAACCACATCCTTTACTAAAAGAAAAAAAAAAAAGCCCACGAGAAGGTTTTCATAAGTGAAATTTGTATTTTTCCACACAGTGCAAAATGAAAGTGTCCGGTGAATAACCCCTGATTGTCAGGTGTTCACATTCCCGGTGTCTAAGCCAGGGGATAATTAGCAGACAAACGAAGGTTTACAGCTCTGCAAATATCTCAGAAAGACCATTTGGCTGCTTGATCGGTGGAAGGATATTTTTAAAACTGCCATTTGAGACTCAGCTGTATGGCTAATTAAATGAGAATTTCATAAAAATAATCTGAAAAAAAGTCTCTGTTAATTGGAGAACGATAACGAACAGACTTGCTAAACAGAGGCATAAACGTCAAACAATTGAAGAGGGATAATAAAGTGCCACGTTATCGTGTAATGCCAGGCAGCTTTCCTACTTCTGTTTGAAGTTTAAACTTTTAGCCATTTTTTTTTTTATGAATGGCATCCAAAAATGTGCTTTGCAATCGTAATTTCCAGAGCTTGAATTCGGCACTAGCAATGCATGGCTAACAGTGACTGTCGCATTCACGGCCCCCTCGCGCTGGGGCTCCTCGCGTTCTGTTAACAGCTTTTGTGTTCTGCCATGAACATGATGGGGGAAATGCATTAATATTGTATGGGTGTTATTCAAGCAGGATAGCGGTGTTATTGAATTAGCAATTCTTTGTAATAATACTGACTTCCAGTGCTATATTGTACAGCAAAATACACAGTCAGGAAGGAACTCACAGGCCTGACGGAAGGCTCAAATACAGTTTTGTTAGTGCCGTGCAGCAGTGGGTTCTCATGCACTGCAAGCACACAGGAGCCTCGTGCTGCACCTTCCTTCCCCTCGGCTACTCAGATGAGGGCTGATGGTGCATGGGCAGGGGCAGACTCAGCCTGTGCAGGTCTGCTGGGAGCACTGATGGGTTGCTCATCCTTGGCCACTGCACACTGGGATGAAGATGTCATCCTAACCTGCTTCTTGATCCTGTGCTAGCAAAAGGATGTGACTACTGATCTCTGCTCTGCCTTGCTCCTTCCCTGTCCCTTGGCACCGTGTCACAGGCACACAGCAGATGGCACAGAATTGCATGGAGAGGTTTGCAGGAAAACCTCCTTTACACCAACGTAGAAACCTCACCTCTGTCTGCCTCCCGCAATGTGAAATTTGCCATGCTGCCTTCACCCTGATGCAGCCCAAACTGAGCCAGATCATGAAGCACAGACACAAAGCACCTCTTGGATATGTCACATCCCCACATCCCTTCTGTGGAGGAGAAAAAACCAAACCAAACCAAAACAAAAAACCTTTGTGAAACCTCAGTGTAATGAGAATTGACTGCCCTCCATGAGAAATATCGATTAATTACTCTGCAGTGGAAAAAAGGCAACAGTGATGATACACATTTTCCAACTGCAGCACAAACAATTGCTTTTGAGGCAGAGAGAGCCTGGGCTGAGAAATCTAGTGAAATGAAGTCATCTCCAGGATGGAGACAGCAGCCAGGTTTACTGGAGTGCAGAAAAACAGCATGAGAAATTTTGGCCAAAGAGACTTTCTTCTAACAGTGTTTGCAGCAGGATCATCTCCTGTGCTTTTGGCTCAAGCTCAGTTTGGGATTTTTGAGAAGAATTTCTTTATGGAAATGTGTACTTAAGCATCTGCCTTGGTACACAGATCTGTTGAATCTCAGCAGCCTGAAGTACTCTCTGGGGATCCAGCCCTAAAGCTTCTGGTTGTTGCTGTGCTGGTCAAAGTGCCCTGGCCATGCCAGTCCTGCGTCATCTCCCTGATTACTGACCACAACAGAGCCACTGGCCATGGCAGTCTGAACTGCTCTGGAAATGGAAAAAAATCACTGGAAAATGGTAATTGTAAAAAGAAAACTCTAATTTGCCATGGCTGGACTGATACCTACACCACCACAAGATTGGGCATCCAAACGAAGGAGTCAGCTCCCCATCTGCTCCAGCTGTGCTGCTCCCTGTAAGCTGCAAGGTGCCCCAAGAAGGGAAAACACCAAAGATGTCTTCTGCTGAGCTGCTGTTCTCATTGGCACCTGCAGGACAGGACTTACCATGGGACCTTTTTCAGCCATTAAATTCTTTTCCTTGAATTGCATCCAGACCTTTGCTTATTGCTCAGTCCCCACTGCGAGAGCCCCAGGCTCGGTTCCTTTCTCTGAAAGGTTTTGGGTGACCTCAGTTGTGTCACTGCATCCGTCACCCACAGCAGTTGACTGTAGTGCTGTGAATAGAAACACATTATGGGTGGTAAAAAGCCTGATAATTGGATAAAAGCCATAACAGTACAGAATATAGATAGAAATAAGATTCCCACATGCATTCAGGCACCTGGTTCGTTCTCTCCAGGGATGGATTGTGTAGGGTTGTGCAGGTGATTTATTGGACAAGCTGATTCTTAGCTGCATTTTCAGTCCCTAGTGCCACAGGTAGTGGCTGCTCCTCAGGAAGATGGAATTGCAAGGAATATGCTAAAAATAATGCACGTATTTATGTACCACACACACAAGGCAAGGAGGAAACCTGCACTGCTAATAATTTTTAAAAGTTGTAAATTAATGTTATTACTACATATGTTCAAGCACATTAGCACGCAGGCCCTTGCCTATTAGCACACAAAATGTGCCGTGCTTCACGCTCACCCAGGCTGCTGCCAGGCTGGCGAGGTAGCGGCTGGCTGAAGTCTGTCTGTCCGTCCTGCTGTCCTCCTGTCTGGGTGGGCCCGCGGTGCCCAGACCGAAGGCACTACAGTAATGGAACCCTTCCCTCCCAGTTTCCCTGCTGTCAAGTTTGGAGCTGGATTTGACTAGGCAAGGAGACAACTGGTTTAACCCTTCTCCAACACCAGGTCCTCCTCCAGGACCGGGAGTTTTGGCCATCATCCCCTACAAATAACTCGTGGACAGGCTATGGCCAGGTCATAGTGAAGTGGTTTAGGACATGAGTTTTTATGACATTTCTATACCACCAAGAGCTTTACTGTAGGCAGAAGTATGTGGGCACTGCTGGCAGAAACACAGTCAGTGTGTGCCCAGACCCTCACTTCCATGAGTGATGGGACTTCTGAAGCCTGGCTTCTGGCACTTCTGCCACTGGTGGGTCCTCTGATGCCTCACAAAAGGCTTACGGGTATTCTGGAGTCCAGCTCCATGCCCTGGTTTCAAGAAAAACTCTGGTTTAGCCCTGTGTGTGAACAACCTGATGCTAACAAAAGCATCTTCACTACCAGTATCACTATGTCTGCATCCCAGTCACAGTGTATTTACTGGAAGTACATACTGGGATAAATACACGTATGTACAACTACTGGTAAAGCATGTCCTCCTCTCTTCCCCCTGAAAGATCTGTATTTGTACGCACATTGAAAAACCAAGAAACTCTGAAGCATCTTCTCTTTACATCTGGAAGAGCTTTGAGCTGCCCTCCCTCAGCCCAGCAAGGAAAGGGCTGGAAGGTGAGAGGTCTGCCTTGGATGCGGACAAAACGCAAGACACCAACTCCAAGAAGGGTGCCCTCTGTGAGCCCTGCCTGAGGCCGGGGAGCTGTGACCAGGAACCACGTGGGCTCTGGCACATCGACCAGTCACTCCAGTAGAAGTGAGATCCCAACTGGGCTGGTTCAGAGGGGCGGGGATGGGTCTGATGTGACCAACTGGAGCATGAGAGCAAAGGTGCTGAATGAGCTGTCAAAGACTTTCCTAGCCCAGGGCAAGAACAACAGGCAGGGACGGATGAGAGGTTATTTACAGTACTGTATGCCCAATATTTTCCTTTCTATAGTCTGCTGCACTCAGGCAGCTTTATTTTTAAGTGGTGCATGGTGATTCCAGGCACAAACCACATCAGCAATTAATTGGATTTGTGGGCCTAACTTCCACGCACCCCTTTGAAACGTTCCCTCAGGAGATCATAAAAGACTGGGACTGAGCAAAGTAGTAAGAGGAAGGTATAATGTGGAGAGGACCCCTTTGTTAATCCTGTTCTGCCTATCTTTCATTATCACACCTTATTATGACATCCTATAGATTTGCTGCTTCGGCTCTGCTGGTGAGAGGCAAATGATGTCTTAATGAATGATGGTGCCTCGAGCTGATAACGGACTGCCCCTCTCTCCACTGAAAAGAGATTGTGTTAGGCACAGTATGTCCAACTGCACTTAACATAATTGGATGAAACTTGTAATAGTTTGTTCACTCCAGGTGGGTACAAAAGTCACGGCAAAAAATCCCAATGATAAAATATCAATTGCTGTCTCTTGCTTAAGGGTGTAATTGTGGTTAATGGCACTTGCAGAGCAGCGCATCTAGGATGGCAGATAACGTGAGGAAGGACTCACCCTGGCAGCTAAAGCACAACGCAGAGGCATCTTCAGCAGAAAGCCACCGAGGCAGCAGGCTGACCTGGGGCCAGAGCAGGCAGTGTGTGTCAAGACACTGAAATTACACCGCAGATGGTCTGGGCTACGCAGCATTTACCTTTCCTGTGCTTAGAGGATACCCAGTCCTGGTGCACTCCTCTTCCTGCTGCTCCCACGCACAAACCACCCAGGAGGACAGCGATGTCGGTGCCCGTACCAGATGGGAGCTTTTCACCCCACCTGCCTCAGCCGCCACATTTTAGAACATTTTCTCAAGCCATTACTTTTATCCTCTGAATGATTACTTCATTTAGCACATACATCAGCATGAAAATACCCAATATTAGCTCATTTAAGTTCATGTTCAATGATGGATTAATCGTTTCTGTTTTCTGGAGCAAAGCCCAGTCCATTTCATCTAAGGACCAAGAAGAAATGTCTCTTGAACATCTGAGACATCTGCTGTGCTCTGCATATCTACTTGCCACCCACCTCCCCCCCCCCCAAAAAAAACCAAAACAACAACAAATGAATGATTAAAAAAAAAAGAAAGGAAAAGCTATAGATCATACCTGTTTTTTCCTGCTTTCAGAGCAGGTATAAAGGAAGAATACCAACCATACAGTTGTACAGTCAGCATAAGCCTGTGTCGCCTTTGACTTTTCAGATGGCACATCACGTTGCAGTGGCTACTGCTTTCCATGGAACTATGCTGCATCATGGGCTACACAGGGAAGTGCAGAGAGCTGAACAAGTCCTTAACGGACAAGCACAGTGACAGCAGACACCAAAGTCAGCTCTGACCAAGATGACGGAATCTTTATGCTAAACGTTACGGCCAAAATAAAAGGCGGAGGTGAGGGAGCAAAGTGAGGTGCTCAAGGGCTCCTGTACCCCAGAAGTAACAGAGACGTCAGTGAGTCACGCAGTGAGAAACTGATGGGAGGAAACCTCCCTGTCTGTCATCCTGGTGGGCAGCAGACTCATGGCAGGAATGCTGAGGCTGAGTCTATAGAGGGGACCAAAACTGGAAGGCACTGCTCAGCCAAAACCACCCTGGCTCCAGACACTTTTTCTTGGCCTCTCCTCTATGGAAGTCATCCTTGACAGAGCCTGTTTTCTTTGAATTCTGAGTAGCAGGCTCCGAAAATGCTTTTTCTCCTTCTAAAAGGCAGTGTGCCCTGGTGGAAATGGGACCTGGATTTCAGAGTGCCACGTCTGTCACTGCTCTGGGCTTTGCTCACATCGTTCATCTCAGCCCTCGGGTTTGGTCCTTTTAACCCAAATCACCATGCCCAGACATGGTGCGAGCACCAAAGCAGCCCTAGTGTCGCTGGGACCTTCAGGTCCCCCTGCTCTGCGCTGATACAACAGCACAGGGTGTAACTGTGATTAACTGGGTTTGTCCATCTGCCTTTCAGTGATCCCTAAAACATCACAGGGTTTGGAATACCTGGTGAAGAAAGGACAAAGGGAACCGGGGATGGGAGCTGAGAAGCTCTCAAACGAAGAGAGTCACTTTGTTATTGAGATCTCTACGTCTTGCCTGCCTCTTGGCACCAGAAGAAAACCCCTCTGTTTGTTTGGTCACAGACCAAGAATGCCTCTGTCTTTTTGCATTGTGAAAAAAAAAAACACGGAACAAGAAAATCGTGCTGAAACATTTCAGACAATCTCCTTTATCCTGTGCTCAGCAATTACTCTTATTGTCAGCAGGAGTAAAGAAGCATGTACCATTTGAAAGTATTTAGAACTGACTGTGTGTTTTCAAAACACAGGATCTTTCAAGGGACTACTCTCTTCTCATTTGGTGACACAGGCAATTAAGTTTTTAAGAGGTTTTCCACAGCATTAGCAGACTATATGATATTCTTGAAGGCGTCTTTATAGCATCCTAAAGACAAATTGCTTGCATCCTTTCTTGGAAAATAAAAAGCTAAATTCCAGTCCTGGAAACTGACCAAGCTCCATTTTATGTGAAATCCAAGCTGGCTGGCTGTGCCTTGCTGCTGCTCCACCATCTACAGTGCAGCAGTGGCAATAATTTGCCACCAAAACTATAATTTGCTCCCCAAAACTGATGCCCCCCTTACAGGAAAGGGAAGGCTTGGTTTTGCCCTTTCTGCTTTGCCCTGTCTCCGGAAAGGGTGTCAGGGCCAGGAGAGGCCCTCTCATTCAGCTACAGCTCCGAGGAATGCAGAAATCAGTAAAAAGAAGCAAGGAAGAGCCCATCCTTGGGATTGGCCCTCATCTGTTCTAGAAGAATATTTCTATTAAGCTGCAGCCATCCTTTCCGGCTGTAATGTATTTCCTCATTACTGTAAACACTCACATGGCATTTGTGATCCAGCCGGAATGACATTGCACAAAGTTGGGTAATGAAATCGCCTCTGATCTCACAAAGCGCAAGGCTCAAGACAAATAAAGTCTGTAAACAGTTCTGCACTTCAGGATGTTTTATGAGCTGGACCATCGTTTACTTAGGGCTAAACCTAAAGAAGTTCATTTCATCTCTTGGAAAAGGCACTGTGCCTGCAGGAGGCTTTGTTTCTCGGGGGGTATTGGCACGGTTACTACAATCAAACTTTCAACTACCTTTTTCCCATTGCTGCTCACAAGTCCATGTCATTCACTCCACGTTTCCCTCTCTCAGCAATACTTCAGTGATATTTAGAAATGTATATAAATGTCAGCAAGCCTGCAAAAGCCCAAAGGGCTCTGCAGGCACGGGTAGGTACGGAGAGCCCTGGGACTGTGTTACACTGGAAGCCAAGTGCAGGGGAAGGGACCCAGCGCTCTCCTCCTGGGGTTTCTTGGGTGCTGGAGAGGGCTCCTCAGGGGAGCCTGGCACCAGTGGTGGCCAGTAATTGGTTGTGAGTGATGGCATCTCTCACCGTTATCTCCAGCAGTACTGATCTGATGTGTACAGGTGAAGGGTACAGCTGTGCAGCAGACGGACAGCTCTTGTTTGAAGCCTCCGTGTTGCAGTGGGAACCAGAGAGGGGACATATGTGGGAAGTGATGATGCCATGAGTGGGATTCCTTTCCATTCAGCTTCTGAGATGTCACACATTGGGCTGTGCTCCAGCTGAGGCCAAAAAGCCTTTTGCTCACTACACGAAGGCACATGGCTTTGTGTAGTTGCTTTTCCTATTAAAAGAAAAAGACTGGCACAGCACCAAAGCGAACCTCCTGTCCTGCAGGAATTCCCAGGGGCTGCTGTGCCCTGTGCTCAGAGCAGGGCTGGCTCATCAGCCCTGTGCGGCAAGGGAGACTGAAAGTCTCACTGCATCCGAACGTGCAGTCGTGGCAGGGAGAGACGTCACTGCCAGTTCCCCCAGGTCCACGTGTTGGGAGGTTCACGGGGTTGTGGCAGTATTGTCTCCTTTCCTGCTGGCTTTGGGAAGGGCTTTTCAGGAGAGAGCCACTGCTGCATCCTATTATGAAGGGCTGTGCTTGTAACTGCACCTAAGTAAGGACGGTGCCAGCAAGACACATCCTGCAATGCTGATTGAGACCAGCGTCATTTAAAAGTAGGTAGACTCACCTGGTAGATTTAACTGGGGCTGGATTGGGCTTGGAAAGCTTGAATAGTGTCACCCCCAGTGTCACACACAGGTCACTCCAGCCACAGCTAAAAGCATGGCCTCCAGTCCAAGCAGGCCCAGCTTTCCTTGTTGCCTTGTCTGGCTGAGTTTTGAACATCTCCAGGACTGGAGATCTTGCAGCCTTTCTGGGCCCCTGGTCTGGCATCTGACCATCCCCAGGGTGTACGCATTTTCACTACAGCTAGTCAGAATTTCCCATGCTGCAGTTTGTATGTGTTGCTTCTTACCTATGCATCTCCAAGGTCAGTCTGGCTCTGTCTTCTGCATATCCTCCTCTTAAGAGTCATGGACAGCAATCAGATGTCCACTTTGTCTCCTGAAAAAAAACGTTTTTCTCAGCCTTACTGTAGTATGGGAAGCCCAAAATTGGCCATAATACCTCCAGTGCTCAAATAGACGTAGGAACAGCTCTGGGATTCGCATCTGCAGCCCTCGAGTAGCTCCAACTGTGCTGCACTAATTCATCACCTGCCGGCGGGTGTCAGTAGCTCCTGGAATAAAGCAGGAGTTGGAGAACTTTCTCGGCTGGTTCCCCTTTGACAGATTTCAAGCATTCGCTTTTCTCTCATCTGGCTATTTGTAAGGGGTTCACACGTCTATCGCCGCTCCGTTAGAGCTTGTCTTCGCTGCTGGAAAGCTTTATTAGTTCAGGACAGCTAGTGCATATCTACTGTTCAGAGGTAAAACCAGAGTGTAAGACAAGCCACGTTAGTTATACCGTGAGGGAAACTCATTAGAGTCAAGCTCAGCAGCAGACTTAGGCTGACTTTATCTTCCTGATGTCTTTACCTCAGGATAGCATAAGCCTTTGTTACACAGAAAAAGAGGTGGTAATTTCTTGCAAGACACTAAAGGAATCCTCTTACAGATTGTTTTGGGCCAGAT
Organism: Heteronetta atricapilla; assembly: GCA_011075105.1. Classification (NCBI taxonomy): domain Eukaryota; kingdom Metazoa; phylum Chordata; class Aves; order Anseriformes; family Anatidae; genus Heteronetta; species Heteronetta atricapilla. The sequence continues at coordinate 2,463,334 of CM021749.1, forward strand.
CAAAAAATGAGGGGGCTGGAGGATACTGGGAGGAAGAGGGAAGGAGAGGATTCCCCCAGGCAGCTCCAGGAGAGCAAAATACTATTAATTCACAACCTCCCTGGTCTCACCATGAACCCTCTTCTTGGGAAACACCAGAAAAGCCCAAATCCAGTCAGTGAGAGGAAAAAACTCTTTATAGCAAAGCTGGGACAGGTCTTCCTGAGGTTTACGATCAGTTTTTTCTTGGCCCTTGTACATAACAGGGATAAATGTGAATTACCTGATCATAGCAGACTAGGATTTTCCTAAGCCTTTAGTGAAATTAGGTCCCTCCACCTCCTTGAGCAGCAAACCAGAGACACTGGACAGAGAGCAGGCAATGCTGCAAATGGTAACCATTCCTCTGGAAGGGGAAAAAATGGTCTTTTGCAAGTCCGAATGAAAAACATGAAGTCTCCAAATCAGCCATCCTTCTGGAAACCTCTGGCCTCAGAATGCACTTTACCACAGATCTATTCTAATTCCAGGAACAACACGCTGAGCTGGGGCTTAGACCTCGGGCACATTTGCCTTTTGGCTGAAACAGCAAAGATCTTTAGCTGGAAATGCCTGCTGCTGACAGCCCGCGTGATGGCTGCATCCCAAACACTGCTGGCATAGCCGCAGTGGAAAAAATAAAATACATTTCATTCCCCAATGGTCATGCTGTAATGGCATGAAATTAGAAACTCTAATCAATAGCGCTTTACACAGCATGACTCTCATGTCAAAAGAGCCCATGGTTTAAAAAAGAAGAGTCACAAATAAATATGAAAATCAAGGCTGTGAAGCGTCAGTAATGAAGTATAATTCTGTCAAGCAATCTCAACCAGTGATTCTCTTCACAAAACCTTCACTCACCAAATCCTTCCTTCTCCACACCTCTCTGAACTTCCATCTCCAAATAATTTTTGTGTATTTATTTGCCCTTCGCACATGAAATGTCACTGATTTGAATGTGAGTGATGAAATGAGAAGGGAAGGGAAGGGAAGGGAAGGGAAGGGAAGGGAAGGGAAGGGAAGGGAAGGGAAGGGAAGGGAAGGGAAGGGAAGGGAAGGGAAGGGAAGGGAACTGTGGTGCAACCCTTGCTCTGCCTCTGATTATTTTTGAATACTTTTACTTCTTTATTGCTTCAATATAGGGCTTTGGAAAAGTTGCCAGCTTGCAACTGTTCACCTAACCAGGGTACAATGTGAGGACAATGACAGCTTCCTTCTGCAATGTACCACGTTGTCAGGAAGCTTGTACCAATGACATTGGTACAATGCTGACGTGTGTCTGGAGGCCCTCCTTGGCTGGATACCTCCTACACAGAAGCCTCAAAGTTCAGGGAACTGGATTCAAGTCCACCTTTACCTTACTTTCCTACAGAGCACATATAAAATCCATATTATTATTATTATTACTATAGAAGTCTTAGTTATCCTATTTATATCAAGAATTAAAGGCAGACACAGTAGGACCCTTATTTTTTGTTTGTACAGGAGTCACTTTGCCAGAAAAACCAACAGAGAGGTAAAATATTCAAAAATAATAAGCAGACTGCCAAAGAGCATGAAGAACTGACAGCTACAGGGCAATCAGTCTTTCATACAAGTCTTTCGGGAGCTGGTGGCATTTTGTTCAGGGACAGGAATTGGTTTTTCTTCAGCACTTGTTTAAAATCTCCTTTTGCTATGCACTGCTAACATTAGCACAGTTGGCAGGTGGAGAAGAAGTGCCCTGAAAATAGCAAATTCTTGGAGTGTAGATTTTGTTAATTAGACCTTCTTCCTGCACACAGTCCCGGCTCTCCACAGCTCCTGTGGCAGAGAGGCGTAGTGATCAACCAAGCGTTGGATGTTTCCAAGAGGACAGCAGGCAACAGCTGCCTGACTTCAAGACACAGAAATGAACATCCTCCAGAAAGACCTGCCTAATCCAAAGGCACAAAAAACCCTTTCGCAGCCTCACATGATGATCTGCTCAATCTTTGTGAGGGGTGTCCCCAGCAATACCATCCAGTTTCTGGGTCCTTTTCCTGATTTTGCCACTGAACCATGTTGCTTTAGTTCACTGAATTACATGCAGCCTTGTCTTTAGCATACCAACGCATGTTTTTCACATAATCCAATACTGGCTGAGACCTCAATTTGGACAAAGCAACTGTGGCCGGCACACCGAGTCCATCCAGTTGCTCACAAGTCCTTATGGCACTCAGCGAACTGGAGAACGAAGTCTGTTGGGTGGATAACGCAGGCTTGGCTGCTCAGCCAAACGGATCTACAGAGGAGCTACTTTGCTAGGCTGTTTTTCAAATGCAGAGAGATGGGAACCATACTTCTGGGAACCATACTTCAAAGGCACAGCCCTGCTCACCTCGCCCTACACAAGACTTCATAGGAGGCAAGTTTTGTACGAGCCCCTCCATATATTTTCTATGCAGAAGTTGAAGCCTGGGTGGAATCAATAAAAACAAAACCCTCAACCCTTCCCCTCCAGACACGCCGAATATCAAAAAAGAGAGAGGTGTTTTGGAAAGGGCATGCCTACTCATGCTTCATGCTGCTGAGGTTTAGCCAAGCTCTAATCTGCACTGAAACCCCCCAGTTAGCTGCTGCATTTCGGGCTGCCTGAAGCAGGTGCTCACAACCCCCAGCAGAGCCAGGATGCGGAGGGTCAGGCCCTGCGGAGCAGTCCCCCACGCCACATCAGCTCTCTCTCTCTGTTGGAATGGTTGCCTTCCCTTCAGAGCAGTGAGTTACATCATGCCACGTCTGAAAAGTGGGATAAAAGCCAAAACACATCTCTCCCCAGCCCTCAGTAAAAATGGTGACTTGTGCAACACATGCAAAGCTTTAACTTCAGGAACGTCAAGTCACCAAGCACCTGTTACTCAGCATCGCATCAGTCCCTGGGGATGGTGGAGATGTTAAAGGTTATCCTGCTCTCCTGCACACTATACTGGTGAGCACTATTACACACTACCAGGAGACAGTTTTACATGTGGCAAAGAATTTTTGATTCCTCAGATATTATTTTAGATCTGGAAACCCAGCTGTTGAATGCTGCTTTTCAGGTTAAACAAAACTCGCAGCCAACACTCCTTCTCACACTATTAATGAAGATAATCTTGCCCTGTCATTGACTTTTTTTTCCAGAAATAGGAGAGGGTTTTTCAAATCCTTTCAGTTTTGCAAAACGTTATCTCATTGTATTCCTTTCATCTCCTGATGCTGAAAGATGGATCTTTTTCTCTTATGGCTAGATATACTTCTATACAGCAGCAGCAAACCATGAAAGGGAATCAGATTTAAAGAAAGAAAAAAATAATAAAGAATTTGGAGTGTTAACATTTAGTTGGGCTTGTCTGAACTTTGTCAGCATTGAATTCCAACACGATTGACCAGACTGAATGAACATTACACAGAAGAGACAAAATAACAAGCTTTCCGTATGAAGAAGGGCTGCTAGGCAGAGGAAGAGATCACATTCTTCCATATGGCGTTGGCGGATAGGATAAGAAGTTGGAGATCTCAATAGCAGCCTAGAACAGAGGTTGGCTGGATGGGGAAAAAGCTTTCTGTACCAGAACTGGCTGCTGGGATACGCCGTGGGGTATCAGAGTTTAAAGAACAAGGTGGGCAAACATGACAGCGGTGAAGCTGATCTTTCCCTAGAAGAAGACGGCCTGGAAAAGCCCCTGGGGTCCATTCACACTTTCTGGTTTCTAGAAAAAACACACAGATAAACTGCAAGCTACAGAAAAAGGCAGCAGTGTGCCTGAGCAATTCTTCCTCCTGAACTGCAGTGAAGGCACAATTCATAGCCTGTTTTTTCATTTCCACAAATCTTAATTGTTCACATAATAATCGCAGAAGTATTTAATAATACAAAGCATATGGGCCAGATGTTCAACTGGTGTAAATCAATAGCTCGCGAGAAGCTTCAGTGGTGCTGCACTGGCGTAATCATTTGAAGATCTGGTGCTGTGTTCTTAAGGTGGCTCTCAGGATTTTAGTACCTCCTTACTGCTGCCACTAAAACCAAGTCACAGTTTACTGCCCATATACAAATAGCCACCCCCCACCAAACGCTAAGATTCTAAGATAAAAAAACTAAAGCTAAAAATACATTGACTTGAGGTTGCTTAAAAACAATGACTTGACCTCTGTTGGCCATTGTCACAGATTTTAACATGGCCACTTACTTTTCCACTTGATCTTAACCTAACTGATGTAGAGACAGTGTTCCCTAACCAAATGCCCATCCGATGCCTTGTTTTAGTCTCATCAGCCAGTGTGCGAGCTCTGCTTTATTTGCTTCCTGCCATAAGGAAAAAAAAAAAGGAAAAAGAAAAAGCTTTTAATTCACTTCCTCCTGGGAGTTTCTGTGATGCTCATTGATCTACTCCATGAGTACTTCACAAACACTAATGGATCTAGTGAGACTCTCCACTAATCTCCTTCTGCAACTTGGCACCAAACTGCTCACTTCTGATGCTGTCTCCTTTTACAGTTGTTTTTTATTGCTACCTGTTTCAGAGTCACCCCAGGCCTCATTAATTGTTCATCCTTTGTCCCTAGAAAATTTTCCTTTTAATGTTTCCAGTAACATGTTGGATACTGATGTGAAATAGACTTTAATTTGCAGTCTTTCACACTTGCAAAGATACTATTTGAACTGATTGTGGCGTTACCAGTTGCACATGGATACACGTAATTGAGCTGAAAAGCTTTGCAAGACGTGTATTCATTGGACTTCTGATCTCATTTGTTAGAGCGCCCTAGGGAACGGGCAATTTCCACTCCTCAATTTATGAAAACTGGTCATAGTTACTTAAATGGAATAAAATAAATCCTGGGGCATGTGTCCCTCCTGGAAACTGGGTTGACAATTGTGCCCAGAAGAGAATTGAACTGCTCGGTGCCAGGACTGTATCAAGCAAAAAAAAAATATAGCAGAAAGTCAAGGTAAAGTTTTTTTGTGGAGGTTCCCAGGTTAATTTTCATTCTGCTAATGTGACTCCCTGGTTGAGCTTCTTGCAGTTTTCAGTAAATTGTATGGAGACTATGCTAATGAGACTGTCTGCTGTAGTTGAAAATAACCTACCCTTGTGCTAATTATAACTCGGGCCAAGCATTGACCTACTCCACTTCCACAACCGGGGCTAGATCTTCAGCTTTCATCAACACCTGGGTTTTTGGAAGAGCTGCACACCAGCACAGCTGGGCTCTTTTGGCAGCACAGCACAGAGAGAAGGAAGTCCACTGACAACCTGACCCCAGCTGTCTGCCCTTGAAATGCTGGTCCTGAAGCCTGGTCAGGAAATCATCTTTCTTTTCTTCCACATGGCAAGCAACTTACCATTTTTTCCCCTTCCCTTGACAGAAATTTCAGTATCTGTGAATTAAAGTGGTTGCTTCTAGACTCAAGCAACCAAAGTTGAGGTCCCCATTGCCCGTGACTCCCTGTGGACCACAAGCTCATCTAGGTGTCCTGTTCCAGTACCCAGTACAAGGGTGGGGAACTGGGACTGTGCACCCACATGGGACACTGCAGTAAGAACTCAAACTGAAAACCCAACTGGCCTTCATTTAAGAGGGCTGAGAGTACAAGCATCCTTCAAGGAAAGCTTCTGTCATGCTGAACAGCTTCCTACATATCCTTGCTAATGTTCCTTCTTGAAGGATTTTATGCCAGGTACCCTCTGAAGTCAAGCAGCTATGCTGGTACAGGCTTTTTTTTTTTTTCCCAGCTACTGCTATTACAGACAAGCAGACTGAGGAACTGGTCCCCAAAACATCTCTGGTTATGAAGGTAACTGCCAGTTCAGATCAAGCCACAGGAAAGCATTTTTCTTTTACTGACATCATCTACGTGGGGTGAGACTCACCCCTCTGGAGTACATTTGTGCATCCCTTGTACAGGAGTGGAAAAGTGCCCCAACACTGCTGAGTTCTGGGTCGCCCCCGGGACACAAACATCTTTATCATCCAGTCCCAACCTTTCAGAAAAGATCATAGTTTATCTGAGTTGTAGCTAGAAATGGCCTCATCTTCAGTGCTGGTGAACTTTTTTAAAAAATTATTTTTAAGGAGGTTACAAACAAAAAAAGTTTGTTTGCCATTCCTGCCAGTCAGTGCCTGACCCCTGGAGACAAGGTGACATCTCCACTCCGAGTTGGCACAGTAGCAGAGCCATGTGGCCTCCTTCTCTTCCCCTAAAGAGATGATCTATACCCGAAGAACTTGGTCTGAAAGCCGGCCAGGGCCTTGTGTGCTATAGTTCTGCCCTCTTTCTGTTGGTTTGTTCTTCCCGTGCAAGCACCCCATTTCTATCTAACATGCCCAGCAAGAAATGCACAGCGTGACCTTCTGGAGTGCTGAGAATCTGCTTCTTGCTATCACATAGCAGTTGCCACAGCTCTATGAGCAGTTGCCACTGCTGTTTGAGAACACTAGCGTGGATTTATGAGATTATCCTAAATCCATGCCACACATTTCTTAATTATCAGTATTCTTCCCCTGGATGAGAAACATTTGCATAATTTCCCAGCAGTAGAAAGCAGCAAAATCAAAACAATAAACGAAAAGATGCACCAATTCATCACTGAACCGTATGTGCATTTGCTGGCATTGTTCATTTTCTTGCATATCTAATAGAGACACCAAGGAAGAGCAGATCGTCAGTTTGGCTTACACAGAACCCCGCCGACTAGCGATAGCTGAAGTGCTGGCCCCACGTTAGTGTGTTTATTCCATGAGTTTTTCATGGAGCCCAGATAGTTTTGGCACAGAATACCAATTCAGACGGTGATCCTGCAAATATTTAAGCAGTGAATATTGTTGCTGCTACAGGCAGAGTTGTTGGCACCAGTGAGACAGCTCACAGCAGTGGAGTGAGCCAGGGGATAGAGAATTTTTTAATCTAAGGTCTTACAGAGCAAATACATTCACCATTTGTTTTTTAACGATACAAGAATGCATATCACAGTCAGCACATTCCCCAAGCACAAGCAACGGAAAAGTGCTAGTGACAGGCTCCTGAGTTTAACAGAAGAGGAAACAAGCGATGGGATTTGCACCAGGACTCAGATGACTTCAACTTGGGTTTAATCCTCCACCAGACTTGTACTGTGGTGTCCTGTGGGGCGCACACATTCTGCTCTGCCACGGAGCTCCCTGGGAGGTGGCTGGTGGTGAGCAGCCTGTGCTGTTCTCAGCCACGCTACCTGGAGACAGATCTCCAGCCATGACTTCAAGGGTCCTTCTGATGGCCACATTTGCAAATGGGAATTAGGAACCTAAACACTTATGGGCTTTAATCCAGGATCATTTCATTGCTTCCTATTAAATGACTATGACTGTAAACCACTTTTTTATCACTCTTCAGCCAGTCCAGCTGCCCATGTGAAAAATAAAGACTTTTTTTTGACCCTGTCTTGTCTATGTTTGTGAATGGTTCAAATAGTTGCTATCCTAGCACCATATAACTCAAAACACCATTGCTCCAGTGATGTATTTTGAAGGGAGACCATTCTCAATGCTGTACTATATCAGGGGAACGACAGGTTCTTGTAGTGTACATCAGCAGGAAAATGACACTCAGCTTTTGTGGTTTAAGGGCTCCCAGATCCATCACGGAAAGTGCTGTCTTATCTCAGGAGTCTGAGGGCAGGCACAAGGTGTTTTTGTCAAAATAAAACAGAAAACCTGGGTGGACTTTGCATCTGACACTGTCCCAGGATGACAACGATGGACAGGGAGCCATAGGAACACCTTATGGTAGGTAGGGATTGTGTTTCCTCATCACTTCATTTCAACCCAAAGCGTGTTCCTAAAGCCATCCTTGCAGGATTTAACCTTTTGCTTAATTTTTACCATATGCATGAATCCCATGGACTTTTAGTGGATTTGCGTGCGTTTAATTTTAAGCATGTTTGTTGCCCCAATACTTAGGGATGGTAATCTAGATTTTATAATGCTGAGCTTAGTTCTGTACATTCAGAAGAAAAGGAAATAGGGAAGTAATTCAGTAAAGAGCAGCAAAGAGGAAAGACTGATTTGTGAAGAAAGGACAAGTGGTAACTACTTGATATTTTTCATATCCCACTGATATCAGAGCAGCTAACTGCAGCACACATTAAACATACCAGAGGTGTAGAGTTGTAGAAGCTCCACCAGTCCCTTAAGAGCAAGTGAAAGCACAGCTTGTGACAAAGTGCAAAGGAGGAGCTGCAAGAGGACCTGTACCTTTGTAAGGTCCTGAAGTGGACGTGAGACAGAGATGACCCCAGTGAGATGTCCAGGGTTTACACACCAAAAGATGTAGATTTCTGAGGACATGATGAAGGCATTGTAGGGTTACTCCATATCCTTAAAGGCAGATTTCCTGTTTTAGAGCATCATGATGAGTGGAGTAAGCATGGCAGAGTTATAATTTACCCAAGTTGGAAAAGGAGCCCTGGCCAGAGCTGGAAGTCCTCATTCCTAATTTCATCTTTCAACTACTAGGTCAGGCTTTCTTTCATAGATTTGAAGCCTGACACAGGCTCCCATGCTATGCTATATATAATATGATCACTACATTCAACAGGTTGCTATAAATTAAGTATCAATAATAAATTAACAGGCTACACTATCTTTTTTCAGCAAAGTATACTTCCTTAAAATACACCAGCAGCATCAAATGTAACTAGATTTAATTTCATGCTGAAGAGTCTGTGAATATTCATTTTAAAATAGTCACCAAGAGCCTAATTTTAATTTGTGTGATGTTTCTGCTAATACCAATGCCTACTTAAAATATCCGTTAAAAAGCCTTAAGAATATTAACAGGGAATTCTTACAGAAATGCACTAGAGTTTTATGTTTTGAATTACCATTACAGGCTTTTTGGTTTAACTCACGTTAAACAGATTTCATTATTAACAAGAATGTGTGCAAATTAAAACAAGCCCATTAGAATCTAAAATTCCATGCTAAAACGATTAGGGACATTTGAGTTATTCTTTTCTGAAGGAATAAATGTAATAAAGAGTGATAGGGAGTAAAAACCAATATTACAAATGCACACAAAATCAACAGTGGTTAGACAATGGTGAGGAGCTTTTGATGTATTTCTGAATAACCTGCTCTACACAAGGAAGCAGCTTGCTCACGACTTTGTTCCCTACAACATTGACACTGCATTTATTAAGTTTTTGTCATAGATCTGCAACTGCCTGTAGGGTGCTTCCATTTCTGGGATGTCCCCACAGGCACCAGCTCTGGATGTCCCCACAGGCAGTTCTGTTTAGCAGGCTTGGAGGCCTCAGAAACACTGGCCAAAGGCCATGGTGGGTCTCACTTCACCCTTCCCTCTGCTTACTACTCGCCAGAAACCTGGCTACTGAGGATAGATGTGAAGGTGTCGATTTGAGCCTTTACTGTGATCCAGCACAAGGCTGGCTCTGTGACAGGCTATGCACAGGGCTTGACTTGGTGCTCACGTCTGGGTTTCAACCTGCACAACAGAAATCGGACTGCTCAGCAGCTTGTCAGAGCCAGGCTCACTGCGTGCACCTCACAGCCTCGGGCTGGGCCTCTGGAAGGACGTCTTTGCTCCAGCACTGAAATACAGACAGGGTGAAGTTCATGCTAAGGTTTAAGGGGCAGTTAAGTGACTTCACACAGAATTGAGGCCCTGGAAAACGTACTTTTTCTTCATCTGCTTTCAGAGGCTTTGGCTCCCAGCTCCTCTATTGATCTCCTCTTCTAAATAACCCTCAGTTCAATACAGTCATCAATGAAAAGTCTGCTACTCTAATAAATCACATGAATATTTACACTGCCTTGTGTAAAATACATCTTTTGACATATTGGGTGCTTTATGTCCCTGTTCCCTGTCTCGTTATTTCTGTCCTTCTCTTTACCTATTGCTGGGGTGGCAGGGGGGACACTGACCCTTTCCTCAGCTCCAGTGAGCTGCAGTGAATTATCTGTGTTAAAACTCTCTTCTGTCAAGCTGCCAAATCTTTTGCATTAATCCTGAAAATTACAATTAATGAGTGCTAAGAGGATCTTTCCACCTTTGTGTATGGCTCTATTCAGTTGTAATGATCCCTGCTTCTCTGCCAGCATCTGGAAGCCTCTTGTGGTCATGGCTTTTGGCTCTCACGCAGGGCAATGTACTTGCAGGAGGCAGTTTTGCTGGTGGCAGCAGGGTTTCTGCCTTTTCTTGATTGATATCCTGTCCTCAAAGATGGTCTTCACTGATGACTGGGGAGATTTATGTTAATGGGAGCCCATGACCACCAGAGCGTGGAATGTTCCCCCTGTGCAAAACATCACATCGTCATTTCAGGCATTTTGAAGTCATTATTGCTGTGATCTGCTATGAGGTGAAGCACAGGGCTGGGAATCGGGTTGTCACAGGTCTACAGCCCCACTTTGACAAGGACTTGAAATAGCCTTAGGCTCTGGGAATCAATTTCCCAAACTTTTAATGTGTCTACCAAGATTTAGTTCCCTGGGGACTACCAAAGGAAAAATACATATTTTTAGTTATTAAGAACCAGAATTCAGAATCTCATTGACATGAAAATAAATCACCTTTAAGTATAAACTAGAGATCCCTAAATCAGGCATGAATTAGTTAATCCCCTGCCTGTGCATACTGAACCACTTGCAATTTCTAAGATTTGGAAGGAGATCTGTTAATTTTTGTTTAAGCACAGACTGGTTGCCATTTTCTCATGACAATCCTGCTCCCACTTTGAGCTGCTGAGTGGCTCCAGGAAGGGTTTCTGTTTTTGTTGTTGTTGCTGTTTTGTTTTTGTTTTGTTTTGTTTTCTCTACATGAGCAGCAAGAAGCTGGATGGGTGTGCAACCCGTAAGCAGTAACTAAGTTATGTTACCATTGGCAGTCACTGACTCTGTTTAATTCAGCACTCAGACAGAAGCTAAAGCACCTCCTACAACTCAATGGGTTGCTAAGCCTTGTGCTCCTACTTTCACAAACCTGTTCATTGACATTTCCTCTTCAGGACTATTTATCTGACACACACAATCCTTTTTTATTTTTTTTTCCTCTGTGTGTTCACTTGACTCTAGTATGAGTTTATACAAGCCACTTCACGATGAATAGAGCATTTGTGCATTTCCAGTTTTTCTGTCCCAGAAATAACCCTGCAGAAATCACTAGAATTACAGTAAGGGAAAAAGGCAAGGGATGTCACTGGAGGAACAAGCCTTCTTTCTTTATTTCCTTAGAGAGGAAATGTTAGATAACTGCTTCCCTGAATTAATAATTTCTACTCTCTTCAGTGGAGTTATTTCCCATTTGAACCAGTAATGAATTTAACCTGCAATTCCTATGTTTAATCTATAAATCCAGCTAGTAGTAGCTCCATGAAGTAAAGCACTTTCTCACTTTTAAATGTCAGAGGATGCAAACAGAATGAGAAGGTTGGAGTAGCCCAAGTATGTACCACCCCTGAGCAGACACCTCTCTGAATTACCTCTGTCTGTACAGGCAGGTACCTACAGATGGACAGGGATCTGCGTGGGACAGGGTTAACAGGATTAGCTAGGCAATTGGCAATGCAGAGCTGGTCAGAAGTGCATGTCCTCATACTATGCATTCACACAATTTCAAGCACTTAATGGACTTCTCATCTCAGCTGGGGACTAGAGCTGCTGCTGTCACATAAAACTGTAACGATTTCAAGGCAAAGGGAGACATTTCACAGCAGTTATTGCTGACATTAGAAATGTCAGGTATGTCCATACACCACATGCAGTGCTGCGCACAGCCCTCTGACGACTCTGCTACCAAAAGCTCTACAGCAGTGCTGGCCCAGTGCTCTGCCTGAGCACGACAGCGCTCAGCTGTGTCTGCACCACCACACCACTGCCCAGAACAGCTTAGGTACAGATTGGCCACGTCCTGCTGTGTGTCGCGGGTGCTTACAGACCTACCCGGCCCTATTCTATCCCAAATCTTGTACAGGTAAGGTGGTCTTTGGTTAGAAGATGTCCATTGTCAGGCCAGTGAACCTTCCTGTTTGAACCATGAGTAATGCCTTCAGAGCTCCCGGTTTACCTGAAGCAGAGGTCTTTGTTGGCATTTGGCATCAGTGAGATCCCATTAGTAACGTCATCTGTGGTGGTCACAAATACATGCTAAAAGAGCTGAATGGTTATAGAGAAGTGTGGGAATAGCAGTATTCTAAGAGGTTTGCTTTCCAAAGACTTAAATACCAGGTCTGCATGGGAAATAGGTGGGATGGTGTACAAACAAACCATGTGGGTTTGGGGAAGAGGCAGGAAAGAAAGCAGCAGTATCTTACCCATACAAAGGTAGTGGGGCTCATCTCAAAGAAATCCTGCCACTGTAAGATGTGTGTTGTGCAACTTCATCTCAGCGACACAGCCTTTCTTGGGTGGAGATCTCAGGTGTGCAGTGGCTTTGTTGAGCACTGTAGGCCAGATGAGAAGAGGTAGAGAACACAACATCCATTTGAAGCTGCTGCACCCTTGCAAGAGTTTCAGGATTCGGCCAGCAGCTCATGAATGCAAGAAGTGGTACAGCTATGGGATACAGTGAGACCACAAGGTGGGTGATGGATTTAACACATTCTTTGATGCAAGAGATCCCCTCAATACTCATCACTGTTGCCTAGTATCAGGAGGATCACAGTGCTGTCTGTAAGATCACCCCCTAGCTCGTGGCACTAACTGTGTGGGTTGGTGATAATTCTTCCTCTGACAGGGCAAAATTGACTCCTTCCTTGAACACACTGGAAAGATACTTGTGGATGGAGATGATGCTGGGATAGTGGTGCTAATAAAATCAGCAGAGAAGGAGCATTTAGCAGCTAGGAAGGCAAAGAAGCAGTTTTTTCAGGAACACACAGGCTCCTGCTTTGATGTTGCATTCAAGCCAAAGCAAGGGCATGTTTTAAATTCCCAATAATTCAAGTTTCTTTTTAAGTTCCCAAGCCTGGCTGAGCTCTTAAAGACAAGAGAAGATCTTGCTCCTGGGGTTGGCTTTCCCAGGCAATCACAGCTTTGCTCAGAATACTATTTAAATACCAATTATTGTAATTCTCGGCAGAAATATTACAGGCATTCAGATTTTTTTTTCTTAACAGCCAAAGGGAGACATTTCCAGCATCTATCAAACCTCTTTTATTTTAATCCACATTAAAATTTCTTTCCAGAAGGACTGGGCAATAGAGCATAATTTATCATTACAGTTGAAAGATTTGTCATGGCAGAGCCCGTTGTCTCATGCAACCCAACCTGTCTGGTGTAACCTTTTGGGGGCAAAGAGCACTGGCTGGAGAGCAAAGGGTATTGAAGCTAACAAGTCAGGGAGATTAGATAGGCGTGAAGCAGCAGAAGCAGTACCTCATGCTTCCCTGCAGGGAGCAAATCCCCCCTCTCCTGCACTGTGGAGAACATTCCCAAATCTTTCTCTGATTTTGTCCTGGAAGCCAGCAGGCAGGGCGCAGCTTGAGACACAGCTGGCAGTGAGCAAGAAGTTGCACCAGTGAAAAACTCCTGCGTGACAGCAGAGCACTGCTCGCTGATGGTCACCCTTCCTGCAGGCCTTGGCAGCCCTCCTGCTCACCCCGACCGAGAGGAGAACAGAATTAGTTGGTACCTTTGCTATTCAGATGTGGGATCTTAACAGACATCTTCAGGAGGGTGATTAGGTCTCCTGCTGCCAAGAGCCATCATGCTGCACGACAGGACTGCTCCAAAGCTGTCATTTTTATTTCTCTTTAACAGTTCCTGTCAAATCAGGGTAATTGCAATGAATGTCCTGGCATGAACATCGAGTCAGGGGTTCTGCAACAAAAGTTTTAGTTCCCTTATTAATGGCCAGTGCTAGGAAAAAGAGAAAAGTAGATACTAGAGAAGAGCTGCCATGTTATAGATACTCACTTGTGGCTCGCTGCTCAGTCCAGGTGACGCCTTGCTAACGGGGCAGGACAGAACAAACAGGGGACAGCGAAGGGGTCTCTTTGGCTCCTTGTACACAGGCCCAAGGAGCTGCTGGCTTCCCACCCCAGCGTGACCCAGGTGTCCTAAGAAAACAAGGTTTGTGACGTTGAGTCTTACATCTAGCCTGTTTTCACTGCCTCTTCCCCCAAAGACTTTGAGCCAGGCACCTGATTTCAACCATAGCTGGCAGGGAGGCAAGGCTTAAATATAAAGCTCCTGTGGGTTTGGGGGAAGCAGGGTGATGGTGAGACCCCCCATGTTTCAGCCCTGCAAGGGAAAGCAGCAGTGTGAGGGTGCCCAGTGTGTAGGACAGGGAGTGTGTAGAGCTGGAGTGGAGCTGAGCACAGGGAGCACTGGTCTTAGGAGGGAAAGGGCTTCCAGGCACTGTACTGTCATCCTGGGTAATCACAACAGTGTTGGGGAGAGCAGGGAACACAAATTTCTTGCTAATGCAATAACTTGCTATACTAACAGTGGTCAAAACTGGTGAATGGTAATCCTGCTCCTGTGGAGCCTGAAACCCCATGGGCAACCCCCCACAGTGCCAGGGAGCTGGTGCCCAAACCCCCAGCACATCCCAAGACAGCAGAATCTATAGCTCAAGTTAAGCTAAAAGCTGTCTCCTTTCCTTCCTCTTCTTTCTTCAGCTGCACCCATTGTAAACCAAGCACAGCTGTGGTTCTGGCCCTCAGACTGTATAGGAGCTATAGCAAAGTGTTTAATGTATTCTTAGCTTTAAAAATACTATTCATCAGCTGCAATCAAAAGAGAGAGCCAGCATCATGTTGCCAGCCAAATTAATCACAGCTCCCCCATTCCCCCCTCCACACACAGTCACGTTGTGTGCAGCAGTGGTGGTCTCGAGACCACAGTTTAGCAGACACTGGAAAAGGCCAAGGTGGTAAATGTAAATCCTGGCTGCTCTTAATCATGTTCGTAATGACCATATCATCAATCATAGGCCTTCTCAAGTGCTCAGCAACCACAGCCCAAGGGTATATTTTTCAAAGAATCCAATTCAGTGAGGTCTCTCAAAAAGCTGGGTCACCATTATTCCCACTCACGCAGGAGGAGGATTGCTTTTGACTGTCTGGCACTGACAGTGCAAGTAAACTGAGCATCTCTCCCAAAAGTCTGCATGCAAAGAGTAAAGTCAGTCAAATTTATGCAACACAACATTTCAATGGGCTTTAGAAGAAAACAAGCTGAAGAAAAACAAAAGATGCCAATTGAACAAATTGGGAAAAACTGCATTTCTGTCATTTCACTGCTCTCAGTATTTCTCACTGGGGACACGGTCAAAACACTTAAAAAAAAAAAAAAAAAAAAAAAAAAAAAAAAAAAAGCAGGCTTTCAGACTTCCTAAAAATGTTGGAATGTTGAGAAATAATGAGTATTTTAGTGGTTACAGATTTCTCCTACAGACCTCTGAAGGACTCAGGCCCTGGCTAGACAGAGGACATGGAGATCCTTATGTGAAACAAGCCACACACAAGTAATACACAGGTGATAAACATCTTGAATTCCCAGAAGTGTTACAAAACAAGCCACATGCTAGTCACCAAACCTGCTCATTTCCCACCTGAGTGACAAAGCATTCGGCACAGCAACAACATCGTGCCCTAGAGCAAAGCCAATGGCAAAAGCCCATCCATGAAAATATTAAAGACATTTGGTGCTTTTTCTAAATTCCAGTTGTGCAGTGTTATAATACCGATTACATTTCACACCCAAGACAGAACTGAATCAGACCTGTTTGATTCCACTGGAAGAGCTGATGGAAGCTTTAACACTTTGAGAAGAGTTCAAGACGATTTTACGGAAGTGTGCCTTGGGGAAATTGAAATGTCAAGCATAATTTGGCACTTGAAACATGAAGGAGAGAGGTTTTTCATTTGTTTTCATCTGCATCTTCCCCTCCTGTGAACTGTACATGCTCCATTTCCCGCTCTTTCTGTGGCTTTCATTAGGCAATGCTGAAATCTGCTGGATTTGAGGAATCTCCAAGGATAAACAAGTATCTGGCATTAACCTGCTCTGTAAAAGTCAATTTGACATGTCTCACTATTCTTCCCTTCTTGTTAGGCAAACGAGTCCAAAACAAACTTTTCCCCTGATATCTATCTTTTCCCATACATTTGATTCTTCATGTAAAACTAGAGGATTACTGCTCACTAGCCTAATTCTAAATAGCTGTGGGTTCACTTGGAAAAAAAAAAAAAAAAAAAAAAAAAAAAAAAAAAAAGGCTTTTGATCTTGGTTTCAATCTCAGCCCTGGTCTCTGGGGCCAGAGGGACTCAATCCTGCAGAAGTGCTGCTCCAGCTGGGTCTCAGCGGATGTCTGCCTCCTGCCAAAGAGCTTGAATCTGCAAACAGGTCCCCCAGCAGGACAGCACGGGGCAGGCAGAAAGACCAGGAAATTCATGTGTTTGCCCTCCCACTGAAATAGAAGCACTCTCATAGCTGTCAGCATGAGAAGTAACAAAATGAGTTGGCAAGCAGGCCTCTGCTAGGTGGAGATCCTGGGAATGCTGATAATGTGTTCTTGGGAGATAAATTTTTAATTCTCCCCATCATCTAAGCAATTTCTGCTGAGACAGAGCACAGATCCCCACCGTACTCTGAATTTTTCCCACAGGGATTTTCCATGAGGCAATGCCTATTTGCTGTATGTGGAATTTCTTGTGGCAGCTGAGCAGTTTTGACTAAGATTCACTTGAAAAAAAGGCAAAAGAGTTTTCAATAACATAGAAACATGTTGATTTCTGATACCACAGTGACTTCCTTAAAAATATTCTCATTACCTGGCCATTTTAACTTAAAACAAGAAATGCAGAGTCACACAAATGTGAAACATTTCGACATTGTAAAGGGTTTCAATCCACTTGAACCATGGTTTTAGTTTAGAAGTTTTTGGACTGTCATTTTCCAGAAATTGTTTAAAATATTCCAACATCTTATCATGAGGAAAAAAAGGGGCTTTTCAGAATTGTATACAAACAAAAAAAATAAAAAATACAATTATTAAAAACTTTGAAAGTAACCTTAAGTGACCAATACCATATCCATCTTTGACAAGGTGCTGGAAAATACAGCACATCTAGTGTGAAACTCTGGGTGAGTCTTGCCTAGAAACAGAGGCAGTAAAATCAGCAAAATTTTCCTTTTTGCTCAACAGGGTAATTTTAAGCAGTGTCACACAAATGTCCCCTTGAAAAGTCCCTTGAGAGGCCCTTCTCATTTGTGGGTGCTTTCTCAATCAAATGCTTGGTGGCTTTGTGTGGCCCCAGCTACCAGAGTGAATTGTTTCCCTGTCACTGGATGCAGAGGCCTTACACCGATGGCTAATTTCTCTCAGAGAAATTGTACTGGGTTTGAATCAAAATCCACTGATTTTGCACCACTGCTTCACACTAGCCCTGCCACCAGAATGAACGCATGGCAAATGAAACTGTGCCACCGTGGTCCTCTCCTGGCTGGGGACGAGACAGGGCCGTCCCGCTGCCATCCTGCAGGCTGCCAGGCCAGGAACGCTCAGGGTGGTGTGTGCCGGGCTGAAACCCCAAACCCAGGCTTCACACCTCGTTCTGCCACAGTCTGCCTTGGGCAGCCTTCAGAAGCAGCTCACAGAAACACTGAACATTGCTCAAGTCCTGCCGAGGCTGATGTTTCTGGAAATCAGCAGCAATGCGGAGCCTGCAGCAATGACTTAGCACGGACCCCTGGCGGGTTCGAGAAACGCCTGTGAGAAGCCATCTGTGGGACAGAGAGAAATGGAAGGATCTGAGGCCCCTGTGCTGCTTCACCTGACACCAGCCGCCCTGCCATGGTTTCCTGCCTGGTGGGGAAAAGCGTTTCTCTCGGCGAGGCAGCAGGTTGTTTTACACAAGTAAAAAGTCTTTGGGGTATTGTTGGCAGGCACAGCCCTGGATGCAGCACTTCATGGCTGTCTTGTGAGAGGTAGAAAATATAACCCTCTTCACTGGTTAAGGAGTGTATTCCTCCTCGTGGGTGGATAAGATATATCTCAAGTGAATGGCTCTTGCATTTATTATGTCAGATTATACCACTTGAGTTACTGGTTCTGATTATAACAAAACTGGAAAAACAACCACTTACTAGATATTAATTTTATCTTACAGATTCTATTGTAAATGTGATACAGGCCGCTATGTATACTACAATCCTTAAAATAGCTCCATCTAAATGCAAATGTGGACCTCTGCCTAACACAGAGCTGAAAGCCTTCCCATTAACACACCAAGAGATAGGGGAATTAATTTAATGCTTAAAAATTCTCAGGGATAAGAGGAGTTTCTTCTGTTCATATCTAGCATCATTTTCTCTTCATGACCAAAGCACCCATAGTACGATAATTTTTACCTTTTCTAAGCTTACTGAGGGAAAAGGCAGTGCAATCTCTCCCTGGAAATGACTCGCTCAACTCCACAGTCCAAACTGCAGGTATGTTTACACTTGGTAAGGGATGCCCAGGGAAAGATGAAAGATGAAGATGGCTACAGTGCAGGAAGGCTGTTGGGATTCAATTACTTATCCTTGCAAACTAATCAAAAACAGAGATAGTGTTTGACAGCATTCATCTCTCACCAACATTTTCAATACCTGCTCCTCCAAGTACATCAAACACCGAGTGTCTCACACTATCTACCATACTTGCGTACACAGAGCATGAGATACCAATTTCTCGTTGGCGGACTTCAGTGATCACTCAGGGGCACATGGAAGTCACTGCCTCTAAGACAGTTACTATATACACCGCATATAGAGGTATACATGGCTGGGAAAGCAAAACACAGCTCTATTTCTGAGAAAGCCCCAGCATAAGCACAATTGCCTTGGAGCCAAGGGCTTGTGGTGCTCAGCAACCTCCCTTGCAGCTTCCAGGTTGAGGGTATGGCAGGAAAGAGGGGAAGGATGTCGGTCTGGCTGTTCTGTGAAATGTAAATGTGCCATGGGGAACTATTCTAAGCAAACATCTCTGTTTTGATTCCCAGGTGCCAGGCAGCAGCAGACAGAAAGCCAACACACAGGCAACTTTGCTGCCTTCTGTTCCCTTCTGGGAATTAAACTCTTAAAAGTAGCTATATTCAC
This sequence comes from Heteronetta atricapilla, assembly GCA_011075105.1. Classification (NCBI taxonomy): domain Eukaryota; kingdom Metazoa; phylum Chordata; class Aves; order Anseriformes; family Anatidae; genus Heteronetta; species Heteronetta atricapilla. The sequence goes on from CM021749.1 coordinate 2,482,444, forward strand.
TTATACCAAAAAGCACATAATGAAGTTGCATAAATACTGAAGAAAAGAGCACATTTGCCATGCACTAACTACATCTGTTAATCTTGGTGTCTTTTCACCAGAAGCCACAGAATCCAATGTTGCTCTGCAATAATATTTTCAGAAAAGAGTCATGGACTTACTTGAACATGCATATCGTCAGGAAGAAACATCCACCTCATAACCACACCAGAAATATCTAGAACAGACATCTTTGAAGCCATGACATTAGAAACCACCACTTCCAGACGTAGAAACGTGATCATGCAAAATCTGGACAAGCAAAAGAAATACTCAAATCTCTTCCCACAGACTTTCACTCTGAAATATGTTCCTGTTGTCTGAATCGTTTCAGAAACACAAACTTATTAATGAAAATTTGGTTGTGTTGATGTGAATGAAAAGTTTTTGTTGTGCTGACAAGGAGCAGTACCTTTACTTCTGGATTTGGCCTCACACATCACAGGTGGACCCAGCCCCCAGAAAACCTCTAGCAGGGGACGTAGGACAAGGAGTGTCTGCTCTCTAAGGTGTGTTTTACACCATACAGCACTTCCCATTCATTTCTTGTGATGGGGTTCTTATTTTCTGTCAGCAACAACATATATGGCTGTGCTGAACACAACTGGCTACTGAATTGCTCCAGCAGTTACCGCTTTTGCAGCTAGGAGCTCTGCAAGGTGCCAGAGCTAGCTCATCTCATAAATATTACATATGCTCAGAGTAAGGAAAAATTTCTTAAGCTATTTTCTCTCTGGATCTAGTCCTGCCAGTGCTGAGTATTTTCTGTGCAAGAACTCAGTTGCTTGGGTACTTGTGATTAATTGTTTGCAAGATGGTGCCCTAAATGGCAAAAGAAATAGATAACTTTTCACAGCAAATGGATGTGCCTCAGTTCAGAGAACTCTAAGGGTACGGAGTCAATGTTGCACACATCGAATTTCATTTGGCAAAGCTAATGTTTCTGGCCTGACCTTTGATCACCAGCAACATGTAATAATAATTAAAAGACTTCTGAAATTTGGAAAAATGAAAGACTCATTGCAGCTGTAAACTGATTAAGAGACCACTACAGGCCAGAAAGGTGGTGTAAAGCTCTACATGAGTCATTGCCATAAAAATATCATTTTCCCAAGCAGCTTTTGCTATTTCATGAACTACAACACTTTCCAATGTATTCCTGTAATCTATAAAAGCTTTATAAAATATTGACATTACTGCTGTTACTGATGTTCCCATAGTAATTATCCTCCATAATAATTAAACAATATGGCACAAAATCTGGTGAGGTTTGTTCCTGATAACTGACCTTTTAGACAAGATTTACCTTCCAGTCTTACAGAAACAAACCTCTCCTTCTATGCTTTAAGAATTGCTGTTCTTCAAAATGTTAACAGGGACATTGTGTGAAAGCAGGATTTTAGTTTCTCTGGAAATTAGTGTTCTTTTTTTTTATAACTATTTAGTTCAAATTACATCAAATTATGAACTGGAATTGAAAATAGTACTCCATTTTATACTCACTGAAGGTCTGATTTTCTAAATGGAAATCTATCGTGGAAATCCTTGCTAACCCCTACCTTACATACTTGCTTTGCAACACACAGGCACACAGCTTCTCCCTGTTTTCCTCAGCTTTGGGCCTCACAGATTTCAGGTCTGGCTCCACTGCAGAACCAAAAAAGAATATAAAGCCTTTCAAACAATTGTTACAAAGCACTCCAGCTTTACTAACAAGACCTCTTATTTATACCCAAGATCTAAGCTTGAAGGGAATCTTGAAACATTAGAAGTGGTTGGTGAGAGCTTGAGACGTTTTCATTGAGATCAGGGAGATAAAAAGAAGATACAGGAAAACCACAGGATGAAAGCTAAAGGAGAAAAGTAATCCCAAAATAGCTCTGCTTGGAGTGTTCTTCTGGAAGGGCTATTATACTGTTCAGTATGGCAAAACATCAAAGAGGAAATATTTCAGCCAAATCACTTGTGAGCTGAATTTCTCATCTTCTTCCAGACTGTCACAACTTGCTGGTTTTCTTAACGTGGCCCCTTGGTCAAACAGGGAAGGGTAAAGCTCAAAAGGAGAGGGGCTTTCCTGCGTGTCCAACCTAGGAAATATGGGGACAGAGGCAGAACTGCTACTGATGCAGCTTGTCCTTCCCCAGAGATACTGCTGTTCCTCCAGTGACTATTTCTATTTCCTACAGCATTTTGAACACTGCCATTTATCTTTGCAAGGGGGCTCCTCTGTTCTTCCCATTTGTGTATACATACAGGTCACAGTCCAAAAGTGACTCCGTGCAAGAAACTACCCTCAGTCCCATGGCAAGCCTCACTGGTACCCACAGGTCTGTCATTTCATACTACAGTCCTTTGCTGGCTTCATGCCCGGAGCAGACACTGGCCATACTGTCATAAATAGGATTTCCCTTTATTGCTAAAGATCAGTGGGTTTTCTTAATTAAAAAAAAAAAAAAAAAAAAAAAATAGTTCTACCTGTAGCTTTGAGCATGTGATATTATGGGTCAAACTGAGAATGAAATTTCAGATTATAGCCCAGGATGTTTTCAGGACTGGACTTAAACAGCTTTTCACCAGTGCAAATCCTACCTCCTTGCATGTCTGTTTCCTCCTTGTGTTCCCCACTGCCTTTCTCCCTTGCATCCCCCTGTGCTCACAGAGCAAGTCCTTGAGATTAACCACAATATGATTACACTTTAATTGAGGCCAGCTTAGTGTGGGGACATCCTTTTAACTCAGGAGGCCTCAATTCCACAGAACCATAATGAACTAATAATGAATGTGCTAAAGTCATTAAATCAAAATTCATAAAAGGGTGAATATTTCTTTATTTTATAATAAAGCAATTAAAATCCCATATACTATAATAGATACTGCTAAGGTGCACTAAGTGTTCTTTAAAGAGGTTAGTGTATAATGCCACCCCACAACAATTTGGGGATCTTTTCAAAATAGGACTGCTGCACTATTAATAGATGATCAAAACTCTTTTCATGTCTTCTTTGGTTCAGCATTATTTCCTTTTTTAAGAAATACTGGCATGATTTCATTAGTAGGTTTTGTAGAACTAGTTAATTATAATAAATCATGACTTGCAGTACAAATAACCAACTTTCAAGTAATGAAGCATCATATCATTACGTACTTCTTTTCTGTTGAGCTTCTTTCACTGTTCCTTTCATCATAATGTCCCCTTCACATCTCTCACATGCTTTGTTCCTTGGGGGTGAACAGCCCCAAATTAAGGTAGCAGAGAACACATGCCATAGATACATCTGACTTCTTATGTCAGTCCTGACTAGGGGAGAAGCAATACAGGAAAATGCATGTTCTGATTTACAACCACTTGTCTCTTCACATGGTGTTTTCACCACAGGAAATGCAAGTGAAAACCCTGCATCATTTTCAATGTGGTCCTTGTTGCCATAGGTATAAGAAAACCAATTCAAAGCAGCCACTGTTGAAGACAGACCCCTGGGAGAGCTGGACCTCTCTGTACCTGCATGCCAGCAATGCCTGCTGCCCAAAGTCCTTGTTCCCACCTGGGAGAACCTCTTCCCTGGTGGGTTGCAATACACCCAGGCAAGGGCAGAGATGAAACAAGAGGCACAAAGTGATTGGGATCAGACAAACCAGTCAGTAGCAGAAACAGAAATATCACCAACCCTCTACTGGTACCTGCGGCGCCAGATCATGTTGTCTCCCGAAGGCCTTTGGCCTCTGTTCAGGAAAAAAACAAACATTACTGTGCACCAAATGGCTGGGATCTAAACGCAAGACAGTTTATAGCTACTCACAAATTCACACAAGCAACAAATTCTTTTCCTTTTAACGACATAGTCACGAAAACCCAAGACTTTGAAGAGTGCTCAGGAAGGGAGACCAACAGAAAGCGTGTCCCAGGGCAGGCGGGCACGTGTGTCTGTATGAAAGAGAAGAACAGATTGGCAGAAAAAGAATTATTAAATAGTACATGGTGGAGTAGGGGATTATCTGGAGAACATGATATAAGAACAGACAGATTAAAGGAACACTAAATATTTATTACAAAGTCCTTCATATCATATGCAGTAATACATGCCATAGCTGTTACTGAATAATATAGGCAACAGCCAGTTGTTGAGATTGCTCTCTGAGTTGGATAAAATAGAATTAGAGGCTTTTATCCACTGGAGACCGTGCACTTTTATACATAATAATCAAAATCACTCAGAAAAGACAGAAATAGCTCAGTGAACATCCTAAATACACAAGACAAAACCTCACATCCAGGTTACTGTAGAAGAATGAAAACACACTGGACAGACAGCCCCATTTCTTCCTGAGCATCAGCGCCACTGGAAGGGACAAGCCCACAGGATGGAAGGAATTCAGCCCATGAGAGACCAAAACCGGGGGCTCCTGGGGAGTCCGTAGGCTCTGCAAAAGGCCAGGAAGCCAGTCTGTTGTATGCTGACTGTAGTCTAAGGTGCAGTGTGCCCTAGGTACAGCAGAAATTCTTCAGCTGGTTCTGTATTTCTGTACATGGGTTGCTACATGAGCACATTAACACAGTTGAGACAGCCTGACCCTGCAGTTAACAAGGAACAAAACATGTTATTGCAACCAACAGCTTGCCTCGTAAACCTGCTTTTCCTGTTCCACGCACACAAGGTCCTTCCAGCAGGCAGAAAGGATGCAGTCCTGGATCCCCTGCATGCGTTAAAGTGAATTTACTTAAATGGAAAATCTCCCTGCTGTGGCAAATTAGCCCTTGACATTGACTCACGTCTAATATGGTATACAGAGGAAAGAAAATAGAGGATTGTCAAAACAAGTAACCCATCACAGAGCAGTTGCCTTGCATTTCCTTTGTCAGAAATGGGCCCCTCATACAGGTTTTGTGCCATAGTCAGTGTTTATCTAAACCAAAGAAGCCCTTCTCAGTTGGGGGGAAGGGGAGGAAAAGGCTTGGGGAGAAAACTGTTTGGGGACTGGGACTTCCTCACCAGATACAGTGACTTTGTCAGAACTACTGTGAACATAAGCCATAATATTTAAAATTAAAGTTCTGTACTGGCTCAATTCCACAGACAGAATCTGGTTTATTGGCATTTAGCACAGTAAACCTTCCCCTCTTGGAGCACTATTCCCCTATTTCTTTTGGAGGTTTTGCACTGGTTGATCCCACTGGCACTGGCAGAAATTACCCAGAGCAATCTACCACGAACTGCGGAGAGCACGGATCCCTACGAGTATTGTATTTCTTCCTTTCTCATACATACTGAGGAGAGCATAGCCGACTCACCGCAGGAAACCCAGGTGCTGAATTCATCTAACAAGCTGCTTAAAACTCTAAACAGATGTTTCTGTGTCTTTCCTGCTTCTTGAGCAGTCTGTGTGGAAACACCAGCAGATTTACAAAAGAACAGATGCATGAACCATACATGCTTTAGTATCAAGGCCTGAGTCACTGGAAAATGGTTTATGACTATGCATATAATTTGAGCAATGTGCTGTAGGGAAAAAAGATCAACCTTGTCCACAATGGAAATGTAGATTGACCTGGCCAGAGCCATTGTGGAAGGTAGCAAAATTCATGCTGAAACTGAAAATTATACCTGTCTTGACCCGTTCCAGCTCCTGCAATGACTCATGAAAATGTAGATTGGGTATTTAGGCTGGACCTCATCCAGGGCCTGGAGAGGTACAAAATAACTAATTGACTTCAATGGCTATTTTATCAGGGTCCTTTCTTTCCAAGATTATGGAAGGATCACAAATAGACCAGCAAACACGCTGAGAGCTATTAGAGCCCGGAAAACTAATTCGTATTTACACTGTCTTCTTTATACTCTGAGAGCAGTGAAAATGTGCCTTAGTGCTGACTGCAGCATCGCCAGTCCCACGGCCCCATGGTCGTGTGGTCAGACTGGGCTGAAGAGCAGATGCTGGATTTAAATAACCATTCACAGAATTACCGCATTTCCCTGGTGTTTCTCGACCCTTTTGGATTTATTACTTGATACCTTTCACACAATGTACTTCTTCTGCAGGAAAAAGAGTTGCACCATCACACTAGGATAGGATTCACATACTGGTGTCCCAGATGGCCAAGTGGATTGGCCTCAACATTCCTTGTTGGCTTACTTCTTCACAAAGCTGGACTGTCTGGACTTTTGTGATCATTCAAATACTTTAACAGTGGTTCTTAAGCTGAGTAGGACACAACCACAGTAAGATAAATCAGCCATCAACAAGCCCGCAGCTCTAAGTTGGATTTTGAAAAGTGTACATTTAAAAATTTTCCCCTCACAATCTGTCCACGTATCTGTGGATCTGTCATCCCAATACTGTGTAAGCAAATGAACAGCAACAAACAACAACAACAAAAGAAAAAAACCACACCTGTTGGATTTCAAGAAACTTGGGAGATGGAGGCTGAAGTCCCAAAACCGCAAAGCTCCTGAAGGTGTGAAACACCTGAATGTGTGGTCTTCCAGGTGGTCATGTCCCAACTTACTGCCTTTGTTGGAAAAAAAAATAAATATAATATTGACCATAAACACCAGAGAATTCACAAGAAGAATTTCACAAGCATCACACACACTGATGCCCAGGAACCATTTGCTTAATACAAACAAGACAGGGTTGTTTTGTTAGGCAATGTGTGGTAATAACCAGTTATTAATCCTTTCAACCTTAAATTGGATTTTCTAGGTTTCATGGACATTGCTGACAAGGAAGTCACTGAAGCCTGGCACTAGAGATTGTAGGAGAAATCCTGGTCTCACAGCAGTACAGGTAAGCTCTCCCTCTGTGTCTCAAGGGGCTGTGATTTCACCTCTGCATGTGAGCTGCAGAGATTTCTAGCAATGGTTCATCTCAGAGTTACCATTTCAAAGACTTCCTTAAACTAAGTATTCGTGAACATTTATGAAGTTAGGAAGAGCTTCACAGCAAGCAAAGGAGAACTCTGCTTCAATTAAGTGCTTATTTATACCTACTGCATTTCACATGTTGCATTTCCTGATGAAATGTGTTCCATTATTTCTGAAATATTAAACATCAAAAGCAGAGCTATAATGCATGAATTATACAGTGTTGCAAAAACTATCATCACGTCCAGGTTTTTTGGCATTTAAATGTATAAATGTTATACCAAGGAGCTTTTATACTAATGGATAATGGCCTGCAGCGCATACTTAACCTTTGTCCACTTCAGTTGACTTGGTAATGTTACCTACATACATCAAACATCATTTCATCCAAATTGGCAATGAAGGAAAGGCATGTGGCCAAATTCCTTCTCCTGGGCAAAGCTCAACTCTACAGGATTTGAATAGTGATGCAAATGAGAAGCCATGCCACAAACTAATAGGGCTAGATTCTAAGCCCGCTCTACATATGCCAGGGGAGGTATCCTGAATTTAGGTTAACGGTTGATCAGATCCCATATAAAGTTGGTTACTGCACCCAAGTGCTTTCCAATTAACTGCTAGTAAACAGTCTTGCCAGATGCAACATATCTTTATCAAACATGAAGCTTCATGAGAAAAAACATTAGAGGCATTTCATAAATCCAGTGCACATCTTCTTCAATGTGTAGAAAAGCCATGCTAACCTCCTCTCTCTGGGGAAAGAGAAATATGTCCCTTAAGCTTCCAGAGAAAGGAAGAATGGTAGGCAGCTAGGAATAGCCACAGACTCCAAACCAACTCTCCTGCCTGTGCTCTGAAGAGAGAGATGCTGATGTTTGGCTTTGGCTTGGCAGCGTGTGTGGGAGAGACGTGGCCAAGCAGCCAAGGATGCTGCACTGACCTAGTGGGGAAATTGCAGGTAAGTAGCACTTTAGTCCCTTCTCTGCCAGAAATGTACTCTGCTGATTTTAGGTAGGACAGTGGTAGTGTTGCCTGCAATATTGCCATGCACGACCCTGCTGTAATATGACCTGGAAACAGCAGCAGATAGCATCAACCAGTTGACATTCCAGCTGAGAACCAGTGCTCATCTGCTTTGCTTTCCTTGCTTACAGCACCGTCCTACTCTGCGTTGGCTGACGAACATCCTGTGCTCTGCATTGCAACCCTACCTCATCACCTCGCTAGAGCCGCCTGTTCCTGCACCACATGCTGCTTGTTTGCACTTTCAGCATTTTGTGCCCATCTCCATGCCAGTAACCAGTGAGTAAACTCTCACTGCAACTGTCCCTATGCCATGGCTCACTTCTGCCTCACCCATCCTAACATCATACCTCCAAAGCAGGACCTTCCTGCCCTTTTTCAAGTTCTGATCCTGAAGTTTTAGGCCATCCTTTTAGTCCTTGCATGTAGTAGCATCTATTATCAAAGGCCCTTCCTTGTTTGTGACCATTTCAGCAATGTTTTAGAGTTCTAATTATGACAGTGCTGCTATATAATACAAGTGAGATTTGCAATCCAAAAATCCCAAATCCACTAGAAAGCTTTCAACAGAAGGACTTGTGTTCTGGCTATGTGTGCCACTTAGCATTTGTCTCGTGGTTTCTGTTACAGCTTCTCTCTCCATGAACAATGCCAGGCATGTGTTTGTCAGGTATGGGCACGAGCTTCTCCACCTCATCCTACCTACTCTCCCATTAAACTGCATATTGTAATAAAAAGACAGTGCTCAGTCCTGCCCCAGAAAGTGCTGAGCAGCTGCTTTCTGCCATCCAGGACTGCTGCTATTTTATACATATCCACACCTCAGAAGCAATCAGCCATCTCATCCCTTCGAAATATCAAGCAATAGAACATAAACAGCAAGGATGCAAAGAATGTAAATGTAAACACTATTCTAATAGCAGGACCTCACTGCTGCTTGGAATTTCCCAGTAATAATCCCAGACCATTCTATTTCAGTCCAGGAAAGGGCAAGCAGAACAAAGCAAGAGAGAAGACAAAACATCAGACTTCAACAGAGAAACAACCGGGCTGGAGTGCAAGAAGCCAGTTAGGATTCAGGCCATGCTAACCCCCTGTAACCTTTTGCTGGGACTGTTCTTTGTCCCCCTTATTCCCTGGTTGACTCTGGGCAAGCCATGCAGTCCCTGACTTGCTATAGGCAGTTTGATTTCTATCAAACACAATTCATCTGTTCACAATTTCACTCCTGGCCTGGAGGCTGCTCCCACTTCCTCACCTGGACAACAGGCACGATGCCACCTCTGAGCCTCGCTGCAACACCACACAAAGGGCTTCATCAGAGGCTCAAATGCTCAAGAGAGCAAATATCACAATAATGGGGCCAAAGAGTAACAGGAAGAGTGATTATCTTAGACAGGGAAAACAATAAGTTTATGCTACTCTTAAAACGTGGCCCAGCAAGCAGCCTCTTACAGGGCTAACTGACTATTCAGGGGGCAGTTGGGAAGGCAGCTGCAGTGCCTGGCTGACTAACATGGAAACAGTCCAAGCACACCCAACCACTCCACCGTACAGCTTGGTGTACGCTAGGGTCAAATTCATCTCGTAGCTCCCGAAGTGTCAGTGAGCTGCCTTGGCTCCCTTTATAGTCAGCAGAGCCTATGGAAACACCACAGCAGTCCACCCCCCCTTGCAGCCACTATCTAAAACAGTAGGGTGAACTGAACCCTGGAGGGTCTTGTTTTCCTCCATCACTTATAAAGGGACTCTACGTGGCTCCTTGGAGTAGAGCAGTCATTCCAGATGTCCTCTGGCTGTGCCAGCAGCTTTGCACAGGCAGCAAGCCCTGCTCTGTGGCCAGCCTACCGATCCCCCAAAGTGCCACGCGGACAGAGAAAACAGGAGATGAAGGAAAACAAATACATGTGATTACTGTCCAATAACAGCAAACATTGTTCAGAAATCTTTCTGCACACAGAGATTTTCAAGTAACGAGGCCACAAATAAGGGACAGCCAGAAGAGCCCTCCCGCTGTTTCAGTGTGGCAGTTGGCAACTGGCATCTGCAAGAAGGCAAAATGCTCATGCTCTGCCCCTCTCCTCAACAATACCATGGCTTCCTACCAAACCATGGGTTAGCTCGGGTTGGCTTACCCAGGGCAGCATTTCAGGAGCTGATGAAGGTGATGGATAAGCCCAGAACTGGTCCCAGGTTGAGGGCTGCGGTGCAGTACACCAGGCAGCACACTTGCCATTACGCCTGGAGGTGTGCCTGTTCAAACCATGCATGCAGAATCACTTGCGTGTCTTCCCCGCTTTTGTATTCATCGGGGAGATGGTTTTCTTCATTTAAAAGGCTGAGCAACATGCTGCTGTGAAAGTGCACTTGCAGTTCAGCAGGGTTCACCTCTTTCTGTACTACTGCTGGCAGGAGGAGCGCGGTGTCCTCCTCGGCAAGCTCTGCAGGGCTGTGCCCACCAAGCACAAGGCTCCTCGGGGCCGGGCAGGGGTCTGTGCTCCCAGGAGCCCAGGAGCAATGAGGGGACACAAAGCATGCACTCTGAGCTCCACACAACGCTGCTTGAGATCTACGTTCCCAATGTTATCTTTGCACTCTCATGAAGTGCAATTACCTCCTCATTTTGCAGCTCTTTGTGCCCATTTAATCTCTCCCATTTTGTTTCTGACATCTCCAATAATCCAGCCCTGACACTCCTTATAGATACTGCAATTACAATACAGAGCAGCTCCTGACAGGATGAGTTGTATCTTGCTTCCTTCCTATAACACTCAAGCCATCAGACATGGATACATGAAATGGCAAAAGAAACCACCGCTGACGATTTATATGGGTCCCCAGCAGACGGTGACAGTGCCATATATCTGTCTTAACCAATTAAATGTCTGGAAGCTACCCAGAATAGGGCAGCTGAGGTAGGATTTACATGTGTTTCTGCTTTAAGTAATAACTCAGCTGTGATTTCCCTCTCTTTCCTTGTATTTAGGTCAGAGACTTGGCTATCACCACCCTCCTGCCTCCCCACCCCATGTCATACACTTTGCCTCTGAGGGAATAATCCTCTGCTTTTGGCAAGCCCATGACTGCAAGGTGCACAATGCGAGCCATCAGAAGCAGAACAGCTCCCAGAATAGCCTTGACAATTTTTTTTTTTTATTTCAGCTATCAACAAAATGGGCCAAGAAATTAGGAACACCTTCTGACTGATCCTGAGGATATTAACTAACTTGCAGAAAACACCTCCTCACACTGCGAGGCAAAATGAGAGATCCTTCACTGTTCTCTCCCAGCTCCCGGTATCTGCTGGTATGCATCATATTCTTTTTCTTGGCCAAGAAACTACAACCTCCAGATGCTCCAGAAGAATCCACACCTGACTGCTGGCTGACTGTAAAAATCAAATGGGCCTCACGGTAGCCCTGAAAGCTAAAATATTTGAGGGCCTTGTATCTTCCTTCTGCTACTTGCAGCAAAAGCCAACCCCAGCAAGTGTATGTGTGGATTCAAATATAAAGGGCTCCTGCTCTCTGGTGTCAGTTAATCCCCAGCTAAGGTGAGATCACAGAAATAATTGAATCCTGCCAGAGCAGGTTTGATTTGTAAGAGGGCTAAGGGATTTAGGCATTCCACTGCCACCGAGTTTGTTTACACCTTATTTATATAACGATAATCCCATGCGCTGGGATTTCCAGTTACCTGCCGGAATCAGGAGGGATTATTTTTCCCTGCTGACGCACTACTTGCCTTTTCAGCTGCCTGCTCAGTTTTTGGCTTTGCACCCCAGGTGGTTAGTTTTAAACTCATCCTCCAACCTAGAGTAAGGAAAGACGCATTCCTACCTAACATGAAGCATTTGTGGTAAGACAGATCTCAGCCTTCAGCACTACCAGTCCCTGCAGAGCTTCACACCGGGGCTGGCCTCGACCACAGGACTCACTCAGAACAGAAGGGCCTCTCTAAGAGAAGACGTCACACCCTGCCTCACCTGTATTTGCCCCTCTGCAAAGCACAAACACGTACCAGCCCCTCCCCTATGCACCAGGGAGCTGCAGAGAGGAGTTCAAGACCTTCGGGAGGGCTCAGCGAGGGATTTTCTGCTGCAGCTCGGAAGAGGTGCGGGGTGTGTGGCGGGGAGAAGAGGCAGAGCCTGACATCTGTTTTCAGCCAAGCAGTCACAGTCTCTTCAGGTGACCTTGAGCTCATGCCATCAGCAGCACACTGGGAAAACCCACTCTGCAGCAAGGATAATTAAACCAACCCACCTCACAGGTGTCTGGGGAGGCTGCTTCCAGCATGATTTGTCACGGCACAGCGTACGTGCGACAAGGGAGTGGGATCCGAGTAAAAGGAGCTCAGTTGAGACTAGCACCTTGGGGCCCCATCCAAGCTCAGGATAAGGGACTGTGCCTTCCCTTAAGAGATTCTAATCCAAGAAGACGGGGCTAATACTGAACAGAAAAAAGGAACGGATTATCCTACCTGTATCTTCTGAAGCTGAGTGCAGGGAACTCCGGGTGCTGTCTCTGGGACAGAGCAGGGCCAGGCACAGGCATGGACACAGTCGGAGGGTGAGGGCTGGGGAGGGCAGTGGCATCAGGAGCCCTGGCAGCCAAGGGAACAAACCGCACGTTGGGGTGCACGAAGCACAGCACGGCCGGCCCCAGAGGGGGTTCTCCTGCTGCATTTTGAGCTGCTGCGGCCTCGCCTTGAGCATCGTGTACAGGTCTGGGCTCCCTGATATAAAAAGGTCCCTGAGGTGCCTGAGCACGTCCAGAGGAGGGCGGCGAAACTGGTGAGGGTGCTGGAGGGCACTCCTGAGAGGAGAGGCCGAGGATGCCTGGGCTGCCTGTCCTGGAGGAGAGGAGGCCGAGGGGCGGCTGTGCTGCTCCCTGCAGCTCCCTGGGGAGGGGAAGCGCAGAGGCAAAGCTCCTGTCCTGTGTTACTTTAAACCAAGCTAAGTATTAGTCTTGAGGAGCTAATGAGTAGACACTTGTGGCACACCCAGAAGATGCACAGAATGTATAGAGCCAGTGGGTGTAGAGGAAACCTTCAGTATAAAATACACACGACCGTATTCTTCTTCAGAGGGATGTACACTAGATGAATTTGTTGCCAATATTATGACTGGGCTAGCTACACCAGCGTGAAGTTTGCTTTCTTCTCACCCTCATTACAGTTCAACAAACTAATCCCTTTATTGATGATATAATGTGCATCCCTGTGCTAACAAATTATTTGCTGTGTGCAATTGATTTCTACTGCTGTAATCGCTACACACAAATATCTTCTGTATCATTGCTCTGCAGAAAAATATGCTTTCCAGCAAGATTATATAGAGTAACAGACAGTGTGATTATTCAGCTTCTATAAAGTTATCTATCTACTTAACCTCTGCACAGCCTTTACAGCAGGTTTATACAGATATGCTTCAGAAATTTATCCACCGACACTTTGTAAAATGCCTTGTTAAACCATCTTCCATCTCAGTGTGAGGATGAACTTCCAACTCCTTCACAGAGAGGGCTGTGTCTAAGACTAATTGCTTAATTTAGGAGAGCAAGCCAGCTTCCCTTTTTACCAATATTACTCTTCAAAGGGAATTTCACACAGGTAAAAGCCTTAAATCAGCAGCTCTGCGGACTGGACTCCTTACCTAAATACGAGCCTGGCAAAAGGAGCAGCACAGGTTTTCTCTGTGATTGAAATCTGAGCTCAGCTGAAGTTCATTTGCACCCTAACACCATCTCAGATCTCAGATTTTATACTGGGACAATGGAGAAGGTGTACAAGTTAATAGATGACTGCATCGGCAGGCTTCTCTTGTCCACTAGGAACCAACCAGAGTTCCCAAGTGCACTCCATGGCTTTCAGTGCTTTTGTCCTGCTGCCCCAAATGAACGGGTACCCCCAGCCTGCTGTCAGTCCATGGGGAGAATTAAAGGAAATAAAGGAAATAAGCAGAAATAATCAGCCCCTGGGTTTGAAGTGATGACATGAACGTTGCATCCCTTGCACCTTGTCCAAGCTCATCCACTTTGCTCACTCCACAATGACTCAATGTAAGTAAAGGATTGCCAGTAAGAAGCACTGCCCAGCAGCTCTCAGGCACAGAGGTGGGTGATATCAGCCTTCTGATCACGCTGAGCCTGGCTCTCAGGCCTGCTCATTGCAATTTCACTGCAGCCACAAAGCAAAAAGGCAGCTGTTGCTGTGTGACATTTCTATAGATCTCCAAGGATCAGCACCTCGGCTGGCAGCATCAGCACAGACAGGATGGTTTACTACGGCTGAGGATGCAGCCCCTGTTGTTTATCCTGTTCTATAAAACTGTCTTGTAAAGGTCGTTATTTGTCCTGCTTGCATTTGTCGCGAGGCCATTTTGCTCCACTGTTTTCAGATGTCACTGATAAGCACTCGTGCCTGAAATGTTTCAGATTCACAGCCCCTAGACATTCCCAGGTACAACAGTTACACACCAATCAACAGCAAATGCCTCTCAATCACAAGAAGAGAAGCGTTTCTGCTGCATTATGCACAATTACGTGCTCAACTGTTATGAATAACGCTGAAGCTCCTGCTCTGAGACTATTGCAACCATATGTGACACTTGCTCAGCCACTTTCCGCTCTTCCCTCAGAAAGGGCTGTGCAGGAGGAACTGCTTCACCCTTTGCCATTGCAAAAAGAGCCAGTACTTAAAGCAGCTACAGCCAGAAGGATGATTTTGTCCCTGTATAAGAGGTAAGCCAGCAATTCACCTCTGAAGCACCACACAGAACCTGAACCAGGATCACAGTGATGCAACTTGTCCAGAGTCAGCCAGCAAGGCAAAACTAGCAGAAAATCTACACACATGCAAGTTTTTAGGTGAATTTGGCTCAGTGCGAGTGCACCAAGTATGGGGAGGGATGGCACCGGGCATGGCACTGGCGGGTGGTGACAGCCCTAATGGGCAGCCACGAGTGGGAGGAAACGTTGGGTCTGGGAGGTCTGGGAGGCTCCTCGTGCCTCCTGCTACGGCTGCAGTGCCACCAGGAGCGCAGCTGCTTGGGTGGGATGGAGCAAAGCCCTCGAGCACAGGCTTCAACCCATCCCAGCTCAGCGCAGGCGCTCCACCAGGCACTCACCTCTTACCCACTGCAAAGCCCAGAGGACTATTACTCGTGAGCTGAACACACAAATCCTTCCTGATCAGCCCTCTCAACAGGAATAAGAGCAATCTACACCAGAAGAGAAAAATTGATTGTGTCCCCCCCCCCCCTTTTTTTTACACATGTGGCTGATGAGTGGTGTGAGCAATGTACTTTTTGCTTCTAATTTTAACATGTTCAGTGATGCATTTAGGACAGTGGTATGTACCTGGTGAGCAGTACACACATGCTCACATACTCTGCTTGTCTGACAACAGAAGACATCAATAATTGCTGAGCCTGTGAGTAGGAAGTGTGTCTTGAAAGGATCTAAGAGACCTTGTGAGCACTAAGGAAAATAAAACACAACTTGGAGAGACAGTAACCTGACAGCTTCCCCATCCAAAAATGTCTTGCAGACTCCTAATTGCACAGATTGCTTCTGATTACATCAGGTAGCATCAGGAAGTAGGTTACTCTGCAGCAGAGAGAGGTGAATTCAAACTGTCTATCTTTGATCAAGACTCTGGTTCACCAAGACTCATTTTTGATAAAAAAAAATCAGAAAAATTTGCATCATTACATGGCAGCACCATCATCAATGTGACTGCTTCATCCACATTTATCCCTGCTTTGGGTCCTGCTGCTCGTTTTGTGCACTAGGAAGATGCCTCTGACTCCCAAGGCTGAGGAAACAGACACATTTCAGAGATCTGGTTCTACTAAGGCAAGAGAAACTTTTCATCTTTGTTTGCCTTTATCCAATACAATCTACCAAACACTGTCTTGAACAGAATCAACAATTGCCAGCAAAACATCACCAAAGGGGACTGAGACCAAGGTCATGAAAATCAGAAAAAAAGCCAAAAAATTGTGGCATTGAAGCCTCCACAGGGGTTATTGGAGGGTATGGGTTTGCCTGGGGGTGTCAGAAAGGGTCAGGCCTTGTACTGGATAGGGTGCTGCTATCTGAGAGTGCCCCCACAAGCAGAATTGGCTGGAAAGATGGATTTCAGGACAGCCTATTTTTAATGAGACTACATGTACCCTCCCTGGGCAGAGGTTTCTGAGACTGGAGAGTTAGTGTACAAAATATAGTAAAAACACACTGGTAAAAGCATGTGGAGCTGTGGGGCTGTCATTGCTTTTCCTGTGGGACGAGGGGAGAAAACAAGAACATGAAGCAACAAAAAACATTATATATAAGTCCCGAGAGAGGATCTGGCCTTCCTACAACTTCAGGTTTAAAACTCAGTCAGTAAGGCTGGGATGTATTTAGGAGAAAGGTAGGTGCTTACCTGGGATAAGCACAGACCCAGCCAGCTCCCCTCCCTGGCAGCAGCACGGCCAAGCACGAGGGCGTGCTGGGGGAAATCTGCTGGTTTATGGCATGGGCACTCCTCCTTTTTGCTTGTTCTGGCAAAGACAATTATTTACCACAGAAATACTCATCTCAGTAAGTATTCCTCAAAAGAAATCACAAAGGAATACAGGTAAGGCATCTGTCCTTCCTTTTACAGCCAGCAAACCTATATCCAGGATGGAAAACACTCCTGTGAACTCATGGCTGAAGAGCACCTCGACCTGTGCCATGAGAGGTGTACGGGTGTGCCGCTGTAGGAGGTGTACAGCTCATGCAACAAGAGAGAAATGGACACAAAAAAGCCAGTCTGAAAAGTCAGAGGCACCAGCAGTGGGCACAGCCTGCCTGGCATCACCGCAGGTAAAACCAGTCTATTTGATCAAAGTTTTTGAACACCTACTATAAGCTCAGGGGCTTCAGGAAGTGGGTACCCCCCTTAGGGCACATTTAAGAAGGCTCATTTGCAGATGGCACCTTGCAAAATTGAGAAAATCCAGTTAAAGTTTTTCTTTTTTTTTTTTTTTCCTTTTTCCATTCTCTCTTTTTTTCTAAGTGGCTGTTTTTCTAAGAACAGTCACAGGCATCACAAATTCACACATTCAGGGCCACGTGTTTCTCCCCAGCACCCCTATGCAGTGCTGGGGAAGGGATTTGTAGACATGGAGCTGACATACCTCGTATAACTCACACTTCAGAAAAGTCTGTCCAAATAGAAGTTCAAGGATGTTGTCAACTCCTTTTTTGTTTTAATTCCACATTGGCCTTACACACACCAATAATCATCAAAAGCAACCTCACACAACGCCTCCCCAGCACACACGGACACAGATTGCTCTCCCCTTTTAAAGGCAAGGTAGGGCATACCCAACTAAACAAACCCAAAGAGAGAGAAAAAGCTGAACAGATGCCCAAATCCCAAAGAGGCCGAACGATTCAGCTAATACCAGCCTGAATTTTGGTGATGCTGCATCGAGATCCCTGTCGGTGCTCGGGCTGGAACAGGACCAGTTTCTCTGGAACGTGCTGCTGGAAAGCAGCTTACAAACAGCAGCAAGTCACAGGGGCAGAGAAAACACCACACATGTGCATGCGGAGGGAGGGGGGATGCCTGGGCTACGGGAGGAAATTAAAACTGGGGAATATGAAATTATATCCAGTGTCCTGCACAACTCCAGGGTTGCGGAGTTAAAGGCAATGAATAAATAAGAGAAATTCAAAACCAAGCAAATCTCTGGGATGAGACAAAATCCATTCCAGGGTGTTAGAGCAGATTTGAGGAAGGAAACGTGTGTGCCAACAGCAATTACTACGGAGAACTCGCTGAGCACAAGTCTAGAAGACTGGAAAATTGGAAAATAACAAACCAAATGTGGTATCAATATGCAAAAAATGAGAGCAAGCCCGGCACAGGAAATTACAGGGCTATCAGCTTAATATTCATTACATATAGGAAAATGCAAGGTCCCCATTGTATACAAGAGTGTAATTAAATCAAGGGGTTCTGCTGAAATCAACTGCTTGTGATGTTTATGAATTAGCAGCAGATTCAAAATGCAGCCACAACCTTAGCATTCAGCCCGGGGCCTTGTGTTATTTGTTACAATCTATGAACCAGCCCTGGTGAGAAGCTTTCTCCTAGATAGTGTAAATTTAAAATCTCTTCCCAGTGTTTGTTGTTGTTGCTGTTATTTTTTATTTTACTTTATTTTTTATTTTGCTTTACATGTGACTCAGCGCTGATGAGGATTAGCACAAACAGGCCATCTGAGGACAGTGTCTGGGGGAAAATGTTATGGGCTGACTTACTGATTAGTGCTTGTTTGCCGTTTAGGGCAACAGCAGCAAAGCATCTCTCGTATTCCCCCTGCTTCTGCTCCCCCCGTGTCTCCACAGCAGGAACATCTGCAGTTACCCACGTATTTCCTCTCGGCGCTGGGAAGCTGTGCCAGACTTTCATTACCTTTCAAAGGGTTGTCACTGGTGCTTACAGAAACACCCTCTTCCACTTCCACTACACTCTGACCACATGGCTTGTAAAATCCTGTTGTTTTTTATCTTCAAACACACTTCCAAGTCCTTCGGGCACGGGTACCACGCAGGCCTCCGTGGGCTCCCAGGGATGCCACATGGTTTTCTCCTCCATTAGGACCTTTCCCCATGTCAGGAAAGAGCAGCTGAGGGATGTAAATGAGAATAAAAGTGATCTGCAAGCATAAAAGAAAGGGGAGGTTTCCAGCGAGTCACCGCTGTCATCCAGGGAGGAGCAGAGCTGCTGGCGGCCGAAGCTTTGCCACCAGTGCAAGAGGAGCGAGGGCAACGCTCGCTGTGCTGGGCTGGTCCAATGAGTCAGCAAGAGGTGGCCAGGCCCTCCCGAAGGCACAGCCACGAGGATTTGGAGCTAGACCTCTGCTGCTAGGCAGGGGCTTCAGCCTCTGGATCCCAAGTCCTGGGAAGCGGCGAGCGGCTGGGCATCCAGCCAGGCTCAGCGCCTCCCTGCAGGCCAGGTGCCCCGAGCGAAATGCATTCGTCCTCAGCAAGGAACATGCAGAAACGTTAATAAATAATTAAAAAGCTCCTACAGTGGACCTAGCTTTTAGAAATGCATTCCACAATACTTTATTACCCTTAATAACCTCCAAGACAAATTATGAATGAACACAAAGAGCCTATTTTAAGTGTGCAGTTGCAAATGCCAAGCAGGATTTTCAAATACAGCATGCAGTGCCAGAGGGAAATTACAAGTCTCTTCTCTTTCATCACAAGTTTCTTGCATCAAGAAAATGTATGGAGAAATTACACAGAACTTGTGTTTTTTGTTTGTTTTTTTAAACTCAAAGTGAGATATTTGAGGAAATTCCTCCTTAAATCGCTGTATTTACACCACCAACACTGGATAAAACTTTTGCCACTTACTTATAGTAGGTTAAAATGAAAACCCCACAACAGCCCAAACCTAGGAAAGATTTAAAACGTAGATCCAGATTCCATACCCCATTTAGACATTTAGCTCCATGCCTCACTTTTCCTCCCTAAACCCAACAAAATGGAGAAAAAATGAAGTCCAGCGAATGCAACAGTCAACTCCACAGTTGCTGGCTTGGGTGAAAGGAAAAAGGTGAAAGGTGCCTCCCTGGCCTTGCGAGATCTCGTCTCTGGATTGTCCATCAAATGTGAGAAGCTGAGTAAAAACTCTTCACCGTGTAGTGTGCACAAATACTACAAATAATTAGCCACACAAAGGTCCTGTGGGTGTGGGTACTTTTCAGTGTAAGCCTGCACCCGCAGACTTGCATTTTTTCTGCTTATGTTTCCGAGCTGTACGTGGGACTGAGGCATTTATTCTGCAGGACTGTTTGAACTCCCCGCTCGCTCCAAATGACAGCACGCTGCATGCAGGAGCACGTGAACGGCGGGCAGCCTGACCACCTCAGGGCTTAGATGGAACTTGCAGAAACCCTGGAAACCGAGCGCTTGCACCAAGGGAAGAACCTGCATCAAGCCCCGCAGCAGCTCCTCTTCCCCAGGGTGTCTGGAATCTAATTTTGAGATATTGTTCTTATTCAGAATTTCTGAAGCAAGTAAATATGCTGGCAGCCATACCCAGGCATGCTTTTTTTCACCTCCTTACCTTTGCTGTCTACTTGTACTCTTGCAAAATGCAGAAGCAATTTCTGTTTAGCATGAAGAGCCCATGGGAGTGTGGGTTGGAAGGAGGAAGCAGGGGGTTATTTTCCGCTGGTGGGTTGAAACTCCCTCCCTCACAGAGGTAATGCTCTACAGTGAGCAGTGTCTGGGAAGACCTAAACGTTCAGGTAACCTTACCGAATGCATCTGCCTCACAGACGTGTTGCCAAGAGGTGCCTGGTCACTCCGCAAGTGGTCACGGACTAAGAATTTGGCCTGATGAGGTGAGAAACATTACACTGATAGGCCTGTGGCACTGACTCATGGGCACTTAAATAGAGACCTGGTGAAGCCATCCGCCAACTCCCCTTCACCAGGGAAGGCTGGTGCTGGGCTCAGCCACTGTGGATCCCACAAGTACGCTGGCACGAGGAGCATCCCATTGCTCACTGCATTAGTCTCATCTGCTCTTGCTGCACAGTCTCACACGTGTGCACAAAACCCTTGTAGCATGGCAGGGCCCCAGACCCGTGTTTTTCAAATGCTTTTGTATGCAGAGCTGAATGTTCCCTTGCTTGGGTGAACGGCCTTTTCCTGCTGTGCTGGTTTTGCACTTCTAGATCTGACCAGAAGCACAAGAAAAGGGACCACAGAGAGCTGCAGTAAGGAGAAAGCAAGATAACTTTTTTTTTTTTTAAGCCTTTGAATTCTTCTTCATCTTGACTCAGCCTATAAAGAAGCGAGTCCCCTGCAATCTCACTCACAGTGGGCACATTCCCAGTTTCCCACGTATGTTTTGAACCCCACAGCTGACTTCACAGACACCTGACAGAAGCATAAAGGCTCCAAATGCACATGAATTCCTTCAAAACATGCAGCTAGGTACAAGAACTAGGCAACGAGCAAGTTCATGAGGGAAAGGCGATTGCTTTATCAGACACCAGGATCTGGGGAGAGGTGCAGAAAGCCAGGCCTCATCACCGCAGTGCTGGCAATGGTGTGGTGTTTGGGGCTTGCTTCTGCCCTACCAGATCAGAAGGGCAAAGCCAGCAGCACCACAGGTTCCAGTCAGGAATACAACAGGGGAGCTTGGTGCTCCAGCAACAGATAAGAGCTTTAGATTCATCATGCTTTTTGTTTCCTCATCAAAGATCTGAGATTCAAGCCAAATCTTTGTCCTTCTTACCTTCATCAATATTAGTAGGTCAGACATGGTCTACCAGTAGGTCAGTCAGTCCTTTGGGGGCTGATATGGGTTTTGCTGATTGCCACAACAAGCTCCTGGTGCGAGAGGCAGAGCAGGAGCTGAGCCCTGGTCCCCTGGGTGCGCACACTGAACAGGAACGGACAGAAAGCCACCGCAGAGTCCTGTGGCCACGGAGCTCAGTGCAGAAAAGCCAAGTGAAGACAGGACAGCTGCTCACGGTCACTTCTCAGCAGCAAAGGGTCCCTGAAGGGCTCTGCCCTGTTCCAGCAGCTCCCCTCTCCCCCCCAAGGCCCCGGGAGCTGCGGTGGCAGCTGGCGCGGTGCTGGTGGAGGGCGGTTTAGTTGCAGTTCACCTGACGAGGAGGAAATGAAAAACCCTCAAGGCCACAAATTAAAAATTGTGCTTTGATAGAATGACGATTTATAAATAGAAAGACCTATTTCCTGCAAAGATCCTGTGGACTGAGTATTGGAAACTAATTAGAAGACTGAATCACCAGAAAATATGCTGTTTTCCTGTTACTCATGAGAAGATATTACTTTTCTAGCATTTTGCCTTTGGTGCTGGTGATCGAGGCAATCCTGTGGGTGCTACACAGCCCCTCCTTGATCACATTTCCTTCCCATTCCAATACAAGGCAGTAAGGTAAAGGACAAAATCCATCATGAGGCATTCCTGTTACAATACTAGCAGCTGCATGCTGCCTTTTTCTTCCAGATTATATGATTGTGGAGCAGGAAGGTGGGCATACACCTAAAATTTTCTGTTTAAAAAAAAATAAAAGCTCCTTCCAATGCAGCTTGCAAGCAGACACTTTCCCATTAAATGTGTCATGAAAACAACCACAGAAAAATAGCACCTACCAAGCAAAGTCTCGTACAACCCCTGGCATTGCCGTGTAGAGGTGGGAACCTCAGGGTTCAGCCTGGAGACAAGAAGAGGAAATCAGCTCCGAGCAGGCAGCCCTGCACAGCCCATCCATCGCTCTCGTGTCACCTGGAGCACTGCAACGGGAGCTGGCTGCCCCGAGTCCTGCCTCCAGCCAGCAGGGAAACACACTCCAGTACCAGCACTACATGGCCATGAGACTGACACCTTAAAGCAGCAAAAAAAAATCATCATAAAATGAAGTTCTCAAAGCAGAAGAACTTCACATTTGCAGAGTTCAGAGCCCTTTCCTAGTGGCTCGCTATGAGAGCAAACGAGCAGAAAGCGCTGCTCATCGCAGCTTCTGAAGCAATGCCAAGTTCCCGAGTCGCTGCAGCACTGATGGATCCTTCTGGAACAGCTCTGGCTGGACTGTCCAGGTGTTTGTTATCCCTGTGGGTATGGAAAAAGCATGGCCATGGTAAACCCATACCATAGGCTACCCCAAGCCCTGGTGGGAGCAACCCTGGGATAACTCAAAGAGCAACTGGGAGCCAGAAAAAAACTCCAGAGAAGGGCAAGGAGGGTTGCAGAGCTCTTCCAAATGGGCAGGGAATGATGGGCTGCAACAAACTACATGGCTGGTCTCAACCCTGAAGTCTCTTGGTGCAACCTCAGGCTGTCCCCGGGAGCCATCTCACCACGGCCCAAGGTCACCACTCACTCCAGGGAGCCAGCTCAGCAACACATGCTTACACCCTAATTCCCTGCAGAAACCAGCGTGATGAGATACAACACAGTCCTACAAAACACCATGGTTCTGTAGGACTGCTCAGAGAAGGCAGTGTACTTTTATTACCAAATTAACTTAAAAAAAAAATCCATTTCACTTCCCATATCAAAGATCATAATCTCCATGTAAAAGAGAGGGTCGATGAAAAAAGAGGTACTTAGAAAATACATTTTCAAATTTGAAACACCACTAACACTGATTCTTCTTGCTTGTAAAGAAGTCAGGCTTTTTGTCTTATAAAGTATTCCAAGACCTCATTTGCAAACTACCACTGCTAGCTGCTCTGTTTTTTTGCAGGCTGCTCACTTTCTCTTTAGGGATTTCATATTCTTCTAAATTTTGTAAATGGCCACTAAAGTGGAGATGAACATTATAAAATACATTTCAATCACCCTCACAATTTAGACTAATTCATTGGCAACTGTACAAAATGCTATTCACAAGGTACTTCCATCAGCTGGTATCTGGCATTAAGTATTTTGAATCAATCTACCATCATTTTCATCTCTTATTTTTCATACAAGGGAAATTATTGATCGAAGCTTTTCAGCCTCATTTAATATACTGGAATAGGCTTTAAATTTTCCCATGTAAACCTCAGTGGAGATTAGCAACTCTGTCTTGCTTAATGCAACACAAATCAGTCTCCCTGATGAGACCACAATATTGTACATGACATCATGACCATTTTACTAGTTGATGGGCCCTCAGACAGGCACCTGCTAGAAACCCCCCAGGGCCCCAGCACTGAAGCTGGGTTGGAGCTAAGAGGCAAGGTTAGTGCTTTAAAGGGAAAAACGGTGCCTTCATCTCTCAGAGGCCATCACAGTATCCCAGAGCAATACCTGGGATGGATTTGTGGGAAACCAGGTTTTTTTTCATTGCTCCTATCACGTTTGCACTCCATTTTTGAATCACATTCAATTTTGCATTCAGTTGCTATTGCGATGGGTGTGTTCAAAACGCTAGATTAGATTTGTGTATGTTCAGGACAGAGAGCTTGGCTGAATTTTGATGAACTCGTTCTTGAATAAATAAGCAAAACATCACTGAATAAGATACTCAGCCAGCTTCAATAAATACATATGGTAGCAAAACAGCTAGCTAGACAAACAGAATATATCACACTGGAACAAGCACTGATGATTTTGTAATGATTCCAGCAGCTTTCAGCATATTAGATACTACTGTAAAAAACAGCACGCAAATGCCTGAGTCCAGTTTACAGCACGAAGCAAGTTACACTACCAAGGCAGCAGCCAAGGAGTAACGCAGTGCGGGACGTGCCCTTACCACAGTCTGGAGGTAACTGGGGCGCGGGGCACACGAGCGCTGCCGGCTGCACGCCGCACAGGCAGCACTTCCCGAGGCCACGGGACTCCCAGGGTAGAAATCTGGATTGGAGATCCTAACGAAAAAGGTCATCGGGAGGGATCACGTAGGAATATAAGTGTTTTCTTTGAGAGGCAACAGAAGACAAGCGAGGCTACTACAACCAAAGCCCAGTACAAGATAAAAGTGCTTTAAGCTGCTGTGGCATGGAAGCTACCGTATTAGTTGCAAAACAAGGGAAAGAATGTGCTCAGGCTGAACTTCTAGTGGTCCATTTCATGCACTAATTTGTGTGCAGGTTGTTATTTCAGTATGTTTTTGTACTAGCAGAGAATAATCATAGGATAAGTAGAGCAAGATAAGTGCATATGCTGCCATTGTTTTCTTGCAGCAAAACAGCAGCATCAATGAAGCCTGAATGCAGCCCAATTAGCATACGGTAATTAGAATCGCTGCTGTTTTTTCATTTACTTTTGCACACCATGATGAGGTGCTGGTTGCAGTATGCAGGACTGCAATTGTATAGATAATGCCAATTGCTAAAAGCATGTATCCTATTCTCTCAAAAGAAAGCAGGGAGACATTAAATTGCCTTAAGCTGCTAAAATCTCATTTTTGGCCTGACTCAGGAAAGTCTCCAGCTAGCCCAAAGAATATCTGAATACATGCTTAGCTCCCAAGGGATAAGCACACCTGTAATACATGCTGCCTTTAAAGGCAAATGGAGGCTTTAATGAAAATTCTGATTTTCTAAGACACGTTATTGTCTAGTCTGTAACACTTACGACCTCGTTGACACCTGTTTAGAGCTTACCCAAGCCCTAGTAACTTCTGAGTGCTTGGAGAAGCCCTGTGAGGTTGTCCTGCTTTGTTACATGGCTGCCCTCTGAAAGAGCAGATGGCAGATATTTGGAGAGGGCTCTTTCAGAGCAGCCAGTAACCAGGCATTTGTTGAAGTGTGGATGGGCTGTGCACTATTTATAACCCATCCACCACTGAAGAGTCTCTTAATGCTTCTCCAGACTTAAATGGCTAACTTTTATGGCCCATTTATGACCCATTTCAACAAAGCAGTTAAACATGTTCCAGGACGGGTATCTATATGTAAATAAAAGGAAGTTGTACTTGGCTGGCACCCAGGCTCCCATCCCCACGCACCGTGCTGGCAAGCTGGTCTGCACAACCCTGAGCAAAACAGGCACTCACACTGCACCCAGGGCAGCAGGGCTGCGGACCAGCACCTTCCTAACAGAGCTCCGTGTGAGGCTCGTTAACAGCACCCTTGAAATCCATCCTGCAGCACCCGAAATGCATGGGCAGCATCACCACCTTGCTTGCCAGGAGAGCCCCACCGGCTGCAGCCCGGACTCGCTGGGCGCTCAGCAGGACCCATCTCACACTAACCACGCATGCCAACCACACACAGTTTCATCAGGATTTACACCGAGGCTGGAAAGTCAGAGGTTAGCACATTGGCCTGGAGGGCCTTAAAAAAACAAAACAAAACAAACAAACAAAAACAACAGATTTTTAATACAGTTTTCTACTCACAGGAGAAGGCAATCTGATAACCCAGGGTGGAGAACATGGTACTTTTAGACTGGATAGCAATAGTGCAGCAAGGAAGGGCATGTAAGGAGAGGTATTACATAAGATGCAGGTTTTTACGAGCTTTATAAAGACTCTCTTAGCACTTTGTTAGTGGCAGGAACCTCCTGTGCACCAACTAGGCTGAAACAGGAAAGATAGAAAAGTGCCTTCCATTTAAAGAAATGGGCTGTGAATGTACTGTCAATGTCTGTGATTCTTTTTATTGATTTACAGTGTGTAAGCCATAAATCATTCCAACTTTTACTGAGCCTATAACTATGCATCACTGTGTCAGGGAAACTCCTCAAAATTTAAGGGGGATGTGCAAGAAAACAGACTACTCTTTCATCGACTCGCTTAGATGAACTGCAACGGCCAGAGCTAGATTTAACACACACAGTGGGGTAGATACATATAGACAAAACACTTAATTTGAACAGCTGCCCATATCTACTGCTCTTTATATCTTCCAGGCTTACTCTTTGGCTACAAGGGGACAGATGCAAGCCATTCTACTGCCAGGAACCACACGGGTGTTTGCTTGCTTCATGCAACAGATCTTCACGTACACACCCTGCTCTGCACCAGGGCACCCTGGGTGCAAAAGGGCCTCTCTGCAAGCACCAAGCCAGGAGGGACCAAGGAGCAATGCTGTTACCTGGAGCAGATGCAGTAGTTGTCCTGAAGGTGGATCTGCCCGCTGCAGCAAGACCCAGGATGTCAGAATAATTAAATTATCAATCCTGTTTTACAACAGGTTTCAAGAGAAAAATCTACATTTAATGAATTTATAGACATATTTCCAGCCAACATCACTTTGAGCAAGGATTTCACCCGCTCTTTCCAGCTCTTCAGAAGAAGCCCTACAGGGTTATGTCACACAGGCTTGGTTCATCCACAGGACTGAGCAGCTATGTTCTTGCTACAAAAATCCTACCTGGAGGCCAACACTCAGCTAAAGACACTGACAAAATCCATCTGCTTTCTGCAGAACTCCCTTAGGTTTGCTCCTAACAAAGTCACCAAGACCTTCTCTGCAATAAACCTTTTTGGGGTCTTTTGGGGTGCTGCATAAAACTGGATCAGTGTGGGCTTCAGCCCACCCATACAGGGAGCTTGCAGAGCACCATCTACTGGCACTTAGAAACCTTCCTCCCCTGGTAGCTCTTGTCATGCTTGGGCTGTTTTATGTTTTAAATAACCTTGCTGATCTGCCTCTTAAGGCATCTCCTTCTTTGTATGCTAATTTAAGCCCAAAGGCAAAAATCCGTTCTTCAGCCAAAGATGTACCCACCTTCCTGAATCCAGCCAGGTTCTGTGTGCCTGAGCACAGGTGTAAAATTAAGGGTGTGATTAAGCGCTTTGCTGCAGGACGGCTTGCTGCACGAGCACAGGGCTTGCTGATCTGGGGCCTCGCTGCATAGAGGTTTTCTGATTAAACATCCCCACCAGATTACACTGCAGGAGACTCCAAAGAGCAGTTCTCTCTGCCAGAGAGAAGCAACTGGGATAATTCAGTCTTCTGCTTGCTCAGGGCTGATCACTGAAGGGGCAGAAATTAATTTCCTATAAACACAGGCATATTTTTTTCACTACCTTGGCAAATGCTGTTGTAAAGAAGCCATTACAGAAGCTGATTTTTATGATGCGTGACTTTGGCTTGTCCCAGTGGGGGATATTTTATGAGGCATTTACATAAACATATACAAATCAAAATGGCCAGCTGTGCTCCTCCTGCACCTGCAATGTATAGATATTTCACCTAATCTAGGACTACACAACTGGCCAACCTGAAGTGGGATCGGGTTGTGTCTGGGATGGAGAAATTGAAGTGAGATCTGACCTGCGTCCCCGACCCCGAGACTATGAGACTTCGTGCAGCTGTCTCAGCACACAGCTAGGCACACTGAGGCACGTTGGATTCCCTGTGGTGCCTACCTGTGGGGTTGATAATATTCATCAGGACTAAACTGCAGTCCTTCTAAAATACATTAGTTACAACAGTTGGCCTGGGACTTACTTGAACTGCAGGTTTCAGCCCTTGTCTAGGTGTATTTTGGGCATGGCTTAGCTGGAGCCAAATCACACCACACCAGGATGAGAAGCAGCATGGGGATGGCACTCAGACAACACACTTTCTTTTAGGGGACCTGGACGGTGGTAGGACTTCATTTTCAAGCTTTAGTATCTAGAATTAATTTCCTTTAGGGACTCCTTTGCCCCTTAAACTAGCAAACGTTTTCTCAGCTTGGTCATCTTGGCCAAGGGCAGGGAGGGACCCAGAGGCAGAACTCCAGTCGCTGACTCCTGTCTAGCTGCTGTTTCCTCCATGATTATGTCATTTACCTTCTCAATTTCCATCTCCTGATGGACCCTTCTCTTCCTCCTAGCTGGCATCAGCCACAAGACCAACTCTTTTTTCCCTTATTACTTACATTTTCTTTCTTTGGGAACTGATGTCATGCACACACCTTTGCCACATTCAGCTCAAATGGCTGCCTCTCCTCCAAGCACCTACAAGTCCCCAAATCCCCTCTGGGCTGTACCCTCAAGCCGTGGTTGCTCCAGCACTGTGGCCTGACCATCCTTCCTATTCCTCTGCCGATACACACGGGAAGCCAGACTTCTCCAAGGGTAACAGGGGAAAGTGCTGACTCAGCTAAATGCTGGAGCAGGGGGAAGGAGTCTCTGAAGGCCGGCTGTCAGGGCAGGCTTAGCAGCTGATTGAGCTGAATTAAGTTCTCTGCCTCCTGTTTATTTCTTTAAATGACAGAGGGCCCCTTTGTACATCCTGGTCAGGCTTATTAGGCTTATGTCTGGCAACGATTCGTATTGATTTGACAGGCTTCCTCGTGCTCACAGATCTACTCTGACCACCGAGAGTTGTTTAATTACAACAGAAAGAGATGAGGAATTTATGGGAACCTAAAAGATCCATCTCAAAGGCTCCAAATAAGTAACGCACAAAACCAGTGTAATTCTACAAAGTTACACCAAAAATTCTTAACAGAGAAGACCAGAGAAAACACTTACTGTAAAGAATAGGTCATACAGCTAGCCTGCCATTAGGTGATCTTATAGAGATGCTATTTTCCCCCTCAAAGCACAGAAAAACACACTGTAGCTGCACACCCTGGCCATGCACCTTCCCAGGGAGAGGATCCTCCATTGCCACAAAACATTACCAGCATCCTGGCTCTCTTCTTGCTCCTGACCTCCTGCCTCACACAGACACACGATGCTCCTGATGTGCTCACCAGGCCAGCCCAGACTGCTCTGAGCAGTGTGTGGATCGACTGAGGAGGACAAGAGGCTGTCATCCCCGCTGCAGCCGCCAACAGCTTCAAGCCCCTTCTCCCTTCCCCAGCTACACCACTGCTGCGCTCACCCTGTTTGATCCTTGCTAATAAACAGAAAACATCAGACCAGCTGCTCACAGAGCATTCAGGAAGTGACAGCTAAATCCTTTTCAAAAAACTACATTCAGTGGATGGGGAGAGAAAAAAGGCATTCCTTTGAAAGCATGCCCTGATTTCCTCTCCATTTCCATCAAGTTTTCCAAACTCTTCTAGCACTTTACTAGCTTTCAAACTAAGGTCACCTTCCTGTCTTACTTCAACAGGTTATACAGCCTGATAAATACATTTGTCCCTCCTCTCCTTGTCTGTTCTCATTTGCTTGAAACAGCATCTGAACTGCACCTGTTTCTTCATCAGCTGGAAGACCTGCATACGTTACAGAGCACTGCCGCTCGGCTCTGCTGTCCCAGAGAGAGCTCAGGCACTGCTCACACTGGCTTTGTCAGCTGCAGTGCGATGGTTTGCTGGGACCTGGCCTCTGATTATTGGTGTAAAGAAAGATAATCAGTCCCTAGAAGGGCCTAAGTGTGCCAAAGGCACAGAAGAGTAGGCTGAGGATGGAAAGAGCTCGCAGCACCATGGGTCAGAGCAGCTTGCACCCTCCTGCAGACACCCTCAGATCGCAGCCTCGTGGTGCTCACAGCGTTGGAACTGCTTTCGGCCAGCAAGGAACATGTGATGTCCCCCTCCCCATGCTGCATTTTAGGGACCAAACATGCTTTCTGTGAGTTCTGCATGTGTTGTACAGTAAAATTAGAGGATGATTAAGGCAGCAGCTTCTCTGGATCTCCAGGACTGAAGGACTCCAGTGCCTCCCTGTCGGTGAAGTCTTTCCCTTCACACTCCAGCCCTGGCTCTGACTGATCCATGCAGACAGGCTGAGACATACCTACAGCAAGCCAGTAAGCCTGATTTATAAATGCTGCAGTGGGAGAAAGGGGAGCCTCTCTCCCTCTTTGTAAGCTATTGTCGTCTTCAATTCAGATACAGAAGTCAGCCTGGAAAGTACCACGGGTCTGAAAGCATTCGGTAACACCTAATGACTATGGGCTAGTTCGAAGTTGGGAATCTGAAAGCTTTGGCATCATTTCGCTGCTACAAAACAAGCCCAACCCATTCTTTCAGCAGCTGAGTGATCTGAACACAGCATCAGTTCAAAAAGCACTCAATGGTATTCTCATCCATCATTTTTTGTCCTTTGTTTATTTATTTATTTTCCTCAAACTGGTGGATATTGATTACCCAGTCTAGAGACCTGTGCAGATCAATAGCTGTTTTCAGAAGAATATTGTGTGAAGCTAAAGAAATTAGTTTATTTTGTAATGGGGAAGAAACAGGGTGTCAATCAGACCTTTGGACTTTCCTGTCAAGTTAATGCAGTGCTCAATGCTAAGGAAAAAAAAAGAGAGAAATAGGCCAGGTTGGTAGGAAATGGGCATTTTGCTTTATAGGAAAGGAGGCAGCAAGGAAAGAGGAACGGAAGCAACATGGAGACGCTGCTCATCCTGAGATCCACCCTAACAACCTGCCTTTCGTTTGTGCTTTTCCTGCCACATCTTTTCCTTTCCTATAGCACAGCAAACACAGCCCTCAGCTTCACAGTGATAAGCAATCTGTGGTTTCACTTGAAGCAGTGAGGAAAGTGATGCTTTTTTCACATGCATATGCATGCTGCTTAATTAGACACCACCTACGTACTGCAGCAGGGTGATCAGAAATCAGCAGAACTTGAGGCTGATACGTTCACGTATACCTAACGATAACCAACAGGAGATGGAAGTTGATATCCCACGGATCCCTTAAATCTCAACCTCAACATCCAAGCCACAGGTTATTATTAGCACTCAACAGCACTGTAAGAAGATCGAGGTGCCAGTGCCAGGCCTGGCCTCTGAGAGGGGGTTGCCGGCACATGGGAAGAGACAAGCCCTTCCCTGAAAGGTCTGGCCATCTACACTAACAAAATGGTGCTGTCCTGATAACCTCACAGTGACCAAGCGAGGTTTGTATGGAGAAACAACACTTTATAACCAACTGAGCAAGCCTTTGCAGAAAACAGATCTCCCCCTGAAGTTCAGTATATAAATCAGGACATTTTTCTGAAGAATCTGCTTCTTCCTGACAGCCTGCAAAACGGCACTGCTCCTTGACCTTCTGTCTTGGCACCACACAGCCTGGATGAGCAGGATGAGCCATGAGGTTTGCCCCTTTAGCAAGCACTCTCAGAAGGAAACCTTGCCAACGCCAGTATTGGCAAACCAGAGTAGTAACAGTCCCTGGACTGTCCATCTCTTCTCCTTGGATATGGCAAAGCCACCAAAGGAAAAGATCTACAAAACCCGTGTCTGGAATTTGGCACAATAAAACTGCAGCCTTCAACTGGCACAGGTGCTTGCAGGAAATTATGCTTCCACCAAGAAATTCTTCAGGTCCCCCTCGGTGCAGCTACTTTAATTTACATCCCCTGTCCAGACTTGACTTTATTTAGCATCAGTGCCCTGTTGGTACAGCTTTTCTATTACTCTTAGGCTGTGTGCCCCTGTATGTGGTACAGCCTGTGCAACTGCTCTGTACTGCGCTCCAATTAAACCGCATACCGAGAACATGTTGACATTGTTAAGGTTAATGACCTAATGATGAGCACCAGGAAACAGGTTTGCAATAAAATGCTCTGTACTGATTGCTTCCATGATGAATGCGAACAATATGTTGGACTGGGAACAATATGTTAAACAATATGTTGTGGTTTATCAATGTCACGGAGCAGAGCTGCCGCAGTGGCTGCTGCCTGGGGATCCTCAGGAGGGTCACTTTGAAATGAGCACAAGGGGTGATCAGGTCTCACGGGGAAGGGATGGGTAGCACCAATAGCCCACCAGAAAGGAAGGAGGAGAGCCTGATCCTGCCCAGTTCCGGATCATCAGGAGCTATGGGCCAGACCTGGCATGGAAACACAAATTCGTTACACCTGACACTAGAAATGAACCACCTTCTAAAAGGCAAAGTTAAAAAAACAACAAGGCCTACTGTGTAATATAAGACAGATTTGGTGCCCTTGAGAAACAGGCACAATGAAGCAGACATTAATACAAAGGAATGGCTCAGCTGTTACGTGAGTAGCTATGAAAAATTTAAGAACTGAAAAGCAGACCTTCCAAAAATGTATTTTCGTTCTTCACAGAAAAAAAAATAATTTACTGGGGGGAAGAAGTTTCATTCTGAAAACCCTTGTTTGGAAACGCTGTTGCAGGGGTTCAGTGCAGGTGATGCAGCACCTCAAAGGGCTGCTCTGCATGTCTTCAGGGCACAGACACAGAAAGCCTGGGAACAAGTCAGTGGCTGCTGTCATGTTTCCCAGTCGCCTGCCCGACACCACCACCATCCTGCAGGAGCAGCACCCACAGGATTTAGATTCTGCTCAAAACACAAGCTCCCAGAAGTGAAGTTAATTAGCATCACATTAGCATCAAGCACCACAGAACCCAGGGCACATGCTGAGCAGCGTGACCCTCCAGCAGCTCCCTGGTTTCAGCAAAGCCAGGAAGCACAGAAAGAAGCACAATGTTAACAGGAACAGGCTCACGAGAGCCATCAATTGGGCAAGTGACCAAAACCTCTGGAGAGCCCAGGCAAAAAACTTGAACCTGAGACCTTCAAAAACAAAGAGACACCAAGCATGAGAAAACAATGCCCAATACAGAAGGAAGGAATAATTAAAAAAAAAAAAAAGCCTCATGACAGCAATGCACGTAACCTTATTCAAGGGAAGAGAATTAAAGATAGGCATATAATTAACTACTTATTAGCCACCCATTTTAGGGCTTCAACATGCAAAGCCCCTAACCAGGTGGAGCCCAGCGAGCTAGCCCTACTCATCAAGCAAGCCCTCTGCAGACACCCATCCCTCCAAAACCCCACACCTTGAGGCAAGGCCAATTTGAAGCTTCCTTTGGGTGCCTCCCCTCCGCCCACACCCCCAGCCTCCCAAGTAGAACATAATTACAGTGAGGGCAATTTCACCATATTAATGGAACAGCTTTAGCCTGGCTAGATTTCTGAGAGCTGTTTAAGCACTCTCAGCTTGGTGTCAGCCTCCAAGGTTTGTCTTTTGAGCAGATGTCAGTAGCGAAAAGATGGCAACCAGGTCTCCTTGTTGCTAGAAGTAGGTGGCAATTTCAGCAGGAAATATCTACATCTGGCAGTAATCAGCGACTCTCTTGGCAAGAGCTGTCAATGGAATAGTTTGCTGAGGCACAGCCTGCCACAGAAATGAAGCAAGACTGGTAGAAACTGTCCAGGCCGAGCTGTGGGCTCCGGGAAGATGGGCAAGGTTTGGGACACCTCAGCCCTGCAACAGGAGATAGAAGGGCTTCTCCAGGGGGAAATTCAGACCAAATTTGAGGAACGTGTCCCTATTGGCTATATATAAACACTATTTAATTGAATTAAATATGTGATATTTGGCAGTGTGAATATCTCTCCCCACATACTGCTTTGTATCAAGGGCTTGCATGAATTTATTTGCAGCTCTTGTGTTCCTAACAAAGGAGAAATATTTAGTGTTGGACTAGGAGTCAAGAACCCTTGTTTCTGCCTCTAGGTCTGAGTTAAGAAAAACATTTAGCTCAGTGATCCAGGAAAATGAATGCCCTACTTTTCAGCAGCAAAGCTGGATAACTTTCAAACATTTACCTAATAGATCTTGGGCTCCTTGGTCCTTATGAGATTTGAGAATGTTGTTCTGCATCTGCCAAAGTGAGATAGATTTTATGCACTTCTGTCTCCAATGCATTGGAGGCCTTCCTATGAAAAGTTTCCCATTAGAACCTTTTATTTAGGTCCTTCTCTGGAAGTCAAGCCTGCAACTCTGGCTCCTGTAGCAGGTGGAGGGGCTGACTGTACCTGTGCGTTAAGAGACCCGGGCTAACATTAAGCATGTAGATGTTATCAGAATGGTAAATTTGTCATGTCTGACACACAAAGAAAATAAAAAAAATGCATTCTGTGAAGAGAAAATGTGCTCTTTGTCAATACTGATCAAGTTTTTGAGCAAATAATTTAATTACAAATGAAAGAGAACAATAAAATCCAAGGAAAGCTAGTACTTTCCCAGATGCATGAACATGTCAATTTGTATCTAACTCATTTTGACTGGAGATATATCCTAGATGATCTCCAAAAGTCATTCAAGTATTTGTAATGATGTTAGCTGAAACAAAGGCTTGGAAAGACTCTGGCTTTATGGAATGAATTTCAAAACCATATGCACAGCTTTAGCTGTGTGATTCTTATTAAAAATCAGTAGGTTCCTAGAGGCTAAAAGCCTTGAAAAGTGACCTCTGTCTGTTTGAAGCTGTCTGTGTCATCACATTACAAAGTTACAATGCTTATAGGTTAATGCTAAAACCTTCTGATGAGAATAAATAGGCTTACCAAATACCAAGCCAGATACCACCTTGCTTCTATTGCTCTGGAAATACAAAGCAAGCTAATCAAAGCTCAGAGTCTGTGTAATTCTTAAAAAAAAAAATGCATCCAGTTTGAACTCCTGTTGGTATGGAAGAACAGAGGCTTTCATCCTGTGGTCTTTTTATTTCTGGTGATCTCAGCAGTTCTGAGAGTTCATCTTAAACTGAGCTATAGTGGTGTGGGGACACCTTGTATTGGAAACTTAGCTCAGGAGCACCTGGGGCTACTGGTACGCCGGATCCAGGCAAACCTTTTCCCCTCCCTGCAGCTTTTTTTTTTTTGTGTGTGGTAAAAAAACTGCAGCCACCCCTAACCCCATAGACCAAGGTATGCTGGCAGACATTTTAACATGCTTTAGCTTCCCTAGTTCCAAACAGGCTGGGGGATGTTTTTAAGCATGGTGTTAGGTGATCTCAGGAAAGGAAAACAAACAGTTGGCCAGTTCTGGCTACCATGACTGCAAATTCAAATTTCCTTGCCCATGGCAGGAGAAAAACAAACAAACAAACAAAAAAAGGCTTGGAGAGATGCACTTTTAAAGCTGGAAAGGTTTTAAATTTTTTCACCCCTTTTGCTATGTACTGCCCTTAAGTGAGGCAGTTTCCCGCCACTGGGCTGAGCCTAACCACCTTTATTTTGCTTTGTACTGGACAGAGGACAACGATTCCTGAGCGGAGACAGAGTGGCTGCAGTTTCCTTCCTTTATAGCAGGGACTACCCAAAGGCTCCCCAGCAGCTCCTGAAATACTGCAGTTAGCTGCTCCATACATCAGATGAACCTGGCACTGATTTAGGGAAGGGAACCCTGAGGGTGTGCCTCAAAAAGCCCTGCTTGCCCGTGACCAAGAACCAAAGGGCAATGACGAGGTTGCCTACCAGTGGCACCTGAATGACATCCTGTCTGAGCTACCTCTTCAGGCTCCCCACCCTCTCAATGGGTTATGCACCCCCTATTGATTCACCCCTCACCCAGGTATTTGGGGAGGGGATGAGGGGATGAGTTATGAACAAGACCTCAAGGGAGCCTGCATGCCTGGTTTTGGGAGGAATGGAATTAAGCAGGATAGAGCTGAGCTCCAGTTACCATAGTTATTTAATCTCCAAATCAAAAATGCAATCATCGGGTCTGTTGTGGGGCTCTTCCCCTGAGCACTGCTAATACAAAGAATCCCACTCAAATCAGCAAGCATGAGCAAAACTCATCATTTCCATATTTTCACCTGACAGATGTCAGGTGGGATTGGGCCTAGTGCAGGAGCCTTCCAGTCAAGACTGGGATCCTTTCATAAAAATCACCAGCTACCACTTTGATGTCTGCTTATCTACTGCTTTGCACTTTGGAAGGAAAGGGAATCGCACAAGTTCCCGAGCGCTGAGGTATTTGCCTTGCTAATGAAGACAGTGCATATTCACTTTTGATCTGCCAAGAAATGGAAAGTGAAAAATTAAAGCTGATTTCCACCACTAATATTGTCACTGAACATCACTGCGCTGTCTCCTGGCTGTGATCTATATGCATGCTGCTGCATGTGGGAGCTGATGCCATTTAAAAACATGTCAGGCTGGTTGGCCCCAATGGATGCCCTGAGCATTAATTACCCCACGCAGCCCTGCCCCGTCTCACCGAGTGGCCAACTCAGAGAAGCACAGCCAACGTGTGATCTGCCTTCCATACCTAGTTTGAAACTGCATCCCACTCAAAGGAGTTTCCTAGGAAAAACATGGCATAGGAAGTGTCCCTCCATCAGGAAATCCTCCCTTCTGACCACTATTGGTTTGGGCCTGCGGGGCAGAAGCACAACGTACATGCTTTGTGGTACATGAAGGGGTTTCCACCTCTCTGAGCTCTAAGGTGGCCTGTGCTCAACACAAGCTGGTGTGGGCTCCTGCTGCTGAGCCTGAGGATGAGGTTTCATGCAAGGGTACATCTTGAAGGTACAGAGCATGGACTGGATACTGGGGAGCTTCAAAGCAGAACCCATTAACCGTTAATGCAGCGAGTATCTCCTTCCTCCCACCCAGATGTTAGAACAATGCCACCTATGGCAGCAGAAATTGCTGTTGTTTCCTGGAGCAAAAGATCAAAATCTTGCCCCACTGAAGTTCCTGGTGGAAGTGAAGAAAAGAAGGCTTTGACCCTAAACACCTTGGGGTCTGAGAGAAAATAAGTTAGTGGAAGAATCTATGGCAGTATGAACAGACTGTACAGCGGGATCCTTGATCTATACAAAGAGAAAATCTGGATAAAAGAGACCAAAGGAGCAGAGGGACACAGTGTTTAACAGAGCTGCCTCTTTCTCCTGTCACCGAAATGCCACGGGAGGACAGGCAGAGCCCTAATACAGCCACTAATACAGGCAGCACTCATACAGTCACTGGATGCTAAAAACAGGTTCTCTGAAGTCTGGGCTTTCTGGAGTTTGTCACCTCTTTTGCACAGACCCTCCCCTGGGCCCTGCTCCAGGAGCCACCACCCCGCGCCGTGCTGGGACAGGCCGCGCCGTCACCACAGCCGCAGGGCCTGCCCCAGTCCTGGCCTGCCCGCGGCATCCGTGCGCTCCCACCGAGCTGCCTTTTATTGACTAGATCTGTAACGTGTGAAGGTCATTGCCTCACTTCACACGTCTCAGCAGTGCTGTATTTCCACATTTAGCCACTTCAGTTTGTCAATATTAACATCTGTTCCTATTTAACACCTGCCACTGCTCTAACGCGCGCGGGTCCTCGCGCACAGACACAGCAGCCCAGCCTGGCACGCTGCTCGGCGTGTCGAGGAGGGAACGAACGGCAAGCTCCAATTCATCTGTTCACCCGGGGTGCCCAAATGCTGGCTCGCTCACACTCCCCGAGGAGAAAGGAAAACCCAAGCAGTGGCTCTCCTGCTGCAGGGACAGGCAAGGACCAGTGCTGGGAGCTGTTGTTTGCTCTAAAGGAGTTGTAAGCAGCAGTTCTAGCCGTGTTCCTGCCATTTATCCAGCAGATCAATTGTTTTCTCTGCAGTGGGGGAAAAAAAATACAACTACTCCAAGCTGTGAACTTTCTGTCAAGATTTCCCGTAGTCAGAGTTCGGCCTCCCTGGGGTCCTTGTTATTATGAAAAAATAACAGCGCGTGAATGTTAGTAGCTCCAAATATTTGTGCAGCTCACGATTCACCGCTCATTCACCTAACTCTTTAACGAATATGTAATTTGGCCATGACAGCTGACTCATAACTACAAATGGACCGATGCTGCAAAACCCCTCGCGGCACACAACACTCCCAGTGCACAGCGCTGCTGCACTCAAAGGTTTTGACACAGATTTTTTTTAAAGTCACTCCACCCTGCTGCATACCACGCTGGGCCCCAGTTTTGCATAAAATCCTACTCTCTAGCATTTCTCCTTCACCCAAGCAGCTAGATGCTGCAGTGCTTCATACAGCTGTACGCCAACCATGCATGGATGCTGCTGAGGCTGCAGGTCCAACCGCAGGCAGGGGCACCTCTGCCAGAGGGGAACTGGGGCACAGTCAACAGAGCACGCATTGGGTTTTGGGGCTCAGGCTAACGCTGGCCACAGAAAATGGCTCTTGATAGTGAAATAATAGCTTCAGGCATTCTTCTGACATTGCTTACGTGGCACTGCAAACACAAGGCCGCTTATGCTAGCGCAGGACTTCTGAGAATGTCAGATAAAGTAAGAATTGACTCCAAAGCAAACCCAGATGTTACAATTTCATTCTAATTGGCTTTCATTTCCACATGCCTTTGCATTTCCTGGTTGTGACTGCAAGCAGAAGGGGAAGAGCTGAAATACCAGCAGGCTAAGCCTACTCCTGGAGAAGTGCCTCGCTGTTTTGCAAGCTGAGGAGTCCAGAAAAACATCCAGATCCAAGGGAAGGCAAAACTAAACTGCAATCTGCTTAAATGGCTTCTTCAAGACTCATCTGCCACTGTACATCACTGCCTGCAGTTGTGCTGGTGGCATCTCCGGGAGCCAATACACAACCACATAAATCAGAATAAACAGAAAGGAAAAGATGCAGCTGTTTACTGAACAACTCTGTGACCACTGGGACAAATTCAAACTTTTGGCTGCTGGGCTTCTTCTGCTGATCAGGGCTCTTCAGTTTTGCATTCCCTTGAACTATGTGGGATTTCATTTTCTCATGAGTAATGTGTCTCATGAAACCAACTTCCAACTGGGATATCATTACAAAGCCTCAAAACATTATTTTTGTAGAAAAACTCCCAGCAGAAAAGAATCTGTATACCCCTATTTAGTTAATAGTGCAGACAATTATTTGCAGATTCTCCAAGCCATGGCAATCGGCCAAGCTCAATGTCTTTAAAAATGGTTTCAAGTATCATAGTTATCTACCTCCAAGCCACCTCACCCCTCTGGCAAGGCAGATATAATTACTGCTGATTTGCTTTACCTGTTCAGGCAAAATTCCAACAGTTCCTTATCATTTCAAATAGCTGTCTGGAAATTCCATTGTTTGTTTAATATCTGCTTATTTGTTTAAAACAAGTTTTATGTCTATTCAACTGTGCCTGCCTTGTGGGAACTTCACAGACTACTAATTCTGTGCAGACAATATCCACTATAAATAGGAATGACTGGTCACCATGTGAAGCCATTACAGTGTTTCTGATCCTTCTCAGTTCCTAAAGAGAATGGGAAAGAGACAGAAAATGGAATAGAAAAGAAAAAGGACCTCCCCAATTAAAAAACTGCAGAAGGATGGCAAATCTCCATCTCTGCACAGCAATGGAGGCTGTAGCACAGATAGCTACAGCTAATAGGAACAATGCAGAGAAGTTCAAATTGATTACTCGGGCAGCTGATCTTGGTGGAAGCAGAAACTTAAGCAATCCTACATGGCTTCTACTTCTCTATTTCTTCCATTGCCTCTTACTAAATTAGGGCCGTTAATATACAATATTTCCTCTGCCTTCTGCAGGAGCACCAAGATTCTTTCACATATGACCTTATCATTTTGTTGTTGTTGTTGTTTTGTTTTGTTTTGTTTTTCTACTACAGGACTGGTGGATATTGGAGCACACCAGCTATAGCATAAGCCAGAGCAAGCATTAGGTAGTGAGCTTGATAGTCCTGTGTTGTCATCAGGAAATAACAAGTTCACACATCTAGGTCCCACAGCCTCAGGGGAACAAGTGATGCCTTAATTCAGAAACACAGATCTAAATGGCTGAAGTGTAAAATATTGGAGCAAGAAGCACTATTACAGACTATAACAAGAAACAGGATAGAAATCTCCAAAGACCAGATAAGATTCTCTGAGAGCTAGTCATACGATGCTGAAAGTGATGGCTACAGCCCTGGGAAACTGAAGATGTAATACGAAGGTTTTCAGCAAATGACTGAGTAACATAAAGACTGAAGGATTAAAAGCTGTCGGTACAGTGGAGTTCAGCACTGGTGGAACAAAAGGAAAAAAAGAAAAAGAGCATTGTGATAGTTCTTGCGAATATTTTCACAGAACTGGGAACATGTGAAATAAAATCTGACTCTCAGTGTCTACTTTTACTTTCCCCACACCTTGCCACAAGCTTCTGTCCTTTCTGGTAAAAGCAAAAGTAGTAGTATTGGAAGATATTCTCCAGAAAGTGGAAAATATACACTAGCACACAAATGTGTCAATATCCAGACCTACCTTTGTGTGGATCTATGTAGGGCTTAAAAATTCCTCCTTACAGATTTGCTCCCACTGCCCATTTACCAGTTCATACGTACTCGGTGGTCCTTGGCTATTGAATATCCTCGAAAGTAAAAGCAGCAACTGACTTTTGACAGATCCCTCCCCCTCACCCACCAGAAATCAAGAAGTAATATGTGGGAAATGAATTTGTGTAAGCATTCAGGCCTGCAAATTGCTTCCCTTGGATTTTACCGTAGAAGCAAACTCAATCCCCTTGCAGCATTAGCCAGTTTCAGACTACTGCATAATCTGTCTTGCAATCAAACATTTCATCTCTGTCTGCCACGGCTTTCTTTTCACATTATTCACAAACCACAGATAGCACTTAAATACAGATGTTGTCAGGATGAATGACTAAAAGAAGAAAGATCTTCAGAAAGAGATATTGAAGTTGATGTCGAACTTGTCCTGACAGCATCCCCGGCATTTTCCAGTTGTCTACAGAAAACCAGGGATGGAAAAGGGTGAGACTTTGCCAGCACATGGGCTGATGGCATCAACTGCCAGCTGATGTTACTGGGCCCCGAGGACTGGCAAAGCTTTCCCAGGGCTGAGGACTCTCTCCTGAAACAGCGATACGCTCCCATCTTTAACGTGCCTCAGGAATAATGCTCTCCGTGAGGCAGAAACAAAAGCAGATCAAGGGTACAATAAATTTCCTAACGGTGTGGTCTGGCTAAGCAAATCCCAACCCCAGCGGAAGGCTAATGAGGGAAAAACTACCCAAACATTTACTCTCGCTGTAGCTCTCTGACACCTTAGTGGGAGGTAAAAGCAGATATTGTTTTCCTGGAAGGGACATACATTTGTTACTGTGGGCAACGGCTTCTCCAGATATATTGACTTGGCTTAGAGGCCATATTTGCAAGACATAGTGTTCCTTGAGTCCTCATTTCAGATAATTGCCCTCTATTTGCTGCTGAAACATTCCCAGCAGACTTTGATTTTCTATGCTGTACTAATAGTTCATATTACTCCCTGAACATTGCAGAGCCACAGCACTCACTGCAGACTTTTAAAAAGAGGTTTGCAAAAATCAGCAGAGCCATACATAATACTCCTGGCACAAACACTTGCTTCTCGACTGCCTCCAGCAGAATTACAAACAGGAAGGTGACTGAGAACCTCTGTGTGCGTGGCGCTGATAGATGCAACTAATCCCATCAGAAGGATCAGACCAGGGATGGTGCGCAACAGAAATGTTCATCATCACCAAAACGTTAAACTCACTACCCAGTCCAGGAGCTGTGGCTTGAAATGGTCACAGAGGTGCCTGGATTGTGCCAAGGCTGGGGTTTGGCAGAGTGCCTCCTCCTCACGGTGCTGGAGCTAGGAGGGGACTTCACACGGATTTGTCCTGCGTCATCCAATTCATCTATCATTCTCAACACACAGCAAAAAGTAAATCAGGGTCTCCTGAGCAGGACTTGGAAACGAGGCAATAAGCTGTCATCGTCTGTTCTTTTTTATATGTGGGGCGGGGGGGGGGGGGGTGGGAAGGGAAGATGTGGAGGGACTACAGAAACACTTGTCCTTCCCAGGTACCAGACGTATTGTGCTGACAGCGGAGATCTTGGAGAAGGGAGTACACCAGGGAAAGACAAATGGGAATTTCATTGAAGGAGAATTTTTCAGCTTTAGCCTTTCATGGGATTTTCCTCCTCACTGTTTTCTAACAGAAAAACAACAACAAAAAAACTCATTTGGACTTCAAAGAGGGAGACCAGTTTCACTTTTTCTACCTAGAAAAACATGTCAGCATCTTAAACTTTCAATATGCCCAATGATTTTAAATAGGCGATGAATTCCAGGAACAAAAAAGTGTCTTTAAAGGATGTTTAGTGTGGTCACTTGAAGACCAAATCACAACCAACTGTAAACCTGGTAAGTCACAGATAAAAATAAAGCATTCTTATTTTCAGCTCATTGCTTGTTTTTTGCTCATTTAATAGCCACACTATGTGAAACGATACTTCATCTGCTGTACAGGCACACACACAGAGAAACATACAGTTATCAAAATTTGTAATAAGCAGAATTTGCATTGGTTTTTGCCATAAGCAAGTAATGAATTAGTAATCCCCAGTAGAAATTAGAACACTCACATTCCCCGATAGATGAAAGAATGGCTGAAAGTTGCGGCAAAATGCTCCCAGACTTCAAAATGCTCTGCAGAAGAAGAAAATAAAAAGACAAAATGAATATGAACAAATTTTCATGAGCAGTGTGTTCCTCTTTGATCAACTCTGCTAGGTAGTAAATACTATACGCACTTGTACATAACCACTAATTGAATCGGCTGTATGCTTTAATAATTGGAATTGACTGAAGAGGCTTTCAGTGGGTATTTTCCCAGGACCCCGCTCCCCAGCATATCCGTTACATTTCTTGTCTTATTTGCTCACATTTCAATTTTAAATCCCGCCATTCGTAACATGACAGCAGCGCTTTCATGAGACTGCCTGGGCCCAGGGAAGGCTGTCATAGCTAACACGCTGATCCTAGGAAAGGGAGCCTGATTAAAAACCTCATTGTGTCAGCCAGGCAATCAGATGTTCATTATCCTATGACACACGACTACTGAAATGGAACATTCACATATTTTAAACTTGAGAGATTTGTACTTTAATATAATTATTTTTGAAAGATTCTTCATCAGAAAGGTTAATAAGAGCAATATAGGTTAATAACAGCACTAAGGCAGCTGACATAATCAGATAATTGACCTTATTGATATGTTAAGTGCCCTATGCTTCACCTTGGGATGTGTGACTGCTCTCCACAGTCAATTATCTTATAATGATGCCTGCTTCTTAAGGTCTTATTGCCTGAATATTGGACTTCATCCAAGGTTTTTGGTTCCCCCACCTCCCCCCCCAAAACCCTCTCATGTAGGATTTCTGCTCCACTTTCATCTAGGACTATGCAAAAAATATAACAGGCACTTTTCACAAATACACTGATGCAGAGAGTGCCATTGATTGCCTATAAATTCAGTTTCCTTCCTTCCACACAACTGGGGCGGATTTGTTTTCCTCCCTGCAGCAGAGCTCGGAGAAGGGCAGGGCACAGCCCCACCTCCACACAGCCCCAGCCGGGCTGCTCCCGAAGGGCCTGCCGATGCTCCCGGCCCTGCAGACAGACAGAGATCGGCCCACAGTGCCCTCCCAAGCTGCAAACCTCCACTGACCAGCAGCCTGTTGCCCCGGGTACAGGTGCTGCCAGCACAAGGTGCCCCCCATCCACGAGGAGGATGAAGCCTCACCTGCACTTCATTGGGATTTCCCTCCCGGACAGATGCTCAGGCTGCCTTTGTACATCCCTAGTGATCCCCTAGCTCTTCATGTGACAGGAATGCGGAAAAATGCCACACCTGTGTGAAAAGGAACGGCCGTTTCGCTCCCTGAATTTCCCCTCCAGGTAGGTGTCATGGCCCTGCTCAAACCTCTGTCTTGTTCCCAGCCTAACTGCCTGGTATTGCCAGCTCCAAACCATGTTGTATTTTCCAAATATCTGAGTGAGGTTGAGCAAAAGAGCTTAGGGACCCAGTGGATTTCTATTTTGGGCTGCCTGAGGTAGGCTCTTGGTGTTACTTGGCTTAACCCCCAGTCCTTAGCCACAGATGCTGTTCAGGGTGCTGCTGTTAAAGACAGGTGCCCCCGGAGTACGAGGCAGTCACAGGAGGGTCCAAACAATCTCTTCCTGCGCTGTCACAGCACACACCGGGAGCACTGCTCACAGACGTGAGGTGCCCGAGCCTGGGACCGGATCCCTCCTGCCCCACGGAGAGCAAAGGCATCGTGAGGAGTCTGCAGGGGGTGCGATTTCCCTGCAGCCTCCCCTGCCCTGTCCCATGCAGGGAGACATTTAGAAACCTTGCCTTCATCTGACCTTGCTCAGGTCCGTGTGAACGGTGCTCTTATCTCAAGGGT
This sequence comes from Heteronetta atricapilla, assembly GCA_011075105.1. Lineage (NCBI taxonomy): Eukaryota > Metazoa > Chordata > Aves > Anseriformes > Anatidae > Heteronetta > Heteronetta atricapilla. The sequence continues at coordinate 2,526,736 of CM021749.1, forward strand.
GGCAATGTTAATTTGTAACATGTCGGATGGCTATCAAGTTCTAACCACATTTGGGTTTCTTATTCCTTTTCCTAAAAACAAAGACAGCTCCAGGGGAAGGCAGAGAGGCTTTGGAAGAGAACCAGAAAGGCCTGAACGTCGAGCTGCAGGTGCCGGCTGTCCAAAAAGCACCAGTGATCCCAGCTGTCTGTCCTGTGTCTGCCAGTCCTTCTCTGCCTCCCAAGGAGGATCTACACCGAGGTGCCACAGTGTGCTCTAAATCATTTCATTTCCTGGACACTGGATCCTCTTGTTGCCTGATGGGCTTAAAATTGGGATAATATTCAGCTAAAAGGCATTAGCTAATTTTGTGAAAGGCATGGTATGAATCAACACGGCTGAGCTCAGACCAGAACAGGGCTGCAGCGCAGAGGCCAGCGAGGACAGGGATTTTCTCTGCAACCACTGTGAAAATGAGGGCTGCAGAGGAAGCCATTATTCCTGAGGCATTTTCTCATTCTTCCCCAGCACGGCTTTGAGGCGCGCTGCGGTATTTTCACCTCTAACGGATGTAAATGGCAGGCCGGTCTAATGCTGTCCTGCCGCTTAACAAATGCGATGGCAAAATGAAATGGCAGGCTGCGATTTGGTAGCCTCGCAGGCAGGGCTCTCTGGCAGCAGTCTGCTGTGTTTGAGGCTCCTCGCAGAAATGAGAAATGACAAATTGCTCTGCAGTATTTATTAGTAAACCTGTTCTCTGCAGTTCTACCTGATGGGACTGCTCTGATCACCATAATTCAACAAATAAAATTTAATCTGTATGAGTTCCTATCAGTTAATATCTTAACAGGGATATCTTTGCAGCAGTCTTAGCCCAATAGTCCAATTAAGTTGCACAGGCAGGGTATCTTCCATAATCTCAGGCACTTTGAAAGCTTTGGGGATGGATCTGCTGAAAGAAAATTGCCTCATCCTGGCAGCAGCGCTTTGAGCAAGACAATACGGTGCTGTAGTTGCCGCCGTGAGCCAAAGGATAAAAACACAAAGGTGGATTAGGCCAAAGTAAACCAAAATAGCCAGGAAAATCCTAGAATAATTTCCAAATACATTTCTGTCAGATGATCTCCTGCCCGCAGGGCAGCAGGCACTGCCATTCACTTGGATGCCATGCCAGGCAGCCACATCCCCTTGGTTCCCTCCCAGAATTGGCTTTTCATTTTCAGGGACTCGGGACAGATGGCCAGCTCTGGCTTGGTGCTGTCCTTCTTACCTCACTGCCTTCCACTCGCTTTTAATATACCACCCTCAGACTGCTGGGAATGTCTGGAAAATGTAGATGTCTCCGGTTAAAGAAGATGTCCTCCGATTAAAGAGGAAGAAGGGAGCCTGCATGGTGCTTTTAGCCACTCTCCAGCTCAAATGGAAACACGTATCACAAGGCGATCACATCTGGTCTAGGCAGAGTACCTGTGATAGCAGGAGAATTGCAGTTGTGCAATATACCTTAAAGTTTGCAGGAAAAGAGACTCTACACACTAATACGCATTCACATTTTCAGCACTCTCCAGTGATAAGGTTTTACAGCCTTTCCCATAACATTATCTATTAGCAGACACAGAGCATCTGAGCAGAACAAGCTGTTTTAAAGAAACCAAGAAAAAATACGAGCTTGGAGCAACACGTCCTGCTTACCCAGGCATACCCAGGACACATTTGACCAAGCCAAGTTTCAGGGTGCACCTGTGCCACTTGCTAGTGAAGAAGTCAGAAATAGCTTTATACCTAAACACCCTTTAGGTCTGCTCTGAAATGCATCCTCAGAAGCAGGTCGCCTTTGGAGTGACATGATTTTTTTCCCCAGGCTCTCCTCTGGGAGAAACTCAAAGGAGCCACAGATTTGGCCTAGCAAACTGCTTGCCCCCATGCTGGAGAGCTCTGCCCCCATCGGCAGGCTCTGATGCACGCAGCTCCCTGCCGCACCAGTGCCCCTCCGTTACGCCCAGGAACTGGGTAACAGCTCCGAGGGCACAGGGAGGGAACATCCCTGCCTGCCAAATGCTTCAAGCTGATGGGAGACAGCGAGCAGAGGAGGACTGCCTCCATTTTACAAGCAAGAGGTCCCCTGGACCCCTTTGGATAGGAACTGGAGGCTAATTAAGAACCTGAGTAACTTTTATAGCCGCTGAAGTCAAATCTTTTGAAAAGCTCGAGGGGTTGGTCTGCTATGATCAATTAAATCAGTAGCTAGTCATAGCAAATCCTGGCTGCTGCCAGCCGCAGTGGCTCAGAAGGAGCTGTAGGGCTGCTCTGCCCCTCGGGAGTCCCTCTGCAGAAGGGATGAGGCGCGGAACCACTCAGCTGTGCCCCCTCTGTCCCTGGGGGTGCTTCGGCTGGGTACTGAGCAGGGGCAGCGTCAGACCAGCCCCGGACAGCACTGCGAATCCCATCTTTTCTCTGTGATTAAACAATAAGGCAGCTAAAACACACCATGCTGTTTTAAAGCGCTATAAATATGGCTGAATTCGCAAAAAGTACTGGCCAAGCTCTCACAGAAATCACTGGGGGGAAATTAGAGAAGAAGAGTGGCTTTTGGCCCACAAAATCTGCTTATGAACGCTCTGGTGGACTGGAGCTACCAGAGGAACCCTGACCACGAAAAGCCAGCGAGCCCCTTGTCACCTGGCAGGGTGGAGGAGGAAGGAGCGAGGCCCCAGACTGAGTTATTTGTACTTTGTCCCTGGGGAGAAAAAGGCTCCAGCAAGACCCCAGCCCTAATTAGGCACAAAGGAATCCTGTGAGTGTCCTAATCCATGCAAAGCATTTCAATCACAGATCACACCACATTAGGCATCAGAGAATAAAAAGACAAGGCACAAATCCCCGAGAAACAGCTTCGCTTATTTCCACTGCTTACAGCACTGCTTCTTTTAGGCCAGTGAGAATCTTTTGAGCAATGACTCCCATTTGCCCGCTTTACTGCATCAACTACCAGGACATTTATGCCAGCATACAAATAATACATAGCAGTGATTAATAAATAATAAAGTGAAGCGTGGTACAAAGTGAGCAGAATCCATTTCCTCTCCTGAAGTCCTACAGCAGAAGCAACACTTGTAACTGCTTTGCAAAAAATACGCTATTTGTACAAAAGTTGAAAAATACCACTATCATAATTAGATTTTCCATTAGGCTTGTGTGGCATAATTAAAAATGTAATTTCTCTGTAAGCACATAGCAGTGCTCTAGGAAGAAGGTGTCACCAATTATTAGGGGCATATGCAGGTACTTTAGCTAACCACACAAATTGATTAAGTACTAAACTAGGCTATGGAGTCTAATTGTTTTGAACAAACACCTACTTACTGCATGCAGAAGGACACTTTGCCTTCCCTGTTGGAAAGCTTAATTTATTCCAGCTTCTACTGGCGTTACTGTTGAAGGCCATTTAGTTGTGTGCCCAGCTCCGGGCACCCTCCGCTAGCAGTGGGGCCACTCGGGGGCTCCTGAAGCCGAACCACCCCGATGGGATGCTGCGGGCAGCCTCTGGCCCTGCCCCTGCCCCTCTGCACCTCGGGACCAGCCATGCAGCCACTTCGGGCCTCTACTTGCCCGCTGCAGGCTGCAGTAGCTTAACCTGCCTTTGCAAAGCACTGATTAACGCTCCTCCCTGTGTATTTCTCACTGAGATTTACAAAGGAGCAGAGGGGAGTCGGTTGTTAAAATCAGATAAGCTCCACTGAAATTCCTAGCTGCTATTATTAGCCAGATTCGATGTATTTTTACTCAAGCAGGCAGCTGTTTGTGTGAGCCGAAGTTGGGCTCTGTGTCTGGTTATCAGAAGCGCGTGGGTCACTCTTGAGTCCTGGAAAGGCCTTGGAGGAGTGTCTGCACAAAAAGAGCCAGAATTATATTTCCAGGAAGGCTTTCTGCAGTGTTTACAAACTCCTAAAGCAGCAGCACTGAAACTATGAGCTACGAGCTTCTACTGCCTCCTGGGACAATGCACCCCGCTGACAACCAAGCCCTTGCTCCCCCCTTTTGACGGGCAGGGGCCGGCGTGCAGCCCACGCGTGCACCTGCCCCCTGCAGCCGATCCGGTGCTTTCCCGGCCGTACCCGAGGCACTCAGGGGCTGGGGCTGGCACAGCACAGCTTCCAGCAGCAACTTAAAATACGGCTGATGCAAGAAGTACCTGTCAGGCTGGCAGGATTTGAAACAATAAGCCTGGCTTATTGTCTCCCGGCACTGGGATTTCCTACTGTTGTGCTTGCATAAAGTCATCTCAGCTTTCCCTGCTAATAAACGAGAAGACAATCTGACCCAGCGCGTTCATTGACAAGCGCTGCAAAAGAAACCTGAGGAATATTTTATTCCTCCCACATTAGGAACGTACAGAACATACAGAGAAATTTACCATCACATAATGATCCCTATTATGCAAAGCGAGGCTGACAAAATTTCCATCATTACATTCCTGACAAGTACTCAGAACTGCGGGGGTTTTCAGGCTTTCTTTTGAAAGAAAAAAAACCCACAAAGTAGCTTTAATATCTTAAATATGGAGCAGGAACTTCGTCCTCTCCCTATTCACAAACACCTTAAATACATCTCCTTCCTTCACAGCTCGTTAATCCCTACTCCTCTGCTCTTCAGACATTTAAATTCTTCCCACAGATCTAACATAGCAGAGGTATTTATATCGTGTTTAATCAGCGCTTGCCAGCTCTGAACAACCCTCATGACCTCACTTTTTTGAATGACCGGAGATCGCTACGAAATCAGCCGAGTGAGGACCTCGCCGGAGCCCGAAGCTCCCGTTTCTGTTACCGAACTGCTCAGAATCGCCCCACACCTTTTCTCCTATTCGTGCATCCCCAAATGCCCCCAGAGTGGTTCAGTTATCCCTGATTCAAATCCAGAGTTAGGCCTCTTGGGCAGCACCACACATTGCAGGGCACAAGTCTGAATCCATCACTCCTTGGCTGGGGGCTCCAAGGGGGCCAGCCCTGATCCCCAAGCCTCTGACCGACAACACCGGGTGGGCAGTTTGCTTTATGAACGTGTGGCTTCCAAACCCAGACCTTCCAGCACCATTTTCAACTTCCTTGTTGCGATCTGAATACCAAACAGCTAAATATCAAAGAAATGTCTAAAAGAGAGATTGCACAGCCTCCACAGCTGTTTTGTCCTCCTTGCTTTTCTTCTCCTCCCGTCTGTGTGTCCACGTTTCCCCTCTCATCTCACATCTGCACATTTGCTTCTCTGACTTCCTTACCTGTTCCACCCCAGCCATTCAGACCTCCTCCTGCCTGGGACTCTCCTTGCTCTCTTTGCAGCCTCCCTAGCATGCTTTCTTCCCTCTGCTGCTCGGAAGAGGAAAGAGCAGAGACGGAGAAAGTTAATGAACATCACACCGGGGTTACCGCTTCCAGCACTCTCCCTCTTGTGCACACTGTGGGCCAGGCACACACGTGAGCCCCAGAGCAGTAATTAAGGGATTTTAGGAGGATAATGCCCTCGGAGGGCTTCAGCAGATTGACACATGGTATTTCTTCTTAATAATGACTGTCCTGAAACGTATCGGGTCCGTGTGCCGCTGCGTTTCCGGCAATTTGTAAGAACTGTTCAATGTGTAGCCAGCTGGAACGCACAACAGCACATAATTGTTCTATTACTGCAGACTTCAATTGTTTCTCTTTTATTCATTAAATGGCCGTTTATTGGAAGAAAGGTCCTTTTTTTAGATGCATTTTTACACAGCTCTAGATTGGACTTGCCAGGACTGAACAAGGGCAGACCTTCCTTATTCTCACTGTGCTCTTGGAAGGCAAATGGGGAGCCCAAACGTTGGAATTTTTTTTTTTTTTTTTTTTTTTTTTTTCCTCAATGGAGATGTTGAAAGCCTTTTACATTCCGCACTGGAACAAAACCGAGGCCTTTTGAAATGTTGCATGGGAGTCAGGCAAGAAGGCCACCCACACAGACTATGGGAAAGGCAAGGGTCGGACCAGCAGCGGCCCTGAGCGGGTCCCCTTGGAATCAGGAGTGCCCAAAGACCCGCTCGGGAGAGGACTGCTGCTGTGAAAGGCCACGCAGAGCAAGGGAGAAAACCAACTGCCTGGTGCTCACGGTGCTCACCTGCAAGTCTGGAGGTGTGGAGACGTGCGCTGAGTCCAAGCAAGTGCCCCACTGGGAGGTGGTGGTGTGGGCCTCTGTTTTAGACCACCAAATCCACAACAGGTCAGGAAGCGTGCATTTCTTGAAAAAAAGCCTCAGAAAAGGCCAAGAAACAACCCATGCAGACCTGAAGAACGCTGTAGAACTGACTGCCCTATCTTGAGAAGTACTCCCTGCACAATCCATATTACCTTGGATTTGCATGCAGTTTACACCACAGAAGTGCCAAAACCTCAACCCAGGAGCCCAGGTCTGAAATTCTCCACTTTCCATTTCAGCTGTTGTTTCCCCTCTCCCCCATCAGAAGACCAGACGGGGGCACTGGAACCAGTGTGTTCTGCTCAGACCACGCCACCTGGCAAGCCGAGGCTGGCCTACCCCTCACTCTGCCACAACAAAGGGAAACGTCACATTAAAAATATATACACACAGGAGGAAATTCATCTTTCTCTCCTAGCCTCTCTTTAAGCTATTGAAATATAAAAAAGAAAAAAAAAAGAAAAGAGAAAAGAAAAGAAAAAAAAAAAAGAGAGAAAAGAAAAGAAAAGAAAAGAAAAGAAAAGAAAAGAAAAGAAAAGAAAAAGACGTAATTGTTTCCTGTGCAAACGTGCCAGACTTTACTTTTATGGGCCGTATTTATTGACTTTAGCTATTTTTCCAGTATGCTGCACAGCGTTAGACTTGGCAGGAAGTCCTACAAAGTGAAATAACATCTCTGAAAAAGTGGGAATTCTCATTGTTTGGCACAGACAAAGAAAACCCCAGCCAAGCAAACTCCTGACCTTCTCTCATGTCAGCCTCAAACAGACTCAGGCCCGTCACTACACCGGGCTCCTCGTTTCTCTGAAGTCTCCAGAAGATGCAGATACAGGGTCTGATCCAGCACCTCCGTGAGGCCGTTTTCTCCACTCTGCTTTGCTCCAGGCTTCCACTTTTCCTTTTCAAAGGCAGCGTCCAGCATCCTGTTACTCCTCCACTATTTCCCCATGCCCAGGACACAGTTACAAGCAGAGATTTGTAGCCTGTGCAAGCACCAATTTGTTTCCAGAGATGCAGAGGAGCAAGGTAAGACACCCAGACTCAGCAGCAGCCATTAGGGAATTAATTGCAGCTGTTGAAGGGCTAGACCTTAACACGCCCGTCAGCTCCAGGCACTTGCTATACATCCCGGGATTTTGTATGCATCGAGACAGATGTCTCCGAGGCAATCAGAGGAGTCCCACAATACACACTGAAGAAGACAGAAGACAACTGAAGAGATTTATGTTGGATGGGATGACAAGCTCAAGAGTTTAACTGCACATGGCATTTCTGGAAGCTTGCCAGCTCCGAGTTTAGTGTGTTTTGTGTACTTCACTCATAACTGTTTATTGTGACAGGTAAACACTTGTTTTGAAAGCTTGCAGGCGTACTATTAAAACAGAAGTGTTCCTGACATAGTCAAGCTGTGCTGTCAAATGTTTATCTTTTGAATGATGAATGCTGGCTTTTCTTTTCATTCCTCTCAGTCTGCGTGGAACAGATTTGAACAGTCTCTCCCAACTTGTTTGGGCTCATTTCACCTGAGGGACATAACTGAATAGCTGATGGGCCAGAGAGCAGCCCTGTAATTAGCAGCCCATATGCCAATAAGCGAAGGTGATGCAGAGAACAAATGAGGAACAATAGGGTAAGCAAGAGCAAGCTCAGTGCCAGGTCTGCCTGCAAATGCAGATGCAGATGTTGAGCTTTAGAAACTATACTAGATGCAGAGTTCAAGGGACGTAATTCTAGCCTTTGGAGCATCTTGGAGGCATGTATTTCACAGGTCAGATTCTGGAGACTTCTGCTAACTAAAAAAGCTAGAAGCCACGGTAAGAAATTTTCCACCTTTTTTTTTTTTTTTTTTTTTTTTTTTTTTTTTAAGACTAAGTAGAAAATCTGGAAACAGTTAAGTCACAGCATTGGATGTATGCGTAGTCTGTGAAACAGCAGACAATCATAAAGGTTATTGGCAAAAATGAACAAAGAGTCTTTTGGGTGAGAATTAAAATTCTCCACTTGGTGCAAATATGCTTTCTACAGATCTAGGAGAAAAGCTTGTGAGAAGAGACAGAAATTTCTGCGTATCTTAGTGTAATTGCATATGCTACAAGGCTGTGGAATTCAGCGAGGATCCCATGGGGTTTCAAGTGGATTTCAGATATTTCACAGCGTGTCAGTTATAGATTGAGACATAAGACTTTGGGGGAAAAAGTACAACCTTTGATTAGATGAAATAGCATCAGATTTCCATGAAAATGCAAATACTTAATGAATTCATTGCTAATGCAGCTCTGCCTTGTCTTTGTTCTGTTACAATGAGCCTCAAACCACGAGTTTGCTGACCTGCACTGGGTGCTGCACTGGGGCCAATTTAACCAGCGGCATCGTGACAACCACCTGAGGAGGACTCATGGACCGGAATGAGAATCTAACATTTCCCACTGATCTGAGAAAATCATTTTTACAGGGCACGCAAGGCATCGAACTGCCTGCCACAGGAGGCATCAGAAATGTGCGTCTCACACGGGAGTCAGAGAAGGACCGAGTATTCTTCTGGATACTGAAAATATTAGGGATCACAAGAATTAAAAAACCATAACTGCTTCCAAAAAGACATTAAAGATCAAAGTGCAAGCCCTTAGATAATATCTAGCTTAAAGGGCAAAAGACAAAAAGGACCCCTCAGCACCAAATCCATAAATTCAATAGGTTCACATCCCGGCTTACTATCCAAAGGTTGGCCACGCAGAAAAGCTCACAGACTAAACTGGGCTTTCAGCAGAAGGTGGAGCACAGTTTTTGCCACAGCAGCGTGTTGCCACAATGGCACTGAGTATTTTAGGTCCTAATGCTGGGTTTGCTTTTTCATCAAGCCATGGCCTTAGTAAGGGGAGCAGTTTAGACGAGGGGTGATCAAGCACTAGGCTGGCGTTTACCTCCGTCCTGTTTGCTCTTTCAGCCTGAAGTATTTCCTCTTTCTTTCCCTTCACAAACTCTTCTTCAGGTGGGGACACATCAGGATGCCAAAATGTAAACCACCACACCATAAAGTAAACCACCGCGAGCTGCTAACTTGACTGCACATCAGGAGTAACCACGCTGGGGCTGATTCCTTGGGTGCACCCTCCCTGCTCGGGATCCTGCCAGAATTCGTATGGAAACAGCCTGGCTGCTCAGGGGCTCTCTGTCATTCCTGGCTCAGATTTAGTCATCGGTGCAGACTTTTTTCTCCTACTTTTCAGCATGCCATGCCTTCTGCAAAGCACGAGGCGATCCCTACCCTGGAAATCTATGCTAAGTATTGCTTTTGTCCTATCAAATAAAAAGGATATGAAAAAGGCAGTAATAAAAAAGCATTAAGACTCGCACAAGGCTTGTTAAATGATTTAAATCTTCACAATGTATAGCATTTTCCTGGTAATTAAGTTTGAACATTGAGTTGGGCTAAATGGTTACTACTGTTAGATAACATTTAAAAAGCTCCCACATACATGCAGATATTTTTTTCTCTGCCACGGCCCTGGCAGCTGAAGGCAGTTACTTCAAAAAGGGCAGGAACTGCTTCGGTGCCCTACTGATGGGGCACAGCACAAGAGTGCAAAATCCATTTCACGATCACCTTACAACATCCTACAAGCCCAGTCAGACCCCAGGTCTCTTAAAAGGAGATCTGGTTGGAATACATGGCTTTTGTCAAAAAGAACAGAAAACTTGGAAAGGGGGGGGGGGGGGGGGGGAAGGGGCATTTTGATGTGAAGTGGGAGGGAGAGGAGGTAGAAAGCCTCTGCTCATGTTTGTGTTATTTTCCTAAATTTATTTTTATTTGCACTGAAAAACAGTTCCAAGAGAAAGTCCTGCCCTGCCCTGATAACAAGCTATTTGCCTGTAAGCAAAGCCTAATAGCTGTTCGCATTTGCTTTCCCACTTCTTCCTTCCTCTTCCTGCTGTTTTTGCCCTCCTATTTATTTACCCTCGGTTTACATTTTCCAGCTTTTGTTCTCAGCTCTTTCTCCCTTTCCTGCCCCCTCGGTCTGGTTGCATCCAGCCACGCCACCCAGCCCATCCTTCACAAGCCGGTTCTTTTCCTCAGGAAAGCCCGGTGCTTTCTGCCCCGCACAGCGTTCTGCCGGGAGGCCTCGACACCGTGCAGCGGAAGACGATTGTGCTCATCACACCCACGTTTGTATTCCTGTCACTTGCAAGCCCGGCTGAGCTGCACGTTGCTCGGTTTAGATTGCAAGCATATTTAATATTTGCTCTTTTAAACATAACCAGGTCAAGGCAGTACTGCAAAATGAGCTGGATAAGTAGACGTGATGCACGCTTAGGCTTTGGTCCGCCAGCCACACAGCCCCACCAGGTTAACTGACATCCCTAACAACAGCATGGACTTGGGCAAGGGAGAAATGATTTAGATATTCAGTAAAAGGCGTTGGGTGAAGCCTTCAACCACTCAAAGCTACAAAAAAAAAAAAAAAAAAAAAAAAATCCAGAAATTTAGGTCTATTTTCAAAATCCTTCCAGGCTGGCTTAATATATCACCCAAGTTGGAACTGTTCCCATGATATATTATACATGGAGACTGCACTACATCATCAGAGTTCTGACACTGCCATGTTCTGGGTGCGCTAGGAACAACGTAATGAATTACAGCAGTGGACAGTGACAAATACACTTTAGGGGAAGTTTAAATTAATTTTTTTAGCTGCTTGCAGTTGGCTCCGAAAGTAATTTTTATTAAATAAACTAGTGGGAGAGTAGGCAGATTCTGAGCCCTGAAGAAAGGGAACGGCAGAGCAGAGAGAATACAGGGCAGAGCACAAAGAAGAATTTCAGCTCTGAGACTAATGTGCCTGTGATTTTGGAAAAGTTAGCAGGGCCAGATCCCGGCCATGCTCACCAACAAGCACACAGCTCTGCTGGAGCACCCGTCTGTCTGGAGCAAACACAGGTGCCAAATCCTAGGTGCAACCCCACAACTGTGGGCGCGATATCCAGCAATTCCCATCTCCTTCAGTGGGGTAACATCTTGTATGCAAGGTTTATTGCAAATCAAAGGGACGCAGTAGACAGGCTTCCACCTGGAAAATGTATAAACACCCTATGGTACTTTTCGTAAAAATAAAGCGACAATAAGAGTAATAAAAGGGTAGGGTAGAGCTCATGAAGCCAAACAAAAAAACCTTTCATGAGAAGCAAAACTTAGTACCTTTGAGAAAGCCCTGAATATTAAACATCTCTTTACTCTGAAGGAATCTTTTGTCATTTCATGGGGAATCAATTAACCACGGTGTCTTATTCAGGTAGACTTTAGATTAGTACCACATCCTTTCACTATAGATAATTAACCTCAGTTTCTGAATTAGCAGCAAAATAAGCCAGTTATTAGTTTTTATAATGACTAGAACTCAATATTTTGGGTAGTTAAACACCCAAGAGTTTAAATTAAAATAGACATCTGACAGAAATCCCTAAAGTGTTCTTCAGATCATTAATACTATAAATTCCACAGTAGATTGAACTGACAATGTTCCCTTTTCCTTCTGGAGCACTCCAAAGGGATGAGCTACTCTCTCGAATCAGCATTCAGTTTGATCTCTGAAATAATCTCTCCTTGATACCTAAAGCCTCAAGGCCAACAGCATAGTTAAACTCCTATCCTCCTCTTACCACAAGAACATGTCTAGTGAAGTGAAAAAAAATTAAGCCTCCTTCCCTGGCTTACCTACAGGCAGCTCGTGCATTACCAAGACAAACCGGCACACATCTGAGGGCAACATTTTGGGCAGGATGAGCTGCCCCTGCCTCCAGGCAGTGACCCGACAGAGCTCTGGGTGTGAAGCACGTCCACAAGGCAAGGGGCTCAAGGACCTTGGGGAGCCAATGCTTCAAGCTCCTGCCCCACAGCTCCATTATCTCCGTGTGCCTCAGCCCCAGCAGACCTTCTTCCTCAGCGTCCTCACCCTGAACACTGCTCACCCACAGAAAGCCTCTCCAAGAGCCAGCCTCCATCACTTCGCTGTAAAATAATCCTGTTACACGATGCCCTACCTCTACACCTTTTATTCCCCCAGCGTGGCACTGAGACTTGCTGAACTTCTGGTCCAGTCTTTACTTTTCTCTCCTCATCGGCTCCCTTTCTGCAGAACCACTGCCCTGTCCTCATCTTCTGTACTTTGATTATTCCAGCCCAAGTTTCCTGCCTTGCACTTGCCTGTAGTTCTTTTGTTTCTTCCAAACCATTCCTGCAATGTGTTGAACTCATTTCAATTCTCACCCTGTTGCCCAACAGATCTGCAGGCGCTCCTAGCTTGGTGCCATCTGTAGGTTTCAGCAGCGTACTTACTACCTATTCCACTGTCCAGGCTGCCAACAAGAACGGTGAGCAGAACCTACCACCTCCCTCTCCGGTCTCCCTCCTCCTGTTAAGCTGAGGGTTTACAGGGGTGTTTCCCCACAGAGAGGTGCAGTTGTGCATAGCCCTGACTTCTGCAGGCACTGCCACATCTCCCAGCGAGGTCAGCGGGTTTCAATACTCACCCTACACCCGCTGCTCAGTGGGCTGCAGACATCCCAGAGGTGTGCTTAATTGTGTTGCAGCTGTGCGTTACACCACAAAGGAAAGAAGGAGAGAATAACATCTCTATGGGTTGTACCGCTGCAAGTAAAATGTGTATTCCAAGAGAAATGAATGTTTACCTTCCCACTTATGTGAACCAATTAGCGATAAACGTCCCCAGGGCATAGAGAAGACTAACACAGATAACAAAGGATATGCCCCAAATAACGGAGGATTAGGAAGACATGTACACGAGTAATAAAATATAAGCTACAGATGCCACTTGAGAAGATTGCAAAGTGCAGAAGAATAAGTAGCTGAAGGAGGCAAGCAAGCAGAGGTGACGAGAAGATTGCAGGAGCAGTAAAGATAAATGATGAGCACCCTTTCTGAGTATATATGCTAGAGTTAAAAGAGTTCAGTGTAGAGACAGGAAGGTCTCCAGGAGAACAGAAGGGTAATTTATAAACAAAAGAGGCAGACAGGGCTTCTATATCCAAAAATAAGTCCATTTTTTCCAGTTCTATCAGTTGCTCTAAGAAAAGATATTACCTTTCCCTACAGCCTTACCTCTTGACAATACCAAAATAGAAAGATATATTTGCCCTGGCACTCTGAAAGGACAATGGGAAATAGATGCCAGGAGCCGAGAGAGAAAGAATGAAAAAGGACCAGAGTTAGAGATTCTCAGGAATTACATTTTATCTCATGAAAAATGTCACCAAAAAGGAATAAAAATTGGTTCTTCTTTCTCAATAGCTCCATTTTCACCAGAATGTTTTTATCAAAAAATAAAATCTTTTCATCAAAAACCTCCAGGTCCCCAAACAAAACATATGTAGCTTTAAAGCAAACTCTAGTTTCCTATATGGGCCTTTTAGGGCTTTGTAGCATTACTGCAATACAAATCATAAAGAATGAGCATTTCAAGGCAATTTAATCTTTTTAGTAAAACCCCTCACCAGGCTTTTAATATTGATTTTCGCTAGCTTTTCAACAGAACTAGCAATAAAAGAAGGAGGAAGGCTGGAAGCTGCCGTGGCTCCACACAAAGTGGGTGAGGAACGCTAGGGCACAGGCAGCGGCCCATCCTGCCATGGGTGGTGCTTGTGGCTGAGCTCCGGGGAGAGGACAAGAGGACACAGGCCTCCCAGGTGTGGGCAGCAGAGTAACGGCAGGGATCGGTGCTAGGTTCATGCCTCCATCGGCATCATCCTCTTCGGGATCCTGCTTTGACATCTCACTGTCCCCACGCTCCACCAGGCCCTGGTCACCCACATCCCTTTTCCTCCTGCCCACCACCCCTCCGGAGCAGCATCACCTCCTTCTGGGCTCCCTGCCCCACCTGGCACCTCTGTTGCCCAGCTCGTACCGACAGCACAGAGCAAAAAGAGTAAACGGGGAGCCGGGAGGGAAGAGTTCTTTTCATTTGGGGAAGTTTTGTTGCTGTTTTCGGTTTGCATGTCAGCAGAAGCACAAGGCTTGTCAGGAGGCTGCTCCCAATCCAGTAATTACTGGAGGTGCTTCTGACTCGGCCTCGTCTTGATCTTACACTGTGTGATCACTTTATTATTCAGTTTTATTTTATTATTCAGTTTGATTTGGCAGCTGCCTGAGAAACCTAAGGCTACTCAAGCTGTATATTTTAAGATCTTTAAAATCTGTTGATAGAAATTCTTTTAAAGTCTTCAGGCCTGAGTCAACATTGTTAATTCCGAAGCTCCGGCCCCTCAGCTTGGCAGGGCGGCTCACACGCGTGCACTCACACAGCTTGAGCAGGAGGCTCACCGGAGAGGCTGCGGCTTACAGCCAGCCCGAGTCAGGGCAGCACCTGAGAGAAAGGCTCAGCCACGTAGATGGTGCCAGAACTGGGCACTTCGAGGAGAGAAAACACAATTCCTGTTAGGAAATTAAAGGAAAAAAAAACACTTACTGCCCATTTCCCTTCTGCTCTAGTGGGGATACGGCGCTAACCTGCTGGTCCCGCAAGGCTTGCAGACTTTTTCGGTCCCGCCAACCACTCTCCCTCTCCCACTCTCCATCTGACCAGAGGAAATTTTGGCCCCTTCTCCAGGCAGAGGTTGTCCCTCTGCAAGGATCTAAGGAAACCTCTCACCTCGCTTTTCTGGGTCCTTGGATCTTATCTCTTCAAGGGAAAGATTTGTGGATTGTTTAATGTTCAGGTTTGATTTCCCCCGAACTTTGATATGAGATTACTCAGCCTCCTCTCAGCCTTTTCTTGATCAAAACTAAGATCCAGCTTCCCCCCGACTTCAAACAGTTTCATTCCTGCCTCCCTAACATCTATTTTCCTTCTGATTCCCTGAAGAAATTCTCTTCTGGGATCACCCCTGTTCACATTCTCTCACATGTTCAAAGTCCTTCAGATTCTTCTTTTATCCATGCTGCGCTCCCCTATCACAGGCTCCTCTGATTCCACTTCTTCAAGGGCAGCACCGTGCATTTTCAGCCACAGCTTCAGCAGGTTAGAGGAGCTGGATCCTCACTGCCACGCCGCGTACACGCATCGGAGGGCCAGAGAGAGCCCAGGAGACAATTCAGGTGCTCCTGCAGAGGCCTGGCCGGGGATCTTGTGCTCAGAAATGGTGCAGAAGGCCTCATCCACACACAGGTTTGCTCCTGAAGTGTAGCAGGGGCTGGCAACCGGCTGGCTTCTGACAGCCTCAGCACGGTGCCCTCAGTCACTGCCCGCTGGCCAGTGCTGGAGGTCTTGCGTTGGGCTCATTGTTAGAGGGCAGCAGGCAGAGGTGGAGCCCTCCTGAAAGCTCTCCCTTGTCTGCAGCCACACCTGACTGCCCAGACCCGCCTGTTTCCTCCCTCGTGTGACCGTGTTATCGGGCAGTTCCATTTAAAATGTCATCACACAATTTTCCTGGCAAAGAACTTCTAACCCCTATCCCAACAGGGAATCCATCACCATTTTTGCTCCTGCTGGATGTTCTAGCAATTGCAAGCCACCTGGGCTAGGACCTTAGACAACCTGCAGCAGCAAATCCTCATTCCCTCTGACGTTCCCACAGGAACATGGGAACAGCTCTCCATCCCCCAAGGGACAGCAGAACTCCTTGAGAGCCCCATGCAAACCAAGATCTCTTCCAGGAGGAGACTAGCAGCAGGTCTTGTGCTTTGGCCATGCCACTGCAGGCTGTGGTGAGAAATTGTGATGGCAAAGATTGACGTGGCTGCCTCAGGGCGAAGCTTTCCCTGCGGTCCTTCCCAGTTCCTGCACTCCCCTTTCAGTTCCACCACTTTCATCCAATGTTACAGGAAACAAACCTGCATCAGTCTGGAGTCCAGGAAGGGTTGTGTCAGCCCTGCTAGCACCTGCAGGAAAGGCAAGAAGCACATCCCAAACCTATAACTGCTGTCCCTGAGGAGCATCTTCCTTACAAAGCTCGTTTTCAGACTAGTCCCCCTCCAGATTTAATACCCAATGGGCGCACATCACCTTACACCTTTGAAAATATTTATTATGGGTCCTTTCAAGATAAAGTAGTGCTCACATAGTGGTGTTAATATTCTGCTTTACATTAGCTTTCAGACATCTCCCCTCTCATCCTAGTGCTTGGGTACTTTCCAGTCGTGAATTAAGCATGGCTTCTTCTTCCTCTTTTATGATAAAAAGGACTCCAAATATGTATCTAGAATGAGAACTCCCTGTCAGAACTATTTCTTTTCCCCAGGTAGTTGGCACATTAGCTGATCTGGAGCAGAGCCATAGGATTTTCTAGTCCATATTTTTTTTTTCCTATTGTGGAAGCACTGGAAATATTTGGAAGAACAAAAGACAACTCAACCTGCTGTTACAGAACTAGCAGCTTCTAGGGCTGTGACCCCTCTTGGCAAATCGTTCCCTTTAGGAAGTACAAGAGCTGCCAGCCCAACATCCTCCATCATGAACGCTGCCAGGCTTCACAGAGGGCTTTGAGCTCTCCCCGAGCCTTGCTTACAAATAAGATGGCTTCGTGTTCAATAAGCACCTAATATAAAGGCACCGATTTCCTTTTGTCTTTCCATTGACTTCATCATAGCTTGGGTCAGGCCCCTCTCTTGTCAGGCAACGTGGGATGCCTTTAGGCACCTAACACAATCCCAATCAGTGAGGGCTGGATGTGCACATATCCTGGAACAACCCTGTCTGTCACTTTGGGTTCCTGGACACTGAGGATCTGGGCCGAAGCGATTCATCCACAGAAGCCTCCAGCCCAGCCGTGCCATTCATCCAGTTCTGGCCCAGTGCTCTCACCTCCAAGACCATTTCTTCCCCCGACAACACAGAATCCAGACAAAAGTTGCTTATAGGGTGAGGGCACGCTGGGAGAACAGCTTAGCAAGCATAATGGAGACCGGGACAGCGTAAACTTCAAATAGCTTCAAAAATCATTACACTAACCGTGCGTAAATGCATAAAAGCAGCCAGTCTGCACGCTGCCCACAGATTTGCTATCCATGGTCAATCGGAGTCCAAGAGAAGTCAGCACTACAAACCCTAATGTGTTGCACTTAGTTCCGCAGCGGGGCTCAAGGTACTAATTACATGTAAGTTTTCCAAGATTTCTGCCGGGACTATTTCACAGAAAAGGTAATTGTTCTTTGAGGGGGTTCAGCACTGGTTTAATTATGCTGGAGTTTTCATCTATATTGTGAAAATACTAGCAGAAAGAAAACTGCCTTAGACAGATGTAGAGCATACATAGGAAAGTAAAGCAGAGAGACTTGAAGAAGAGGCACTGAAAATGATTCTGGCTGCTGAAGACACTCAGGAGCTTGGTGGGGATGAAAAAAGAACAGGTAACCAGCACTGGGCACCTCGACCTTCCAAACAGCACTGATGCTTCCTGGAACACTGCCCAGGTGGGGATATCAGCTGATAAACACCTGGCAGCAGCAAACAGACACTGTGTAAGCATCTTCCTCAGCAGGAGGCAACAGATTTTTAGCATTATGTGCCCCAAGAAATGCCTGTAAAGCTTTGCTAACATTCTGGTTCACACTCACCTTCCTCTCCGTCCTTGTACCTGCCAGTACGAACCTGAACCAAAGAGATGTTCACTGTTTACATTTCACCTAGTCCTTTGGACACCGTTTTCTTCCTTCCTGGATTAAAAATACCCAGAGTGGAAGGAGAAAATGGCAAGCCACAACAGTTTACTTCAGGAAACTGAACAGGACTTCAGTCCCAAACCTTGATTCAGGGTTACCTACCTCAAAACAACTGCCACGTGGCAGTGATCAGAAACTCCTGGTTTCAGCAGCAGCTCTCACAGAGGGGAGCTTCCCAAAATAGCACTCCTTCTACATTTCTACCATACAAAACATTTAATTTAAAGCTGCTTGCGGTCCTGTCATTCACCCAAACTACCCTTAGAAAGGTCTCATCTGATAAATATTCCACTTACAGTTACTTGCCAAAGAGTTTCGGTGTTGTCGAAGCATCTTAGTTCCACGTTCTCAGAATGAAACTTTCAGACTTTTAACTTTCTGCTTTGAAATAACTTTTAAAAATATAGTCTTCATTTCACACTAAAAAAGAAGCAGTTTAAAGGATGTCAAAGGTAAGATAAAGCATTTAGGCTCACCTGAAAGAAAGGTTTCTGTTGATCTGACCTGAAAGAGATTTCTTTTCTTTGTTCACAAAATTCACAAATCAGAATTTCAGGAGGAAACCCAAAGCAGGCTGGGAAATCCTTTGAAATCACCTGCTACTCCTGAGCTGGGAAAAATATCCTAATTCTCGCTACGAGAGACTAAAGAAACATTTTGACAGGCAGCCTTTAGTCAAGGGTAACAGAAAGGATTGCTGCTGTCTCTTGCTGTTTCAGAAATAATCCACAAGAAACTGGTTGCTGCCAGTGAGGAACAGCTGTTCATTAACAGACCCACTCAAACTGACAGCATAAAAATGCTGCTTTCTGCCAAATTCAAGGGAAATACACCTCAGAAACACCTTTCATACCACGTAGGCAGCGTTCTGTGTTTTCAAATATCACTCTTTGTGCCAATTGCACCAAAAGCCTAAAGAAAAGGTCGCTTTTCTTTGTCTCCCACCAGTGTAAACTGAAGTCAGGTTCAGTCCAACACGCTTCTCCTCCCTTACAGATCACAAGGCAGTCCCTTAAACAAACAGCAGCACAGCCTAATAAAACAGAGCACTAATAATCAGGAATAAACTACTCATTAAAAATAATAATACTGCTAGGGCTAAAGAAAAATGAAAACCTATTTTCTGCATAATTCTACTTGCCCTGATTATTCCATACAGAGCACTAGGGGAGCTTCAAGGCTGCAGGGGCAGCCCAGGGCACTGAGCTGGGAAGGCAGTGAGCACCCAGTGCTCAAAGCCAGCTCACCCAGGTCCCAGCTCACCCAGGTCCCAGGTCCCAGCTCACCTGCTACTCCCACCCTTCACCCAACAGGTGCCCCCCAGCTCCCACTCCCATGTCCTGTTGGCCTCCTCTGCTTTTCCATTTTAATTAGCCTGTTCATCTAAAGCCACCTGAACTAATTTGTTTTCTAGATACTGAAATTTCTCCTCTACCCACCCTTAACTTTTCTTAAAAGTTTTTCCTAAAAATACCATATTTCCAATGAGTGTGGCATTCTTTATTTAAGGGCTAATGAAAAATTTAACCTCCTGCTTCCAAAAACTGGTGCTGTATTAGTATAAGGAAAACAAAGCACGTGTGAGTATTTGTAATCCTGGGTGCACCAACAATGCACTCAAGGCCACGCACCTGCCAAACTTAGATGAGTTTCAATTGACCTATTTCTCAAGGTTTGACTGAGCAGCAGCTGGAGGCAGCGAGCCTTTGCCTGGGGAAGCATGAGCTTCAGGACTTGGCTCTGAACACAGTGTTCTTGAAACATGGTAGGCTTTTCGCGTCATCCCACAACCAAAAATTGGGCTAGATGTTTCCTGACAGCCCTGTTTCCACATAGCTGCATTAATAGGGATTTAGTTTTCAAGAGATCTAAGGAGGCCCTTCGTAACTCTGATCCTTTGCGTGCACACACGGTGGTTATCAAGGTGTTTCCCAGCGATACGACAGGAAGGCAGAGCAGCATTTCACAGCAGGTTTGCGTACCGCGACACAAGTACATGCATCTCCCTTGCACACTAGTGAGGTGAGACAAGCAGGCTTCGCTCCCAGATTGCTAGATTTTAAGCCAACAAAAGCCTCCATCGACCTATGGGTTCTCCACCCAGCCAGGTGGGCTGCTCTCCAGCAGGATGCAGAGAGCATTAAGAAGCCAAGAAAAGAGAATAAAATAGCTTAAGGCAGAAAGTTGGACCACTGTGCCCAAAGCAAACAGCAAGGAGTGACGCAAAGTAGAATATTTAACCTAAAAAAGTAGAATATTTAGACTACTAAACTCAGCAGGAGTTTTGCTTTTGAATTCAGATGAGCTCTCAGCAGGAATTAAACCAGGACACCGGTCCTGACACTGAACTATACAATAGATGATGTTTTAGTTTGCTGGCACGTGTGAAAATGGGGACGGGTTTCCATTTGGTATCAAACTGAAATAATATGTGGGTTTTTTTTGAAATATTGGACAAGCATTTTATAAAATCAAATTTTAAAAAAATCCATAGCATTTTGGCTGTGTGTTTTCTTTTGGCTCTAAGCAAAATATCCCTTTTTAAGTGGAGCTCTTACCTTTTTCTTAGCTTTTAAAAACAGCAGGAATCTGAAACAAAAACAGTTTTTTAGAGAACTGAATTATCAGAACAGATATTGAAATGCACCATGTTTTTAACTTATTTCTCCTCCTCACTCCCCCCATACCGCCCCACTAAAGAAGTGCTTTCGTTAAGTGCTTGGCTATTTCTGGTTCCAAAATGCCCTCCTGGCTCTGATTAATGCACACTCCCTGGAAGGTGATGGGTGTACAGGAGCTGGCTTCCCCAGTGATGTCCCCGCACTGGACAAAATCACAGAATCACAGAATTTCTAGGTTGGAAGAGACCTCAAGATCATTGAGTCCAACCTCTGACCTAACACTAACAGTCCCCACTAAACCATATCCCTCAGCTCTACATCTAAACGTCTTTTAAAGACCTCCAGGGATGGTGACTCCACCACTTCCCTGGGCAGCCCATTCCAATGTCTAACAACCCTTTCGGTAAAGAAGTTCTTCCTAACATCCAACCTAAACCTCCCCTGGCGCAACTTCAGCCCATTCCCCCTCGTCCTGTCACCAGGCACGTGGGAGAACAGACCAACCCCCACCTCACTACAGCCTCCTTTGAGGTACCTGTAGAGAGCGATAAGGTCACCCCTGAGCCTCCTTTTCCTCAGGCTGAACAATCCCAGCTCCCTCAGCCGCTCCTCATAGGACTTGTTCTCCAGACCCCTCACCAGCTTCGTCGCCCTTCTCTGCACCCGCTCAAGCACCTCCATGTCCTTCTTGTAGCGAGGGGCCCAAAACTGAACACAGTACTCGAGGTGCGGCCTCACCAGAGCCGAGTACAGGGGGACGATCACCTCCCTAGCCCTGCTGGCCACGCTGTTTCTTATACAGGCCAGGATGCTGTTGGCCTTCTTGGCCACCTGAGCACACTGCTGGCTCATATTCAGCCGACTGTCCACCATCACTCCCAGGTCCTTCTCTGCCTGGCAGCTCTCCAACCACTCATCTCCCAGCCTGTAGCTCTGCTTGGGGTTATTGCGCCCCAGGTGCAGGACCCGGCACTTGGCCTTGTTGAACTTCACGCAGTTGGCCTCAGCCCATCGGTGCAGCCTATCCAGATCCTCCTGCAGAGCCTTCCTACCCTCGAGCAGATCGACACACGCACCTAACTTGGTGTCATCTGCAAACTTACTGAGGGTGCACTCGATGCCCTCGTCCAGATCATCGATGAAGATATTAAAGAGGACCGGCCCCAGCACCGAGCCCTGGGGAACGCCACTAGTGACTGGCCTCCAACTGGATTTGACTCCATTTACCACGACTCTTTGGGCCCGGCTATCCAGCCAGTTTCTAACCCAACGAAGCGTGCGCCAGTCCAAGCCAAGAGCAGCCAGTTTCTTGAGGAGAATGCTGTGGGAGACGGTGTCAAAAGCCTTGCTGAAGTCAAGGCAGACCACATCCACAGCCTTTCCCTCATCCACCCAGGGCGTCACTTTGTCATAGAAGGAGATCAGGTTCGTCAAGCAGGACCTGCCCTTCATAAACCCATGCTGACTGAGCCTGATCGCCTGCTTGCCCTGCAAGTGCCGTGTGATGACTCTCAATATAATCTGCTCCATGAGCTTCCCTGGCACTGAGGTCAAACTGACAGGCCTATAGTTTCCCAGGTCAGTCCTCCGGCCCTTCTTGTAGATGGGCGTCATGTTTGCTAGCCGTCAGTCAACTGGGATCTCCCCCGACAAAAGCTGGCTTCTCCAGACACCAGGGCAGCCCCTTCCCAACACCTTGCTGTGCACAGGGTACCTCCAGAAGATGTCCAGAAGAGTGGCTTTCTGCAGCACCCAAAGCAGGTTCGGCTCGATGCTGCTTGCTTACCCACGCTGACAGCACCACAGCACACAGAGACCACCGGAGACTTCCAGGCCCCCCTTTCTGCCTGTTTGCAGCTTAGTTTCCTTATGTCCTGTTTGCACAGAGCCCTCGCAGTCTCTCTCTGCAGACACAACCTACTGAATAGATCAGCTGCTTCCGAGACAAGTACAAAACATATTTTAACTGCTGTACCATAACTCCCGTCTTTTAATTAGAAAGTGTGCTAAATACGCCTGTCCTTGGGGACTCCCACTGAACCAGTCAGGTTTCTGATCAGGGAAGTTTCGCCTTAATGAGACTTTTAGTTTGACTTACAAAAGCTCTTACATTTACACAGCAAGGCTTGTAACTTCAAAGTCCTTGAGAATTGTTGCTGTGCATCTGCCTTGTCTGGGGCCTTAATTCACAGTTCTGGTCTCTGTTTATTACATAGGGAATGTTTTGTTTAGTGTTTATAGATATATATTTACAGCATTTAGGGATATTAGAGCTTATACCAAGCTCCATTACTATAAACACTGATCAAAGAGCTAGTTAAGTGAAGCTGAAGCACTAGAGGAAAATCTCTCTGCAGTAATGAAGGGAAAAGGCAACTGGGAGGAGGTGGAAGCTGCATGCCTGGTTATGCCACTTGCAAACCCTCCGGCTCTTCTTCCTGCCAACCTGCACGTCACCCGTCCCAGACACATTTCCAGAGCAGGAACAGCCCCTCGGATCCTGCAAAGAGCATCAAGTGTGCACCTGCCTGGCACTGTCTGTGTTCAGGTACACGCACAGTTTCTCAAACTCCAGAAAGCCAACAAACGCCGGGCAGGAGGCAGCACTGAAGTTTCAGTTTTTATTACACTTCCTAGCTTCATTTTTTCCTCTTGGGGGACAGAAAAGGAAAGTGTTTTGGTGACCGTTTAAGTCCGTGTAGATCCGTAAATACTCTTCCATTGTGTTTGTCTGATGCTGCTATGATTTCTTGTCTGGAGTCACACTAATGCCCTTGTCAGTCACGCGTCACATCCATCTCATCCGTTTTCCTTTCAAACCCTGCCACTTCAGGAAAATCACAGAAGTGTGCTGCAGCTCGAACACCACCTAGTTTTGGACAGCTCACTTTCCGGTTCTGTAAGGGATTTGGAGCGCAGATGCTCGGTTACCGCAACGCGAGGGTACCACAAGGTACCTCAGCTCCGCAGCACCCGCACACCTCTGCATACCCACTGCCCCCCTTCCTGCTGTCCCACAAATGTTTGTGCCCCGAGGCCTCAGTTCAGACAGCCCCCGACATAGTAATCAGTTCAGGCAGCCCCCTGCTCAGTGTTAGAGCGTGGGCACGACCTGCATCGAATGGCTCGGACCAGAAAATGGCAATTTTGGTACAGTTACGGGGGAGACATGGCAAACGACGATGGGGATAATTCTTGCCTCCCAGGTTTGTTTGTACAGTTCATAAAACTCCCAAGCTGAAGTTAAATTCTTGTGCTACTGCCTGTCCCTACAGATACATTTCCTCCATGGGGCCTTACGTCCCAGTCTCACTGCTGGAAAGCTCTGTGTGCCTCTGCACAGAAAACGCAATGTCTAACCAAACTACATTCTTCACAGAAAATACTCTTTCCCAGAAAAAAACAACCTTGCATCTTATTAAACAAATGTAAAGCATTCTTCCATTTTGTTGATTTTTGTCAAAAGCACAGCCTTACTCCTTGGCGAAACCTCCTCTGCTCCAGTCTCCCTGCACAATTTCTGTTTAGCTGTAATTTAGCAGCCTAAACTGAACTTGGACTCCTTTGAAAAGCTGGCCTCAGGGCAACCTGCAAACCCTCCCTTGAGGACTTTTGGAAAAGCAGCAGGCTCTAGAGGCGGCCAAGGAGGACGTGCTGGGAGGCAGCGCTTCCCCAGGTGTTTGCCGTGCACCCTGAATGGGGACAAACAGGTACAAACTCCGAGGTGAGGGGAGATCAATGAAGGCTCAGGGACACACTGAGCAGAAAAGTGGGATTATTTATGGGGGTGCAGAACCGCCCCCCCTTTGCTGACACTGGCAGCAAAGACCTGCCTGCTCCTGGCAAAGCAGCTGCTGGGGCTTCAGCAGCTCTGCCCAATCTTCCCCTAGCCATGAACTGGAGAAAACAACGTGCTCATCCTGGAAGCAAGAGCCCTCCAGCGAGGAGGAATAAGCAATGTTTGGTGCATTCATAATATAGATATTATCTGGCAAACTAGTTAAACAAATTGTTTCCTTTCAGGATCCTAGTGATGTGCGTGGTTGGCAAGTATCCCTCCCTGCTGCTCGGCCACCTGCTTTCCCTACTGCTGAGCTCGCTCCATCCCAGCCCCGCTGCCTGCTGCTCTGCCTGCAGCCCCGCAGGAGGCTGCCTTTGCTCCAGGCAGCGCTGCCGTGCCTGCTGGCCATGCCATGTCCGTGGGCAGGGTGTGCATCGTGCAGGTCGGGGCATCTTCCAGCGAAGGCGTTACGGGCTGGGCAGTGCTCGCTGCCTCCCGGCAGAGCCCTGCTTGGAGGCATTGCCCCAGACTGGTCAGCGCCGGTGAGATGTTAGGTGCTACTACTCACCTTGTGCCCAGTGATAAGATTACCCCAAGTCCTTTGTTAAACAAGACACCACGGGCCCTGCCCTACGCACTGCAAGACTGAACCTCGCAGGACCGAAAGGCAGAGGGTCTGCGGCTGCGGATAGGACAGAAGTCCCCCAGCTTGTAGCTGGTGGTTAAATTAAATCTTCCACACGACAAAACTTTCTCACCAAGTGCATCTTTGTCCCCCTCCTGTGGCTGGATCAGATCATACACGTGTGGGGGAATGGCGGCCGGGGCTGGAGACCCTCTGCACTGAAAGCAGCAAGGATTTTCCATTGACACTGCCGGACCGAAGGATGCTCCTGCGCTGTCCTGGCTTTCCTCTTCTCCAACGAGCAAAGAGCTGAAGAACTGGAGTGGGTTATTCCTGCTGTGGAAAGAAATGCTGCTCTTCCCCAAAGACTGTCTTCAGCTTCTTTGACTCTCTCAGTCCTGGTTTCTCTGCAGGGACAACCAAGGAGCCCAGTCCGCCCAGTCCGCAGGCTGCTGCTCAGAACTGGCAACAAACGCAGTCGTTCTGCGGCATGCTTACTGCACCCTTCTAAAATAATCCCTCTGCCATCTCTCAGAAGGAGATTACCCTTGAAAATTAAGTTGGAGCTGGCTGCCTGTGGAAATGATTCCAGCCACATTAGGAAATCCATTGAAAGTGTCTCTGGAGTTCAGGGAAATAAATAAATAAGTGGCTCATCATGTCGTATCTTCTCGGGGCTCTCAGCGTTCCCCGGGTGCAGCTGTCACATGAATTTGTAAGCGGACGGGAGCAGAGACGTCCCAGGAGGATTTATCCTGACCCTGCTGCTGCCCTGCCTGACCCACCTTTGGCCTCTCGAGAGATTCTGGCAGCCAGCGCTGGAAAAGCAGCCTTTTATGTTCCTACTTTTCCCCCTCTTTTATTAATTTGCAGTCACAACCGTTGCTATTTGATCCATGCGGACAGAAATGTCCGGCTTTGTTACTCAGACTGTTTGCAGCCGATCAGACCAGAAGGCAACGCGCACGCACACACAAGCTCTGCAGACCTCTGGCAAGCCACAGCACTTGAAGTTCAACGACCAGCTGCCTTAGGATGGTTTGTACCTTTTGCAAATGCTTTTTTTGGCAGGTTCTGTGTCATTCTCACCGAGCCTCACTTCCTGAAGGGTTTTATTATGCAAGGTTTTGTCACAAGAAGTCTGTGTAAGGACAGGGAATTAAACCCATGTCTCCCAGATCCAGATCAGTACCACAACCTTTGGCTCATCCTCTCGCCTCACTTGTCTAGCAAAGGGCACTGCACAAAGGTGTGCAAGAATACATTATACCCTAAGGTCACAAGCGTCAGATGAAAAGGATGAATAAATACAAGCCCATGTCCTAGAAATCGGCTCCGTACCCTCCACAGGTTTGCCAATAGCACTGCTTAGCAGCAGAGATTAAATCCACAGCCTCTCAGCAAAGCCAGAGCTGTGTGGTGCTGCTGCTGTTGCACAAACCCCAGGTAACACACCAGGACCCACAGAGCACAGCAGGTTGGGCAGCCTGGGAACTGCTTTCACACAGCGCCATTCCCCCTCGAGCTCTCCGGTAACCCCTTGATGCAGGAGGGCTGCTGCCAGGCTGGGTCCAGGCCCTCCAACTTGCTGAGAAAACGAAGCATGAGCTGGATAATAACTCCTACTTGAATGAAATCTGGAAAGGCAGCTGTTACACCGGTCGGCCAGCAGTGCTGTGAGGCACCACTTGCTCTTTTTCAGCCCTGCACCTTCCTCACTTAACCTCTCCCTTCCAGGACACCAAACTCCTTGAACAGACACATCCTTGCTACACAAGGCAGGCAATTCTGTGTGACGCAGATAAAACCCAGCTCCTTTTCCATCCAAAGGAAATCCCTAAGCAGAGATAAACCCAGGGGATGCTAATCTGAATCACCAGCTCAGTTTTAGCAACAATTGTCTGGCAGGATAATAGGCCCGGCCCAGCCCCACAGAGCAGCTTGCTGAGGGCTCGGCTCCTGCCAGGAAGCTCCCTCCAGCTCTGCTGTAAGGGCTTGTTCCTCATCCCAAGTTTACAAATGGATATCGCCATTGAAACATCCTTCTTTGAGGGTGCCTCAGCACTGAGTAGGCAGATGGGCATCAGTCAGGGTGTGGGGAGATCTGGGTGGGCAGCGTGGAGCCCGTGCAAGCCCCCAGCCTGCAGAGAGCAGCTGGAAGAGACAGGTTTCCCATCCCAGGACCTGGGAGCTTCAGGATCTTGCTCTTTTGGGTAGTGGCTGCTTTGGGATTTGGCTGATGCAGATCTGTGTGTGTGAGGTCCATCGCCCTGCCGTGCCAGCTCACGGCTTCTTGTGTTACTGTCAGAGCGGGTGAGCCCTGGGGAGGACGGGCGATGGAGGGCTGAGGGGAGACCAGAGGGAGGTCACGGGGAGAAAAAGGCTCGAGAGATGCCAACAGCCCACAGGCTCCTTCTAAAAAGCTGCGGCCCTGACTGCGGAGTTTGCTGGAAGACCTGCCCTGCCAGGACTGCATGGAGAGGAATGAGATGCAGAAACCTCTGACAAAGCAATGCTGGCGGAGTCCTGGGAGAACTGGCAGGGTTTCCAAAGGGCCTTGGCATTTGCCTGATTCTCTCCCACCTGCAATCGATGGTGTTTTACTGCTGCCTCTGGCAGGAGCTGCAGCGCAGAGGGTGAAGGCCAAGCTTGTGCTGCTCGCAGCCCCGCAGCCTGCCCCACGCCGTGCAGCCCCATGTCCTCGGTGGCCGCAGCCATCTCCCCTGGGGCTGCCAGCAGCGTGGTGCTCCTTCTGAAATGCCGTCCCTGGCCTGCACTGTCACAGCCCTTTACGCTGGGCAGCAACGTCTGCATCGCTCTCTGTTGCTGGATCAATACTTCTCCTGCATGCAGAACGGGAGCTCAAGTGCCCTCACTTACAGCACTGCCGCTCCTCCCTTCTGGCCTAGCCTGCTCTGGAAGATCATTTCCAGGCTAGGCACTCTGCGCTAGACTTTTGTTTTCTTTTTCTTCAGAATGCATTCACCATCTTTTTGTGAGCGTGCTGCCTCCAGAATCCTTCCTTCAGCATCCCTGCAGCACCCCCTGTGCCGAGCGCTGGCATTTGGTATCAGCAGGAACGAAGCAGAACAAAGCAACCCCAAACCGTATCTGCTGTTCAGGATGGCTGTGGTGGGAGCGTGGCTCAGTGTACGGCCTCGGGAGGAGCATCTGGGTCACTTAGCAGAAGCCTGAGGCTTGAATGTGAGCAGAGTTAAACGTTCAGGTCATCAGAGGGGTGCGGCTCCTGTTCACCTCCTCCTGCTCCAAAGCCCTCAGCGTGAGGTGAGGGTTTGCACTCCTGAGACACACTTGACACCACGCTGCCTCTTGCTGTCACTGCTGCCCTGAGAAATCATGAACTCTGTGCACAGGTTTGGGTAGAGAGCAAAGTGTGTCAGCCTTGGTTCGCAGGGGAGTTTGGGGGTGCTCAGCTTGGAACAGAACTCCGCACGGCTCCTTAGCGCGTGATTTCTCCTGAGCGTTTTAGGAAAGTCTGGTGTGAGGAATACGGAGGAACCAGGTATATTGAGATGTGCAGCCTCATCTGTGCTCTGCGGGTTGTCCCCTTTCTCTTCTAGGGCCGATCTGGCCCATGACAGTCCCATGACTGCAGCACTGAGGTTTCTCAGTTCCTGCTGCTGCAGGGCAGATGTTCAGGGCGCCCCATCCCATGCCATGGGAAGATCTACGGACTGCAGCGAGCCAAGGCTCAGGATAGGAGCTCAGCCCCCAGGAGAGAGATTTTAGTTGAGCAGAGAGCACTTGGGTTTTCTGCGTTGTGAGCAGTTCATCTGGGCTTGCCTTGGAGGGCAGCAGGCAACTGCTATTGATGTGTCTTTTAAAAAGACATCAGCATCATTCAGAAAACTTAAGTTTCGTTTAGCCTGGTTAAAACTACTCTTTGTTATGTTCTTCTGCAATCGCTTAAAACAAAGGGGTTCACCAAGAGTATAATTCTCCAGGTCGCCACATCACAGTGTCTGGGAATGGGAACAAGCCAGTAGGTTTTTGTTTAAACACCAAAAGAGTGTCAGAGAAGATTAAGCAATTGTTTTGTGAATTCCTACAGAGGAAAGAGCTCACGGATGCAAGTGTCAGCTGGGCTGATGCTGTTTGCTGCTACCACAAATGAACAGTGGCACCTTTCCGTGCCCTGAACTTGCCATAGTCAAAAGCAAACTGCTACAGCTCTGATGGGGCATTCTCGTGTGCCGCCACGCTGCAGACCGTAAAACATAAAAGGAGGATGATTTGAGGGTAGTGCAGCTATAAGCATTATCCATGTTTGGGCAATTTTTCAGCTGCAGCATGAGAGGGTTCCCGAGGCTGCAGTAATCAGGTGGTGAGTAGTAGAGGTGGTAATGAACCACGACCACGGAGCTGACAGTCACTGGACCAGGGAAACTTCTACAACCAGTGTGAAATGTCCACGCTGGTGTAGTGCCAAGTGGTTGTTTCCACCACACAGCACAGCAGACCCGGAGCATACACAAGTTTCTTTGCTGAACAAGCTTACCTCTTTCCTTCAGCTATCACGAAGTGCAGATACCACCACTCACCCCTGTCTTCAATATCACGGGCTGCTATGGCCTTCCCATTTCAGAAAAGGAGAAAATAGAACCAGAAAAGACACCAAGAAAGGCTACAAGAATGATCTAAGATACAGATATGGATGTGGCTCCGCCACGCCACAGGAAGGCTACAGCACAGCCAGACCTGCAGTGCCACTGGGGCAGAGCCGAGGCATTTTTCAGTTTGTCACGTTGTATTCCATTCAGAGAACAAAATGGGGAATTTTGGATTTTAATTTGTCACTTTACATGTAAATTAAATGTTGTGTATTGTCACAAGTGAATTCAGCCAGTATTTACAATAATGGAAACCTGCTGCTTGGATTTCTAAACAAAAATTCCCCGTGTTGCTTGTGCTTCCCTGCATGAGTTGTTTCATTTCAGCTTTTCTATGTTCTCTTTTTGAGTCTGCCTAAAAGAGTTTGTGGGGAGAAAGAAGGACTGAGAAAAAAACCAACAACGAGAAATAATTGTTAGGATTACTCAGCAGGATGACTGGACGACATTTTGTCCGCGTTCTTCGTGGGTAGAACTATTGCAGTGCTTAAAATTAAGCACATGTTTAAGTGTTTTGTTGACGTGAAGCCAGAATACTCTAACGTGTATCTGATTAGTCCCTCCTGACCTGGTCCAAAGCCCATTAGAGCGGTTAGAAAACTTCCTAATGCCTCACTGCGATAAAGTGCCCCAAGCATCAGTAACGCACAGCTGAGATCGCTCGGTGCAGCCACAGCCCGTCCCCAGCAAGCACTGATTGCATTCCGGCCCCTGGAAACCAGGAGATGAAAAGTTAAGTATGTTGACATTTTCTTTCAACAGCAAAGGAACTGGAAAAATAAAGCAACCATCAGGAAATGATGCCTTTCAGGAGCCTAGGAAGACAATATCCCTCCCTCGCTTTTCCTCTGTGTCTCAGCGTTTCATTATTATGACGTGGGCTACAAGCCACTTGGAAAGCTTGGCACATAAAGCTGCTGTGAATTACAATGCACCGAGATTGACTGGGTTGTAACCTGTAATGTATTACTTATTTTTTATTTTAATTGCAAGCAGTCTCTGAAACATTTTAGAGCATATAGCGCTAGACACAGCAGAAGTAATTAAAATGAGAGGGCCACATGCAGTCGGCAGTAAAACACCAAATGTAGGCAGCTTAGGAAAAATGTCATTGATTCGGCATCAGAGAGGCCGGGAGGGAAAGAGGCGGGATTGCAATTGTCAGCAGCAGACCCCACTCACAACGCAGCAGCAAGTGCCACGACTGCTTAAAGCAGAGAGGGACGCGCTGCAGAGCCACCAGCATCTCAGACAGGGCCGGGGATGGGGACATCAGCTCCTCGAGCTGGCTTCAAGGAAAGAAGCCGAGCCTGGGCAGGCTGCTCCTCTCCCACCTCTGCGTGGAGAATCTGGGTCACGGTTTCTCCCGTAGGAAAAATGAGCGGCTTTCACACCATATTAAAAATAGTCATAATTAACTAAGGGAGGTAGAAAAGAAATCCGTGGCTGTTCATCCGAGGTGGCTGTGCGGCCATCCAGCTGCAAGCCAGGGCACCCATTTACGGGGAGCAGTGAGCCTTGTTTGTTCGGCTTGCTTGCTCAGCGCCTCCTCTGGGACAGAGCCGGTGTACAAACGACTCGAAAGTGCCTCCGCTTCTGCACTGCTGCACACCCGAACTGGGTGTCACCCTGATTCACGTTAAATGGCATCCGCTGTTGTGAATGTAATTGGCTACAGCAAAGGTTAATGAACATTTCTACCTTTAAATAGTTTATGAAGATGTTTGATGCCTTCTAACAAGGCAGCTATTGGAACTTGCTGCTTTCTCCGCTGGCTTGCATATCATTGATCTTTTTTCTTGAAATGATTATCCCCAGGCAACCCATAAATCTCACTTACTCTGGCTCAAAAATGCTGGACAACGTAATGAACTGTTATGAGGGCAAAGACAGTGGATGGGGTCACCTCTTATGAGCCAGCGGCGTATGTGCTCAGGCTGCGTGCTGGTGCCTGCACGGCTTTACATTTGTCTCAGAGAGGGAAAGAAGGAAACAGAAACCTTAAAGCAGATTTTGTAATTAAGGAGCAGACATTAGTTCCAAGTAAATACTAAATGACGGCTTTGCACGCTGCTGCATATAACGGGCTTGGTAGCAATCGGGTATAACAACAAGTCCCGTTATTTAACTCGAAAAATCCCACAAAAGTATCTGCAAGGGCAATTCCTTCCACGTTACTTCACTTACAATGAGCATCCCACAGGCCATTACCAGAGCCCAAGAACTGGACTTGTACAAATTAAAAGCTATGAATGCCTAGAGGTGTCAAAACTCTCACCAAAGCCCAAAGTCACAGTGCAAAAAACCTTGAGAATTTTAAACGGAAGGGTTTTGGTGGTCACAAGAGTTTGATTAGTTTCTGCTTCCAGTCACTGAATATCTCCATGTGGCTGAGATTCTTTTTGCTGAAAAAAAAACCAAGAGTGCTCCCTGCAGTGCCGCAACCAGCGGCGAGCCCTGTGCAGCGCTTCTGTGGCCGTGCTGCATCCTCAGACCGATGCCAGCCAAGGAGCAGCGCTGGAGAGCTCTTCTTCCTCCTGGCAACACCTGGCCGTGAGACGACACAGTTAATCAGGAGCGATGTTTGGCCACACCATTATTTTTAATGGGTCTAAAAAGAACAAATACTGTCAGTTCTTAAAGCCCAGACAGTGAGCACAAACATAAATCTCCCTAGGCAAACCAGGGTAAAATCCTGATGCACTTTACAAGCTGTAAACTCTGCTTTTATTAGCCATTTATGGGCCACTTTTCACAACGCAGCTTTAATATTAAACAATAAAGCTCATGATACACTTACAAAGGAAAGCAGGCTCTAATTTACTCCTGCATTGGAAGTGTGGCATCTCCCGACTACATGAAATCAGAAGAAATAAGGTAATTCAGTTTAGGCTGCATATTTTTCATGCTTGGTGCCCCACATTGTGCATAATGTGCAGTAAGACAGAGAAGAAAAGGTTTGGAAGCCACTGGAAACCACTGTAATGAAATTTTGGAAAGCGTTGAGCAGCCCTGTTCCTCACATCAGTATGCACAGAGACTTCAAGAAAACACATCCTTACGGTTATTGGTATTTATCCTTTATAATCTGAGACACCAGACATCTCGTGTAAGATAAGGCCTGACTGCATGCAAAATGCATGCAGTTTATATGCAAAACAGGACTAATTTCTTATTCTGAGCCCACAGTCAGAATAGGAGAGGCAAATACTGCTAATCCCAGCTACAAATGGAAACCAGGCTCAGGGGGTGAAGTGATTTGGCCAAGATAACACAGGGACTTGGTGACAGAACCAGAAACAGGGCAAACATCAGCATCACATCCCCACAAAGCCTGTGCACAACACGTGCTGTCCCTCGGTGGTGCAGATGCGATGGTCGCTCTGTGCCTCTGAAGGATTTCAACAGCCAGCTCCAGGCTGGGGAGCACTGGGCCTGGTCACGCGCCACCCCAGTCACAAGCGCCCAGGCTTTCTGGTGCAAGAGCGAGGGTCTGTAATTCCACCGTGCCTGCTGTGTGCTGCTTTATCCCTTCACAGGCTCTGATCTGCTCAAGCATGGCTTCAAGAAGGCCACAGCGAACCCCAGCTGCTCCGTTCCTTCATCTCAGCTGGCAGCCACACGCCCATACATGCGTTTGGCCGGTCTTCCAACCCAAACCGCATCAGGCCGGGGAGCGAGGCTTAGGGTTTGTAAAAAAATCCTAAACCAGATGGGCCAAGTCTCCCTGCATCTGGTGTTTGCTCGGTTAACCAAAGCAGAGGGACTGAGGCTGGCAATTGCTGAAACAAAACCAAGCTCCAAGGCGAGTGTGCCCGTCCCGCTGCTGCGGGGAGGTGTGTGCCAGGAATACCCCAAAACAAGGAGCCGCTTTCCGTGCGGACCGGGGCTGCTTCACCCGGCGGAGGGAAAGGCAGAGGTAGCACCCAGGAGATCTGATCTGTTGGCCCCACGAGGTCCTGCAAGCCCAAGGCCCGGGTCTGCAAAGCCCCGCAGATGGGCAGGAGCTGCAGGAGCTGCAGTGCTCCCTCCAGCCACCCTGACCCCATCTCCCCAAGCCGTTGCAGAGGGCTTCTTGGGCTTCTGACCCACGTCACCCCGGGGGCAGGGAGCTGATGCTGTACGTAGACCATGGCTGAGGGCTGCTCGGTGAGCTCCATGAGCTCCACACCCACTGAGCTGCACCTCAGCCCAGGCCAAGACCACAGTTTTGCTTGTGGACTCATTTCATACTACCGACTAATCATTCTAATACCAGCCATGCAAACTCCAGCGATTTGGCAAGGAAACGTTTCTGCCAGAAAGTCTACAAAAAACCAGGCAGCTCTGGAAGGGAGGACACAAAGCAGGCAAGGCCCCAGCTTCCCACGGCGACACTCGCACAGCCAAGTGCTCACGCACCACCCCACACACGTAGGGAGCAGCAGCCAAGTTTTAAGATGAGGGGAAATGGCCTCAAGTTGTGCCAGGGGAGATTGAGGTCGGATATTAGGAGAAATTTCTCTACCAAAAGGGTTGTGCAGCATTGGAACAGGCTGCACAGGGACGTGGCTGAGCCACCGTCCCTGGAGATCCTCTAGAAACATGTAGGTATAGCAGCACGGCTTAGTGGTGGACGAGGTCAGAGCTTGGACTGGATGATCTCAGAGGTCTTTTCCTACCTGAATGATTCTGTGATTGTAGTTGGGCTGAAGCACAGTGCATATACCTGAGCTGCTTTTGCCCAGGGTGCCTCTAACACCCTCCTACTTCCCACGTCGCTGGAAACCCAGGCTGGGTCACCCATCTCACATGGAAAAGTCTCTTGAAGCCTTAGTGCGTGTTTACCTTGAGCCCTCTGCAGACGTGATGCCTGATCCAAAGCCAGGCAGCCGGCACACACCCGTCCATCACCTACACACCCTCACCGCAGCGGGAGCAGCGGGGTCTGCCAACACGCTGCCCGCAGTGCCTGCCGCCGGCACTCCCCCCCAGCCGCCTAGAGGAGCACTGCAGAGTATTCAACACAAGGCGTTCATCTTGGTTTTTTCCTGCTGGTTATTGGCTGTAATCAAGCCTCAGGGGCTGTACCAGACCCGACAGCCACGCACACTGCAGTCCGTGGTGTGGCACACGCGGCCCTGTCCCGTTCGCGTGGTGCCACCGCGGTGTCACGGAGCTGTGACCGCACCCCCGGGAGGTTTTTGTGTTGTCTTTAATGGCCAGAGAACACAGGCTGCTGTTTTCTCAACGGAGTGAGCGTGGCAAGCAGCTTGTTTTACATGGATTAAACAATTATTGACACTGTCACAGAAAAGGGCTTTTGGACTGCGTCTGCTACAAGAATAATAGAGTGAATGGATTTTTTTTCCCCCTGAGCTCTCAGAATTTTTAGTAAACGCTGGTTATTGAAGGGGCCTAGATAGAAAAACACTGGATTAAAAAAAAAAAAAAAAGGGATCGTGAAATTAAAACCCGTGCCATTCCTAAGTGTAGCCACAGAGCAGTGACTTGGGAAAGAGGAAACTTGCCATTTAAAGACAAACTGCTCCCATTTAGTTAAGCCTAGGAGCTCAAAGCAGCAATTGTCAACAAGAGAATAAGGAATATTACCCTTGAAAATAAATACAAATTTTAATTACAGTTGGCATTTTGGAGACTGGTGCTGAAGATCGTCATCAGATGGAAAATTGCCGTCATCCTTCTACCCCTGGGGACATGAACACTGAGTGGGAACGACTGTAACTGTAAACCAGTCTGCAACCTGCCTTGATATTGGCATCACAGCTCGCAAGGAAACCTTAAGCTGTCACATTTCACTAACAAGCCCCTGCTGGCTGGGCGAGGCAGGGGCTGCTGAGCTCTGCCAGCTACGAGCAGACAGCT
Organism: Heteronetta atricapilla; assembly: GCA_011075105.1. Classification (NCBI taxonomy): domain Eukaryota; kingdom Metazoa; phylum Chordata; class Aves; order Anseriformes; family Anatidae; genus Heteronetta; species Heteronetta atricapilla. Next base: position 2,562,122 of record CM021749.1, read on the forward strand.
CACGGGGCAAGAGGCTCCCTCCAGCCCTGCTCCTGCCATCCCTTGTCCCAGCAGAAACATTGGCAGAGCAGGGCCTGGGCTCCGAGCAGGGGCTGCTGCCCCAGGGCTGGGTCCTGCGGTGGGAGAGGGGAGGTGGAGCAGGGCCCTGGCCACGGGAAGGGGACGATGCCATGGAGGGAAGGGGACGGTGCCACAGAGCCACAGCCCCGCTCTGCCAAGCCCACCCTGGCCAAGCTGCTCAGAGACAGGAGGCTGCTGTCAGAGATTGGAGGCTCACACTCCACACTTCCCGTGGTAGGGTGATAAGCTTGCAGTGAGGAGAAAGATGCTGTTGTGATAGTCAAAATATCCCACCTGCTCTCTCAGGATGGTGCCTTCTGGGGACCTGACTTCTACCACTAACACCGACTTCTCCATGGATTCGTGGGCCAGGGCCTCACTTTTGCCTTGTGAGACTGCCTCTCAGTCCTGAAATAAGGACTCACGTCCTAGTTTTCTCCTTCCCTGCTCTTTCCAGCAAGCTTGGAATGGGCTGTGCTGGGGAAAAAATGATCCCAAACCAGCATTTTGCTACGACAAAGCTGGAATTTCTATGAGCTGGTCTACAAAACTATCTGTTGCGCCAGGGACTGGAAAATATCCAATTTCTTCTCCAAAGAGCAGATAGGTTTTGAAGAGAAATTTTTTATTTAAAGGTAGAAGAAAGTGAAACAAAGCAGCAGCATCGCCCTTCATTTTTAAACTAACACAAAAGAAGTGTGGGGCTTTGATATCGATAATAGTGTAAGGGGAAGCGCGTGCTGTCAGTGAACCAACTCATCCTCCTGACCCACAAGACAGCTTGCCTGCTTTTTGGCTCTGTGTCTGGGCAGAGCACCTGAGATCTAACACAAAGCAACTGTCAGTTCCTTGCAACTTTGACTGGAAATCCCAGTGCCGAGGGGGAAATCTGCTGGGCTTTGATGTAGAGATTTGGGTAGTGCCTGCGCCGTCCCAGCTCAGAACACAGCCATTTGATGTATTGTTGAGGGAGGCAGTTGTTATCTTCTCAGAGAACATGCATGTAGCTGGGTAAATCTATTCGTGACTGCCTTCTAAGATGGATAGCACAAGGGGTGTTTCTGAGGCACCAGTTTATCTGATACAGGGAACAAGGCTGGAGACAAATGTGCAGACCTCCCAGGCGCTGGTGTTTCATGTCACTGAGGTCCTCCTCGGCTTTCTTCCAGGTCCGCCATGCCAGAGAGCAGGTTCCCTTCAGGTAAGCTGTCCTGGGGTTTCATTTGCACTTAGCACATCGGGGGGCAGGAGTCGGCCTGTCCTGGCTCAGCAACACGTGCTGGCAGCAGCGGGTGCAGGATGCCTCCCTCCACGACCCATGCACTGCCCACCAGAAGGGACTGCTCCCTTCCCAGACTGGGACAGACCTGTCCCCACCGCTGGCGTCACAGCATGCTCCGAACTATCCCCTAAAGGTAAGGCCGGTTACTTTTCTGCCAGAATTAAACAGGGAGAGGTTTTGCTCAGGCTTTGCCAGGTCCCACCTTTGCTGTGCAAGGGGAGCACCGCACTTGACATTTTCTTCAGCATCTGGAGAAGCTGAACCTCTCTAAAGCTGCTTGGGGACGCTGCAGTGAGCATCCTGGGAGAATTAGGGCAGCCTGGCTGAGCAGCGTGCAGCACGGCCACACCAGCAGCGTGTGCTGGTGCCTTCCACACTGCTTCCGCGCTCCCGGGCACGCAAGGGAGGCATCAGTAGCTGTTGCAATAACCTTTTATGGCTCTGCACTAAGTGCCTAGGGGGACAAAACAAATTTAGGGTATTTCTCTGTGACAGTGAAGGGTGCCACAATAGCTGGGAGTGGGGCAATCAGCACAGCTTTGCTGCTGGTCCTCTTGTCTTGGCTGCCGGGGCCCTAAACTAATCCTTTTACGTAGGATTGCTGTGAAGCTGTAATTCCCTGGGTCATCCCTTTATCTCTTTTGAATTATCCTGGCAAGTGTCTAATCTTTTACAATTTCCTTTTTTATTTCCCAGGATTTGATTTGCTAAGATTCACCCCCAGAGCTGTGTTCAGCGCAAGGTTTTGCTAGGGTTTTCCTGCTGTTGATCCCAGGAAGTTTCAGAAACACCTTTCTCTGTTCTGTAGCACTTCTGACATTTGTATAACACAGCTTTACTTTGCCATACCATCTTAGAACAACATATAAATGAATATCTCCCCTTCGAGAAGTTCTAATAAACAGTTTATCCACACAGGTGTGTTTATGATGACATCCATTACACAAAGGGAAACCGAGCCACATGGAGAAGCACGACACTTCTTGAAAGCCTCGCAGACATCACTGAGAAATGATCAAAATGTTCCTTCCCAGGAAACCAAATTATACAGCCACCCACGTCCATGATTTGAACAATTCCTCCTTGCAATGGACCTGGGCTGCCGTCCCTGGCATGCCAGCACACCTAGAAACTACCAGCTTAGCCCTGCCAGGAGCTAAGCACCTCTTACAAAGGTACAAAAAGAGCCAAGCATGTTTAACATCTTGCTGGATCAGCCTCATAATGTGTTTAAAACAATGGAAGAGGAAAGCATGTGTTCCTTTCAGCACAATCTGTGCCTTATAATCAAGCCTAAATGTTCGCAACCCGCTCGGATCCTAATGAGGAGAATGACTTAAATGGCAGAATGTTCTGCTCTTGCTACAGGTTTACAAAAATGAAATTAAACATAGGCTTTCTATTACAAAACAATATAGGCAAATTGAGGACCAATTATGCAAACCCATCAGAGAACCTGGTGAACTGTGGAGGATTTTGCATTTCTGAGGCGGAACGACTTTTTAGATGAAAAAACTACTACAAGAAATTGAGAACATCTGTGCCATCAAAGAAAGAATGCAGTGAATAATTGGACAATCATAGACAGGCAGCCATTTGAATATGAAGCTGTTTGTAATGTCGCAGTGGAAGGGAAATTACAGAACGCCAGCGTTCCTTGGCTGTCAAACGCCTGCGCTTTTCCCTTTGTGCCTATTACGGCGTGTTGTGTGCTCACTTTACAAGAGTCTGCGGGGTCGACAGCAGGGTCTCTAGGGTTATCTGCTTCCATTATTTTGCACATCAGACACATAATGAAAAAGGAGCAGTCAGAGAGGTCCTTGAGCATTTATTTCCTCCAGCATCCAAGTTTAAGTACACCTTTAACCTCTCCCTGACAGACAGCCCAACCTGCAGCCGTCCCCCAGACGGCTGACACGCAGCGCAGAGCAAATATTCCCTCTCAGCTGACAAACTCAAGTGACCCCTTGCCTTGAGCAATGATATTATCGCCGTTTCCAGCACGCAGGTCCCATGCGGACACTCCTGCCACTCTGAGCCACCTCGCAGGCTCCCATCCCCTCTGCAGCACCGAGCCACAGAAACCCTTCAGTGCTGCAGCAGCTCCCAGGGTGGATTGCACCGAAACACAGGCACGAGAGATCTGAGGAACACCTGAGGCCACAGTTCAGCTCTGTCTGCACCAGCCACTGTTTTTTGTCCCCGGGAAGAAAAGACCAAGCCCGGCATATGAGGTCTGCAGGAGCACATACCTCTGCACCAGCTCCACGCTGCTCCCTGGCACCACCTCCGCTGCAAGGCTCAAACTGCGCGGCCACGCGTCGTGGAGCCGCCGTACCGGGGCGAGGATCTCAGGACCTCTTCCAGGACAAAAAGGGAAAATAAAAGTGATCAACTTAGTTGTGATTTCACGGCTAGTTGCACAGATATGCACATGTTACTTTGCACAGTCAGCCTAATAACCAGCTTTCAGAAGGACAGACAGCGTAATGAATGGGTTGTAAAACACGCTCATAAAAACATTATAGCATGTCTCAGAGCATTTGTTAGCTGTTTGTGATTTACTGGGGCCCCTGTTTTACATTTTCTTATAATTTGCACATTTCCTATTAAAAATAAGTATTCAATGTGCATGCAATTTATTTTAATTTCCCTCCCCCCTCACAAGATAAAACTTTTACAGCCACGCAAGAATGGTGATATTGTAGTCACGAGGTTCATTATACAGTAATTAATACACATTAAGTATCCTGTAAATATTATGTTATAATGGCTTTAAGTAAATACATACTGTATATTGGCAGTACCTATTAAGTCAGCACCACTTAAAATGAAATGTGACTAATTAATCTGTTTAAAAAGTCTAATGTCAACTTGGATATTCTTTAAAAATTACAGTACAATGTTCCAAGAGTGAGCGGTGAGTCAGTTAGCATTTAATTACGGAACTTTGACATTAATGGTTACTTTCCTGGCTTATTTAAGTGGATTGGACACACGGGCCAGCATTGAAGGAAAGAGAAGGGTAGGAGGAAGGTTTCATTGTTACAAGAAGCTAAAAAGCCTGAATAATACACCCCATTATCATCACGGTGAATGCCTGCGAACTAGCACGTGGGTTATTACCGAGGCACCTCGCTGCCGCAGGCCCAGCCTGCCAGCACCCGATAGCCTGCTCCACACGGACAATGCAGCCGCTGTACCGCTGCCTTCGGGAGGGACCGCGGGCACTCCGCTGAGTTTTTGTCTGTTCCAGGCATTATATCGCTTTATTAAGGGATGGTGCCTGGCACAGCCACGCCGTAACAGGAGCGGAGGCTTTGTTCTCCGCTCAGCCAGAGGCTCAGACGCTGCCTTTGTCCCGCACAATGTTTGCCTTTCCCTCCTGAAAGGCTGCCCCTCACAAGACTATCAGCCTTTTAACAATTTCAGTCACTCCCCCCACCGTCCTAGATATACAAAGGCAAAATTTCCCCCCCAATCTTTCACTTTTTTTCCCGCCAGGAAGCACAAATGCAAGAGAAGGTGAAACACGCTGAATGAAGAGCCGAGAGGTCAGCATGCTCTGACCCACGTACTCAGCAAGAACAGACGAGAGAAGGCAAAATCTTTGCAGAGCTCCTTACGTGTATTCATTGTCCTGACAAGTCATCATCATGGGATGCGAATGTCTACTGAACATCCATCGGACTGGACTTCCTCAGCCCCACATACACACCCAGCAGTGACTATCCCCAGTTTTAGAGATGCCAAGACACAACACAGCTCTGTTGTCTGCAGCCTTGATCCTCACCCACAGGTGGGGTGTCAACGCTTCACGCACCCCATAAGCCTGGTACAGAGCAACTGAGCGGACGGAGCTCTCCCAAGTCCCTTATAAATATCTGCAGCTCCAAATACAGCATTAACCTCCAAAGAGTACATTCACTGAAACACAGCTACGTACACGGAGTTCCATCAAAAATGGAAGTAGTTTAAGCAGTTTGCCGATCGTTATTGGAAACTGTTACGAAGTCATTCCTCTGGATCTTCAGACAGCGCCAGCACCACAGACACAAGAGGTCTTGGGCTATTTCCACTTTCTCATGGTCACTTCCTTCAGGTTTTGCCATCAAACAGAACGTGCACAAGCTTTCTTTGGAAGGCAAATCTCTCTGAACATGTCTGGTTCGTTGCTTGAGATAACAGTTCTGGTAACACATTTTCTGGGGTAAGTGCATCCTTCAAGGCGATGGCAGGAACTGAGATCCTCCTTGAGCAGTTGGAGAAGTTTGGCAAAGGTGGAACTCTGAATGCCCTTTGAGATGGTGAGGATAAATGAGAAGAGCTCAAGAACGGATAACAACGTGCATGTAAACAGAAGGCTTCAGTCTAGTAGCTGTAGTTTGGCTAAACTTCACTGAACCAGAAAAATAAGATATACTTTACTCAAGAAAATAATAAGATATTTTATTTTAAAAATATATTTTAAGAAAATAAAAGATATATTTTATTTTATACAAGAAAAATAAGCTATATTTTCCTTTCCATCCTCCTGAGGCCGGAAGTTACTGCCTGGTGTCCAGCAAATCAATGAGTGTGAAAGTCTCCTAACTTACCTCCATCTGCTATAGCCCAAAGTGCCACTTGTACAGCTGGGTATCATCTGGTTGCACATCTTCCTGGGCAAGCCCTTCCCCCAGGCAATTACCCACCAAAAGAGATCACCTTGGGTGTGAAGCAGAGCCCCCAGCTTTCCAACTGCTCTCAGCGTGAAAGTGGCTGGGACAGCTCTGAAACCTGGGTCCTGTGTATCACGGGAGCTCCCGAAACCTTGCGTTTTATTTAATGCATCATCACTGGCCTCGGAAATAGAGAGAAGAACAACATTTGGTTGCATGCTGGTGCATACAAGGGCATGGATTAATAGCACACTAAAGAGGTAGAGCTGGTGGCTGGAGGCGGGAGATTTGCATCCTATGATGGGATCTCCCATAGCTTTCTTCAAAGGTAAATCACTTAACAACCCTGTGCCTCAGTCTCCCTACTGCTAAATCACTGTAATGTTTGGATACCTCCTAAGATGTTGCTGGGCTTATCAAATTAACATTCACAAGGCATCCAGAGATAAAGCAGTTTTATAAATGTATTGCGTAGCTTGTAATCTTTTGATGTTGCCATGCAAAGGAGACATCACAGAGCACAGGAATACCCTGGGAGAACTCCGAGTCTGCTTTTCACTTCCAAGAGCTCTTTTCTTGCAGTGACCCCTCCTTTTAGCAGCATATTCACCTTGGCCTCTTGGGAGTGGGAGCGATGTGCAGCATCCCTGCTACAAGCCTCCACGAGCCATGAAAACCTGCTGTTATGACCAGAGAGAAGTAACCAGCACTATTATTTGTATCATTTGCTGAGGTTTGTAACCTAGAATTAATTTTCAAATTGAGTCCAAACGCTGCCTATTTCACACACATCTGGGTAGCAGACAAGGGCCCTTTTAGCAACAGAAGCAAACAGAGCTACAATCAAGCAGCTCAAGGCACAACCCTCTAATAGTTCAGTAATCAGTAATAATCAACCCTTCTCTTTATGTTCAGGGAGACCTAATAGAACCCAGCTACTCTACAGTGAATACATTTTCATTTATAAGACTAAATGCAAGCATACGTTATCTACTTAATTAAAATCTAAATTCTCTAACCAACCATTTGTTGTTTCTCCTGGGTGCACGTTACATACATTACTGGTGTTTTCCTGAAATCCATTGCTAATGGATTAAAATAACTTGATGAAATGTTTCATTCGCTGCACACAGTTATGAAAGAACGCAAAATACTCTGATGCTGCACATGGAGTGAACTCCTTTCCATCGTTATTCCAGGAGAGCAGCTCCTACATCCCTGTGCCAGGACCCCAGACCTTCTCCTAGGTTCCTCTTGTCTTTGGTGGCAGAGAAAACCTGACTCTCCCAAACACTTCCGTGTGCTCAGCCTGCAGACTTGTCTTCTAAGCTTTTGGTCAACAAATGTTTCAGGTAAACCTCCACAGTACAAGCACAGCGGGGTCACAAAATCATAGGTCTGAGTGGAAATGATTAACTATACAAAGGCAGGGATGTGAGATCCTGAAGAACACATCTAGTCTCAGTCCTGACATTGCACGGGGCCCCAGACACCTGCAAGGGCTTGGTGGATGTGACACACATCCTAGAGAGACCCGCGTCCTCGGAAGAAACAGCTGGGAGCCAGGCAGGATGCCTCAAATGGCACCAAGTCTTCAGGCAACAGCAATGCTGCCCGCTGGTCAGCCCCTGGAGAGGGGCAGACGTTGAGCGTGGCTGTCCTCTCCACATCTGCCTGGCCTAGGGGAGAAAAAACAGCAGGAACTGATCATCTGCCACAGCCTGGCTAGGAAGGACGACTCCTGTCACAAGATGTACTTTCTCAGACTCCATGCTGTTTTTCAAGTCGTTTTGAACAGGCCCGTGGTCATGCTGAGTTCAGTTTGTGTGGTTTTGGCACTGGTGACCACTGACCAACACGTCGCCCTTGGGATCCGGGCTGGCTGTGTCTGCATTCCCACAGCCAAAAGAGGAATCCCTCAATACTGAGGGAGTAGATATTCCCGAAAGCTGGAACATCACCTGTAAGGATCTGAAGGTCCTTGCTCCACTGGTGATTCATTTCCTTGCTCATAAAATGGACATTTCCAGCATGCCAGCTTCTGAACATCTTCAGAGGGTCACAACCTTTACCACTGGTATTAAACCCGGTTCATTTTCTGGCTCTCAGCGATTACTTTTTCTTGGTCCTGCATCTCCTCTGCATAGGTGTTAAACACCACTCAGCTATTTCGAGTGTCAGGAAGAATCTCCTCCAGAGGAAAGCAAGCAGGCAGGGAGGGGCTGAAGCGAGCTGAGAGCTGCAGGTGAGGCAGTGCCAAATGGAGACTGATAGCTGCTGCTCTCGAATGGAAGAAACCGCCCAACAGCTTCACGTCATTACTGCAAACCACAATATTTACAGAGATGCCACCCCGAATTCTGCTTTGGTTCCAGCAGACAAGAAGTGAAAGGGCACCTCCTTCCAGCCATTCAGTCCACTCTCATTATAATTAAAAACAATTTCTGTCCTCAATAGGGTTTTGACTCAGGTAACCCATTACCCCCAAGAGCCAGTTGTGAGATGAAATTGCAAATGCAAATTAATGATTAATGCCAGCTCTGCCTTGACAGAAATGGTTCTTTTTTTTTCTCCTTTCTATGCATTCTGCGATCTTCCATTTCTGGAAATCTTCATCCCTGTGATATAAAGTGGGTGTCCAGAGCAGATTTGCCAGGGGACATAGATGGTTCACAGAATCACAGAATTTCTAGGTTGGAGGAGACCTCAAGATCATCGAGTCCAACCTCTGACCTAACACTAACAGTCCCCACTAAACCATATCCCTAAGCTCTACATCTAAACATCTTTTAAAGACCTCCAGGGATGGTGACTCCACCACTTCCCTGGGCAGCCCGTTCCAATGTCTAACAACCCTTTCGGTAAAGAAGTTCTTCCTAACATCCAACCTAAAATTCCCCTGGCGCAACTTTAGCCCATTCCCCCTCGTCCTGTCACCAGGCACGTGGGAGAACAGACCAACCCCCACCTCGCTACAGCCTCCCTTGAGGTACCTGTAGAGAGCGATAAGGTCACCCCTGAGCCTCCTTTTCTCCAGGCTGAACAAGCCCAGCTCCCTCAGCCGCTCCTCATAGGACTTGTTCTCCAGACCCCTCACCAGCTTCGTTGCCCTTCTCTGGACTCGTTCTGTGATCCTTTCCTTGTGAGATGCTCTTCCGTGCTCCCTCGTTGCAATACCGGCGGGTCAGGCAGTCCCAGCGCAGCGCCAGAGCTTCCTCAGAGACACACCGGGACCAGCCTCCCCAGCTGCAGCCCCACACCAGGGGTTTTTCCCTTTGCTGTGGTTACAGGCAGGAATTCCCCTGGCTGTCTGAGCACACTCCTAGAACAACAGGCAATTGTTCTGGGTATTACTGTAACAGGAGTAGGAGCATTTACATCTCCTCCGCAAGGAAACCAAAAATTTCCAACAACAGGGAGCCTGTTCTGACTTCACCTGTATTTGTTGACGTGGTTTGCCCTCTAATTAGCCATTTTATTTTATCATGTCATTGTATTAAAATTGTTTTGTGATTCCTGGCTGTATATCCAGTCTGAGGCTGCCTCCAGCCATGCACAACCAAAGGACGCCTGCTATTCTTCACCAAGAAAGAGCAGTAAATACAGGAACTGAAAAGCTTTGCTTCTGTTCCTCGCTTAGACAATACGTGAGCACAATAACAGCGTGGAGTAACACAAGTTTTTGGATTTGGTTTAAAAGGGCAGAAGTGTGTGCACTGCAATGCTGCATTGATCAAACACAGCTTACCCAGACGCTCACATCAAAAGGAGAGCAGGAGTCCTCTGTGTTTCCCATCAAACACACAAAGGGCCAGACAGGTAAAACTGACCAAATAATTGTTAAAAACTGGAAGTAAGCCAGAAACCCTGACCCCAGGGGACGGCTGAAACACAGGGCCGGTTGCTGCTGCTGGTCCCTGCTGGTGTCATAACAAAAAGCCCAAGTTGTTATTTATTGCCCTTTATTCCTGTAGCATTTGATGTCTTTAATGCAGGCTGCACACCGCGGTGTGATGAAGTGCTCTTACTTCCATTTCACATAGGAGGAAAAGAGAGACATAGCCTCATGTTCTCAAAAGGCACTTGAGCACCTAACGCCCTTGGAGATCAGTTGCAGAGGAGCTCTGAAATACCTATGAAAGACACACACACCTCAGGGCCTTGGTCAGACTTCCTAATGCTGTGAGTTGCGTACTGACACCGGACCGAGAGCCCCGAGATGTGACAAAGTGACGTCTCAGTGAGCAGGGTGTGATGGCAGCCGGGCCTGCCCAGAGGACAGGAGGGCCCAGCACCATCCTGCTGCCAGCCACGACACAGCACAGACCTGGGAGCTGCACTTACACACCCAAACCGCCGTCCCTACGGCCTAAATCGTGGCATGCTACAGCTCAGACAAAAGCTCCCCAGCTCCCCAGCCAGAACTGTGATGATGGCTCTCATCTGTGTCTCTGCACCACTGCACATCTGTCATAACTAGCCTTGAATTACTCCTGTTTTACAGCAAGTGGAAGTATTTTGAGGATCCTCTGCCTCCTACATGCAAAGCCTAGCTGTGCTCCTGTCTTGTTCCATGGCCTTCAGCAAATTATCCTTAATCTTCCTGTGTCCCCGTCTGGAAGAGTCAGCTAGTGGTGCTCGCCTCAGATTTGATGGATTAACTTGTTACTAATTCCACTGTGTTCGACAAGTACTGAGTATCTCTTACTAATCAGCAGAAACTTATTAATTCTCATTATGAGTGCTTCTCAAGTCCTTTCAGATAAAGCTCACTGGGAGATACAATAGTTCTCCAGAACAGAGGTGCAGTCCCTTGGAAAATCAGCAGGAAAAAAAACCCAATCAGCCAACTTCCTTGCAAAAACAACTGCATATCATTATGGGAATTTGCCCCACGTTAGATTTCCAGAGGAATTTTCCACACTTTCAACTTCTCAATACCAAGGGTTTGTTCCCACAGAGATATGGCCTCTTTAACCCACATTTTCTGGTAATGGGACAGGAAATGTGTTTTTTGTGGCAGAGAATGGGGCTAGTCACTCTGTGGTTGGCAGCCCGCAGCCTGGAGGCTCTTTACTTCGTTCCCTGCACGTGGAGTTGATGCCAGCCTTCCCAGGGGGCTGCCAGATCCCAACGCCAGCATTCCTCATCGCTCCGCTCCCTCGCAGGTCCAAGTGCCAGCAAGGCCCCACGCTGCCCCTCAGGAACCCTCACTGCACAGCAAGGGGGCTGCTTGCACCACGGGAAGCCCCCACTTGTGAAGGCTCCTCATCACGGCTCCCAAACACCCCACACCTACGGCCAAATGACCACGGTGACCTCAGGACCGAAGACAAACACCCAAATGAACCTGAACAGAGTTGCAGCAGATCCTGCAGGATGCAGACGGGGACACCACGGGGCAGCAGGTGGTGACAGCAGCTGTGTGGGGAGCTCCCACACCATCCCACAGCAAGGCTGGTGTTATCCTAGAGGATGCTACACCCAGAGACCTGTTATCCTCCTGGGAGTATCGGTTTGTTGCTTCTCTGTGCCTCCTTTGGCAAGAACAGGAGCAAGGTGCTTTCTGGTCCTTTAAAACAGTTTTTAATTTAATTTTATTTATTTTACGTGGCTGACATTTTGACCTTGGCTATTAGCTACTTGGAACAGGTATCAACTATTGCTATGCATATTCATGGTAGCCACAATCTCTGCTGACAGTCACCTTCAGAGCTACAAGGACGGATTGCCACAACCTGCAACAACGTCGGGCTCCCACCTTCTGCCTGCTGGGGCACCAGAACAAATTCAAAGCCAGCAGGGCCCTCTTCCATACTAGCGATGGGGTTTGCCCTCTGACTCTCAAACAAACATAAAAGAAAAACCCTCATGCATTTCTTTTGATCTTCTGGAGGAAAAATAAACTGAAAGCTGAATTTTCAGTAAAACAGTGTTCATTCTGAAGAATTATTTAAATCTTTAGCCCCTCAAAAAACTATGTATAGAAAAAAAATCTATTAGTTTCCCTTAAATTCCTTATGCAAATTTAGCTATCAAATTCAGACTTCATCTAGACTCTGTCTATTGGCAAAACTCTCCTTTGGCTTGCAGCTACTACCGAAAGTGCATTTTGATTTGGAAGCCTTCATTTGGCTCTGAGCTCTTGGGCAAGCAGAAAAGCCCTGTCTCAAATGAGAGAACCACCCAAAGCCCTGATGCCTTCAGAGCAGAATCTAACAGCAAGCCTCCAGACCATCAGGATGTTTCAGAAATGGCTTCTTGCAAGAAAGGTAACTTAGCTTAGCGAATAATTCATAAATCCATACAGCTGGCATGGACGAGACTGAAGGGAGGCTCCTGAAGACAACAAAGGTCTCTTGCTCCTCCATGTCCATTCCACTTGGGCCAAAAGAAAGGCTGTCAGAAAGTGATCTGAGACATCTCCTGGAACAGCACGTCACTGCTCAGGACACACGGGGGAACCGGCCACGTGGATTTGGAGCTGTCAGAAGATCGCAGCTCTGGCCTATGGTGCTTCTTGCAGCCTTCCTTGTCCCTCACCCCACGCCTGATGCACACACTTCTACATAAGATTACGTATCTGGTTATCCCCCATTAGCCTTCCCTGACCCATTTTGTTCTGCCACCCCACGCTTGCCCCGTGCATGCCCTCCCCCTCACCAGTTCCCCTTCTCCAAGCACAAGGACCCAGCAGGTCACAGAGGAGGCCCGAGGGTCTCTCCCGTGCCACACATCAAATCCTGCCATTTCCTTGCCAGCAGATGTTCCCTCCCCAGACAGCACGCAACAAAACTAAGAACTCCTTTCAGATGCTTTCCTATCAACCCAGCCACCGGTGGCTGTGAGAGGAAGGAGTGGGGCAGCCGGACCAGGCAGGAGGGGATCCCAGCATGGGCAGGAGGTGATCACAGCATGGGGAGACGCCAGCCCTTGCTCCTCCAGGCTGAGCAGAGCGCTGCTATTTTAAAAGCTGCCTAGAGGTGGAGTGTCCCCAAAACACAAACCATTTCTGAACCTTCCTGTGTCTGGGTGGGCTATTTTCGGTCGCAGGCTCACTGCGGCAGCAGTATTTTGTTTGCAACCCAATACACCGAAATGTTAATAGGGCGTCTGAAGAGACATTTTAGTTGTGAGCAGCATGTTGTCTTTCCTAGCTGAAAGCACACCAGGGCACCCATAAAAGTAATATAAACTCAGGAGCAGAAGGAGCGCTGCTGGAAGGATCGGTTAGGGCCGGGCAGATTCATGCTGTATTTGCTCAGGAAAAGTCCCCAGGATGACGGTGCAAGAACTACCGAGCTGGCTGCTGGGCTCAGCCCAGCTCTCACCGGGGTCTCCTGGGTCTCCTCCACTCTCCCAGGCACTTCTCGGATTCTGCTCAGCACCACCTAAGACCCAGGAGGCTGCGTCCAGCCTGGTTATTATTATGTCTACCATTTTAACCATATGTCCATTCTCTTTAAAGCACAGCTTTGGGAATCCAAGGTCTGTGGTCAGTTCTGGTCCTGAGACTATCTTGCTGTATAACCTTGGGCAGGAAATTAAGTATCTGTGAACTCCAATTCCCCTTCTGCAAAAACGGGGAGCATACTGCTTTATCTGTTCAGCAGCACGACTGTCAGCTCAGTGAACCAGAGCCTGGACAGAGTCGGACACACTGGACAGATGTGCCTATACCAAAGAAATGACAGTGTGACCCTCTAAATGTCACTGCCATGCAAGTGAACATTATTCTTTGGGGGCATCAGATGGATGTTATAGCCCATCCAGCCTCTGCTTAGTCTAAACATTTTGTATGCTTGCCTGTAGACTCACCATTTGTGTGCTCTCTTTTACAGTCTCCATAAAAGCAAGCAGAAAGAATATCCTGCCTTGCTAATACATTCAAGCAAACCCATTAAGATATCTCTAGCTGCAATCTAAAACCAAGGGAACAGGCTGGCAGCGCAGGGCTGCTGTTTTCTCTGACGTCCAGACCTCCTGTGCCATGCTTTCCCCTGTGAGACCTATTGCAAGAACAAGAGTATTAGTTATGGTCACCTAGCAATAAAGCTGGGTCTGTGGGGAATCTGCAGCCTGCCTATCATGTGGAGCTCTAGCCTGGAGCATCTGTTAATCCACCCATGCTGATCAGCAGAGTGTAAGGGAAGCTTGCACGTTGGGAATGGAGGGCAGTTTAGCCCCAGAGGTTGAGTCCTTCCATTCTGGATGAATCAGTTCACTCTCTATTAAAACAGCTACATGCACAAAACCTAAATCCTGGCCAGGGAAAGCTCAGAACTTTACAGCAGGGTAAATAAAGGAGGATAAAAATGAAAGTATTTGTCCACAGCAGAAGTGCCAGACTCCGTCCGACAAGGTTTAGTTCCCCAGGAGCATTAAAAATGCTTTTGCTTATGCCATCCGTCATCACTCTGCCATACTCAAATGCTGTTTCTGAAAGAAACCACGATGTGCCTCCAATGCCTTCCCAACTGGCTGTGCCTGTTTCAGACAAGATGGACGGGATATAAAGACCCCACAAAATGAGCTGAGAAAATTGCAGGACCTGACCTGGTCAGCCTCGCAGCTGCAGAGCTCTCGTCTCCACTGAGGACAGCGGAGTTACTCCAGTTTACATCAGCCGAGAATCTGAATCAGATCTGCATTCTTCTGCTCTCAGATCATACCATTTGGATGGGATCTTACAACAGGAACACAAACAGCTCAGATCGCTAAAACCTCGAAACAAACATCCCCTGTCCCACGGCAGAGAAAGTATTTATGTTCTGCAGCATTTGGGGTGGCTCACGAGCATCTGTGGGGAACCGAAGCCCCTGTGTCTAGACAAGGTGAATAAATCTGCAGCTTGTCAAGTTGCTAAGGAAAAAAAGGCTTATTTGTTTTCTGTATGAATAAAGTTCAGTTTAACTGTTGTTCCACTAGGCTGCAAGTCTGCAAAGTGTGGAGAATTCTTGCAATGGGAGCAGAGGGTATTCAGCAGGCCCCAAAGCTGTACTTCTGCGGTTAACAAAAACTCAGTGTTCTGTGCAAACCTTACTTGACTGTAAGTTGAGCTTCTGAATTGAGAAGCCACTTTTTTCCTGATTAAGAGAACCTCAGACGTCAGCTTTTGAGCCTTCATTCTGAATGACAGCTTGCCCCATTTCCATCATAAATCCAGTCCAGGTGCCGTACTGTCTCTGCTCTGCGTTAAACCCGTGGGCTGCAGCGATAAGGGGCTCACAGGGAGGAGGACAGCCAGGGAAGATTCGGGTTTCAGCACTACCTATTTCCAAGCTTTGTCCCAGCTTTGTAACCGCGTGTACCTCTAAGTGTTCCTGGCTCTTCTCGCTGATGAGCTATGCTCACCCGAGTCCTTCCCAGCAAACTTCTCCTTCCTGCAGGTACCGTGAACTAGAAGCACAAACACCCAAAAAGCACAACCTCTGCTTAAGGACCCTGTTCACCGACCTCTCAAAGGCACTTTTTTCATAATTGTTATGAATTGCTACTAAGAGGTAGGCAAATATTACACCACTGAAAACAACTCCTGGCCTAGACCACACATCCTTCAGAGCAGCAGTGACAGCAACAAAAATAATACCAAAGATATCGAGATCTCAGCGTTCTGCAGAATCTAATGCATTTTAAGTGCTCATATTGCTAGCAAACTAACGGGTTAGTTTGGTCACTCTTCTGGGTTTGATGAGAAAAGGGCCGGTAAGGGAGGTGCATCACCAACTGAATCAAGACCTGCAAACTAAACAGCCTACGTGGGTTTGCTCCTTCTCTTCCTACGCATCCCAATCCTCTGCTGCAGAAGGTGTGAATGCAGGAGAGCAGGCGAGTAGGAGAGGCATGCAGAGGCATGTCCTCTCCCAGTCAATGATGATAGAAAGCTTTCCACTGTGTCTCAGTAATGGCTAGAGAAGGACTTGTCTCAGATCATTTATGAGATGGGACCATGATTTGCGTGGTTAAAACACTGTGGAACTCATTACTTGTGTTAAAGTGCTCTCTGAGCAACATTGCTGCACATTATGCTCTGTAAAGAGGCAGGCCTTTTTTGCTGTGCTTCACATTGGCTATTAGGAGATAGATCCCAGGCTTCCAGTTCACTCTACGAAGTCATTTTAGCTTTCTCCAGTGGAAGCCAATGCATTTTCAACAAACAAACAGAAATAAAGAGTTCTCTTTTCTTTCTGCCACTGCTACTAGCGATGCTCTCCAGCTCTCCAGCAAAGCTGCTCCGGGTTGGACCCTCCAGCACTATGCACAGGATCAGGTCACTGCCTTCAACAAAGCATAACCAGCTAACACCAGCGTGGGCTTTGGCCCTACATATTCAAGCCCACTTCAGCTCTCTGCCACGTGCTCACTTGCCATTAACTCAGCTGAGCCAAGGCCTCACTGTTTGCTGATCTTTCTTCATGTTTCATCTCTCTGACCTTCTTTGGAAGAGATGCTAACAGCTCGCCTCCTTGAGTCAATAGTTTTCTTTTCACCAAAGCAAGAAGCAAGGTCGAGATCCAGCTGCTACTGAATGATACTTTTAAAACAAAAGCTTTTGGTGGAGACTAAGCTGATGTGCTGTGAGCTCTTCTTTGGGGATAGGTCACAGGAGGTGATTGAGAACAGGTCCTCACACCTTCTGCTCTTAACAGGCAAGCTGCTTTGGTGACAAACAAGAAAGCCCTTGATGGAAGAGATTGTGGGGCTGATGAAAGAGATTGAGGGCACACAGGCGAGCTGCTGCTGCTGTTCACAGGAACCGATCCAAGACAAGCATTCATTCATTCAGAGACTAAGCATAAACGCTTCACTTTTGCATGAAAAAAGTCCACATGTGACACAGAGGTTGTCACAATGCTGATTTTTGGTACTTTGATAAGGCTGCAAAGGGATGCAGCCTCAGAAAGCCTAGGAGGGGCAGGACACCTTAAGGTAGCCTGTGAAGAGTCCTACAGATTGCTGGTTTCCTATGTGGTTAAGATATGGGTGGGTGATTTGGATTAAGTCACATGTAGACACACAATGTGGCCATGTTACACTCTCGGGGACTTGAGTCAGTTCATTACGCTTTAGAACAAGTGCAAAAGCCAACAAAGAAAGAAACAAACCAAAAAAAAAAAAAAAAAAAAACCACAAAAATCAGGAGAAATGCCTTGACTAGGAGAAGAGCAGCATGGCCATGCACAGATCCCAGCAGCCCAGCTTCCTTTCTCAAACCCCTTTCTCAGCAAGCAGCATGGCGTGGTGGTGTGTGACTGCTTGGGGTTCCTCAGGAAGCACTCACAGGACCTTAACAAGGCACCAGCCTAGGGACCTGCTGGGGAGCCCACACAAGACATCCTTGTTAGCACACCTCTGCTCCTGATGCCATCTGCTCCTCTGACACATCCAACAGCTGCAGCTCATGTGGGGTTGAAGCTTCCTTCCCTTTCTCCACCAGTGCCTTGTTATCTGCTCAGGTGCAGAGACGGCTCCTGTTCCCTCCAGCCATGGAAACAAACAGGGTAACTTCAATGGGGCAGCTATGGAAAATAAAGCAAAAATGATTTTGCCCCCCATATGTGGATGGGTGAACTGCTCATCTTTCATCAAGTCTCTATCTTTTTTGCTGGTCCACAGCCTCAACTTTAAATGTTGCCTCCTGAGCTGCTGCTGAAAGCCAGCTGTCTACCATTTATATTGTTAATTCATTAAAACCAGTTCTTTATCCTCTCAGGAAATCACGGCAGTCCTGCTTACTGGCAGACAATAACATTCGAGGGCTTGCTGCTGCAATCGCTGACAATATCAATTATTTAGTTTTCTGCCAATTCCTATTAGACTTTTCAGGCTAGAGAATTTACACTGTGTTATTGAATTAAAAAACAGCTAAAAGCTTTAGGGAATCCAAACTAATTAGCCGGCATTTGTAAACCCCTTTGTTCATGGTAATTTGTTTACAAGAGTAGCTCAACCTTTTAATTATGGGCACACTCACAGGCCACGTACTGCACCATTACAGGCAGGATTTTTTGTTTGGTGCAAGAAGGGCAAATATGGGGAAGCTAATTTTGCTTTAATGAGCTGTGATGACCCTGCTTGGCACTGGATGACCTAAAATACAAGTGTGTCTATAATTATAACCAAGAAAAAATAACACTCCAGATGCTTTGAGTGGGCCAGAAATCACCAGCATCCAGTTGTATCAGCACTACAGCTCCACAGCCCTGACTCAAATTCAGTCTTCAGCCTTTTCTGTAGATCTCATCTCAGGATACCTCTTCACCCTTTTGTCTGTTCCCATCCATTTGTATTGTCCTTCTGCTTTAGGCTCGGAAGATGAATGGTTGACTTATTATGGAACAGGAGACATCCTCACGTGCGATGACGATCCTGTCGTGCCAATTTGCACTTATCTCTGCGGCAGCAGGCAGCGCTCTCTGCACTGTAATGTGTCCTTGCAGTCCATGGCCCTACCCTACCAATGACTGCAGGGGCAGGAGATTTACAGGTCCATTCCCTTTAGCATGAGTACAAGGTTTTAATTTTGGAATAAACGCTGCCGTTCTTACTGCAAGAGCATTTTTAGTCCATCAAGTAGGAAAGTATCGCGAGCCATTTGGGTTCCATTTTGATTGCTTTACCAGACTGAATTATTGGGCAGAACTGTTCCATGGGAACCGGGCAGAAGTGTCTGGGCTGAGATCCCAGGAGTAGGAGGTTTCCTGCCTGCAGTCTGTGACCATCTCTCCTTCTGCAGCAACACATGGACACGTAAATAAAGTAGCCAGAGAATGCTTCCCAGCTGCATCTGGTTTCCTCAGTGAAAAATTGATGCACAAGGCTCCTGAGCAGACCTAGTCAAAACTGACAGTGAAAATCTTGACATTTGCCTTGACACTGAATAGGAATTCTAAGTATGTTTTTTTCTGGGGGAAGGGATGACAACAGAAGGGAAGAAAGACAAAGTGAGATGTCTCTCCATAAGGGAATATGCAGCAGATTATAGCGAAACTCGGAATGGGAAGACCGTAATGAATTTCCCAGTTCATTTGGAAAAGTTCCAAGAAACTTGTTCATATAAAATCTATGGCTACATTTTTTAAAAGGGTATCAAGCAATTATTTTGAAAAAAAAAAAAAAAAAGAAAATGCTTAAAAAAATGCTCGGCCTAATCTAATATGCTGAATACAGCCTGATACAGCCTTAGCCCATGGACTCAATATGAGTGCAAAGCCATCTTCCCACTTAGTCCCAGTGATGGATACAACCCTAGGGCAACTTCAGCAGCTCGGGTGATTCAAGCAGTCACAGGCAGCGTACTGCACAGGTACATACCCTGTGGACAGCGTGGTCTAACCAGGGGACAGATCAGGCCGCTGTTTTTTTCCAGTCTCTGGCACTGATCTGCTAGGCCTTTGATCAAGTTACTTTTCTCCTCTATTATTCTGTTTCCCAACCTGAATAGTCTTCCCATTTCATTTTCTATCCTATGTCTTTTAGGCACTTGGCTGTCTGCACAGCATATAGCTAGGTCTCAGCGTGTCATCTGACAACGTTTCATTTAGCTTTGCTTTAAGGCCAGATGAACATTACATTTCAGTAGGGCAGCTGATTTAATCTCTTTGGGAATTTTGTTATGAGGTTCAAATAGCACCAATAAAAATGGAGATAGGCACAAGTGTCCCTCAAACAACCAGGTCTTCTGGACCACATTTAGTTAAAATATCATTAACTGTGCAGCATGTTTGACAAGAATGTATGACAGCACTAGCCATATGGAAAGCATAAATATTAAATACTGTATATTGCAGCCATTTGCAAGAAACTGCATTAATCCCTTGAAGGTTAATGAGAATTATTCATGTGCATCTGAGGGAGAGAAGTACTTCACTTTAGAAATTGAAAAGCTTGACATGCCTGATTTTTCACTTACCAATAAATATGAATATGGAAAATGGATGGACATCTGAGCATTGTGCCTGAACGAGAGGCTCACTGAACAACTCTGAGGTTTGTTTTTTCAGATCAATATTTTACATCATTAATATTTTCAGTTCCAGGAATCAGTGAAACAATAAATCTTGGCCGATCACAGATGGCTTGCCACTGTGTGGTTATTCTTGCGAGGGGAAACAGATGTCAAGGAGTCAAGACCAACCTGGTTTATTTAGTTAAGTCCTGGGAGCAGGAAGAAGGAATCAATACCAGCACAGGGGCTGGTTTCAGACACATGGAAAGGGAAGCACCGAGATGAGGCAGAATTATCCTCGATAGGCAAGATCTACAACTGACAACATGGAGACTACCGTGTTTACAGTACTGAAGCATCTCCACAGAAAACACAGACAGATTTCTGAAAAGAGTTTAAGTGACTAGTAATTGTGATTTCTTGCAGTAATCACTATTAAAATTATAAGCAATGTCTTTGAAACAGCTTTGTTATGGCCTGTTTTTAAATGAACCACCTGCATCAGTGGAGCTATTAAAAACTAGAAATGATAAAATTTCTGTGCATCTCTGATGAAAATAATTTGTTGTCAGTAAAATCCTCCTGCTGTTTTGCAGAAGCAGTTTATGGAGCTGGTTGAAATTCGTGGATAGTCTTCTTTTAATTAAGGCGTGTTGTTTGTTTATTTTTAATAGCATCCTTTAAAATTAAAATACTTTGCGTTCCTTTTTCTTCCACCCTGTATTTGTTTCAAAATACAGGGTGCACCATATGTATGCTGCACACTTTGGCAAATTCCAGCCATTATTACCACACACCTCATGGTATCTAAAAGAAATGAGCTCTAAGCTCACACCAGGTCCTGCTGCTCTGTATCTCCCCTAGGCATGAACACCATCCTATGGAACATGGAGTTGCCTCAGCAAAAATAAAAGGAAACCGTGAGTAGAAACCACACCTTCAAGAGCCTTCGGTGTAGCTGCTGGAACAGATTTTCAGCTGATGTAAATGATGGGAGCTCCCACAACTCAAGGAGGCAGTGGAGCCAGACTGATGCACACTGGGGGAAGATTCAGCTCTGTGTGTGCTCCCCCCAGTGTTAAATGCACGTGCTCCAAGCCCGCTCTGTTCAGCCAGAATCAGATAATAAAACAGGTCAGTGTAAAATACAAAGAACAGCCAAAGGCATGGTTTCCACAGAAGCACATGGGGCGGTGGTGCTGGCCCCTGTCTCACTGAGGGGTATGGACCATTACAGCTGCAGTTTGCCTAAACTCACAGAATGACAGCATCACAGAATGGCTGAGGGTGGAAGGGGCCCTGGAGACTGTCTGGAGATCTGCTGAGCAGGGTCACTTCACAGTACATTGCACAGGATGGCATCCAGGTGGGTTTTGAATGTCTCCAGATGAGACTCAGCCTCTCTGGGCATCCTGTCCCAGTGCTCTGTCACCCCCTCCCAGTAAAGAATTGCCCCCTTGTATTGAGCCAGAACCTCCTGTGCTTCAGTTTGTGCCCGTTGCCTCTCGTCCTGTCACTGGGCACAACTGACAAGCAACTGGCTCCATCCTCTTGACACCCTCCCCTCAGGTATTTACACACATTGGGAAGATCCCCTCTCAGTCTTCTCCAGGCTGAACAGGCCCAGCTCTCTCAGCCTTCTCTCGCAGGACAGGTGCCCCCATCCCCAGCTGTCTCAGTAGCCCTCTGTTGGACTTGGTCCAGCAGCTCCATGTCCCTGTGGTACCGGGGAGCCCAGAACAGGGCACAACCCTCCAGGTGTGGCCACAGCAGGGCCTGGCAGAGGGGGAGGAGGGATCACCTCCCTTGACCTGCTGGCAACTCTCTTCTGAATGCAGCCCAGCATCCCCTCGGCCTTCTGGGCCACAGGGCCACATTGCTGCCTCCCGGTCAGCCTGCTGCCCACCAGGACTGCCAGGTCCCTCTCTGCAGAGCTGCTCTCCAGCAGCTCACCCCCAGCCTGTCCTGGTGCTTGGGGTTATTTCTCCCTAGGTGCAGGGCCCTGCACTTGCCTTTGTTGAACTTCACGAGGTTCCTCTCGGCCCAGCCCTCCAGCCTGTCCAGGTCCCTCTGAATGGCAGCACAACCCCCCGGGGTATCGGGCACTCCTCCCAGCTTTGTGTCATCAGCAGACCTGGAGGGTGTGCTCTGCTCCATCATCCAGGTCACTGATGACTACGTTGAACAGGACTGGGCCCAATAGGGACTCAGCCGTCACCACCACCGGCACCATGGCACTGGGTTGGACAAGTCTCACCCAGGGCTGCAGCAAAGGCAGTGTTGGGGTGGGGGAAGTGTATGAAGTGGCGATAAATACAGCTAAACCCTGCTTAGGGGGTGTTAGCAAGGCTGAGAAAAGGGACTGACGGTCAGAGGGAACTGGGGACACCCTAGAATTAGGGTCAGGGGGATGAGAGGGAGGCTGAGCTGATAGAGCAAATGCACTGCTACGTCTCAGCAGAAGGAGAACTGGCAGAGGTCAGTGCATCGCACCATGCTCGTGTTGTTCTCAGATGTCTTGATTCCCAGTTCTGGTGCTTCATAAACATGCCCAGAGTGCCGGCAGGCAGACATCCCCCTGCAGCACAATGCGAGTGCTGTGAAGCCCCCGAGAGAAGCACTGTGCTACTGGGAGCATCCTGCCCTATTTTCTGCACCACGGCAGCCCCGCGCTGGTGTGCAGTGATGTGTGTGAGCCAGGAGCAACTGCACATACAGCCAGCTACTGGTCCCAGGGAAACCTCACTGAATCACGCATTGATCCACGCACAGATTCAATCTTATAGTTATCATTAGCTGGACTTCTGAGGAATTAATGCGCTTGATTCTTCTTGCACTGTGCCCAAGGTCAGGAAAACAGCTGAGTGAGAATGTTTTGTGTTAGGGGTGTATTTATAAAAATCTTCTGAAGGGTTGTTTAAAGAATGTTTGGCTAAACAGTTAATCAATTTGTACAGATTATTATGAGACCAGTAGATGTACAGGTTGCTTATGAGCACCTTACAATATTAACTACCAATATACCTATAACCATTTGATATAACGTATATTTATCACCTCCGAAATAGCTACTACTAACCATTTCTAAAACTATCACTACTGTGAATCTCCTTCCAAAGGATGCTAATCCATGAGACTGGAGCTTACTGAGCCCCAATTAGGCTGCTTAGAAGCAATCCAGCAGGAGGTCTCTCCCCTGTCTGAAGCACAGTTTCTCTTTCAAGAGTGTCTCATTGCCCAGAAATCTGGCAGCCTGTGAACTCCAGCAGAAGAGTTTTACTCTGTTTTCATTGTTAGACATAGCACACAATCACTGTTAAACCATTTGAAGGAAAACACAGCTGGTGATTCTGGACTATGTTATATTTTTATTCTGAGTCATTTACCACCTCCTTTAAATAATCCCAGAAGCCTCCACAGGGATTTACTTTTATGGCACTGGATTGCTCAGGAGTGTGTCTGTCTCTGGCCTTTTCCTCCCATTTTTTCATTTCCATTCTGGCCTGCATCCACCGGAGGAGGGAATGTGCTTAAAGCCACTCAGATGAACACCGTAAGGCTCCGAGGCTGATCCGCAACTGATAAAAACCAGAGCAGATCTGGTGGCTTCAGTGAAGCCACGCAGTCATACCCATGCTGGGCCCTCAGTTGCAGAGCTGCACTGCTGCTGCCTGCCCAGCGGCCACGGCTGGGGCCGGACAGGACACATCCTATTTCCAAGCCGCAGCGTGGCTGAGATCGGTTTTGGCCTCTGGCCACACACAGCAACATATAAATCAATGCTACCAATTGGTACTGGGTGTTTGAGAGCACTGACTGAAATTTTTCAGTGCATACCTTATAAACGTTCACTTGTTCAAATCTATTCTGTGGCTAAACCCTGTTAGCCCATGAGCAAAGCAAAATGGCGCACTGAATATTGAAGAGGGTTTTTTGGTTTTTGTTTTTTTTTTTTTTTTTGGTAAATTGGGTGTGAAGCTGTACATAGAGTTACTGTGATTTTGTCAGAGAATGCCACTGCCTCTGCCAGCTACCTGCAGAGCCGGGGGCCCGAGGCCCACCCTCTTTTATCTCTATCTACAGGTTCTCTCTGCAGTCAATGGAAACACTTCACTCCTGCAGAGGTGATGAAGTGAGAGGGGGATATCCCACCTTTCCTGTGTGCAACAGTGCACGGGTTGGGACGCTGACACGCTTAATGAACAGACTTGTAGTGTATCAGCATGCAGGTGCGATAACTCTGTAGAGCTTTTTCACATTAGACACAGCAGATCTCTCTGCATCCTGTGTTGCCCTCAT
Organism: Heteronetta atricapilla; assembly: GCA_011075105.1. Classification (NCBI taxonomy): domain Eukaryota; kingdom Metazoa; phylum Chordata; class Aves; order Anseriformes; family Anatidae; genus Heteronetta; species Heteronetta atricapilla. Next base: position 2,586,372 of record CM021749.1, read on the forward strand.
AAAACCCAGAGTTCTGGTGCTCCACGAAGCTAGAAGAAAAGACTTGCTTTGCCTAAAATTCCTCTGGAAAGCCCCAGACTGGGGAAAAGCCAACACAAAATGAAAGTAAAACCACCCCACTCCTCTGCTTTGCTACCCAACCCCTGCTTGACAGGTTCACAAGGTAAATGAACCTAATGTGAGCTGCAAGGTCAGAGCAGACTTTGGGAACAGGTGTTTAAGGTCTGTGGTGAGAGGAACCTGCCCAGGAAACAAGATTCCTTGCCTTGGATGTGTCGTGTCCTCTTCAGAAGAGGAGCAAATAGAAAGCCATCGTACTGTTCGCTCCCACACAGGCTTTGGGATGGGCTGCCCAGCTGTGACTAACTGCGAGGCTCTGCTCAAAGGCGGATGGATTCATCCTTTACAGACTGAGGATTTTCTTTGCTCAGAATTGTTCGCCCTCAAAATTCCTCTAGGGATACCGAGCAGCAGTGCGTTTTTCAGCAGGTTCACCCTGTAAGTCACAAGAGAAGCATCCCTTTTAGTTACTGTGAAAGCTGGACTCTCGCTGGGAAGCAAGCAGCATCTCTCCTCAGGTTTTTTGTTTATACCCCAAATGCCATCCTCTAATTTTCCAGATGATTAAAGCTTGCATTTCACTTTGGGGAAAGCAGAACTCCAAGAACCCGTGCGGTTAAAATCCAAGAATGCACAGTTCTTCTCTTCTCCGGGAAGCATTTTGTGTGCTGCCCATAATTAGAGCAATTGGTCCCTTTACATAAGTAAAGCAATTCTTTATGGCAAATTAGCTTCTTCTTAATGGAGACCTGTTATTTTCAGTAAGTCAGCATTTTTGGTGGGGAGATTTAATATCCTTTATTCTTCTTCCTCTCACAGTGACAAAGCAAATTTAATTTTACTTGTATTATTAATAATACTAGGCATCTCTTGAACATGTACAGTAGGCAATCTGAAACAGTTAGCTCAGTTCAAAAATCCTCTTTTCTGATATAAGACTGGGGTAAATGGAAAACATTTAGGCTCTCATAAATGGAGAAGTGAAGATGTGCGAGCAGGTGACACTGACCCTTTAGAGAGGGGGCCATTACCGGGCCCATTCATCTCTAAAAATATCACTGATATTCCACTTGCTTCAGAAAATACAAGCAATAAATACAAAAGGCTCTGTCCTGAATTCACAAAGATTATTTTCAAGCGCTTCCATCCCGCCTCTAAGCCATCACAAAACCCACGTTTCCACCCTCCCACAGCCAAGGTCCAGGCTTTGGTTGCAACACGCTTTTTCTCCCAGCAGACTACCTCATCATCAGCCTCCACAAAAGGATGTGCTCGCTGTTAAGTTGGGCCTCGACAAAAGGACGTCAAGTCACAAAGTTTTGTGCAACGCAAAGCGTTCAGAAATGCACGGGAGGAGGCACGACAGGCACGAACAGCAGATGAGTTGGTGGAAGCACCACATTCCCCCACCGTCGCTCTGCCCAGATATCCCACAAGCGATCAAAGCTTGCTGTGCCATCGCTATCGGATAGTGCTGCGTTGTTTAACCAGGTCTACAGGGAGTTTAAACAGATACGACACCAACTCCAAACCAGGTTGCCTGCTACAGAGGATGAGACCTTTCACGTGGATGCCTTTGGCCCTGGCCCTGTTGCTTGGCCACCCACACATTCTGCACGACTCTTACAAAGCAGAAGTTTTACACCCATTTCTTCAGTGCATTAGTGTAACGGCTGAAGTCCTCCTTCTGCAGAATAATATTTACAGAGGCTAAGAAAATAATGTTCTCCTTCCCTTACTGACCTAACTGTATCCTGGAGCTTCAGAAGTAATCAAAGGCTTTTCAGTCCCTTTGCACAGATGAACAGGAGACCGTGAACGTGTCACTTCTCCCCCTTCAGAGACTTCCCAGCGTAACACCCTGCATTTCTTCTGGACATACTCTGTTCTCTAACAGGCACTGACACACGCGTGCTGCTCTCCTTACCTCATGGTTACCAGTCATGCCTTACTGGCTCATTTGGTCCAAACATGATAAATCAATTTCCATCCAATTAGGCTATGCCTGAAGAATTAATTTGCTACACTTTAGACTGTAGCATTTTGTATGTTCCTAAACGCAATTAGAAAACTTTAATTTAATCTTACATGCCCAATATGATCGGCTGGTACATAAGACAATCCAGTTGCGGCTTGTACAGCATGTGATTGTAGCTGTAATTGATTAAAATTGTTTTTGCAAGTGTGTCTTGATGTCATGCATAACTCGATTTGCTTTGGGTCTTACTCCTGTGAGTACGTATGTGCGTCAGGAACCTCCTGCACGTGAGCAGTGCATCAAACCCAAAAGGCTTTATGAGTACAAATCAGCAGGTCCAGGGCTTGCTGGCCCACAGCACTCATTTTCTCCTCAAGTAGTGATCAGACATAAAGGCATTTGGATGCAAGGTGGAATTCCGAAAGACCAACAATGCTTAGGCTGAAATCCTCAGTGGCAACGGCAGGGGAATCTGTCCTCTCTGCTTCTGAAATCCAACCCAAGTGCTGGGCTTCCGAGCCCGTTTGCCTTAGGATGGCTCTGTTTTAGAGCAGGGAGCGCTCCAGTTTGCCATCTCCACTTAGGGTACGAGGAATTCAGGGCGACTAGTCTTCTAAACACAACCTGGGTGCTTTATGAGGTCCACGGGGCTCTCAGCAGCCCATGCCCTCACAGTGCTGCAGGGGCTGGCTGTGAGCGAGGCCACGCCGCCGTCGGGAGCACGCAGCCCAGCCCCAGGAGGCACAGGCAGAGCAGGGGACCCCAGCTGCAGCTCTGGCCGGGACAGGTGGGTCCTCAGCACCCCTGTCACCTCAGCCTTGCTAATCTCGGTGCCTACAGTTAAATCATGGAAATCCCCCTCCATCCCCCATCACCTCTTGAGAAAACAGGCTCTAAGTTCACCAGAGAAGTGGCCATCCGAGCGTCTCCAGAAATCCACCTAGGCATCTCCAGCGTTAGTCCTAGGTGCTTAACCACAACTGGCCCCACGTACCAGACACTCTGTGACTGGACCTAGCTTAAGACCTAGAGTTTTCTTAAAAGACCTGGAAGGATATTTCACCCCTGAAAAATATTTTGCAAAGAAACCATTGCTTTGAAACATTTCAACAGCAATAAAACGTCTGCTTAGCTAAGCCAAAAATGCGTGGAGCAAAACCCCCACCATTTCTTAATTTCGGAAGCAGGCTGCAATGTGAAGCTTGATGGTAACTGGACATGACAGTATCCTAAAGCCTTCAGTTGTATTCTCCCACTTCTGAGAAGTGTTTATATTTGAAATCACAGTGAGATAACATGAGTTAAAGGCACGTGCTCTCACTTCTCGATATATAAGTAACGGATTGTTCCCTGGGTAATACCAGGACTTGTCAGAAATATCTAACAGAGGCACTGTCATTTTCCACAGCATGCAGTTCTCACTGTGTCAGGAGGTAAGAGAATTTCAGATAGGTGGGGAAAAAGCAGGAGAGACAACATGGAACTATTCTGTGCCATGCAAGAGGTGGTGTCTGTAAGTTTGCCTGTGATTTATTTTCTTGGTTAAGAACAGAAGGCAGAAGGGAATTTCCTTTGCATATATATAAAACACAGTATAAAAGACAGGAAGCTTATAAGGTACAAAACCGTGCAATTAGCTGGTAAATGACATAATGAATGCCCGTGCTTTGGAAGACAGGTTGGTACCGTTTGGGACAGAGGACAAAAACATCACACAAACTTCAGAATGACCCAGAATCAGGGTCCTTGCTAAACCAGCTGCTGATTTGGCAAATATACATGCAATGTTTCTATTAACTACACTGCATTTTGAAAAAGGAGATGTTAAAATGGCAATGATTTTCTGTCCAAAGCTTCATATGTTTTCTTCAAACAAAAGTAGCTAGCAAGCATTTTAACCCTCTGTTATTCTCCACTGGCCTGTCTCAAATGGACAGACTGGCAGAGTGAATAGCCAAGAAATGGAGGTTCTTCCAAAGACATCAGTATTTATGTTAAGTTGGCACCAGCTGCACCCAGTTCCTGGTAAGGACCATGCTGATGCTTTTAGAAGTTTCCGGCAACACTGCAGAATAACACGCAGCCATGAACGTGAAGGTGCAGCAGTTCTCAGCTCCCATGACATACAGCAACACTGCCCAAATCTCTGCTTTTTACCCTCTCCTAGCTCAGTGCCTAGCACTGCAGAAACCTCCCTCACCCTCCAGACTGTCTCATTTTACCCTCCAGCCACTTCTAGCAAAGCTGTGCCCCTGGCCTCGTCACTGACCTTCAGCTGGCCAGAGTTCGCGTCGATTGGACTTGGTTAATTACCGTTAGCATCACTGCTGTCAGCATCCCCAGCTGTGCTGAGGGGGTCTGGTCTCCTGTGACTGCAGGAAGCAGCCCTGTCAAACAAACCCCAAAGAGGATCTGTAATAAAACTGGGTGAGTTCGCCCCCCTCCTCCCGCTATACAGAGGCTGCTCCAGAACTTCCTTCCCGTGACAGCTCGAGGTTTCCTGGTTATTGATGGCCGGCCTGTGCCTATTTGTTCTCTTCAATAGCTCTTCTCCATCGCAGCATAAACTCCCTTCCTCCCTGTGGGCTTAGAAAGAGCATCCGTATCTCTGCTCAGCCTCGCTACCAAAGCTCTCTCAGTTCTGAGCAAAGCTCTTCATCTTCTTGATCACCCTTCACAGCCCATCTCCAGCTCTTCCAGGGCGGGTTCATCCCTCTGCAGCACAGGGAGCTCTAACAGTGCATCATTTTCCTCAGAGTCCCACCTTGGCTTTGTGCAGCGAGGCCAGTGCTTCCCTCGTGCTGAAAACTGCCTCAGACAGCTCAGGGTCATGTCTCCCACCACACTTTGTAGTTTCTTGGCCTAGTTTTGGCCTAATGCACTCAGCTGTCTCTCTCATTCTGTTGTGCCTAACAGAAAAACGTGTATTTTTTAAAGTAACCCCTTACTGTCAGCATGACCAGGCCCTTTGTGTCATTAAATTTTACTTTTTTTTTTTTTACTCCCATCCCCAAGCTCACCCAGTTCTCCCATGTGATGGTATGTCCCTGCATCCAGGACTCTGTTGTTACTCTGCTGCTGGTACCTTGGGGTTGCTGATGCCCTCTCCAAGGTTGTATCGCCAGTCGGTTCACATCTACTTGTTGGGCAAGTCAATAGTAAAAACATTAACCCTAGCATCAGCCCTTGGAAGATTTGTAATCTGCCTTCTCCCTTTATTTGGTTAGCATACCTGCCCGAGTGTGTAATATCTTGCATGGTTACGTTACATCCTTTACAGAAATTCAGGCAGATCAGGTCTACCGAGATGCAGCTGCCTAACCAAAAACTGCTGCTGAAAGCCAGTACATCTACTATAGGGCCGTGTCACCTGTCTTCATTTCTCTCCAGATCATAAACCTTATTTCCTTCAAAACAAGCTCTAAATCCACAATTATTTTGCTTCAGGCTGGCACGATGTTGCCATGAACCACCGTGGGCTGCCTACAGCCCAGGAACTGCACGGTCTGAGCTGAATTCCAGCCACCGGTGCCCACTTACGACCACAAGACGAAAGCCTGAGCAGCTCTGCGTACCTCTACTCACACCGCAGCCAGATGTCCTGGGTGCAGAACTAGTCCTGAATAGGTGTTTTGCACCAACACTTTCTCCGTTCACACAGCCCCTCCTGCTCCTGCTAACGAGACCTGTGTGCCAGACTCCCTGCCTCCGGGAGGCACAGAGGCACTGAACACCGCTTAAAAGACGCATTTCATTTTCTTTTAATCAGGTGTCATGGGGTAAAAAGAAAGACAAAAGATCAGGCCAGTTCTCCCTCATACAGAATAAACAAACGATGGGTATGATGGGAAAAAATAAAGGGAAAAAACAAGCTTAGGATCGTAGCAAGTGTGTAAGCACGTGCTTACTGCTGAGCCCTGCGCAGCAGTAATTGCACTGAAGCGTCCTGCTTGGATTTCCAGAGGTGGATGAACCCAGTGATGCTAGAGCAGGAGCCAGGCCAGTTTCCTGATGCTAACAATGGGGTGCATTACTGGCGTGTCTTGCAGGATTGGGTCAACCTTCCTTCTGCTCCTTTTTATTACGGTGGGTGTGAATGTATCAGGTGTTTCAAATTGTACTTCTAAAATATTCATTTCTCTGAATATTAGATTTCTAGTCATATTATTTAAATGTATCAAGAAAGCTTCAACTAAATCTTTTAATCCCATTTGATCTACAAACAGAGCTGCAACATGACAGGTTGGATTAATGCATTTGGCATTTGTGAAATTATAAACCTCACACTGCAAACAGACAGCAACTGCTGCTGCTCTTTCCCTTCCGCTTTTGTAACACCGGGCTAAACTAAAATAAACCCCTTCCCTACATCTACATTTGACTGAAAGATAGACATGCAGGAAAGGGTGAAGTATCCTAAGTGATGGGCTCAGTGGGATATTGAATTTATGTCTACGCTTTGATGCTTCTGGGTTTCGTTTTCTGCTCCTGAGTAGAATTAATTCTGTTCCCCACAGGAGCCGATTTGGTATTCTACATAAAACCCCACATTTTATTGTTTTATATCCAACTTTCAGGGAAAGGCAAGAGGTCAAGGGGAGACAGAAGGAATGAAAGGTGGAAAGGGAACCTTTTACAAGCCAAATACCGTTAAGACCTTTTTTAATATACTAAGACCCGTTTTGTCTGTCTTCATTTCAAAAAAAAAAAAGACAAGAGCTCTTTTAAAGGGGCCCCTGAATCCTCATTTCCAATTCCATGTCCTTCCTGACAACCCTTTACCTTGTGTTCTTGACAGTTGCACAACCGACAGCGTTACTTTTCCTCTTGTGCTCCACAGCCAGAGCCAGAAATGAGAGCGCCAGCTCCCCGCGGGGCCTGACCCAGCGCCCCCGAAGGCAACGGGGAGAACCCCCCTCGGCTCCGACCCCAGGCTCCTGCGCCGGCTGCGCTGAAGTGTGTGAGCTCTCCTGGAGGGCCCAGAGCCAACAAAACGTTGCCAGGCTTTTGCAGAGGCTCATCGGCATTCAGAGCAGCAGCTTCCGTGGCATGGAGGACACTTCAAAGAGCCTAAAAGCAGATGTATATATGGAACGAGGCAGTGAAAGGGAGCACAAAAGGCAGGTAGGGAGGAAGAAAAGGGCAATTCTTTAACCCCGAGGGCTTTGTCTGAAAGTTTCCTTCCTGAAAGCCCGGGCCTAGCTCACAACATGACACTGCTCCAGATTTTTCACTGGTCTCAATGTTAAGCTGACGGTCACCTTACGCGTTGTTATGTTACATAAACGTGCAGGTTTCCAGACCCAGCAAAACTCTTCCAAACTTGGCAATTACACTGAACCAAACTAACCTTGCTAAGACAAAGCCTGCTCCAGAGGCACCTGCGTGTGGTGTGGAGGGATGTTTCAAACACCTGTCCGTTTTCTTACACATCTCTCCATTTCCTTACCATCAGCACTCCATCGGGTGTGCCCCCGGACAACCCGAAGCGCCCAGGGCTCGAGCCAGGCGGCACCGCACCCCCTGGCACCGCTGCAGTGCCCTTGCACAGCTCCAAGGACAGATCCCTGGCCGAGATGCTTGCTGCCCTCCCAAAGCAGGGCGAGGGGCCCGAAGAGCAACGCTGTGCCCAGCACCTGGGCCAAGGTCCACCCTCCTGAGAAGCCCAGCTGTCAGGTAGGGAGCACAGGGGTGAGGCTTGAAAACCAAGGACCCAACCATAGCACGTATTTGTCTTCGGATGAGTTTGCAGATAGCTTGACACAAAACCTCTAACTTGTACTTTGAAATTGACTGTTCTGTAGAAATGTCATCAGCAAAGCGTTCATTTGGAGAAGGGTAAAACCTCCTGCAGAGGCAGGGCAGAAGCCCCATGAGGAGGCTCGAGGTCTGCACAGGACCCCACGCTGCACACACAGGCACTGCGTGACTGTGTCACCCCTCCAACCCCCGTGGGGATGCACCTACAGCAGCCATGGACGCTCAAATTGGGCCCAGATTTGTGAAATCCCAGGGCCTTGGACAGTTTTAATGCAGCCCTACTTAGAGCCTGCAATGTGCAACTGACTCTCTGCTATTTTGGCACTAATAGTGTCAAATGGCATTAATTAAAACAAAACGCTTATAAAACAGGCTGGATTCATCAACAATAAGTGAGGAGATATTTTTTCTTTTCCTTTTTTTTTGGAGAATTTTAATGAATAAACAGCAATTCCTATTCATTATTTATCTACTTCTGAATTTTAATGAATAGTTCCCAGCGCTCATTAACAAATCTCTGTATTTATGGAAAACTGGCACTTCATAAATATCAAATTGTGCTATTTTATGTGCTGGTTTTATATAAATATAGAAATTCTGTAATTATCACTCGAACTGATCATTAAAATTCAAAAGCAGATAAATAAGCTGAAGCTTTCTGCCTTAGTATTCAGATAAAACATCTTTCTTTTCTTTTCTAAATGCTTCCCCGTGTCCCCACGTGCCGTGCCCTCTCCTCGGGGTGGCACGCAGCCACCGCTGGCTTTGCAGGTAGCCGCTTTCTGCTGTGCTGTGTGGGGCTGTGCTCCGTGCCAGTGGCGAGGGACTCCTTTGTTCGCCTATGCTGGCGTTTCCTCAGCCTCGTCTCCACGCTGCCAGCATCCTGGCTGGCATTCTCATTTTACACTGATCTGTCCTATTTCCCCTGACGTTGTTATTGACTTCTGTATCGCTACGGCACAAACCATTAGCCATTTTATGCAAATCCCTGTGCTGAATGAAATCTTTCTCAAGTCCACAAAATCAAATTCCAACTTGCCACGCAATGTAACCGCACAAAGCCGCCTTTGTTAGGCACAGCTGGGAGGGAAACCAATCCCATCCTACCCAAACCAAACTAAACCGATGCGATCCATGCTCCACATGATCACGCTCCTCTTTGAGGCGCAGAACAAGCCCTATTCTGATCTCTGCTGTGTAAGGCACAAGCTAGAGCAACGCTGGTGCTGTCCAGGAAGCCATACGCAATTTGTATCGCTTCATTTCAGATCAGTGCTTCTCCCAGCATCAATCAGCCATATGAAGACAAAACATGCATTGAGGGAACATGCCAACAACACCCTGGGAACCTGCACTTCAGCTGGCTTCACAACACTGCCACCAGATCCGCAGGACATGACAAACGCTTTCTAGAGGTACGGCGGCGTTCGCATCCCACAGGACAAGGAATTAAGGTGAAGAAGGAGGTAAGAGGGGGTCACGGAGGGGGTCTGGCTCAGGGGCAGCACCGCAGTGCTTACCCAAGGGGACGAGCACACAGGTGGTATTTAAATAACTGCCACTCCTACAAAGCAAAACACGCCGAACCTAAAAAACCCTCAGGAGATCATGCAGATAGATTATTATCAGGGTAATGCAGCAGCCTTGTGTTAAAGGTTATTCCCTTAAATACCAGAGCAGTGAAAGCCACTGCATTTAAGGGCAGGAAAATTTGTCTGCTCCCTGATTGTATCAAGCCATGAAACCAAAGGTTCCCAGGCTTCACCTCTCTGTTTAGAGAAGTGTGTGTGCATTTTTTTCTTAGGGTTTTATAAGTCATACAACACCCTTGCCATAATGGCATGAGATAGTTGTGAGGATTGTTAAAAATGTTCAACAAGATGTAAGAAGCAAATGCAGCAGCCACATCTCCTAACAATTATTTATTCTTTTTTTTTCTTTTGTTCAAAAATCCTAACCTCCCCGTGGTTTTGCACATCAATGCACCTGTAACAAAACAGACTTTGGATCTCAAAGACTACGGCACCATCTGAGCACCACATCATTCATCAGGCTTGCCATGGGAAAACTCCCTTCCAGTTTCCTGATGAGGCTGAAGGGGTTCGTAATAGCTTGGTCCAAAATTTCCCTTATGTACTTATCTGCTCCCCAGAGCTAAATCACACCAAGGCTGCTCCAAATTGCAGTCAACTGAGTCAACACTCAGTAACATCACCCGTGAGATGACACTGTTCTCTTTTTTTAATCCATTTTAACTGTAGAAAAGTGCAGTGTAAAGAGAGTGAGGAGTCTGGTGTGTTTTAGGAGCAGCTTTCTCTTTGCTATTAGTATTAAGGAGGGCAAGTGGGATAACAGCTCCTCACCTCATGTTTTCCTTGAGCCTTCCTTTGCTTTACTTAAGCTTTGCCTCCTCTGACACTGACACTGTAAGAATCTTGGAGCAGGAAGAGTGTTTAGTCTGTGGTGGGATGGCACCTCACATGATGAGGCTCCACTTCATCACTGCAGGCCCAGAAATAAAGATAAGACGAGTAAGATGGATTAGCTATGGCACTTCATTCTAGCCATTAAAAGCAGGTTGTAAAACTGTCTGGCCGGGCGCTGGGAGAAATCACGGGGATCCCTGCACGTAAACCTCATCTCCCAGGACGATGGCTGTCTCATCAAGGAATGCTGCAATCAGCTGCTTCCACAGGGAAAGGAAAAAAAGGGGGGGGAAGGGAAAGAAAAAAAACCCACATCTTTCTCTTTCACACTTATTTTTTCCTTATCTCTTTACTAGTTTTTAACTCCAGCTCCGCTTTTTCGGTCTGACCCTTTTTCTATTGTGCCGAGCTCCTCCACAGTGCTGGCAGCTGCTATTCAGAGTCTGCAAGGCAGCTGAAGGCTGAAGGTTTCATTATAGCAAAGCCCTCCTAATGTTGTGCATTGTGCATGGTTCAGCAGTGCAGTCATTAATCCTCTCCCACTGCTCTCTGCCACCCCTGGGGGAGGTTCTACTCCAGGAGGCATATCCCCTTGGCCTGTCATGTTGAGAGCCAGAAGCTCTTGAATTATTTTTGAATTTATTGCCACAGTTGCAGCAGAAACATTTGACTTTTCTGTCTAAATCAATACTGGGTTCCTTCCTCCTTTTTTTTTAAAGGACATATGTCTACACAACTGCTTCACTGCCAAGCTCTTCAAAAGCACAAGCAGAGTCAGAGACGTTGGAGCGTTCTGGTGGCAATTCAGTACGCCTTTCAACTGCCTATCTACAAGCAGGTCAGTCTTGTACTATTCAGCCACATTCCCCCTCCATTCCAGGTTTGATGTTGACCTACTTTCCCATGCCATAATTCACTAATATTCCCCTCAGCATCCAGATAATAAAGTGAGAGAAAAAATCCAAATCCGACTTGCACCAAGCAATTATTTTCACATCCATCTGTACTCGCTGTGTTAGTGCCAGGGTTTTGTTAATGCACAATAGAGGATAATGAGATCACTTTTTAATTCTCCATCTTCTTCCATCTGAAGCCCTGAAAGCACTGGGGAAGAGCTGTCATGTTTTACCAGGGAAGTGCTTCACACCGCAGCGCACCTGATGGCAGTTACGGACACGTGTTTACAGAAAGGTGCAAGGAAGAAGCAGATAAATAAACCGATGTAAATCCCTGCGTCAAGCATTTGGCATAGTTCCAGTAACACCTCAGGCGATTTGACTCCCTTTACAAATACTGATCCGTTAAACTAAGTCCTCGGGTAACCTTCAGACAGAAGCAGAGGTGGGGAGATAAGGTGGTTTGGCTCTGTACGACACAAAAGCTTTATTTTTCCAAGTAGCCCACGGGCTGCACACACGGAAATGCAGCACCGCAAAACACGATGCTACAGCAAGGCTCCGTCCCTACAACAAGGAGATGTAGGCTCAAACCCCCCTGACACTCAGTCAGAGCACTGCACAGCACGGTGTGCTCGGCAGGGCAAGCTCGCCGCCGCACGCACCACTCAGGAAGAGGATCGGTGCCGAGCTGCTCAGCCGACCGCAAAGCCAGCCCTGGCCTCCCGCTCCTATGCCCAGAGCCGTGCCAAGGCACAGAGCGGCTGACAGGCAGCGAGTGGACAGGGACTGATAGGCCTTAGGGCCAGAAGAGACCGCGGAGCTCATCCCGTCTGCCTTCGCACCGACCATATGCCGTCAGCATCTCACAGATGTAACGCGGACTGCGCGGGACTTCTGGAGGCTTCAGCCTAACAGCTCTGTGCAGCCTGGTCCTCTTCTGCCTGAGAGGGTGTGTGAGTGCTGACTACATGTTGGGGGAGAATAATGAAGATATCAATGTTTAACACTGGTAGCTGAGGCCTACCACACAAGGAGAATGTAACGTACTGGTAGGTTTTGTTTATTTTCTTATTTCTAATCTCCCCCCCTATTAAGGCTCTTATATTCCACAGCTGTCATATGCTCTCCCTAATGACACATGAAGCAATGTCCTGCCAGCTGCTGCACGGAAATCCCTCTCCACGCCCCTTTCCAGGAGGAGATGTACAAGAGACCTTGCGCGCCTGTGGCTTTGTGATACGCCGCGTGCCCGTACCTGTACCAGCCATTTCAGGGAAGCACACTGTGTTCCTGAAACGGAAAGCAGAGGAGTTCTGAGTTACGATTAGGACTCAGATCTATAGGGCAAATGGGCACGGGTTTTAAACCCTGCAAGTTTTTGCAGCACAGACTAACTAGGACTCCAGCACGACAAGTATCAATGGGCAGAGGGACGTACTGGCGACATTCAAACCAGAAGACTTGGGGACACATACAACCTGCTCTGTACCAAGCCACAGACCGGGATTCCAGAAATGATCTTGCAGTAAGGCTGGCCAATACTAGAAGCCCTTGACATGGAAGCAGAAGTTTTCCAAGCTGTGCTTTGTTTTCAATGTGATGTATTTTAGCTACTAAAACTGCCGTGCATTCAGAGAATCTCAAAATATGCACAACGTAAGCTGAAAATACCTTGATGAACTTCTTGAGTCAGGCCAGATGTTTGTTGGTATTTTTGAAATAATCCTCTTGATCTACCAAAAAATTACTAAAGAAATCTTGATGTAAATATAATTGAAGCAACTCTGATGCCTTCAGTAGAACTGGGATGTCAGTTTACACCAGGATTAAACTCGGTACACACAATTTTTACTGTTCGCAAAGTCCTGTTTTGATGGAACAATCTGTGTTCCTGAAAGTTTAGGGAATTCCCCAGACTGCAAATTTCAGCAGTAGGCAGAGAGGTGCTACTTCAGAAGGTTCCCTAAGTAAAAAGAGTCAACAACACCACCCCTTGTCAAAAAGAAATACGGAAAACAACACTTTAAATGAAAAGAAAGGGCTGCTTCTTCTTAAAGCAGAAGGTGTTTAGAAGTCATCAGGTTAGTGTACGTGCAATATAGCTTGGCTTTTTATAAAAGTAAAAGTTGGACAAGTCATTCACTCATGAACTGATTAGGAAGTCTCCTGACATTTGTCTGTACACAGGTAGTAACTACGGGTTAATCAAATTCCACTGAATCCATTGGTAACTGTGTTCTCTGTAAAGGTGACATTATGAGGCATCAGAAGCTACTGTGCACATCTGCAAGATCTGCTAGTGGGAAAAAAATTCAGGCCTTACAAATGCCTCTGAGAGCTTCAACTGACTCGACGCGTTGCTGGATAATGCTACATTACACAGATAGTTAAAGGCTCTGGAAAAGGTCTGAGTGCACGGGTAGCTGCTGGATAACTGCAAGGAAAGAAAAATGAGGAAAGATTTACAGGAGGACGATGTGCATGTAGACATCTAAATAGAAAAAGCGGCCTCCTCCAGACACATTTGATCACAAGAAAATGAGCTCAGCTCCCAGACTATGGTCCAGGTTCACAGCTAACGTTGTTTGTAAGCCTTGCAGTTGGCACCCTTTCCACCCCGTCTAAACACAGCCAAACACAGCCTGAATATGGGGAACTGCCTGGGGAGCAAGGAGACCCATCCTCAGCTGTGACCACACGCAGAGCCGGGCTGAAGTCAACCAAGCTCTGAGGCTTTTACCAGCCTTGCTGTGAGGTTATCCTGCAGAGACCTTCCTGCCCTCAGGGAACATCATTTTTCTGTCCAACAGACACCATAAGGGAGACCAACTGGCTGCAGACCGCGCCAGTGATGGGCCACACCAGTGACATCTATGTTGCCACCAGTGGGTGCACTGAGAAATGAGAAAAATAAGAAATGAGAATATTGAGAAATATCTTTAAATGAGAAATAACTTTACATTACCCTCAGGAATGTAAAGTGCATCCCACCAGAGTAGCAGGACACATCCAGGAGGCCAATAAGCAGTGAGAAGTGCACACAAACTGGAGGCAGAGGTGAGCCACCCACTGTCAGCACGTGGCTGGGCCTTGCCAGTAACACATTGACACATCCATGCAACGCGGATTGCAATGCCAAACAAAGCAATATGGTTGCAGAAAGCTAATCTCAGGGGGAGTGTGAGCATCTCCCAGTGACAGGAGAGCCTCCACAATATTTTGCACTTGTATTTGGAAACAGAAACTGCTCTGGAAAGAGCCGGGTTGCAGCTTCAGCCTTTTAACAACCAGGCCGGGCAGGTGCAGATCTGCATCGAATGTCTGAAATTTCCACTGGGCTGGAAGTGGATCAGGCTCAATAAATGCAGGAACCTGCCCAGGCTGACTGACATGGCAGGAGGCTATCAGGGGCTACCAGGTGCTACTGAGTCACTTGGGCAGACTGCCCTCCTCTGCAGTTTTACGTGGGGCTTTGCTGAGCTTCAGGCTGCTTTCTCACCTTGCTTCTCAGGAGCAACCGAATAGCTCGAGCATACTGTTAACCCTGTGCATAGCAAAATACATCCTGCTTAATGCATGATTTTGCAGGCCCAGGATGTACCAGCATTGCTGTAAATTTAGCAGTTTTGCTGTCTGGTCACATTTCCTCCCCATCAGCCTGGGCAGTGTGATTTGTTGCCCTGGAAGAAAATCGCTATCATGTTAGCAGCACACAGCAGCAACCGTTCTAACATCTGACACTGCCATGGTAAGCTTCTGACCTGACATTTCGGAGAGACTCGTTTCGACTCCAGTGTGCTTTGGAGTAAGCCCTAAAGACCTTGCCCATGCTTCACACCCGCAGCGTTGCCTGTGATCAGCGCCTGACTCCTCATCTGCTGTGGCTCCTGGGGTCTTTTTATTCTTTCTGAACGTTCAGGCTACAAATGGCAGCTTCTCAAAACTGAATGTCTGCCTTGTGGTTATGGAATGGGAGCTAGAAGGTGTGGCTAATTGCCAGCTTGGCCACGTGGATCTCAAGTGATATCATTCAGGTTTCGCAGGCCCTGGTTTATCCCAGAAGCACTAAGCTGCCCTGAACTGAGCGGCTACCTAGCAGAGCTGGATGAGTTTGCCACGCTTGCAAATCCTTTAACATCTCTGCTAAAGGCTCTGTTAGCATCAGCAGCTGAAGGGCAGGCACAGTCCTACCGCCCTTCTTTGGCCTGGATCTCACTGCCAGGCACGCTCCTCCAACGTGCTTGTGCAGCACCGAGCACACAGAGCTCCGGGGGGTTCAACAGAGGAGCAAACAGAGAGAGCGGGAGAGAAAGGATCTCCCTTAGCGGGGGTCAGCAGGAGGGGGTTCTCCCACACCCTGGGAAAGCTGATCAGAAAACACCAGAGGGAAAAAGGATTCTAAACCTCCCAAACAAACTTGGAAGATTACACAGGCTGACTCATGGGCACATGTAATGGGTTTCTGGCAGAGTGATTGTACCTCCTCATTTGAACTGCTCAAAATGAAGATAGAATTTTAGTCACACAGAAATTATATCAAAAGGAAAAGCCAGATGTTTTGTGAATCCAACCCCTAATGAGCTACAAGTGCTGTTTTTTTCCATTGTATAAGAAAATTATGAATTTTTAAACATATACAAAACAAATTGTTTGTGATTACGTTAGACCTTCAAAAGAAAGTGGGAACATAAATTCAGAGATGAATAGCATAATATTGGATGCTTGCCTCACTGCTTGACTTCAATAACTTATCTCAATAAATCCCCCAGCAGAAAGCATCTTATGTACTTCAAGTCTGGAGAAGATGAGACATGAACGCTGGAGGAATTACAAGACAGAGGGGCTTTCTTGCAACAGTGAACAAGCTGAAAATTACAAGGTAATGGAAACTCAGCAGGAGGCCCCCGTACCCTGCCATTAGCTAACTCCTACAATGATTGCTGCAGAAATCACTTAGGTTATGTAAGCACCGTACACTGTTTCTGCACTTTGCATCTCTCTCCACCTAAGCACACAGACAATTTAATTAGGCAAGAGGAGATACCTGAGCAACAGGGACTTCAGCGTGCAGATGAAGCAGAGCTGCCTCCCCGACCAAAAGCAGCCCTCTGTCCCAACGCGACCGTCTGCCTGTCCCTTCTTTGTTGCACTTCAACACTGGCCACACATTGCTTTATTAAAACGTTTACCTTTTTTAAGCAAATACAGCCCCGTCCTCCCAAAACCACACAACTGTCATGACTGTGGAGCTCGAGGGAATGAGGAATTAACAGCAGAAGGAAGGAGAGCATCGGGCTTGAGTTGCTTATGCAGCAATTAGTGCACGTCTGTCATGCTCCTTCCTATGGTCTCACCCCAAAGACACAGTTGTTATCCCAGGCTTGTATAATAATAGGGGTTTTTCACATAAACCTCCCCATGCTTTCGTTCTTACTTGATCCTCATTAACCTCCTGGTTGGTAAGTCCTTTTTCCAGTATAAACAGGGAAGAAGAAAACCAAGCCAGCAGATGCAGTGTGGTAGAGTAGAATGGGAAGTGCATGCAAAAGAAAGCAGGTCAGAAGAAAATGCTTCCTCCAAGAAGCTAGGACACAAAACAGAGGAAAACCTCTGCTGAGAGTTGGGAACATGCAGGGAATACAGGGGAGATCATATCGGACTTTCCCCAGAAGCTGGGGAAGGCGAGAGTAGCAGTAATGTCTAACAGAGCATCCCTTCATACTTGGGAAGTGACACTGGTGCCGTGAATGCACTCGCAGTGCAGGCACCTGCAGGCAAAGTGCCAGGACTGGGGAGCAAGGCAGGGGCTCTGCATCAGGGCCCTGTGGGACAAGGGGGCACCAGGAAAACATTGCAGGCCCCTAAGAACTGCTCTCCTACACTCCCTTTTGCTATCACATCACAAAGCTGTCCTAAATCGTGGCTGTTACAGAGCCTGAAATTTCAGAAAAGCCAAGCGAACAAGATGCCCAGGCTAGCCTGAAGTTCATGTTTCTCATCCCTCAATAAGAAGTTTAACCCCACAAGACCCTGGGCTCTGTGCCACTGGCCGTGGCAGTTTTGGAGCCAGAGGACAGCTCCTCCTCCAAGGACCATGGTGGCTGCAGAGACGTGATTTACTCAGCAGGGAGGAAATAAGTCACAGAAGATCGGACCTGCAGCCTGATTTTTGATCTTGGGTGCTTAAAAGACAGGCATCTGAACCCGCATTTAGGTATTCACATGAAGTATTCCTGTGCCTTACTGCGGAAAACTTGACTCTGAGGCACTTCAAGCTAGATACAACTTGGCACTTCTGATAGCTGTGATCTTGTATACATGCCTGAGAGTCAGGCCTAACCTTACCTGACATCAGTCCCAGCATCCCCTGGAGAGAGGTCAGAATCAAGCCCAGACCAGGGCTAGATTAAAGCATGCCCTAATGGAAACCCTTGCAGTGCCTGTGCAATTCTTTGGCTCTGCCCCAGCTGTCAAAGAAAGGGCTAGGAGTTATTTCCTCTAAGGCTGTGCTCTGCATGGAAGCCCCTTCCACACTATCAGCACGTGCTATAAGCATCAGCAACTCCTTTGATATACACTGCTTGTCTTTAAACCCAGCTCTCCTCCAGCCTTCTCCAATCAATACTATACCAGGACTTGGGAGGTACCTTGGCATTTTCCAGTTACTGTGACAGAAAATGCCAGATGTACTGCAAATGCCACTGCAGCCACCAGGTGACATTTACTGCTGTGCTGGGCTTCAAAATCAGTGGGACAGATTGTGCTCAGAGCAGGAGGAGGGACAGATTTCACCCTCTGTCTCAGAGACGTTTTCATTATGACGACTGTTACTGGTATGAAACACACAACAATAAAATCTTGTCTCTAGCTATATTCTAAAATAATATTATCTAAAATTAGTAAGATTCCAAGCATTTACTGTTAAATAGTTTTGTTTTTCTTCTGTATCCAGAGGACAAGAAGTTTAGAAATACCAGATAATCAATTTAATTTGTACCAACTCGTAATTACAACGTTTGCTCTACAGCTCTATAAATAAAGGTGGTGCAGGATTTTTGTGGTGCTGCCCTGAAGACCCTCAGAGTACTTGTGCGAAGTTCTAACATGAGAACAAAATTGTTTTTAAATCCTCTCAATAATACTTATACAAGAACAAAATGGAAGACGTGGAAAAGTAACTATGATAGTCACTCTGAGGGAGTATCACTCGGTCTACACCTCCCTCTGTCTGACCGGGTTACTTACAGGATGAGCTGCTGTCCTTGTTTTGCAGGCTGGCTGCTCCCTTACCTGTGCTAGATGTCTCTACGTGCAGCTCTCTCATTACTGATGCTGCTTGACCTTTTAAAAGCAGAGTTTCATCCTCTTCTGCCTTTTGTCTTCTTCCATCATTATTCAGGCTGTAAGGAGGACAAGAAATAAGGTAAGTTCTTCAGTCGCACTTCTCCAACCGTCCTTCCCTTCCAAACTCTTTCTAAGCAGGATCCCTGTTCGACCTGAAGAGCTATCCTGCTGATATCCTGACCAGCACCAGAGCTTGCACGGTCTGTGCCTGATCTAAACCAACAAACTGACAGTTTTCTTCCTGGTATGGCACAGGAGTACTTCAGCCTCAGCCAAACAGTATGGCAAGACACGTCCCTTGTGCAGCAGAGACCTGCTGAAGTGCTTCCCTTCCTGTCTCACCGCATGATGTTAAACTCCATACCCCCTCCGCAGCAGCAGAGCAGCAGTGACAATTTTGCCTAATTCGAGCCTTGTCAATTAAACGACAGGAAATAAATGGCAACTTTAATAGCACTCCGTAACTAAAATGACTCCACAATAATTTTTGCTTTATTGCTCACTTGTGTCATATCAAGTATCACATTATTCTGAAAAACATCCCCAGAAGGTGGAAAAGAAAAAAGAAAAAAAAAAAAGAAAACCAAACCCAACAAGCAAATAATGAAGCAAGGAAGCAAACCTAGTGAAAGAAGGGACCAAAATGTGCTTTCTGTTTTGGGGTTTACACTGTCAATCTCTTTTATAACAGTGGGCACAGCTCAACGCAACTGATGCAGTGACTGTGGATGCTTAAATTAAAGTTGGTGTTTCACAGAAATTCACGTTTCCAAGTTTTGCGATGCCAAGACACGCAGCATTAGCCAGACACTGAGTCAACGCTGAATATTCAGAGGAAAAAATAAACAGTTCAAGCCCGTGATTTAATGCTTTGAAGTGTGGCATTGCTCCCTTAGCGATATCTGCTGAAAACTGACGTAGAGGAACACCCCATTACTTAACGCTGACATTAACTTGCTTCATCGTGGATTCTTAGTTGCTCTGAATGATCTTCAGGCACTGGAGAGTGTTAAATGCACACCACCAACCAGCAAATGCTTATAATGACAGTTACTTGTCACATATTCTCTTACCTCCGGATGTCTGCAGGGTGGATGCAGGACCAGGCAAGAAAAAGAAACACTGAATAATTTATGTTGGAAAGGATTTCTGGAGGTCTTAAAGCCAACCTCCTGCTCAAAGCTCTTTCAGCAGTATCACGTTGCTGAGGACCTTCTTTATATCTGGAAAGGCTTATCCAGAAAGGCTGTATGTCTGGAAATGTTCCCTAACTCCTTTTCACTTCTATCCCTGCAATTTCCTCCATCAAACACCGTGTTTCTTGCCTCTTCTCCTACCCTACTGGAGGCAACGCCAGAATTAAGCCGTGTGGAAACCCTTGCCAGCATCACTATTTTGCAGTATTCTGCAGTAACCAGCTTCTGTGCTTACATCCAGAGATGTACGTGTTAACTCTTACCAGGCTCTGAAGTCTAACCATGAAGGTACGGAGAGTTTTCCCGCAAGCAACAGCTCACATCATCCTGTGATGTCGGTGACAATTTGTGAGCGCTAGGCAATGTTTTACATTATTTAGTAAGGACTCAAGTGAAATCAGCACTAGCTGGGATTTTGCTGGGCTATTGTATATGCTGCCGTAACATGCGCTGACAACCAAATTCATGTTTTCACAAAAATAACAGGGCGAGAAGGATCAGTTGCTGGAACGCCTAAAGCATGTCAGCACAGGAGACGTGACAGTAAAGGAAACATTATCACCAGCTGAAGCCATGAGCTCCGTGGTCTGAAAGCAGCTCTGGCTGGCACTTTGCTTATCATTAAGTAGGAAGTCGTTCAGTTTCTCTCCCAATATTTGCTGCCGTAGACCTCAAATATAATTCTTCCTGAACAGAAAAGCACTCCACAGATGAATCAGTTCCATGCGCCATGAAGGCAAACTGGTCTGCTACATAATTGATTTTCCACAGACAATTGATTTAAACTTTTCAAACCCCTCATGATGGCAGGATTAGATCTGAGTCTTTACAGTGCCCTACAGTTTGCAGGGCAAGCTCTGAGCTACGTTGCTCTTTCACTGACTTCTGCTTAATTGGATGAAGGGGACAGAGTTCAAGGGCAAGCCAACAGAAAGTATTTTATTTAAACATTGCCCTAAAGTACCTGTAATGAGGAACCGTGTCTCTCACTCCCACATAGAAATGGCAGGAGCAATGTTTCAATTCCATTCACCACTCTCAGCTACATGGTTAATACGGAAACCTGATTTATTTTATCCTATAGCATTAGTTCAGGGAAATGTGTTTATTATGGGTCCCATTATAATATACTTAGCACAGTCCTTTCAAGTCATGACTGGAGCTTTATTTAGGAACTAATTCAGCACCAGCTGAGGTTAAAAAGAAGCTTGCAAGTGTCAGTGGAAACTGCACTGGATCTTTACTGACTGTTACAGTTACAATAATCAGTATTAGAGCCGAGGGAAAGCGATTAAACCTTTTAACATACAGTTCATTGACATAAACGGCGTAACTTCTTTGAGCACATTATTGTTTCCAATAGGTTTTCTTACTGGGTTATATGGGAAATGCCAAACCTCTGTGGCTGCCGGGTGAACGCATTTCCTTCTGACAGAAGTGTAATTTGGAATTCCAGAACCCGGAGGTTCCAGCAGCTGCTAGGATCACTTCCACCCTCGTCAGGACGGGCAGGCAGCAACGAGCCCTGTGCCCGCAGCAACACCCAGAGCAGCCAGCCTATTTTGTGCAGGGGGAAAAATGACAGAACTTCACAGTATTTCAACACCTTTAAATCTTTCTGAAATTATAAATAAAATATGAAAAAATCTCAGTTTACAGAACAGTCTCTTTTTCAGTCCAATTGAGCACTCATCTGTTTTGCAGCCCCAGTGGCCTGTGTGCTTATGGTGGTCACAGACAGTAGCTGGACCAGAAAGGAGTAACAGTTACCTCAGGTGATGTTTAATAACATGTTTTAGATCAGTTAGTAATGCCTGACGTTTGGGGGCAAAGCAAAAACAAACAAAAAACAAAACAAAACAAAAAGCAGATTGGGGATCTGTCAGCAAAGCTGACAGGCACGTGTCAGCCAACGCAGACCGTGTCACTAAGCCATCCACGTTCTGAGTACTACGCACTATTTGAAATGACCGGCGTTGGATTGAATTTTCTGCATCCAGTCGTTATAATGAAACCTTTAAAACTGTCCGTAACCCAGCTGGGAAACATTGCTGTGACAGAACCGAGTCAGCCAGATCTTTCAGGTCGATCTGCCCAGACCTATTCTACCAGGACACCGTGAAAGACCTTGGGGTTTTAACAACCAAACCCAAGGTTTTTTTTTTGGAAAAGGAACTTGAACTAACAGCTTTTCTTTTTACAAAGCTCAGAACTGTGCAGGTAAGATACAGGTTCCCGGTGTGTTCCTGGGGGACGGATCCTTTCCTCAAGGCGTGCTCTCAGGGCAGTGCTCCGCAGCTCGCTGGCATGCAGAAAACTGTGTGCAGGCGCTCTGGGTAGCGAGGAAGTCTTCTTGTGTGCCCCCACCAAGGCCTGGCATCGTCCCTGACCCCACGGTCACCTGCTGCACGCTGGGCTCTCCCTGTGCCCAGTTCTCCCCCATCCCCGCCCCAAAGTCTCTCATTAGCCAGCTCCAGGACTGAGGGGTCTCCTGTCCCTCCCTCCCAACACCTGACCCAGCAGCTCCCTTTCTGAAGGCTGATTATTATGGTCAACGATATATAAACATCACAGGAAAAAAATAATCACAGTCTAAAAAAAAGCAGCAGAAATTTTACAGACCACATTGCTTTTCCATCTGCAAATGGAACCAGAGCTTGGTTTGTTAACGCCACCCCAGGGGTACTGCAATTTCTGCCTCCAGACAGAGCTGTGATTAACTCGGAGCTGTGATTAATCACCAACACCTTACCTGGCCTGTGAGGCCAAACGCCAAAGAAGTGACTGACCCTGCCACCAGGACGGGTCTGCTGCCTGGTGCCCCAGGAGGGGTCCCCGCTTTGCAGGGCCATGGAAGCCCCCAGCAGCTCTGCAGGGGCTCCCCACCACGGTTTCTCACCGGAGCCTCCTGCAGCGCTCTGCTAAGGGCTGACCACGTGCTGCCTCGCTGCAGATGGGGAACGCGATGTGAGGGTCGGCCTGTGCTCACCCCGAAGGGGAGCTGGGGTTCAGGAGGGGCTGGCAGCTCCTCCTGCCCCGACGTGGGGCTGCAGCACGTGCTGTGGTGTAACAGCCCCGCCAGGGGCCCACGCATCGCCAGCACGCGGTGGGCAGACGCTCCGATGGTTTCACACATCCAGCAGCGACCACAAGACAGCAGTTTTCACCCCCTGCGTTCACGTTCCTCCCTCCTGAAGCACCAACAGCGGCGGCCAAACAGCCAGCCTGACAACAGCATCTGAGCCCGAGACAATCAGCTCAGGACAAAGGCAAAGATAATTGCTATTGTCTCGCTCTCATCACAACAGTGCTGGGAAGAAGCAGGCTCCCACTGCCTCTCCTCGCCACATAAAAAAGTAGGCTGTTTGTTTTTCTTCACAGCGACACTATTAAGTTATTCTGAATTAATACACGAGCCAGTCAATAGAGAGGTTACTCCTTATGGCAGGCACGCAGGACACCCAGCTGACAAGGTGTTTTTCACATTAGAACAGTGAGGTTTTTAATGGAGTGTAAATGTCTTTAATCACCCAGGCTAAACAGCACTAAGCACAAGTTCAAGGTGACTCCAACAGCTCCTGTTCAAAATCTGCATTTTCATCTTCCTGAGATTAATTCCCATTTTAATCGCTCGTATCACCGATTGAAGTGCCAGCGCAGGGAGCGCTTTCATTCCTTTGATCTCCTGCTTTCGCTACGCACGGGCAAGGTTGGACGCGAGGCAGACCTACAGAATTACCCTGCTTCAGGGGACAGCACCTGGAACACGTGGGGAACGGCTGAAATCACACAGCAGAGGGGGAATCAAGGCCTGGGGTCACATTGCCTACTGCTCCTCATGGCATCCCACCCGTTAATTCCGTACACCATTACCAAAGCGAGACAGACTTGATCAATTTCCTCAAAATTCAAACCAGGAAGATATCCAGAGAATCCAGTGAGCTTGTTGTGGGCCTGAGTCTCCTCTGTCACACGGAGCTAAACCAACAGAGTTCCTCCTCCTACCCCGACAAAAAGGGCCAGGCAGTACCACAGCTTCACCAAGGAGACAAACAAGGGCGCTGTGATAAATGGAGGTAACATCACACGTCGGTTGGAGAAGGGGCGATGAGACGTTTTGTTCTTGCCACAGCACACCAGCGAGGAGCTTTCAAAGAATTTGAAAGGAGGAAAATTCAAAGGCAGCAAAAATGAATATTTCTACTGTGATTAGCCTACAGCACTCATTGCCATGGGATGTTCCTGAAGGAAAAGGAAAAAAAAAGTTTTGAAAAGGCATTGGAAATACACCTGTCTATCAAGGCTGTCTCAAGTTGATGGCTGTCAAAACAGGGGAAGAGATCTTAAGGTTTTCTTTCCGCCATGTGTGCGCCAGCTATTTCTGCGCCTTTCAGAGCCCCAGTGAAGCTGGGCGCCCCAGCAGGAGCACTCCCTCAGGCTCCTGACCTGGGGACCGCAGGGCCCACAGGCACGGGACCAGTTCTTTGGGCGAGGAGCTCCCGATGCCCCTGGGGGTGACTCTGCCAGCAGCCCCCATCCTCCTCTCGGCTGGGGCAGAGAGGTCTCTCACACCAGCCTGCCGCCCTCCTCCCAGATCAGTTCGCCCAACTTTTGAGTGGGGCTTCCTCCTTTAATTTGATTAGTGACAGCTACTATTATCTGAGGAAATCTAAATTGCCTCTTCCTGTGCTAATGAATCACTGTGCTATGTGTGTGGGGATTAGAGAACAAGATGGATTTATTAATACGCTTCTAATTAAAGGGACAGTGCCACCGGAACTGTGGCAGTCGGTGAAAGGATTGCGGCAAGTTTTGGAGGTGGAGAGGAGAGCCACGGGTTGTCACTTCTAATTACAAGCCACACTTGTACCGACGCATCTTCACAGACTGCAAATAGCGAGTGGGGATACGAATTTGTGCTGGAAGAGGGCAGCTGCATCGATGGGGATGGCACAGCAAGCTCGTGCCTGCAGGAACCAGTTCAGGCCCCTCACAGGACTGAGGCTGCACCGCCTGCTCCAGCGGCCAGAACGTTCTTAAACCACTGACTGCCTGGAGGGGGGAGGATGTACCAAGGACAGGGTCATCCTAACCCGACTTCTCTCCTGCACTCCTTCCTAAGCATCCTTTATTATCTGTCAGGTAATACATCACACCTACCTGTCTGGTTAGATTTTGGGTCTGACGGAGGCTAACCACTCAGTTAGCTAAGAGTTGTAGCTTACAGTTGCTCAGGTCTCTAACGTGAGAGACTGTAATGAGTTTGTTTTCAAGATAACTGGGCAGTTAAAAATTACCAGCCAGTTTACAAAATGCTAGTGATGGATTTTGTAAACTAATTTCTGTTCCAACAGACCTGTTTGCAAGAAGATGTGATCCGAATATGTGATGCCCCGGAGAATTACTGTCATTCAGTCTGGTTGATAAAGAAAAAAGGAGTGCAAATAAAAAAAACCTGCCTGCATACATTCTTCTTATCTTGTACTTAATGCCAGGAACCCAGAGAGATAGCTCCCAGGCTCAAAATGTAATGGTGCAATGTCTTCTGCTATGGAGCAGAGAAAAGGGATGGGTAAGGAATTGCCCTGCAATGTCTTCAAAGTCACAGTACAAACTAGCATCTTGAACCCTCACTGATAAAAAAAAAAAAGCATGAGAAATAAGAAAGTCCAAGAGCAGTCATGTCCCACTCCCCAAATCATGCCATGGTTTCGAACAACAGAATGTCTGAAATGCTACGGGTGCTCTTACATGATTACCTTTATGTGGGGAATCTTGACTTCTCCATGGGTGAACGAGGAATGCTATAAGAAAGTCACTTGAGGAAAATATTTCTTCTTCGACTCACCTTCTATTCTAATTCTTTTGGCCTTGGCTTTATCAAAATGTAGACGCAGAATCAGGAGTAAGATGGGACATCATCTAGTGAATAAACATAACGCCACATCCAGGAGAATGAGGTGCTCAACTGTTCTGAGATGCTCACTGCAGCCTTTCCCCTTCAGACGAACAATATTCATGCTGAAGGCAATACTGTTTGTGGTGAGGTTACTTATTTAGCTGGCAGAGCAGTGTGTATTTATGTACTAATAGTCCTGACCCACTGAAATCACCAGACATCTCTTCACGGACTCAGCTCTGGCTTTGGATCAGACCCTGATCCTCAGCAGATGTAAATCCCCACATCTCCACTGAATTCACCAGGTTAGGTCAGCTGATGCTCCTGCACCTTCTCTCTACAGTAATTCAACATGCATAATTACCTGCAAAAGCATTCTGCTGACAACAGTCTTCTCTTCTCAAATGAACTATTTTCACTGCATTCCCAAGTTCTTCATCTTCCCTAATAACTTCGTACCCTAGGTAGATTATCCATCACCATAAAATCATTCGGTCTTTCAGATACAGTTAATTTTAATGAGGTTGGCATGGACTAACAAGCCATTGATTCACATTTATAGATACAGTAAACAATTCATGATTTCTTTCAATCTCTACACTTGAGTGTGCTAAATAGATTGAGAACGCTAGCCAGCAGCGCACGCTGGACACACGCCCACCCTATTACTGGGAGATGGCCAAATGTTTCCGGCAAGGTTATCACCGTGCACTTTGCCGCAGAGGAAGAGAAACTAAGAGCATATTGGAACGAACAGACCTGCAGGATAACTTGATTTCCTGCAGTCATTTCAAATAAATGAACAAGAATCAGGTTTCAGTTATCACTACGTAAAGCTCACTCGTAGCTCCAGGAAAAGCCCAAAGCAGCAGAAATGCTTTTCATTGTGGATTCTCTCTTCATTCTCTCAATGAAGGTTAAAGAGTAGCGGTACCCAGACTGCTGTTACAATGGAGGAAGAGACTGTCCCCAGTTTGACCCCAGCTAATTTTGGTGCTGGGGAGCTCACTGCTGTGCTCAGTAATAGCTCACACTGATAGCAGCAGAACCAGATGGAGAATCCCAGCCCAAACACTGCTACTGAGTACACAGAAGTTCTCCAAACACTTTTGAGCTACCTGGCCCAAACCACTGTTCCTTTCACTTAAATGTCTCAGTTTAGCCTGTATTAATCACCCCAGGATCAACCCCTGCCTAGGTTTGACATACAAATTACAGACGTTTCAGGATGTGAAAAGGGCAAGTCCCAGGACTAGAAGCTCGGACTCAAAGCATGATCCATCCAGTCGGTCTTGTGTTATAGGGCCAGGAGGGTCTTCAAGAGCACATGTAACCTATCTCCTCACTTACTTGCCCGCACCCCGGCATTACATCTCAGAGATGCTCATCCACCCAGCTGTGGGGCCTGCCAGCACCCTCACCACTTATTTCATAAAAAGCTTTTTGCAGCAGGCAACCTCAATCTTCTTGGCCAAAGCATGAAGCCCAAGCATCCTTGCTCCATCTAGAGTAGATAACATGGACAAATCAGTCTCTTCCCCTTTTGAAGGACACCTCACCTCCCCTCAGCCCTGCTCCTTGTAAGCATGTGCTCCACCACAGGCCCCTTGGCCTCCTGCTCTCCACTTGTAATGATGGGACAACAACACGGTGCCTCCCTTCCTTGGAAGGGCAAACACATTTAGAAGATTATGAGTTTCAGATGCCGCTGTAGGCAGTATGAGGTTTTCCAAAGTCTTTAGGAGAGATAGATAACACTGCTAACTATGAATTTAGCTCAAGCATTGGAAAACAAGACCACTTCCCTCACAACAAATTCAAGGTCAGGGTCTTCTGTATGGCCCCAGGTCATGACAGAAAGTCATCCCATGGTGTGCTGCTAAGTGACTGCTACCGCGTTCCACCTTCTTCAGCTGAAGTCAGGAAACCAGATTATGAGCTTAAGTAATAGGAAACATTTATGAGACTACACCACTTGAGTGGGCATAACCCTAAATTCTTAGCAGCCACGTTGATAGGATTAAGCAGCAGACAAGACCTCCGATGTGAAAGGGGGACTGAGGGCACTTGCAGTGCATTGGCAGCATACTGCATGTGCCGAATCAAGTCCAAGTAACGAAGGGGCTATGTCCCCTCCTGCCTGTTACCAACACAAGCATAATTTTGACAAGCAATACAAACAACAGTCTCTCCTTTGCCTAATTAAGGGATGTTAATTTAAGTGTGATTTCCAGTGTGTGCTTAAGAAGCACAATTACTTCTGCTTTCGCAGCATAAAATAAAAATCTCAAATAAGCTCCAAAGACAGGGCCTTAGGTTTAGGGTCACTAAACAAACAAATGGGCTTTGACTTCCTGGGATTCACAGATGGCAAAAACCTTTTGTTCATAATGTTCTTAGCAGACTAATTCCTGAGTCTCAAGGGACCATTTACTAAATAAGACTTCAGCTTCCGAGTAGGAGAAACCTGGTCCTAATTGTAGCAGTCTTGAAACCACCTGGGGGATGCATCTCTTTTCCCCAAACCCATTCAGTTCCAAGGACAGGTGCTATTCCTTGTATTCAGCCTGAAAACTGGTCTAGAAAAGTGAGCTACTGTCACACGTGATACATCGGGCTCCAGAACAAGACCTAAGGAGATGCTACAGAAGCATTTGAAAGGACACAAGCCCAAAGTGCGAGTCTCTCATCATGGTTCCTTCTTCACTACTCCTTTATAAGAAAATTAGGTGCTGTCTATGTCAAATAACAAGTAGAGTCACAAAGGAAAAGTGGAGAAGCAAACTGCAGTGGGTCCTCTACAGGTCTGACACAAGAGCTCTGGATATACATCACCCCCATCACGCTTACAGCACAGCTGTGCCTGGGGCGGGTTGGGGTGCTGGGAGCACAGCCCACAAGTGGTGCCATGAGCACCCCGTTGGGTGCTGAGCCCGGGGCTCCCTTGCTGGGGTGTGCACAGGGCACAAGCTGCCAGTGGGACAGCCTGCAGTGGTAAATTAGCTCCTTGATCAGCATTTACCAGAGCAGAACCAACAAAATGAAGGCAAGCAGGATGAGAAATAGACTGCTTCAGATTCAGAGCTCCAATAAGCCAACACTGCAGCATACATCACGATCAGAAGGAAAGGAAAGGGAAAACGAAGCTAAACCATGGTATTATTAAATGCAAAATGTAAAAACATTTAAAGTGACACCTTCACGAAGAGAGCTTTTAAATTATTCACAGTCAATGCAATACAATCCACAGCTAATTACAGTCTATACATGCAAATGAAAGTAATGATAATCATAATTACTTTGCACTTATATACTGTAGCAATTTTCATCTGAAGACCTCGAAGTCTTTATAAACATTAATTAATTCTCCCATCACCCCAGCGTGCTAGGTAACTGTTACCATAATTCTCATTTCAGAGTCAGGTAAACTGAGGGTCGCAGAGGTTAAGTGGTGTGCTCGCTGCCGCATTTCGGCACTGCAGGCGGGATCAGAAGGGACGGCGATGCCTTGCACACCCCGGCCAGGTTGTGGGAGTTACAGGTGAGGGAGGAGAGCCGTGTGGCACGCTGAGATGGCGGCAGGCGAGGGGAAGATTTCTGAGCCAAGGAAGGAGTTTAAAACACTGCAGTACACCGCAGACAGCCCTGTTTTCTGGAGTCTGCCACACAGCTGTAGTTCCACTGATGGATCCACAGATTAAAAGCTCCCTCCCTGATTTGTATGTTTTAACATTTGATTTTGCCTTCAACAGAACTAGCTTATCTTGTTCTTTTCTTTTGTTTCTTTGGAGGAAATTATCCCACAATGCTTTGATAGGAGGCAGGTTTGCAGAGAAAACAGCGAATACCAGAGTCACTGCTGCCACCAGCTTTGGTTTCATCTAACACAGACCTCTTCCCTGGACTTTGAAACGTCCCAACGAGAGGATACAGCGCACTGCTGGGATGCAGGGCTGAATTTACCACAGTTTTTGGCACATGGGCTCAGATTAAAACCACCAAGTCAGTCCTGGGCCCTCTGCTTTCTGTACGTAGGCTCCAGGCTCACAAGAAAGCTTCGCTGCCAGGTAAGGCAAAGAACAGAAGATGAGGAAATCTGGGCTGTGTGCCTCTGGCAAGCAGACACCTATGGGCTTCACAAGGTAGCATCTATTTCTCACTGACATCCAATACATTTTGAGACCCCAGAGGAAGAAATATATTTATGCTGCTTCAGCAGCACCTGCCCTAGGGAAGCTGACCACAACGAAGGAATTGCCTAACCCAACACAGGCCTCCCAGGCCAAGTTGCTGGCTCCTTCCTGGGCCAATGATCCGAGCCACAGGATGCAGAAGGTGAATGGGCTTGAGAAACCCTCCCAGCAGAATACCTAACAGTCCAAGAGGCAGCAGAACGCAACTTCTAACTCCTTTCACCTGTAATTACTTCTCTCTATTTGCATCCAGTGGCTCACAAAATGCACTCGGATTTTCTCCATACGCCCATTTCTAAAGGCTGTTGTATGTTAATCATTGTCTGGTACCATAAAACGCAACAGCCATCAATATCAAGCCTGCCAACTTAACAGACTCTTGTAATGGGTACATTTCTATAGACCTACACAATAAGACTAATTGCATGGGTTTGCTGTAAAAGCCAGAGGTCGTTTGATTACTAGCTGTTTCGTACCATGAAAGTGCACATTAATTATTTAAAAGATGGACTTATAATTATTGTAAGCTCTAAGTAATTACCTATAATTTTGGCAAGTGTTAGAAAAACTGATAGTCTAGCAAATTCAGGTTTTAGTCATTAGTAAGCTCATAATTACATTTAAATTGCAAAATGAGAATTATGCAATTTATCTCCCCAATAATGCATAAACATTACAGTGATTGTAGGTTTTAATGGACTATATTATTACTATAAAAAGCAGAGCAGTGATGGGCAGTGAGGGGCAATTTGAGTTCATTGCTGTTATTTTACATCATAATTGCTTATCAGTGACTGCACCGGGATGGTTCTCCTTGATTAACACGGGATAAGTCCATTCTGCTCACCAAACCGCACTGGAGAACAACAAAACTTCCTGAAGAGTCAGTAGAAAGAAGCGATTGATTTTGTATCAATACAGGACTAACTGCTGTAGGTAAACAATCTAGATCACAAATGTACTCATCCTCGAAGAGAACCACAACTTCAGATTAGAACTTCCCCAGGTCATGCAGTTTTAGATCAGGCTGCTTTTCCACTCAGATTTTTCAGGATCCCCTCCCATAGACTGATCCACGCCTAAGGCTACTCAGCACTACTCCACCACGTATAAAGAACAAGAATGAAAAAGGATGCCACCAAGTAACGTGTATGCAGGAGGAGTTTTGAAATGCTGCTACTCCAAAGCAGTGCATGCCCATCTTATATCCCAGCATGTCAATGGAAAAATCCATTTCAACACAAGAAAAACAGTGTAAGAACCAGATACAGTTCATCAGACAACAGAACTTGTTTGGAATAGTAAAGTGCTCAGCGGCTCTCCAAGAAGATCAAGTTTCTAATAATAATAAAATGTAAGCCATCAAATTGCAGCAAGTAGCTATGGATGGGTGTGCTCTGATACGTACAGATCGCCTCCTCGCCCCCGGCAGCAGCAGATGCTGCAGAGGTTCAGCAGAGTTCATCTCTCCTTAGCAAGGTCCCCAGAGCCGTAAGATCAGCAGCAGGAGAAAAGCAGTGAGCCCTGTCTGAGGCTGAGCCACACGAACTGGAGCACAGGACAGCAGTTCTTAAAATCACAGCGATGGCCTAACCGCGCTCCTGCTGAACCCAAAGGCAATTTCCCAGGCACGCACTCACAAGGGCAGTTGGCTGCAATTCAGTAACGCCATCCTTCCTTTGCTTTTGGCTGATGGGTGAAGTGATTTCTATGTGTAGACTGCGCGCCTCATCTATCAGACAAAGGTGTCAGTCACACAAGATCCAGGAGCAGTACTAAGAAGCAGCTTAGGACAGAAACATAGGACATTTTATCCAGCTGAAAATGACTGGAATTAATTGACATTAGAAATTAGGTGAGGCAGATGGGTTATATCCAAACAGCATTTCCAGCCAACAGCACTTCTTTTTACAGCCAAACAGTGATACTGGAGTTCAATACTGACTGAAAAGAAAAGGCAACAGCAACTGCTGTGAATCACTCATGTAATTTCCTCATGGATTTTCACCTTCCCCATCACATGGACTTCTCAAAAGATTGACCAGGCAGCTTGATAGAGGTGAAAATGATGTCATTTACCTTAAAAATCAGCACCTGCCCATGCAGTTAATGCTTTGATGATTTTAGTCTGACTCTTGTCTACTTTTATCCATGAAAAATTTGTCTCCTTATGATGTGGGAGCAATGAAACACCGAGTTGGACTGTACTTCCAGGCTAGCCTGCAGTGAGACACTTTCATTCTCCACACACCTTAGAAGCTGGAGTCCTGCCAGTACAATTGGCTTGGTTTGACACTGGGGAAATTTAAGAGCTGCTTTGTATTGTTATTTTACCAGCCCTTACACAGCGTTTGTTTTAAATGATGTGCTGTGTGATTTAGTGGTGTTTGTTGAAAATGATGAAAGCCAGTGCTTGATGTGCTGCACTGTGCGACTATTGTCTTCTCCTGGAGAAGAGATATTACTTTTCACTGGAGTTTCCCAAAAGGCAGCTGTAGCTTTAGCCTT
Source organism: Heteronetta atricapilla (assembly GCA_011075105.1). Taxonomy (NCBI): domain Eukaryota; kingdom Metazoa; phylum Chordata; class Aves; order Anseriformes; family Anatidae; genus Heteronetta; species Heteronetta atricapilla. Next base: position 2,618,635 of record CM021749.1, read on the forward strand.
TGGGGCACCAGATCTGCTCAGAAATTCCAAAAATAAAATCCAAGGGACACGAGCATGCCGTTAGCTCAGCTCTGCACGCCACTAAGCAGAGCAGCTCTTCCAGATGACGGATGGCAGGCAAGCAGCTGCTCCGGGCAGTTGTGGGACACAGGCAGGGACCCACAGAGCCCACACCTCGCCCCCGGGGGGTAACGCCTGCAGCACAGCAAGAGGCACACCGAGAGCATGCCGGGAGCCTGCCCCGTGCTGCTGGTGTCAGCGAGGGGTTTGCTGCTTACTTCTGGGAGCACAGGGTCAGGCTTTTATTAGCTGTTTGAAGGCCACGGTCAGATCATTTCTGGTGTCAATACTCAGGCTGACCCCTGCTCCTCTTGCTGTGAGCTGTGGCACGAAGGGTCTTCCGTCTGGGCGGCTTTGTTCAGTCAGGCAGGTGTGGCTGGTGTACGTCTCTCTAGCAGTGAGAACCAGAGTCCCTGCCCTAGAGGGCTGACAGGAAAAGAAAGAACTCTGTTTTGCCAAATGATAAGCTCTAGCTTCCTTAAAAGCAATACAGGAACATCCTCTGTAACCTCAAAAGAGCCGGAATTCCTGTCCTGTGTAAATTCCAGGTTGCTACAGGGTGAAAGAGTTGGAAATAACAGGGCTCTGGGGACTTCCATACCGCTTAAGCCAGGTAATCCAAAGCCTTCCCTCTGCCAATGACCAGTGTCAGATGCTTCAGTGAAGATGCACTAAGCCTTACAGGAGTTAAACAAGGGATAATATTACCCCATAATACCTACTCAAGGTTTCAGCCTAATTCCCATTTAGCAGAGTTTCACCTAGACACCTGAGCATGAGAATTTATTCCCCTTCCAAGCCTCTTTATTAAGCAGCTTAATTTGGCATCCAAACATTCAATGCCTCTTTGCACCTCCTTACATTCTTGGCCTTCATAGAACTGCCAGTTTCTATTACGGACACTTCCAGAAACTGGAACAACTGCCTCTCCCTGGCACGCACTATTTGTCCTCTGGTTCAAAGGTGCATCTAGTCACAGGTCAGTGAGCAAGCAGAAGGCATCACAAGAGAAAGGGCTTCTCAGCCAGCACGTATTTGCTCCTGTATGATGACAGTGATGGTAGCATGGGGACATAGGATCACTGTGCTGCCAGAGACCGAATGGGTCGCTGGTTCCACTACGTGATAGCACGAGTCACTCCATCACAACCTCCTAAAGACAGTTCAGGCTGCATCGTTAAGCAGACAATATTTTTTGTCCCCATTATTCTGATGTGAATGCTGCTGTTACAAAGTCCTGCTGCTTTAATGGTTAAATGCTGTCTTATTTCCAGCTCAAATTAATTCATGGTTAATGTATACGTGTCTGCTCTTAGCGCGTTTCCCTCTCTTCACTCCCGTTAGATTTTTAGACAGTGATCAGATTGCCTCTCGGTCTGTGATTTGCTAGACTAAACAAGCCAAACTTTTCAAGTCCCTTGTCTCACAGTAGGTTCCACTTCCCCTTGATCAGTCAGTTGAAGTTCACCTTTCCAGGAGAGGACTCATTGGGGTAGCACCGTATCAGACACCGCAGCTTGCCTCGCATGCTGCACAGTAGCACGGATACGTCTTTTCCTGTTGAAGAAGGCCTTCATCCAACAAACCCAACATCACATCGTCATTTGCAGAGCTGCAGCACGTTGGTTCTTCCTATGATCAATGGCACAAAAGGAAATTTGCCTCATTTATTTCTAACTGATGTCTGTTAATCTAATAGGAAAAATTCTTGGTATTAGTCCAAGTGCATGACCTCTCACTTTTTATTTTTAAATCACAGCAGTTAAGCTGTGAGTTATTTAAGACTATTTCAGTGTGATGAAGCCACTTTTTCCAATAGAATGAAATTCCTTAGAACTGCTATGAGCTTGCTTACTCAATTCTTTCCTACAGGTCTGGCTTGCACAGCTGCAAGCTACCAGGACTTCCAGCCTCTTCACCCTGGGCCTTGAATGAATGTAAGAGCTCTCAAAGTAGGAGAGAAAGATGTGGAGCTCTGGCTTGGCAAGTCTCAAGCAGACTCCTCACTGCATGACTCTCAAGACTCCAGGCAGCATGTAAAACACAGCTACCAAGCCCATTTTCCATGTGGCTTATGAAGGAAGAGGCCAAACCTTGACCTGCCAACACATCAGAGCGTAACTGGCCATCAGGTAGGTCTGGCAGCGTTTGCTGCTCTGCAGTTACCAATCCTACTTTGCTGGGAGGTTAGCTCAGCTAGCCCAGTCTCCTTAGGGTCCCTCAACAGTTGGTGCCACCTGATCATTCTCTGGAGACATGTCTTGTATAAAAAGCCTGAAGCAAGAGCGTTCACAAGACAGGAACACAGTATCAGGTATCACAGTTTGATGGGCCTAACTCAGATTTCAGTAATCTGGTCCTAGAAACCCCAGTGTACAATTACTTTGAGCTTATTACTTTCCTTGATGATGTCCAGCGAAACATTTTGTAAGTGGTGTTTTTACCCCTTGAATTAGCACAAGTGCCCTTTCGTTGGTTGGCACAGCAGAAGTAACCACTCGCAGTGCTCTGTGCATCAGGGTGTGCTAACGGCAATGGGTTTTAGCAAACAAAGTCCATGTCTGAACAGGGGAGTAATGCCCCCTGGGAGTGCGTGAGGTGTCCGTCTGTGCAAGAGCCATCAGCGACCCTGCACCTGGAGAGGCTGGGTTACAGGGCACTGGAGGGAGCAGCTCTGAAATCCTCAGCACCAGGTTTTACAGATCCCTCTCCAGCCTGTCGGGGTCTGAGAAAAGGCAGCTGAGCCTCATTAGTGAATCAGCCAAGCAGGACAGGTAGCCTCAGGTTACACTAACGAGCCAATTAAGAGGACTTAAAGAAAGCTTGGCTAGGTAACAAGGGAGGAGAAAGCCTGGCAGCATTGGTTGGGGAAGTAGAGCTGTGCTGTTGAAGATGGGTTGCTGCATAATTACCAAAGCTTCTTGCATTGTGCCATTAGGGGAAGGGTAACCTTAAGACTAAAGATGGCTGATTTGGGGTTGTGATGTTGTTAATTTGTCTCACCAGGTTGTAGAGCAAACCAAATAGCAATAAATAGTGATATTCTTCCCCTACCTGACAGGAGATTTGAGTGCATATTGGAGGCCCTGCTTGCCCTACCACCACCACACCCAGTGTCCCAGAATCCTGCTAGCACCCTTGAGGCCTTCCGGGGTACCTGCGCGGGTTCTTTACAGGAGTGGTTTGTCGTGGTGGGAACCGAGGCATCACCTGTGAGGCCAGTTAACAGATGTTGGTTACAACATCACTGCCACTTTGCTCAAATGGCTCAGGTGGATTCTTGTGTGCTGCAGGAGGCCTCTCGTCCCCTGTAACTCCACGTGTCCAGTGTGTTTGAGGGGCCTGCCCTGGGGCTCATAACTCACTGCCCAGAGTTGTGCCTGGGTGATAAAGAAGTCACATCACTGCACTGCTGACAGGGGTTTAACACAGTCCAGAGCCAGTCCCCTGGCTAAAATATACACAGACATTCTATTTACAGCAACTTTCCACTGCCACAAAACATCTGTAGGGAGTTCACACTTGGACAGAGAAGAAATTGGAGAGTTCACTCTTAAGACCACTTGGATTTGCTTGAATGAAAGCAGCCATGAAGCAGAGATGTTTTCCTCAGCACCTTCTGTTTGTCTTGTCCTTGTGTTTGTTTTAGATACCAAGCAGTGCTCAGAGTTTTTGGAAGCATTCCAGCAGCTACCGCTTGCAGGAGTCAGGCCCCAAGAAGCTTGTGGAGGGGAGGCCAGACCCAGTGGGGCAAGGTGCTGCTTCCTCACAGCTAGTCCTTCCTTCCACATCCCACCACATTCTTCCTTACAGCAGTCAGGCCATGAGGTTTCTGCCTCTCTGAGACAGAAAATGGTTGTTTCTCTCTCCATCAATAGAAACAATTTACCATGGCAAGCATACACATTTGAAAAGTTTAATTGGAGAATCCCAATATCTCTTATTTTTTAAAAGTTTGAAACCCGGCTCAAACTGAAGTATTGTCAGAAGTCCTTGTTAACTCCTCACTTACAAGCACCAAGAAGCATTTGATTGAGATGATAGTAAAGGAGACAGAAGACTGCAATGGGAACATTACTCAGTCTTGGCTCTCTCAAGGTATAATCACTACTTTCTTGAATAAACAACAACAAAAAGACACAACAAGCACATTATCATAGAATAATGTCTGTTAGAAAGGGCATCTGAGGTTCACATGGTCCAAAGCCTCACTCAGGGCAGGCAGGCAGCCCCAAAGCTCAAGACAACTTCTAAGGTACCTCAGGCTGGTCCCTTAGCATCTAAGTTCCAGTGAACCTGCCAACACAAACGAGGGCTTGTGAACAGCACCAGAGGAGGTGAGAGCAATGGCCAACACAGTGACCAACGCTACTGACTGCAGAAATACAAGGCAAAAAAGAGACTTTCCAAACAAAACTTCACTGAGTCCAGGTTCACAGGAATCCAGACTGGGACAAATATCTGAATGTAAGTGCTTAAGGTCTGGCAGGAAACCTCAGCTTCACAGTAACACAGGTTTACATTCTCTACAGGAAGATGCTGTGAATAAACACTACACAATTGTTTTGTACAGAGGTGAAAACCAGAGAGAAAGGTGATATCAGAATAAATATAATACTTTAAAGTGCCTTTTATTTTCTTGTGGAGGAACAGTCACCTCAAATTCTTCGATGTTGGCTTTGCATTGCATAGAAAACCAACCAACCAACCCCCGGCCCCAAGAACTTCCAGCTACTTCACTTCTGTGTCACAGGGCTGCAGCTCTCAGGAAGACCTGGGCTGTCCTGACAGCACAGTGCCTCATGGACAGCAATGCTGTCAGACAGCAGGTCCCAGTTACCAGAGACCAAATCCAAACATATCCAGTATTTTACAGAAACAAAATTCCAACCCAAATCCGGCCCAGTTCTCCAATGACAGTGAGAATTAAGATCCCAGCATATTCAGTTCCATCCAGTCATGCACCTTCCTAGACAGCAGATCAAAGACAACACTTTTTGGGGGGTGGGTGGAGGATGTTGAGCTTTTCAGTTTGGGCTGCAAGTAAATTAACGCATATTATGCAAACCATCCTCTTCCTATTTCTGAAACCCATACTTGAAGCAAATTTTCATGTCTTCAAGGATTTGTTACAATCCAGAAAGCCAGAATCAATCCACGGAGATTAAATATGCTTTGGAAGTTTCCTACAAGCTCTATCAAAATCTGCCCAATGGATCTCTGGCCAGGAGTTAGGGCAAGTTTTGTGTGTCTAGCCCAATGTCTTGTTTGTCCATTGGCCAATATCCAGAGCTTTTTTTCCAAGTAATTCATTCTGCACAAGCACTACTGGAGTCTGGTAAGCAAAAATGGCCCATAAAACCACATGATCATTTTACAGCCATATGAAAAGAACACAGAGTTCTGGTCTGAGTTAAAGTCCCTAGCCCACTGCTCGCACGAGACAATAATACTAGCTGCTTGCATCAAGGTGCCTCAACTGGAAAGAATCCCAGTTTAATCTGATGGAACAAAGCTGTCTACTGGAAGAACAAACACAAATAGGTCCTGCGACACCTGACTGAGCATCAAAACGCATATTCCGTCCAGATGGCAGTCTTCTGAGACCACAAACTGGAATGGCAAACAACAAAACCCATGTTTGCAGTCAGCTCATCTGGATGAGTGCATGACAGAGTGAAATCAGATCTACAGGGCTAGGTAGGGCTTAGGAGCTAGCCTTAATATTCTTTTTGAATGAATTTTAACAAAATTGAACAGTTTCACATTGCAAGTGTAAGACAACAATGAAGGGAGAGCTTATGGTTTTCTTTGTTCCTTTTTCAATAAAGAGCTTAGATAGTCTTTTCTTATTTAGACAGATGGATACCACTCCTACCCTGGAAAAAATATGTAGTGCCCTTTGTAGTTGAATCAAAGTAAAGCTAATGGATGAAATAAGACCTGCCAAGCACAAAATATTTTGGGGCAGAGAAAACAAGTGGTAGCTCTGAGAGCCTGGGTTTGGATCCAGAAGAGGAAGAAGGGAAGACTTGTTCTTTTGAAACACTTCAAGGCCTAAACACTGGATGGCTCCTCAGTGCAAACACATTACCTTTAGTCTACCTGGCAGGATGTGGTCTGCCTGCTCAGCATTGAAATCTTGTAAGTGACTCTCTGAATAAATGCACTTGCCAGGGAGTCAACAAGTACATAATTTAATAAATGTTGGTATTTGACCAAACGACATGGAAGAATTTCAGAGTTTTACTGAGTTAGGAATTTTACAGAGCTAGAATATGCTTAGGCATTACAAATGATCTGCAAAATACTCATTAATATTCTATGCTGCCCTTCACTCAATTCCTACAAAAAACATTATATTCATATATCATCCTGCAGATATGCTGATATTGTCAAAGCTGTCCACAGAATACAGCATCCTAGTTGCACCAAAGTTACTGAAATTGGAAGTGATTAAGGCCCGGTGGGATGGGGCTTTGAGCAACCTGGTCTAGTGGGAGGCGCCCATGGGGGGGTGGAACTAGATAATCCATAAGGTCCCTTCCAGGCCAAACCATTCTATGAAACTGGGTGTTCAGATGTCCTAGTTTCTTTAAGTCTTATAAATAGTGCTTAGAGTAACACCAGAAATAACATCAGAAGATGGCCTTGTGGCAACAGCACAGATTCAGACAATCTAGCTGCAACTGCTGTCTTGTACAAGTTTTCTGAGTAAACAGCCAGTACACCCCAGTATAACAGTGTCCCAAGTTAAAATAGGGATAGTATTTTTCCCCCCTCTACTCTTTGTTAGAAATAAATGAAATCAGGGCTTGGACAATGTTTTCTCATGCCAGTATATAACATTCAGCTCCACATCCCACGGGTGTTGTTAGGGTTTCCATATATTAATCATAGAGAATAACTACTAAACATGTCAGGCTGCTTGGCATCATCTTCTGTTAGACTAGTGCAGTAGCTGATTAACTCCAAGGCACTACTTTTACTTCTAAATCGTGCCTCACTTCCATCCTAAGATCAGCCCAGCAGTAAGAGCATTACTGCTCCAAAGAACTAGCTTTGCATGGAGCCTTCTTGATAGAATTAGAAGTGGAATAAGAAACTTTCAACCCTGCGGATACAGAAATAAACAGAAACAGATTTTAATATTAGATCTTCTATACCTGACAAGGAAGAAAGTTCTAAAGACTTCTGAGACCCACAATACTATTTCTTTAGTCTAATGAAGGTCTAAAGGTTTTCCCTTTCATGGAGAGCTTTCAATGATTACATCTCAGGGAGATCAAAAGAGACTTTGAGTTTAACCAAACAATCCTTCCCCGCATGGAAATGTTTTATGAATCTTCTTTTAAACATGAATCTCCAAGAAGGTGAACAAGGAAATGATGGTCATCTGCACTAACTTTAAGTAAACCAGAAACATACAGAAGCTAATGAAACATTAAATAAATATGCCCCTATCTTTGGCTACTTAATTCCTCATAATGCTCTTCAGAAGCAAAACGTAAGGATAACAGAAATAAATCAACAGTTTTGAGAAGCTGACACTGAGGCAACATTTCATGCAGATTGGTTCATCACTAGCTCCTGTTCAGTCACGAAGATCTAATCTCAGCATCTTCCGACCCTTTTCCATACCTCATTACTTTCTAATCACTTACGGCCCTTATCGATGCAAGCTCTGAGCCTCTCAGACTGGAACAAATCCATAAATCAAAGACAATAGCTTTTTTGCTTTCTTTAGCAACTCGTCTTTTCTTTATAATCTCATCCATCTGTTGAATTTGAAATTCACTTTGTGTAAACATACTGCTAAAAAATAAAGAAACAAGGGAAAATATTTCTGGTAAAGAATATCCTGCCCTCTGACTTTGAGTTAGCGTGAGGCACTTACCCTGGCACAAATCCAGGGAACCAAGGATACCTAGCACCATCCGTTATCTTGCTTGTCTTCAGCAGAGTTTCACAGTATCCCTTTATTGATATATAGTTTCTTACCCATGGGCAGACAATAGCAGAAAGGAAGGCTAACAAAATAATGAACTGACTATTTTGATGGCTGCTTGTAGTTTTCACTGAAAGTTTTGCAATGCAAATTAAGAACACATGCTTATTAACCATCAATCTGTCTGTCAACTTCTGAAAGTATTTAACAATCAATTTTGGTATTTATTTATTTTGTGGATTCCAAGGAGGGCTTTTTCCTCCTAATACTTTGCAGTAAAATCATCCCTATTGGGCCACATCAGCAACTTACAGATAGATTTCTGGTCTTTAAAGAAGATTACGTGAGTGATATTTGTTCTAGTAATTATATCTCCCAGATCAGCATAGAGTGATGCATTCAAGCCCTTTAAAACAGAATGTCTCACAGGGTTTAATGGATTTAACAAGAATTGAAACAACACCCAGGAAAAGAGGATGAGAGGGCTAATGCAAGCTAAGAAGATGAGAAGGACTTCCTCCCCGTTTCAGCTAGACAAATAGAGATCGCCTTCTTCCACCTTCAGTAACAAACACACGCAGGACTCGTCAATAAAACCTGCAGGAACTACAGCAGTGCAAAATGTTGAGAAGATCAAATGGGCACTTTGCTCACCTGAGTTTTTCTTTTTTGTTTTTTTATGTGCAGCTACAAGAACCAAGTTTTGTTTCAATGGAAGTAAGGCAGAACCTGTCGGTGAAATAGCTTGGGAGCTATTTTATAGTTTTGCATGTGCAGGACTGAAGCAGGGCAAGACAGTGGACAGGGAAGAACAATATACAGGGAGGGACAGAGATGGGAAAACTCATTTGTAAGAACTTCCTCTACTTGAAAGAGAGGGAGCTATAAATCGGGCTGTGAAGAGCTTGCCCCGCTCTGCTTTTTTGGACGTCTTTTCCAAGCCTGGCTGGTGAACGGATAAGCACGCAGCAGCACAGGGCCAGCACAGTGGAAAATTCCACAGCATCTGCACACACCTCCTCCTTTCTAACTAATAATAATAGCTCTGTGGAATGGGTAAATCACTCTAATACAGGCATATAAATACTTCCAAATTGGCGTTTTCCTTCAGCCCAGCCTGGTTTTGAGCTGGGTATATTACACTAGAAATGTGCCTAAAAAGAAACTCAGCCTCCGATTCAGGAGGAGATGATTTGATATACATAAAACAAAAACATCCACCTGGAGTTGAATTTGCAGACTAAAAGCACTGGGAAGAAATAGGAATCCACAAAAATAAAGATAATACAGTTCTGGAATATAGATAAATATAAGACATATGCTGCAAATGGGTTTAAATTTCCAAGGCAACACAAAATGTACTATACCTCACCTCTGTGTTCCCTTTGCCCAGACAACTTATTAGGATTTATTTGGAGCTGTCTAACATTTTGATGACATTCAGACATCATTTATCTCCCAATGCGCAGACAAAGTCAGCAGTGTTATTTAGGAGCTAAACAGCCAAGGGATAAAAGCCAAGCTGCTGCTTAAGATCAGTCTCATTTAAAAGTATTTAGATAATTATAGATGAACTTACTCTTCAAGTTCTTTTTTGTTGTTGTAAGTAAAACAGACAACCAAATTAAGCCTCCTTGTAGTAATAGCAAAATAATAACTACAAGTACTGTTCCATACCCTTGGCACACTTCAGTTCGTGTACCAGTTAGTGAGCCTCAATTATCGTTCGGTGTGAGCTACTTTGGCTGGACAGCTGCTCTGTGCCACCCCAGAAGCTGCATTTCTCCACTGGGCAAGATAATATACAGTTCAAGTACTTTATAGTTTTGAGACCTCTCTGGACAAACAACGCTACAAAAGATGTGCCATGTCTTGTCCTCAGTAATTTGTCTCACTGTCAACTGGTTACCATAAAATAGGACCCCAGAGCAAGTGAGAGTAAGGTAAGGAAAGCCTACTTAACAGGGGGGAGGGATGCCAGAAGTATGGCTTGTCATCTCCAGCACCAGGTTATTTGTGAGAGTCCTCTCTAAGGACCTGGAGGCAGAACAGATATATCCTGAAGTAAACCTAACTCTTACTTATATTTTCCATCTTACATTTCCTTATATTTTTCCACAGAATGTCAGTAAAAAAGCTTTTTTTTTTTTTCCTCCTCTTCTTTTTAAACTTTGTTTGTCAGCTGCACAGGAAGAGAGGGAAAAAATCTTCAAGAGAATTTCACAGCCTAATTTAGTAAGAAGCCATCCCACACAGACCACCTCACGCACAAAAGCCAAAGATTGCCATGCCAGTCTTCTATAGAGCATATGAAGGATGACTTCCTTTACGTGTCTTTCACTGACTCCCCTTTCCTGCTTTAAGGATAGTTTTTCAGGTCTAGTTGAGCAAAACATCCTCCTGGACAGGAGGCAGAAAAGCACAGACTGCCATGAGCTGTCACCATTGCCCAAAGGTCACCTTCAGAGTGCCAGCCTTAGCACACGCTCAAGGGACACAACTTTAGTGCAAAGTCTGAATGGAATGAAAGACTCCCGTGTCTGGGATGAGAATTTAGAGGATTTCAACCAAAATACTAAGGAGGAAGACATCACTTTCCCAAGCAGCATCTCTGCGGCAGGCAGGGCCAAGCAGTAACTGGCAGGGCCAGCAGTCACATCCATCTGTTTTCTCTCAATCCAACACCCAAAGCACCTCCTGCTGTCTGAAGATGCTGCATGTCTGGTGTGGCTGTGTGCACAAAAGAGAAAGAACTGGAAGGTTATTAAAAAAGCAGTTAGGCTAAATAAGGGAACTCATTACATTACATATGCTATTTCTGTTCCTCAAATGCCTGACTTCCCTCTGTTTCCCTTGAGGTTTCTAGAGAAGCCTGACAATCAGGGCTGAGGCTTTACTGTCAGCTTCCGTTAGGCAAATCAACCAGGCTGGGGACAGGGGAAGCACAAGGGGAAAACAGCCCTAACAGGGACCAAATTCAGCACCAATAACATGAACTGCCAAAAACTTGTCACCGTCCCATAAACCAACTTCTTTTGGAGCCTCCTGCGGTCCCTGAACTACGACATGAAACACCATTATCCGTCAGATCTGCAGAGATGGGCATGGCTAACAGCACCTGCTTTCAGTGCTCCCACAAAGCAAACGGCCTTCTGCAGGTTCACCTGTCACAGAACTCATTTCTGTGTTGTAACTGAGGTGTAAAACTGATACTCCTTATTTGAACTAAAGACACACAAACCTGCAAAACAGAAGGCTTTCCCAAGAATAAGAGCTGACTCTGGATACAGAGCATTGGATCTGACATTTTAAAGACTCAGCATTCAAAAAAAAAAAAAAAAAAAAAACTTTTTTTTAAAAAACTTTTCCTTTAGGAAACACTGATTTTCCATCAGTGATTTGTATTGTATTTTCAGTCTATACATGGAGTGCAAACAGTTCTCCGCAGAACTTAAGTCCAATTCTAAATAGTAAGTTTCTACTTCCCTTTTTTTAAACAACAACAACCAAAAAAAAAACTCTCAAAAAACCCCATGCCATTATTTCAAGGGCAGGCTAGTTTCCAGTGCATTGCCATTCATCCTGGTTGTTCCCTAAAGGAGTGCCAGGATCAGTCACTACGCCAAGACATAGAAAGGAAAAATTAGAGCCACACGTGCTATAGGGAATGCAGATCTTTCCCTGGTTAGAAATGGGGGGGGTCTTGCTGATATTTGCAGACTGCAGCCATCAGGGCATGAAGGTAGCTTGTATGAAATGGTTTCCACAGTAATCTCTAAAATAAATAAATAAAAAACCTTTTCTCCAGCTGTGATGTCTATGAACTGTAATCATGTATGTCTTCATCAAGCAGTTGTGAGACATCATCAAATCTAACTCCCTGTAACCAGGGGATTAAATTAAATTATACATCTCCTTGTGATTGCAGAGCCATTTAAATAAGTCCCTGACCCACAGCAAACATCACCATGTAGCCACAAACATAAAGTGAGACTTAGCAGCTTCCACAGCACCTGGGGCTTGAGGGCCTTCACGAGTTAGAAATGCCAGTTAGCTTGGCACTGTTGTACCTTCTTTGGGTATTAACGTTTCAGGGAAATATTACACCCCTGACGGAAAAGGAGACCTGCCCAAAGTGGTGGACCTGGGACCCGAACTGCCTGCTGCCCATCCTCACTCAGCAGACACCCACTTACCACACAAAACCCCACTGGCAAAGCTCTCCAGGAAACCTCTACCCATTTCTGAAGGCTCCAGCCAAACCTGCAGACTCAGGAGCACATCTCCTGAGGAACAGCGGCACAAAGGAAAAGCAGAGGAACAACCCCTGCCTGCAGGTGGGAGCGCAGGGCCTTGCAGGGGCCCAGAGAGCCCTTCAGACTCCCAGACAAGCTGTGGGGCAGGCATGCCACAGGGGAAGACGGGCTTCACACTAACACGGCTTCTTCTCAGCCGGACCTCACACCACAGGGCTCATCTGCATTCCTGTCCTCCTTGGCACCTCTTATCTCTGGGTCCCCAACTCACCAAGGCCTTTTCTTCTTCTTCCTCCTCCTCCTCCTCTGCCTGAGCCGTGGTAACAGCTGGCGGGAAGGCCCAAGCCCAGCCACTCAGGAGTCCACTGCTAACAATTAACAGATGCTGCTTCCAATTCCTAAAGACCACTTGAGACTAAGCAGGAGGGACTCAGTAATTGTATGAGGCTGGATCTATATCGAGAAAAGCCAAAGTTTGGAGGATAAAGGCTGCTTTGCCTCTCGATATGTTTTACTTCCCTGCAAAGCCCATTGAATGCACAAGACAAGCTTTGTACTCAAACATAATCAGCTAAAACAAAGAATTGACAAAACTTTGCTAGGATGGTTCATGACAATCCTCCTTCACTAAGGATTTCTAAATTAGTATTTTGAAGCTTAGTATACAAGCATTCTAATCAGAGTACTTTAAGCTCCTAATTCCCAAACCTATGTATTTCATAAAAAAGAAATAATTGTAAAAATGAGGCTTTTCCCATTAAGGAGTCCAAAATTTCAGTCTCTTGAGGCTGGATTTTTTTCTTTTTCAGAAGAAGCGCTGCTTATTTCATGGGTTTGGGAACTGTCGCACAGAATATTAAAGAAAAAACTGCAGTCTTTGTGGATTTTTTTTTTTAGTATAACCATGGAAAAAAACAACTTTGCCTACCTCTTCATCTCTTTCTGACTGGTTTCCCGTATCCCGCAGTCATTCCCCAGGACATCCACCAAAGCCAGCAGGTCAGGGAAGGCGTCGAGCTTGGGCTGGGGGCAGATAAACAAGGCAGGTCTCAGCCCAAGCTGCCCCAGCTGGGGCTCCACAGAGCAGAGCTGCCCCCCCAGAGCCACCAGGGGCTCTGACAGGCTCCAGGAAAGCCCCTTCTGAAATGGTCTCACGCCACAGAAGGAACAAATAATTTCTCCCACCTGAGAGGATTCTCAGGCTGCATGCCCTTGCTAGGAGTCCATTTCAGAGCTGAGGTTTACAGGATAAACCATTCAGCCTAAGAGGAGTTGTCAAAAACGCAGCTAAATGGCAAACACATGTAAGTCCCAGGCCTTTCCCCAAGCCCCACTTGTTCTTTTTTTAGCCTCAGGAGAAAAGCACATTCCTCTGCATAATTTATTTCTTCAACAGAATTATGCAGAAAACTGCAACTAAATTGCTTTTCCTGATTAAAACCAGAGCATTTTATATTCTCCTTTTCCTCCACCCCCATTTCTGGATTGCTTTTCTTTTTTTTTTTTTTTTTATCCTATGGCCTCCTCTCCCTAGATCTAGCCCCTTAATTCCACCCAGAAAGAAAGCAAAGCCCCCTCAGCTCCTACCTCCCACAGCACATCCCCAGGCATGAGCAGAGCGTTTCCTTCCCCCGCCTCGGCACCGTCCCCTGAAACAGGGGCCCAGGCAGCCCAAGGACTGGTTCTGCCATGGGTCCTTGTGGTTTGGGGGGGCTTGCTGAGGTGAAGGAGGCTTTTGGATGGAAGGGGGGGTATATTTCATTTCAGACAATAAAATCGCTTTCTGAAAGGGCTTATGTTTTCAGAACAGGGTTAGAAGGTCTACAGCTAGGAATTTAGAGGGCTGAAAACCCAGCTTTGTACCAGGAGCTGAAGAGCACAGGTGCTAGCACATGCGCTTGTGTAACAACAGAGCCAGGTGCAACTGTCTGCAAATCATGAGGGCTAACAGCAGGGCAAGAAGGACTTGCTTTTAGAACAAGCTTTCTCCCTTTGAGTGGGAGAGTAATTTTAGCAAACCTGGAAAAGAGACTGGGGATCGGTAGTTTGGGAGAGCAGTTTCACCTCCCTGTGAACTCATTTCCTCGTGCAAGAGTGATGTGGTTTTACTTGCATTTAGTTCGGGATGAACGTATTGGCTCGGCTCTCCAAAGCCCTTCCTACAGAGACCTGTTTCAGTCCAGAGGCTGGTTATAAACATTTGTGTGCCCATTACCACGCTCTTAACAGAAATAAAAAATGGAAGGATTTTCACTTTTGTTTAAAATCCTTGCCTGGTAGGAGGAACCTGGTGTGATGAATCAGTGCTGAGCCATGCTTTAGAGAACCAGGCTGCACCGGAGAAATTAGGGCTACGGCAGGTCAATACAGGCACGCTCAGCGTTATGTGACAGGCTGTATTTTCAAAGCCATGGGGCTGCAGCTTTCTGGAGGGCTGTGCTTCCCACTGCAGGACATTTAGCAACACTCCTGGAAATGAAAATACAATTGGTGCAGCTCTGCAGGGATCTCTGCATCATCACCGTAACAGCACGGCCACCTCCCTCCTCAGTCTTGCCTTTATTCATCACGAGCGTAGTTCTGGGTCACGCTCCGGATGAAGAAGGCTAGAAGATGTGGGATGGGGGGCAGCTGGGGGCTGTTGCTTAGCCATTAAATCCTCCTTGTCAGCTGACATAGGTTATATTTTTTTATTAGTGGAAAAAGATACCACTGCTGGTCTCCTTGCCGTCTCTCTCCCATCCCAGCTTTTCCCATAAACCACAGGAACTGCCTACAGCCTATCTAGCTGTAGTGTCTGTAGTGCTCCCTGCTTTAATCCAGAATTAAGGAATGTCCCTCAGTTTGGTGCTACGGGGTTACAATACCCCCCAAAAGCACTCTAAGGGCAGAGCAAGTCCCTTTCCTGTAACGGCAGTCAGGTGCTAGTGAATGGAAAACGGGACAGTGAGTTCAGGCAGAAGGAGCAGCAAACCTGAAGCAAGCTTTGTTCCAATACCCACACGCACAGCCCAGCCACCCAACGCTCAGCCTCACTTCTCTCAAAGAGTCGGGGAGAAAAAGGAGTGTGGCTTTAACACTTGTCCAAAGCCTTGTTCTGGCAAAGGGAAAGCGCCCTTGGAAAACACATGTCCAGGAGCTGCCTGTTGGTGCACCAACCCAAACGCTGTTGCAGAGCTGACCTTGTACATGTCCATCCCAGCTCTACACATGGGCTAACACACCTCGGTGCTGACGTGAGCTTAAGGCTGCTCCTGGGGCTAATTCCTCTGCCCCGCTCTGCCTGAGCAGGACCGAGGCCCAGCATCCCCCAGCATCCCTGGGCCTGAACTCCGGTTCAGCAGACGGGCATCTCACCGCTTCCCACACCTCTGCCTGCTCAGGACTGCTCGTTTTATGTTTTATCAGTTCTGGCTGAACTACGCGCTTGGTTTCCTTCTGCTTATCATTCATGGCCCTGCTAATAGGACACATCAGCTATTATAAACCCATCGCTGCAGAGGCTATTGACACATCCAGTGTGTCAGAAACACGAGCTTCTTTCCCAACAACAGATCGTTAGCTCACTGATGCTGCCTTTCTTGCTCAAATCCATTAATCATTGATCTTCAGCTTAAAACTTCAAATGAACTATTTTCTCTAATTTGGCCTATTTTTTGCTTACCATTGACTTTGCTTATGACAGCACTACGTGGTCGTGCAGGGCTGTTGCAACATCCTGGAAGGAAAGCAATTACGTTAGCATGAGAAAGGTGTGTGTATTAAGGGGGCAGGTCTTGGCTGACACCTCGGATGAATTATAAATTGTACAAAAAATTTGAATTTTTCCAGGTTAGTGACCTTTTTGGTTAATTCCTAAGTTAGTACATATAATGGCATATATTTCTGATGATACCCCCGTAAGGTGTTCTCTGAAAACAGGGAGCCCAAATCTCCTAAGGAGCTCCTGTACTGTTCTGTACTGTACCTTGGGAAAAGGTGCTCTGTTCCCCGCTTCGCACTCGGCATTGCGTTATTGCAAGCAATAGCCTTTTGAGAGCAGTGATTAAATAAATGCACAGGTTGAACAAGTCTGTACATATTGTGCTTTACATTCCAGCTGATTACATTAAATATTCCAGACTCGCGGGGTCCTCTCAGTATACGCAATGTTCCGCTGAGCAGACTCTCATCATCAATATTTAAAGGTTTTTTCATATCAAGCTGCTACCAGCCCTATTTGATATGTAGTAATGGGAACGATGTACCACATCGCAATAGGTTTTACCCTTTCACCAACGTGTTCTGTAACTACAACCGTATTTTCTTGCTCTTCCTGAGCCCACCTCATTAAAAAATCTGGTGTTACGGTACACACACCTACGCTAATCCCGGCAATCACAAGTCCTGCTGCTATAAGGCAAGCAGCCCCTTGGCTTGATGTGAAGAAACTACACATCCTTTCGTCCCTTTGCCTCAGGGCTTCTCTGCTTTGATCTCAGGCTGGTCACAGCACGCTCTAAAGCTCCTAAGCGCTTCCCAGAGCCCTTCCTGCTCAAGAAGTGAAGCTTTGGGTCTCACGTCTTCCAAGCTGGATGCTGGTTATGGGAAACAGGCCTCCCGGCCACACGTTTCCAAGCATTTCTTCCAGAATTTTTTTCAAAGGAATGGGTTCAGCCCCATGCAGCCTCTCCCCTGGGCCTAGCCCCAGCCCTGCCACGGAAGGGAAGGGAAGGGAAGGGAAGGGAAGGGAAGGGAAGGGAAGGGAAGGGAAGGGAAGGGAAGGGAAGGGAAGGGAAGGGAAGGGAAGGGAAGGGAAGGGAAGGGAAGGGAAGGGAAGGGAAGGGAAGGGAAGGGAAGGGAAGGGAAGGGAAGGGAAGGGAAGGGAAGGGAAGGGAAGGGAAGGGAAGGGAAGGGAAGGGAAGGGAAGGGAAGGGAAGGGAAGGGAAGGGAAGGGAGCCTCTCCACAGACACTAATAACCGAACTTACAGCAATAATAAAACATGATATGCTCTGTTAGATCTTTCATTCGAAATAAAAGCCTGTGACACAGAGATATCATTATCATTTTCATCTCATCAGAAGTAAATATCACGTTTGTGGGTAAATATAATAGATCAAAATGGATGCTGCTTAGCAAAGGAATCCGTATAAATACAAACAGTGGAGATTAAAGGGCTAGCAACAATGGTCTTTGCTGCTGAGGCTCCAGCAGCACCCTGTGTGCATCTCCAGCAACACATTTACAAGAAAGATTTTAAAACTAAACGTATGATATTACTCCTTCTCCCCTGTCAATAATCTGGTAGCCCTAGGCATACATGCCAATGGAAAAGCAGGCTGGAGTTCAAAAGATGCGGCACACAAAAAAGTAGCAGGGATAATTTTCACCTGATATCACATCATCAGAAACTGCAACACAAAATTATTGTGAATTATGGGGGCCTGCTGTGCATTTGATTTCCCACAGCTGCTACCACAGCAGTCACTTTCCTGAAAATTAAGTGCATGTTTCATCTGCTCACAGGAAGGGAAGAGGCGAAAAAGGTAAAGAAAAAAAATCATGATGAAGAAACCACTCCTGTGGCATTCTGTGAAGCCACAGCCTGTTTCGTGGCTGAGCACAGGGACAGGCAGCAGGGACACGCGGTGCGGTGGCACTGGGCGAGGTGGGCTGTGCCATGAGAAGTGGCGCCAGGGCAGGCCTCCCAGGGCTGTGTCCAGCGACCGCAATGTGCTCATTCCATTTACATTCCCTGCAACTCACATCCGTCTCTTATCTCCAGCAAGGGACACTACACAAAGCAGATTATTCCAGCTTCTCTTCTCCGAGGCAGGCAGCAGCAGTAAAAGCCCTTGCACTTGCCAGGAGCTGTGCAATAGTGTAATTAGGGTCTCCAAGCCTGCTGGAAACGAGGGACATGGGGGAGTGAGGGGGGGTGTTCCTTACATTCCTGCTTGGGAAGCCGCAGCACGAAGCTCCTTCCTGAGGGCTCGCTGTGCGATCACCACCCCTGCTCCGAATGCCCCCGCGTGTCAGGTTGGCGCCGCTTCCACCCGGTGAGGTGACAGGGCACAGCACCAAGCCAGGGCAGAAAGGGATGGTACAAATGTTTTTCCCTCCTGCACCCCTCATCGTTCTGCTCCACCAAATGCTGACCAGAAAAGCCACGTGGTATTTCATTCCATTTTACTAGCGTGGAAACAAAGATACTTCAATCGCCCTTTTGAGTCCCGAGATCACCAAGTGCTTCTCTGAGTGCTAATTAAATTTCACAACCTCCTTGAGCAGCAGGTCAATGCAATCTGACATTGCTGTAGCTTTGTTTCCTATGGAAATCAAGCAGAGGTGACCGTGCTGGCTGGCTGGGTGTGCATCTGCTTGCTCTCCCCCTGACGTGCACTGGAACATCGGCCTACTTAGAGCAGGTTTCTCAGGGGCACTGCACTCCTCTAGGGATCTCCCAAAGGTTTTGTAGCCCCAAAGCACCGCTTCAGGGTGCAGATGGAAAAGGTTGCGTTGTGAGCTCATCAAACAATACAGGCAGGAAATGCCTCATCCATGGAAAAGGTTCAGCAAAATCTTGTAATTTCTTGGGCAGTGGACTGAGAGAGAAATATCTGGAGGAAACTGAGCTTGGGGCAGTCTGGCTCACAGAGAAATTGCTTATGGATCAGAGGGCCATGGGCTACGCTACTGAAGGGCCTTCCAGCAGCTCCCATAAGCAATGCTAAGCCCAGATCTAGGCCCCGAGCCCAGAAGCCCTGGCATTTCCTCCAGTGAGGTGGTGCCTTGAACTTCATTGCCTGTGATACACAAAGACAAGGTTGCCACTTCGCTCCTTGCTTTGCTCCCAGCACCACAGGATCCACTGCGTGTAAAATCAGGAGTATGAAAAAAGTCTTCACTGGGCTTCCTTCTGTGTCTGGACATTTTTTTCTTAGGAAGCTAATTTTGACCCTAGGCCTTGAATTTTTAGTCTTTTCTTTTGAAAAGGAGATTGGTATGGGTCCTTAGAGTAAAAAGCGATAATAGTGTTTCTCTCAAAGAGGACTCTTTATAAGGTAGAATGAATATGGATCCTTAGAAAAAGTGAAGAAAAAGCACTGTGATTCCTGGGGCAATCTTGTCCACACAGATGGCCTTCATCAGATCTTCCCAGGAACTCCTCTGGCTTTTTGGGTTTTCATACATGAGGCCTGAGAGGTCGGGGTTCCTCTGAGGTAAGACAGAAGACCTACAGCTGCCACCTGATTTTCATCAGCACAAGAGGCGGGTCCTGTACAACACTGAGGCAAAGAAGAAAACTCTGGGAGTCAATCTAATGATAAATTTACTTTAGTATCAAGCTGGTATTTAAGACAGATTCAGAGTTATTCTGTGGGAGTCAGCTGAACAGGGACTGAATTCTTAGTGTAATATTGAAAAGAAGTGAGATTTGGGATGAATTAGGAGTATCAACTGCAGTTAGATAAAAATAGAAAGTCACTACGTGCAAACACGTAGCGCCTCTTTAATATAGCATGCAGTCAACTATGAATTTTTTTGCTTGTCTGAAAGAACAAAAACAGTTTGAGAGGCAGAGGTGGGCTCTTCTGTGATCTGCTTCCTGCTGTGGGGGAGACGGAGTGGGATGAGAAAAGGTAAGGAAAAGGGATTTGCTTTAATTCAAAACATCTTGAACCATTAAAGCTTGGCCCTGCCTTGGTAATAATAATGGAAGAAACACCCCTTGGCAAAAAGCATCTATTTTCTGTAGAAATTTCCATTCCAAAAAGCCATCTTCCATCACTAATATGTCCGACCCACAATAAAATAAAAATAAATATACCTCAACAGTTTTCTCTTCTCGCTTTGTTCACTGTAACCTGCCACTTAACTTCTTGTCCCCAGAAGTGGGCTGTCATTGCTCATTTGTGCACAGACAGAGATCTCCGGGCAAGACACGGCCCTACATCAGCTGGAACCGTTCAGCAGGAACAGCCATATTAGTCCCGGCATTATTCGGAATGCAGCAGAAGCAAACACAGAAATAACACTGAGAAGAAAAGCACAGAATCATTAAGGGAGGAGAAGGGGGGCCGCATTTCTCTGGCTTCTAAGACAGTATTGTCAACAATAGAGGAAAAGGGATTATCTTTTTTTCTTCCAAGGTTGGGAGTCCTGTTTCAGGTTTCATATAATAAGAATGGTACGGCGCAGACAGCAATAATAACCTGCTCTGAAAGCCGCTTGCTGCACAATGGCAAATTGCTCATGGGCAGTGATGGCAAAATTTAATCCCTGCTCTGCTTAGAATGCAACCCGCATAGCCACTCAAGACAACATAATAGCACTTTTGTAGCTCTCTGCTACAAACATCACTTTGAAAAGGATACAGCTGTGGAGGGGGGTCTCCACATGCGTCATTTTTGGCTGGCTCCCAAGCCAGCAGAGCCTCAGACACGCTGTGCTCCCTCACACGGCTCTGCCAGCTACTCCGTAGTCACGCTTGGGGAAGGGAGAGGAAATGGATGGAGCCGTGTGAGCAGTAAATTCAAGATAAAATTAACTTGCTTGGCCAGGTGAGCAGGGTAGGAATTCATTTGCTGAAGAACTGGGAGGAGTGAAAATTGGGAGACAGCTCCAGTCGGGGATTTCATCTATAATCCAGAAGTCATTCTGTGGACATGCGTAGGTCTGTCAAGTCCCCAGTGCACCGAGTGTCAGCCATTTCCTCATCAGACGCTGCCCCTATTTACGGTGCCGTATCACGGAGGGAAGGGAACCTCCTCGTCCACTGTCCTGCAGGTCCTCAGATGCATTTCTCCAGCTCACCCCTTCCTAAGCTGTGCGCAGCCTAGGCCTGGGAACGCGCCTAGCTGGTACAGGTTGTGTCGTGTCCCCCCCCACACTTAGTCCCAACACTGCTGATGTGCAACTCTTGCTTGGAAAAGCCAGTTCTGCTGATACACAGGAGACAAAGCGCTCAGGAAGAAAAGGAAACAGCTCTGCATACAAGATCCCTGACCAGACTAGGGTTAGCACCAGCTATTTCTCTGCCCACCTTCCCTCCACCATTTCCCTAAGCCATCAGCCGCTGCTCACAGCTGCTGAGTAAATCAAGCAAAAAGCCAAAGGAGATCAAAGCACACCCTGCATCCTCTCGCCACAGCGCTGGTCCTGCTCAGCCATCAGGTGTGTGTCAGGAAGGAACAGGGACGGTGCTCCCCACCTGGGGTGGCACCGCGAGCAGCTGAGAGCAGTGTATTTACAACTGACCCCAGCAGATTCAGAAGAGGACATCCGAGTCGCTTCTGGAGGGATGCAGGAGGCAGGGGTGGAAGAGCACGGGTTTTGTAGTCAGCTACAGACCAGGAGTGAGAATCCTCTAGCAGCCTACTGCTGGCTGCTTGTGAACACACCAAGAAGGATCACCCAGGATTAGTTTACGCATAAATCCAAGAAAACTGTAACCTTCTTGCAGATCACTCAAAGAAGGATAAAGTGAAAGTATTTGTCAAATGATATCACTTGGGGCTCTGGATCCAAATAATTGTAGAAAGAATTGCCTTTGGATGGTCTGTTTCTTACAACAAACCACTGAGGTTTCCCCTCCCTTGCTGGCCCAAATAAAGATGCAAGATTTTGAGTGAATTGCCTAGCAATTCTGGCATAAACTGCACTGCTTCCTCCTTCCTCCCCACCTCACCGCATTACTGATGGTAACAAGGGAGTTATTATCAATCAAGGCAAGCTACATTGTGATCTGTGCCACAGAAATCCATTTCAGATCGGAGGATAAAGTGTGATTATATTTACACTTCCTTGACACAATTCAGGCAGCAAAATAACAGCCTTCTAGAGACATTTTTCTTCTTCATATTTAGATTTGTCAGTATTGCGGAGCTGTGTGAGAAGGGGGGGAATTATTATAGCAGCTGGGATTCACTGATATGGTTTAGTTGCCTTACAAATGAAGATGTTCCGTTTATTGTGTTGTCTTCCCATCTTTTTCATCTCCAAGTTCCTTGAATACTGTCCACAACATCCTCCAGATTGATGAGATCGCATTTCAATCAATACAGCTCTATGTAAATCTATTTTTGCTTTTGACACATTCCATAAATTATTTCTACTTATAAACTTAATTGGACTGTATTCATCACAGGAGATAGAATTTCTAACTCATGCAGCTGTTTATAAATTAAATTTGCAATTAATGAAGAAAGTATGAGATTAAGCACTTCATACTTCCCCAATCTGAATTTGAAAGGGATATAATTATGTTTTATACGGTCAGACAGTGCTCGGGCATTTTCCTGTTAAAGTTATAAGCTCCACAAATCCCAGCAATGCAGAAGCTGGCTTGGCCGGTGTGGTGGCTCCTGACGAGACCACTGGGTGTGACCTGCTGGTGGGAACAAATAACACCCCTTATAAGCAAAGTCTCATTTCCAGTAGAAAACCAGATGTTCTCTTCTCCTTCCAACATCAGCAATGATGCTGAGGCCGTTCATCCCATCCATATCAGCCAGGAAGGCTCCGTTCTTGTTTTCGGTTGGTGCCTGCCGTAGTGTCCTAGGAACAGTCAGAAAAATCCCCAAAGCTTTGCTCTAGTATGAAATACAACCTCCTCTGAGATTTTCACATCATCTTCCTATTTTTAGGAACCGTATTACAACTTTTACCGCATTTCCTGGGCTGCTACAAAGTATTTCAGGGAAAGGTCATCGCTTCAGATTCACAGGGACAGTTTACAAACCAGAACCATCCAGAGAACGGTTCAGTATTCTCCTCACAGCCCTGCGCTGCGTAGCAGGAGAGCTGTGAGAAGGTGAGTTAACCAAAAGCATCAATAGCAATTTTTGAGGACCAATCATGTAGAATTACTGTTCAAACTTGATAATATACCATAATACACAGAGTCCGTCTGCAGGGTAGCACATGGGAAGTGGCAAAGAATGAAAGCTCTTTCCTTTCTCTTAGAACTGGAATTCAAGACCTCTTCATTGGCCAATTTTCTCATACCTGCAATTTTTATTCTCTCTCATGTAGTGCCTAGCTCTTCCCCATCCTCTGCAGCCTGCCTGAGGCAAGGAGTGTGCCTCTCCAGTTCAGTTTTTCTCTCTTTTGCCTTCACCACTTAAACTGTGAATTCAAAACTACAGAGTGCAATTAGAAACAACAAATCCTTGCTCTGTCATCTAGCTACAGGCACAGAAAACTCAGGAGCAAACATAAATATTGAAAAAAGTCCTGGCAGCCTGATTCCAGTGTAGTCACTGCTCACAGCTCCAGGTGAGCAAGGCCTCCCCTAAGGACTCAGGTACAAGTAAGAATCGGGACCTTCACTCTGTGGTATATTAGCTGCAAAAGGTTTATAATGCCAGGCATTAGAAATGCTTTAAATTCCTCCATGTATCCGTCCAGTAAAAATCCAGGTGTATTGCTGCAAGCTTCCTCAGGTAACGCAGCTAATAAGATTCGAGTGTGTCAATGTGTGTGCTGCCTCGTGCTTCAGAAGGGCTCCATGGCTAACAACAGACTGGAAATGCGATGGGCATGGGTCTGGGGAATTGTACCCGTAGAAATCTGTCCTTGCACAGTACCAAACCCTGCGCAACTGAGCAACTGCTTGGTGCTTTTGGGAAGGAGTGGGGTCCTGGTGCAGGAACAAGAAGGGTTTAATGAAGAGCAGTGACTGCTGGAGGGAGTACTGAGGGTGAGAAGCTAGCAGTCAGTAAACAAACACATGGTTAAAGAGGAAGGTTAAGTGGAGGTTAAAATAAAATACTAGAGAGGGGGTGAACCAGCAGCTCAATGCTGGTGGAAACAGAAGCGCTGAGCAGTGACAGTGTGTGCCCTCGCACACGTCTCCAGGGAGGCCTCTCCACTGCTTCTTTCTCCCTTTCTCCATTTTAAACCCAGACAAGGGCCCACACAGTAAGCGCTACACATGTGCAAGCACACAAGGTGAAACACTGCAGGGTTTTGCAAATGCATGAGAGAGAGAACACCTGGACAGGCTGGTGGGAGAGGTAAAAAGCAGCTGAAAAAAAAAATTAGGAGCTTCTTTTCTTGAAAAGTTAGCCTGAAAGGTTTGATATGTGAGCACGAGCACTTTTGGGCTGGATTGCCTCAAACCAAGGAACCCTCCTGACAGGCCTTGGAGGCGAGATGGAGATTGTTCAGCTTATCCACTCCCTCACCAGACACCTGTGAGACAGCACCCATGGCAGCACCACGCTGACCACCAGGATCAAGCTAACACTTGGTGCAACTTTAGCGCCCTTCGCGTACGGCCCATGGCACAGAGGCACAGAGCGCTGTGCCGAGCCAGGACCACCAAGCCACCTTTCCAATCCTTTTCTGACTTCACCGGGCCATCTATGAGAGGAATGGCTTACTCCCTGAGGTCTGGCTTGGAGGTGAGTGTGTTTTGGAAGAGTACTGACATTGAAAATGAAATACTCGCAAGCCGCAGCATGCTCACTCCGTGCTTTACCACCATATGGTTAAATTTTCCCCTCCATCAGATATAATAAATATTGTTTACAAATTCTTAGGCATGCCTCCCTAGTAAAATCCACTAAACCCACAACAAATATACTTATCATGGCATTAATTTGGTTAGAGATTTTCTCAGAGTATTGACAGCCATATCTAATTTCTAAGGATTTATTTTTATTTCAAAATATATTAGATCTATTTTTTCTTTACTCGCTACAATTCCCTTATAATTGTGTTTCTTCTGAAGGCACCGGGGCAGCTGCTTTACAACCATCCACTGTTAGACTCCATCCTCTCAAAAATATCCTTCAATAATTAATATTTTATATTTATTCACAAGTAAGAACTTAAACTTTCCAACACAGACCTGCAAAGCCCTAAGTTCATTCTTCCTACAACTGAACATTGACATTTCATGGTTCAAACAGCATTCCCTTCTGGGAGATTATCTGCTACCATGGTCTAGATATTAATATCTGCAGTCTGGGAAGTATGCTTTAATAACCTTAAATATAAATTTTAATATAAATTCTCTCACTCATACCTATCGCTTCTTAAAAATGAAACCAAGCAGACACCTGAAAGCAGGGCCTTCTATTTATATTCTGTACCATTTCCTGATGCATTTCCTTTCTCAGTCAATCAATTGGCCTCTCTAAGCTACAAAAAGTCTGGACTAGTAGTGACCTAAGTGTTTTCTGCTCAGAGATTCAGATGCCCACATTTCCCTCGAAATATGAGTGATGCCTGGCAATTATAGGCAAGACCCTCTTCCACCCCGGTAGTTCCAGCCTGTCAGTATAGACACGTCGTGGCAAATGCGTGCTGACATGGCACGGATCTAATCCATGCAATTAGCAGCATCTCTTCTTGTTCCCTACTAAGAGCCAAAGATTCATCCTCACTTCTTTTTCTATGGAGAAATACTGACGTAAAAGACTGCCATCAGTGAGCAGCTGCTCAGCTCCATGCCAGAAACACC
The DNA here is from genome assembly GCA_011075105.1 of Heteronetta atricapilla. Lineage (NCBI taxonomy): Eukaryota > Metazoa > Chordata > Aves > Anseriformes > Anatidae > Heteronetta > Heteronetta atricapilla. The sequence goes on from CM021749.1 coordinate 2,644,354, forward strand.
CCCACCTCAGCCATAAGCAAAAGATTCCCATCACATTTATTCTGTTAAAGAGCTCCGAGCGTCCTGGGAAGTGTGAAGTGTTGGTGACGATGAGTGAACTCAGGAAAGGAGTTTCCTTCTGTTTGCCTTTCTCTTGATGGGACCTGTTTCCGGACTATGACAAACTCCATTCTGAAGATGCATGAGTTCTTACAATTGAGTTAAAATGTGTGCAGCACCAAGTAAGAGAGAAATAACTAAACCAGAAAGCAAGCACCCTCTGACACCTGGTCTTACCTGAGGTGCTCTCAGGTGGCATCGCTCTTGCTTCTCAGATCCATAAATAAACTTTGGAGAAGAGGGAGAGAATCTCATTCCCTAATTGCAGTGGCAGAATCTATCTGATAAAACCAAACAGCACCTGAATTCATCTTCACACACCCTTCACCCTCCCCTAACAACATGGCAGCTAACTGAGACCAAGGAAATCTTCCACTAATAAACCTAACCAGTTCCGTGGGATGAATCTTCCTGAAAAGGAGGATGGAGGTTTCACCTGAGCAAAGGAATAGTCCCTGGTCATCTGCTCAGTCCGTCAGCAGCCTGACTGTTAGCTGACCCAGGTGCATGCCTCTCATACCAAAAGCTGATGTCTCTTCAAAGAAGATTTCAAATATTTCCAAGCATGGAGAGGAGTCTCAGCAGAAATTAGCAGCAGAGTTGTTAATTCTTCATACGCTCCTAATGATGGAAACTTTTCTTCACTTACAGTACTCAGTCACGGGGTTTCCAAGGTCAAATATTCAGGGCCAAAATTGCAGCTGACATGAAAGACCACCGCTGTATTGCTTTACACCACTTCACAATGATGGTCGTAGCCTTGATTTTTCCAAGCCACACTCTCTGCCTTTTCAGCTGCTTTGGACAAGGACTTTCCATAGAGCCAGCGCTTTCCAGTGACAGGAAATGCTCTTCATGTGGTTGAAGAGCTTGTCACTCCAAGTGTGTTCTTAACCGAACCACAGAGCGAACTGCAACCTCAGAACAACGGCTACAACCTTCTGTGTGTTCGCACAGCTCCTAGCACTGTGGAGGTCTGTGCCTCAGCCCGCCTGATATTCCTGGAATGATAATTAATAACAACGTCTCCGCAAACAGCAACAAGTGTACAAACACTGGCACTTTGATTCTGGTGAAAACATCCCTCTGAACAACGCCTGCAGGCTCTGCTCTATCATCTGCACTGCTTCTGGGTCTCTGAGCCAGGGGCCACTGCAGGAATTCAGTGCTGCTCCGTGTCTGACTAATGCAATCACCAATAACTTCACTAATGCGCTCAATCCCTGTTGTGTTGGGAAGAGGAGGTCAGTGAAAAATCCTGCATATAAACGTGCTAACTTCCCAGCCATGGATATGTATTTCTCCTTTCTCTTACATTCTCTCTGTCGCTTATCTATTCACATCTGCTAAATACAACACACCCTTGATTCAGTCCACAGCCTCAAAGCTTTGATGTGGCTTCTACTCCACTCCAGGAATTTTGCAAATAAATGGTGCTGGATTTGTTTTAAAGAAAGCATTTGTTTGTTTTCAAATCATGTACTTGGCTAAACAAAAAGGATCTAGCTCTGTGTTTTATCCCAGGCTGTTTGGGTTCCAATAATCGTTTGCTGCTGTACATTTGAAGATTACAGGGACAAGGGAACGGCGAGAGCTGCAGTGAGCCCTTCGTCCAGCTCCACATCACCTGTGCCTAGAGAAATCCTTGATCCTCTCCTCAGACCTGGGCAGAAGGAGACTCTCCTTGTCTAACAACCCCTCCGACGTGCATGTCTACGTCTCGCCCTAGTTTCAGCCAAAGCCCAGGTCTCCACGCTCCCTGAGCAGCACAGCTCATCTGCCCTTTTTTTGGTGGCCACTTTAGGAGTTGTGCCTTGAAAGCATCCCTTTTTCTCTGTGGACTTTGAAGGGAATTTGAACGGTTAATTCAAGATTACAATGTTGAAGTAATTTGGGGCGTATTAATTATTTTCCCAGTATTTTCCCTTATTATTTTTATCTGTAGAATTAACATGGATCTGATTAAATCTGCTGTGTATTTGCATCTATGCGCCCTGCCCCATTAAGCCCAGAATCTCCGTACTGGTACTGACTGGAGAGCTGGTCAGAAAGACACCCAGATGCTCTAACTCTTTACAAAGCTGCCTGGATCACAGCTGTCCATTAACACCTGAACCAAGTTTCCTCTTTATACCTCAGTTTACCCAACACACAATGGGGACAAAGCTACCAAAACCGATGTCTGATTTAAAGATCCTGCACTCTGCGAGACTCGGGTGTTAGTACTGGCAGTAACGTAACAGGCACGAGGAGCAGAAAGAGATTTGAAATCAATGATTTCAAATGGTCGATCGGAAGTTGTTCAGACAGCAGATGTGAAAGAATGGGAGCTTCTGAAATCTAAAAGCTCGGACCCCCAGCCTTTGAGAACAAAGATACTGCCTGATACAGGGGCAGAAAGTCATGTAGCAAAGAATAACCTTGTAAATAGCACCATCATAATCAAAAAGATGTTTGTGAACAGACAGAACAAAACCACTGCTGTTGACAGATACCGGCCACATTTGGTGCTGAAGTATTTGCTCCTGTAACCCCGAGTCGTGTCAGGGTCGGCAAATAAAGCTCACAGACTGGGCACACACTGCCCGTAGCACACCTGTTGCAAAAAGGAAGCCCAGTTTTGTTTTAAGCTGTAGTAACAGTAACCAGCATGTCTCCTAATTTCCCCTGTGCTTCAGCAATGGAACTGGCTCCTCCATGTGAACAGCAGGACAGCAATTATTTTTAGTGGCTAAAAATTAACGTGATGCTCTCTCTCTTCTTGACAGCTTCCTGTCCATCTCACATTTAGTCTGCATCAGGGCTACAGCTCCTTCTACCCTGGAACATACTGAGCACACGGCAGTGTCATTCTGACAGGATGCTCACCAGCAAGGTCCTTAAAACAGCATTTACTTTTGTCATTAGGCTGACAAAACCAAGGTGACAGAGCCCAAGCTTGGTAGAAACAACGCTGCTACTCCTTACTCACAACAACACTGCTGCAACAGCAGCAACATGTGTACACTATGGATTATCAATCCTGCAACAGCAGAACTGGCATCTCTCTTAATCAGCTGCTAAATTATTCTTAGCTAGTCCCTAAATTAAATATTTAAACAGACAACCCTACAGAGAATGCTTTACAAGTGGTTTTATGAGATCTTAAGGGCCTGATCTGCAGCACTCCAGAGAAGCAAGGGTTTCTGTTTGGCTCTGGCCAAGCCTGGGGCAGCTCAGCACCTCTGGAGGCAACGACTCCAGAGCCTCTTTCCACCGCAGCGAGGGGGCAGGAAGGGACAGGAGCCAACCTGCTCCGCTGGATGATGCCACTGGGAAAAGCTGACCCTTTTTGACCACCTGTATTTAAAGCAGGGCCGGGAACTAATAAGGAAGCTGGTCTGAAGATGTTCCCTTAGCCACTTAACTTCCTGACCTTGTGCAAATTGCCTGACTAAGCACCATCTATAGCTATAAAAGAGGACACAAAACACGGCCTGGGTGATATATTTGAAGGCATTATGCATGATGGGTGTCTGAAATCTGCTCCCAAGCCATTTCAATACAAGCCATAGGGTGAAAAAAAAAAAGTGGCTAGTGGCAGCCAGAGTAGTTCTGTGCACCGAGAAATTTCCAAAGGCACCTAGTACTGACCTACAGAGCAACACCCTCCCAAAGCATAAACACACGGTCAAGTAAGAGGGAAAACGCACATCTGCTGAGGTGCACAAATCCCTGGAGGATGCAGTACAGACCTTTCACTGACCCACATGTGGATAAGCTCTGCCATATTACTCTGACGTCTTGAATGAATCCCCTTCTGGAATATCACTGCATACAAAACAAATAAAGGTGGCAATATTTAGCTGTTGGAATATTGCTTCGCCTCCCCCAAAATTATTCTGTGCCCAGCGACATGTAGCAGACTGTACTGAAAAGATATGAACTGACCTTGCCTTATCCCTTTTTTGTTGCTGTCAGTGTATTTGAATCCCTTGCCTAGTATTACTCGTCTTTCTATTTCTCTCGTAAGCCCCATTCTAAGTCAGGGCTCCCTCGTGCTCCACATGTGGGCCAGTTCTGTCCCCTTGGTTATCCTTGCTCTGCCCGTGTACGCCCACAGATCACAGGCACTGCCTTTGGCGGTCAGCAGGTGCTGGTCTCACGCAGGCTTTGAGCCTCCATCCCAAGTCCCCCGTTTGGCTTAGCGGCTGCACTCGCCTCTCTGCTCCCACCTGTGCCCTTGGCCTGCCCCTAGGCCTGCCCTGGCTGCCTCCTCGTCTGCCAAGCAGGGCTCACGGTGTGCACGGCGGGGGGAAACACGCTGTTCAGATGAGTTTGGTGTCCAGTCAGTCTCCACAGACAATGCCTGAGACAAGGATGTATTTCAGCCTCTGTTCAGCGCCTGGGAAACCAGGGCACAAAGAAATGGTCTCACTTCAGGTCAAACAGGAGCATGGAAGGTGGGCCTGGATTTGAATCCTACCCGAGACACCGCAGCCCCAGAAATCTCCTGTTTTACTGCGTCTCTTTCAATCTGAATGCCATTCTCTTCACCTTATTTTCTTTGTAAATAACAGCTGTAATTATTTTACAGTATTAAATACACTTTGAAATCGAAATGAAATAACAAATGATCACTGCACTGCCTGCTTCCCCCTTCAGTGCACAGGAATTCCTCATCTCACAGCGATAACAAAAACACTACCTCTAGTGTCACAGACAATACCAAGCGTTGCTGGCAAACACTTTTAAAGCAAAATACAACTTCATAAACTGTTTACACTACCCATACAGAAAAAGTTTTCCTTTATAAAAGAGACAGACTCAGTCCCCCGGTGCTCATGCACCTGTGGAGTGGAAAGTTCTCTGGACTGCTCTTGAGCGCCAGGAATTGTTTTACTCACTTATATTTTGGCGCCTTTCATCTCAACTTCTTTCTGAAGCTGATCATCCCTGTGGAGCCTAAATGAGAGATGACAGTGACCCCATGGGGAAAATAGGGCTGATGAAACGCGAAGTAGCGTTATTTATGCTGAGCCTGCGTGCAAAGTGCATTTCAAACTTCCTTGATTTGTCAGTACTAACCAAAGTCGGAGAGGAGGGGGCGAGCCAATATTTGCATTTAATGTTTCTGAGTAGCTTGTATTTTTCTTTCTCCCTTAGCCCAGTAAGGCACAGCTTCACTGGTTGTGAAGTCACTTGTGTTGTTTTTTTCTTTCTTTCTCTTTCTTCAATTTGACTTCAAGATCTGAGTCGTAAGTAAAGGTCTGCAGGAAATGTTGCTGTCATCTTTGGGGTCCGCAGCTGGGAGAGAGGAAAACACGGGCTGCAGAGGGTGGGTTTGGACAACAGCTCCCTTCAGCTGCTCAGATGGATGTCAGCTGCTCAGATTTTGAGGCATATTGCTGTGGTTGCTTTCGGAGCCTCACATTGATGCTGTCAGTGTCATATTCTTGCTTCCCACTGAAAGGATTTACTTGACTTTGAAGTGTTATCGTGCTTGCTCCTCTTTAAACAAACGTCCTGTCTTCCTGTACAAAAGACATCAGCTGTAAAGTGCTGCTCCAGGGCTGGCCACCTCCGGGCAGGGCTGGGGAGCAGCCAGCAACCCCCCTGCCTTATGCACTGTGCTGCATGTATTTGGCCAGGATTTGGGCAGTAAAGAGCCAAATACTGATCTGTCTGGAGCACCAACCATCCCTATGACTTCACTGGCCTGAATCAGCAATACATAAAGCATTATCTGAGGGAGGGAGGATCAAAGAAATCCTCAGATACGTAACGCAGTATTTCACCTTGGAGGTGTGACTGGAGGACCCATCATCTGACCTGTAACACAAACCCAAACAGATCCAACCCTCTCTGATGTCAATCTGTGACACCAGTGAAATGCACCGAGTCAAGCAGGAAAGCACAAGAAAGCCCCGTCCTGTTGACAACGTGACATTCTGCTTTTGCTCCTCGTATTGCATAAACCAGGAGGGGCAGGCTTCCTCCCACTGTTTGCATGAAGGGAGTCTTGCTAATTTTTCACATCTAGCATTACAAACACAGCAGTAAGAGAGAGGGTGAGACAGCCATCAGGCACACACGGTAACAGCTTTGCAGCTCTCAGGCTCAAGGCTTCCCCACAGCGGCAGCTCCGTGCTCGTGAACACTTGAAGTGCATCCCTAATGATCTCACCCAGCCGTGGCAGACAGTCAGGGGGTTGCTGCTGGTTATCGGGCACGCCGGTGGACTAGCAGCCCTGCTGTGCCACTGAGAATTGCCAGGAGCTTGTGAATGGAGCAGAGCCTCTGGGATGTTCGTTGCCTTCACTGTGGTTATTATACCTTTGGAATAACGAGGAAGAAATCCCAGGAACAGGTCGATAGCTCCGCTCCTTTGGTCATGTGAGCAGACAGGAATGAACCCAGGGTGTCCCCAGTGCTCCTGTAGCCGTGTCCTGTATCCCTGTCCTCTGTTTGAGACCCTGCAGATAACATGGGCCCAGAACCAGCAGAACTGGCAAAATGAAATAGGAAGTTCCCAATTTAGAATCACAGAAGGAAGAATCATAGAAGGTAGAATCGCAGAAGGTGGCTCTGTCCCCCTGGAGCAATTTTTTCTTGTCCCTAGTGGCACAGCAAAGGCATTTATTTTCTTTCCTCGAGCTAGGCTAAGCAGCTAGTCCTTACTGAGAGCTATTCCTGTGTTTACTCTGTGCGTGTCCCAGCCAGGCATTACCAGGGTGTCTACATGAGCACGGTAGCTCCAGGCTGGCTGCTGCCTGCGTATCCCCAGAGCCAGGCAATCTGTATCAGCTGGCAGGGAACCTGGGCCCAGCAGTGGGAACAGCCCTGAATTCGAGCCCAGGAATTATTGACATGACACCTCAGGCAACAGTGCAGACAACTACACTCAGCCAAAAAAAAGTAATATAGCCCCAGCCTAATTGTCATATTTGCATGAAGCTGGGGAAGGAAGTTATGTTAATATTCTGGTACACGTTGCTCGCCTAACTCCCATCCAAATTAAGGGTCACATTTGGCTTCAAACTGTGCAGACAATGACTGACTTGCCATATAATCTGCATAGATTCTGCTCTAACTTTCCAGACTAACAGCTCATTGATCATCAACCAGACACGAGAAGTATCAGCTCAAACTCTAAATACTCATGAAAATTATGGCACAAAGAAAACCATACCACAGCCTTCCCTCAAGGGGTCACCTCACGCCTCCTGCCTCCAGCTGACTGCGGCACACAGCACAGCACCTTCACGGGCGGCGCAGCCGGCTTTCTCCCGCTGGAACAGGCACCGGAGGGGAACACCCCACTTCCTCCGTTTGGTGCTCTGATGTCCACATACGGAGCTGTAAAAACAAACTATGGCTCTAAAGTTTTGTGTGAACGAACGTATATTATTACTTCAAGCACACAAACAGCAAAACCTGCTTATAAGATTTATTATTGCCAAGCTGGGCAGTTACAGCGTGGAGTCAAGTTTATGTTTTAATAAATGAAGTACCAAAGTTCTTGCCAAAAAAAAAAAAAAAAAGAATTAAGACAAATTTAATCTGATCCAGATGGGCTGCACTAGGTTCTACCCAGCATGGCGCTGGGTTGATAAGAGAGCTCTGTCTCCCACCCTAAACTGGAAAGGCTGCCCCCCTGTTTGAGGAAATGACCCACTTTAGAACTCAGCCGCAAGAAGATGCAATGGATTTTTAAATGACACAAATTAAAAATTAATTAGCTCTTTGGGTTTTTTGTTGCGTGACTGTTTTTGTGCTCAGGCGATTAACTGCCAGCAGGGTGGCAACCAGCAGAAATAAGCTTTGCTGCAGCCCCCAGAATGGCAGGGGTGGGTAACAATACAGAAACAGCTGGTGGCAAGAGGCTCCAGCACAGCTTAAAGAAAGGTGAGAATATCCTCCCTGACTTGGTTCTTTTGTAAAAGGGAACCAGTGAGACCTTCTGGCAAGTAACTGAACGGTGAGATGGAGATGCCACGTTCTGGACTCTTTCCCTTCCAAACAAGCGCAAGAGAAATACAGAAAGCACCTTCACCCCTCAGAAACCGCCCCACTGAGGAGCACAGCTTAGCCTCTTTTATTTCTCTGCCTCTCTCATGCGACACAGAAGGCCACATCCTGACACCAAGGCACTGCTAAGCACCGTTCTGGTCCTTCCCACAGATCTGGTGTCTGACAGCTCTGGATCAGCTTTCCCCAGGGGACAGGCAGAGTGCTGCGAACCTGCTGCTCACGTCCCAAACACCTCGAGTCCAGGTCAGAGATCCAACACCTGGATTATTCCATTTCTGGGTTCATTTTGTCTTTTGTGCTAAAAGGATGCTATGGATTCAACTCACCAGAAGCACAGGCACGGTCAAGCTCTGTCCCAGACCAAATCAATTGAATCTGTCTGCACCTCAGTGTCAAATGGAACAGCTTTCTTCCTCCTCTTCCTTCCACCCTCCTCACTGAGAATGCCTCTCCTTGGGGCACCGAGTCCTCTTTCCTGATTTTCACACCCTGGTCTCACTGCCGTAACACTGACAAAAAGTCCACCACGGCAGCTGGGGCTCCACGGGCTCACAGGGCAACTCAAGTCCTATGAGGAGCGGCTGAGGGAGCTGGGCTTGTTCAGCCTGGAGAAGAGGAGGCTCAGGGGTGACCTTATCGCTCTCTACAGGTACCTCAAGGGAGGCTGTAGCGAGGTGGGGGTTGGCCTGTTCTCCCACGTGCCTGGTGACAGGACGAGGGGGAATGGGTTTAAGTTGAGCCAGGGGAGTTTTAGGTTAGATGTTAGGAAGAACTTCTTCACTGAAAGGGTTGTGAGGCACTGGAACAGGCTGCCCAGAGAAGTGGTGGAGTCACCATCCCTGGAAGTCTTCAAAAGACGCTTAGATGTAGAGCTTAGGGATATGGTTTAGTGGTGGGCTGTTAGCGTTAGGTTGGAGGTTGGACTCGATGACCTTGAGGTCTCTTCCAACCTGGAAATTCTGTGATTCTGTGATTCAGCCGGGTTGCACCCTGTGCTGGCCCAGAGCATGGGGACAGAAGGTCTGTGTAAACTCGCATTTTTTTGCCTGTTTCCACCAAAGAAGATCTATTTTCTAAAAATCTGTCAAACCAGGAAAGAAGTCCCTGACCTGGACATTTCCATCTGAGTTCTACCATTGTCTGTATTTTTTCTGAAGTGCCCCATATCTTGCCATCATCTTCTTTCCTTGCTACTGGTCTCAGTGTTCTGGGTCACAAGTAAATGAGACACATCTGCTTTCTATTTAAACCAGCAAGGAAATATTTATGCTGCAGGAGAACTTGGGGTTTTGCTTGCAGTGTCAGAGGAGGCCATTCAGTGTACAGCGGGAGGCTCCAGGGCACCTGCAGACAGCTCGCTGGGCTCGATCAGCCTCTTTCTATTTAAGTGGCTGGCAGCAAGCCATTAATTGCTGGAGTTTTTGCAGTCAGTAGGGGGTTTAACTCCACTGGAGCCCAGCATCATGGGGAGACAGGGAAGGAATCAGAAAGGCATCACCAGTGCACATCCAGTGCTCTGACATGCCAGTGAAGTTCTAAACTACGTTTTTAATTACTTGGCACGATTTATTGAGGCGGTGTCTCCAGGTCATAAAGCACCATGAAGTGACACAACTTGCCTGCTAGCTTCAACTTCTGCCACTGAAGTGATCTCTTCCCTTCTGCTTCCTTCGTGCTCCCTGTGCCTCCTCCCATGCTCCCCAGCCCTTCCACATCTGGATGGGATCAGACGTGTCACTGCAGGTATCTGTGCGGACTGATTTGGTAGCTCTGAGCCAGGACTGGAAAGGGAAAGCTTTGGTGACAGTAAAGCTAGATGGAAGGGCTGTGTTCCAAGGCGTGTGTGAAGCAACTCAGCCAAAGGGGGAGTTAAAAAACTGGTCCCAGTGTTGACCCTGTGATGAAGAATTGAGAAACCTGGAAAGGGATCAGGTAGGAGTAAAAAGGGGAGCAAAATGCTGCTGCTGTATTGCCTCTCCTGCAGCCAGTTCATTCACCATGACACAGCCTGTCTGGGCAGATGAGGGAACAGATCTGTAACGTGGACGGGAGATGCTGAGCCCTTCCTGCATGCACCTGCCTGAAGCAGCAGGATGGTCGCGGCCCTGCCCAGCGCTATTTGGCCCTGAGCAGCTGTAGAGCCAGACTCACCCATCTTCAGCGCCCAGCAGGAACTCACTCGCTTTGCACCCAGTGCATAACGACGTGGCACTGCACACCCAATTAAAGCTGCTAACGCTCTCTGTGCCTTTGGGCAGGAATTTGTGTCCTTCCTGTGGCAAAACAGCGCAACGTGACAAGGAAGAGGCTGCGGAGTCCAACCTTGATGCATTTTAAGGCTTCTATAAATAATTAAGGGAGCTCATTAATTAATAAAAAGAAAGTGAAATTGAAAAGGCAGGAGGAGAGGGGCAATGAATACCCACTGGGGGATAATAACTATGTCCTACACTGCAGCTTACACAGACTGAAGTCTTTTAGGGGGAGTTAAAGTGGCTTTGTGGTTTGAGCTAGAGAAACAAATCTTAGCTGGAAGAAAAACCTGCTGGGAATAACAAAGCTACTTCCTAAATCCAAGTTACACTTGGGAAGATTTTTCAAGATTTACACACTCAAGTGAGAACAACATGGGATATATACAGATACATCTGTGTATTTCTCTAATACATGAGGAAAAAAAAAGATCTGGCTGGTGCCTGGGGTTTGGTTGCACCAACAAGTCTTTGGGGAAGAGATAAAATACAGCAATGCAGAGAAAAACATCTTTCATTAATTAGATCATTATTAGTCTCCTCTGGCTCCAACGTGGGCAGCTTTGAAACCCTAGCTGCTATCAAAGAAAAGATTTACAGAAGTTCCACAAAGACAGAAAGAAACAATAAAGTCTGGTAATATCCCAGTGGGCTAAGAATTGGTAGAGTACACTAACTGCAAGTTACTAATTAGAGCAGCTTTGAAAGCAGAAGCTCAAATCTGTGCTAAACTGCAACGTGGTGCTTAGGGCCACAGCTTCAAGTGTGGAGATGAAACGTGCCAAACACGCACGCCTGGGCACAGACAAGTCGTTCCGAAAGGAAAGCAGGAACCTGCAGGTGCAGCTGAATGCTTGTGAGCACACAATTACCCAGTGGGTGTTTGCAACTGCATATTTCATACGCACAATTACCTCTTTGCACCCCTGCCTGCATATTTTTGTATGCCATTTAAATTCCTATCTTTAAGAATATGACCTTGGTGTCCGAAAATACAAAACACGCCTCAAGTGCTGATCTGAATGCCTAGTAGGCATCAGGGTTTTAAACAGGTTAAAGGGCTGTTTTATCTCGTGTTACTGACACACTGCCTGACATGAAATTGGTGCTTTGCTGCTGATGACTCCTCATCGCCTGAATATTTCCCTTGGAAGTTTTGGCATGCGGCTGGTGAGCCGTGCAGCACAGCGAAGAGAGAGGAGATGTATGTCTGCCCTACAGGAAGGAAATGCAGGGAAAGGGTATTAAATGAGGTTGAAGCCTGTGATCTCGCCGAATCAAGAAAATGAAAGGTAATACAGGTGGCTGTGCTAAAGGGCTATATTTTGCTGTCAAGCAGCCTGACATTTGCTCTGGTTTCAAATCCTTATAATCTGTTGTGCAATATCCTTTGGATTTTCCTGTCAGCAGCTCCGTGGAGATGTGGGGTCTGTGGCTGGGCAGGCAGGGGGATGTCCAAGGTCATTCCTCCCCTCTCTGCTGGGGCAGGGCCCGGTGAGCAGCCTCCGAAGGAAGGCAGCAGCCTCTGTTTTACAGACTCTGCTAGAAAAGCCATCACCACGGAACAAACACAACGGACATTTGATGCAAAATGTATTTAGACAGAAGAAAAGCAGTCAGTAATAAAACAACATCCCTCCCAAAAAATTAATTCCTGCATGGCTGTACACCATGATGGCTGTTTCAAATGACCCAGCAAGCTATATCCATGTAGTAAAGACATCTCTGTTTCCCAGTGCAGGGCCACCAAGCCATATTTCTTTCTCTTCCTCCCCCAGTGTAAAAGATTCAAATATCAGCTAACTTTCCAAATTTCTACCTTACCAGGTTTCAATGCCCTAGCTCCACCGAAATGACATCCCATGCCCCCAGAAAGAGCTGCTAACCCTAAAATGGGTGCCTGATGTAATGGCTGTGGCTCACACGTTGGAGGAAGGAGTGGGGTTTATTTGTGCTACCTCAACTGTCCTGCAAGCAGTTTGCCATGCCTGCAAAGAAAGAGCAAAAGAAGGGAATAGAACTGAATAAATCAGTACAGAGAATGAATACTAGTTACAGAAAAGTTATACTACAGTAGTTTTAAAAGACTTCAGAAACGTACCAATTGATGGATGAAACTTAAAAAAAAAAGATATTGCCACCTGATCGGAGAAAAAAATCTCTGTCCAAGGCTGCAATGATTTATTAATATAAGTAATCAATAGCAATAGGTCTGTATCAGTTTTACATCTAATTTAAACTTTCAGGTCTCAGTGTACTCATTAAATAATATAATAGATTTACATATTTTAATTATATTTTATGGATTCTGAGCATAATGTAATTAAAAGGGCTTTTCAGCAGAGATGATTAATGAACAGGGCAGCCAGACATTCGGCACAGGCATTGTGCACGAAGGACTGCAGTGTGCTAGGAGTTCCTCCCGCGCTGGGCAGCAGCACGTTCACCTCCACGTACAACCACGGCCATCGGTCAGCTCTGTGCACGCTGAGGTTAGGCAAGCAGAGCCCAGAGGGAAGGTGCAATCCTTTCTGGTGTTCAGCTCCTCGCTCAGAAACCCGTTACAACAGGAACATATCAAAACACGAGCAAATAATTAGAAAAGCATGGCCCAGATCACACCACTGATTCTCTGAACCTCCTGAGTATCCCACCGAGCAGGAGTGCGTGAAGTACAGAAAAGATATTTCAGGTTTGTGCCAAGGAGCTGTCACGGTGGTACTCCTTAGATTCTCCAAGCACCGCTCCTGCACAGCGCTCTGAACGCTTTCAGCTGTGTTATGGGTTACAGGTGGGAAACTGAGCCCCAGAAGAGAGGGAAGCAACTCGACCCAGGCCCCAGAGCAGGCGGGGACCGAGCCACCCACACTTCTTACCCGGTCTTTGTGCTGAAAGAAGTGGTTTGACCAAAGGCTGTGTGCTTAAAGCTGCTTTTGCAACCACATCAGACCAGCTCATAAAAGACACTGTATCTTCCTGCATCTCTCAAATCCTTAAATAGCTGCATCTAAAACACCATCACCATCACTTCTGCATCCAAGCGATACCCGTCAGTAAAACACAGCTTCCTTGAACCAGGGTCAGAACCTCCTGAACTACATCCCCGAGAGCCTCAACAACCAAAGTGACTGCTGAAGACAGAAAGTAAAGATGCGAAATAAAAATTGAAATAAAATCGTAGAGGAAAGAAGGTCAGCATTGCCAAGCTCTCATGACTTCACTGAAGGTCTTTGATATTTCCTGTTTCCTCTGCAGCTTCAGCTATTTGGTCCTGTGAGCAAAGAACACAACAGTTTCTAGTCGCCCGCGCTGTGGAGCAGAAGTTGAAAATGCAACTTCAGAGCAATCAAACAACAAAGCCTACGAGGTGAAGCAAAAGACCCCAAAACGCATACCTGATACAGCCCAAGCAGGTTCTTGAAGCCTCCTGGTACTACTGCTAGGGTATAAAACACTAGCACCCGCGTAACACCACAGAAGTAAGCAGTCACTGCTCCTGCGGTCTGTTGGCCCTAGCATTTGAAAGCCTCTCTATGCTGATTTAGTAGCCAACCCTCAGTTACTCCCCAGCTTTCTTTTCTCCTTATAAATAACCATTCTCTGGTGTCTATGCCAATAAGAAGTCAGCAGAGCTCTGCAACAGCCATAAACCCCATGATGTACGATGTTTTTGATTTTGAGATTTCTTCAGTGATTCAGGGACACACTTCCCTGTTCTCCTTTCCTTCCCATGTGTGCCCTTGGCTGCTGTGAACCACACCGCATTCCTGCCTTGGCACTCTTGTCCCTTCACAGCAGCTCACACGGGAGCTGGCACGAGCAGGACTTACTGGCTGCAGGATCTGGGGAGGGCAAAATTTGGGTCCCAGGTAGGTTGACTTTCACACTGGGGGGGAGAATGATGGGGTAGTTGAAGCACAGTGGCCAGGGGTGCTCAGAGGACCCGGTGAGGAGAAGCAACACTCCCTCAGCCCTCTTGCCATCCTGATCTCCAGGGACATGTTCAGGGGTTATTCAAAACACTTACTATTTCTTGCAAGACAGACCCTAGAAATTCCCTTGTTTGGGATGAAAGCTGGATTTCCTGACTTGTCACTTTCAGTGGCTTCCACAGATATACTTTTTTCAGTTTAAGTTTTCCCATACTGCGAACTTTTAACACCTTTGACACGCAGGTAGGGGACCGTTTGGGCTTGGCCTGGCAAAGGGGCAGACAAGTAAAAACACCCCTGACATTTGTGTTTTCATCTGGGTATACTTCAGTGTCTGAAATTTGATTCAGCCTTCTGGTACAGGCAGGTCCAGTGAGACTTGGAATGTGTTATATCTTAACAACCCCCAGACCTTCCCAAGCTGAGGCTGAACTTAAACAAATCTGAGCTGGGCTCCAGGCAGCCCAGCTGGGACAGATGTGCAAACCGAACACTATGAACAGCATCTGGTGGCTGCCTGGGACCGTTTCATAGGAAATGCTCACGAACACTGAGATTTTCCCTACTGCTACTGAAGTTGAGTTAGACTTTACCCCGTGGAAAAGAGCACTGTGGTAAGCTGTACAGCTTGAGGTTGGCACATTTGGTAAGTGTTTGCCTTTGATTTCCACACATTCTCAGTTCTCCATATAGTGCGCTGAGCTTTTAGTCACAGAATATTGTTTTGGAGTAGCAACTAGTGATTTACTACTAACTAGTGATTTACTATTAACTAGTGATTTACCTAATCTCTGTTATCTTCTACCCTCAGGAGCTCCTTCTCAATCACAGAACAAGTTTATTTTCTTGCTTAAATATTTCTTTGCTTTGGTCCTAAGACCACTTCCCCTGAATAATCACACAGATGTTTCACTGATCTTCTTGAAAAAAATGGATTTTAAATGAAGTGTAAAACACAGCTACACCACAACATGGTTGGGAATTCCCCCCCAGTCAATCTGTGATGGCTGAAACAGGCGTGTTCTGAAAGGAGGCAGAGAACAGCACAAAATCTGAACAGATTGAAATGCTGCCTGTGTTGCAGCTCTCCGCTTGAGCAGCCTCACTTTCACACAATTCCCACTACAAGACAAAACACTAATGCCTTCTAACACGTACATTAGCTAATCAAGGTCAGTCCTAGGGTTACAGCTGTATCCACGAGCAGATCAGTCATGCTTAAACATCCTACTAGTTGTGACTGTGTTAGCCTTGACCTCTAGACAAGGTCTTCCCTCTCCTTGCTCAGCTCTACCTTCAAATCATAAAGCAAGTTTCATTTTCTTCTCTGAAGAACCTGAACGCATCACCTCCCCGTTACTGTCCATGCTGTTACCATCAGAAACTTGTCCCCAGGGTCCCACTTCTCAGATGGCATCCGCGCTCCCTTCAGCCTCGGCTCCGCTTCCAGCTCTCGCCGAGGTGCTGCCTTCGCTCAGTAAGCGCCCCGCGTTCTGGGTAATGTAAAACATGAGCATCTCGTACACTGGGAAAATTACTTCTGTGCTTACACAGCTACTTAATTCCATTTTGCCATTGATTTGTCATTTTAAAGTTAAATAATAAACATGGATCGGAGCCAGGATACTGAGTGCTGCTTTCTCTCTCTCTCCCTAGTTTTTGATTTATGTGTTTGTTTATTTACTGATATATTTAAGTACTCCCTATTGCATTTCACACATAATCTGGCAAATCCTGAGGATTTACCTTCACAATTGATTAGAAAAGTCAATGTTTTACAGATAGGATTAAAATGGAAAATATCTGGGAGCCTTGATGGAATCTACTTAGGAAAACTATCATCTCCAGCAGGCTCTGTAGCGCTTAAAAACCTATGTTGTGTGTTGTCCAACCCAGAGAACATACAACCGTTTCCTGCTACAGGTATTATGTCAACTGAAGAAATACACTTGCTCATTTGTCCACTGGGGGAGCGCCTTCTAGGCTTTTCCTTTAACCAACACCTGGGAGAAGATCATTGTTTTCCATTTGCTGGGAGTTTTCTTCTCTTCAGAATGAAACGAGACGGGCTAGCAGGCAATGCTGCGGGAAGCAGTGGGGTTTGAGTATTGTCAGTAATCCAAATTTAGAATTCTACAAATGTCAACATGTGACTTTTTTTTTTCAATTCTTTTAGCTTCAAACCACGTATTACCCCTCAGTTTTATTTATTTTAAAATCAATGTTTAGAAGACTTTTTAAAAATGTGTTATGACAGGGCAAACTGCTTTTTAGCTTTTTGATTCTCTGTCAAATGGCGAACCTGGCTCCCTTCTGATCTACTCTCACAATCAAAACCAAATCAGTTATTCACACACAGCTCGCTTCACAGCGGAATCATTTTCCAGATCATGAAATTTCAGTGCAGAGTGATAAAAAGATTAGGCTGGTGTCAAAGAGCAGATTACAGGGCAGCCTGGAGAAAAGACTAAGATCTACTCTAAATCCCGTTCTCCCAGGGCTGGGGTCCTCTTGCTGGCCTTTACTGGTGCTGCTAATTGCTAGAATTCGATTCTGTTGCACAGAGCCATCAGCGGCATGAATTTGTAAGAGTCTTTGATTTGCTGTTCTTAGTGAATTTATTGCCAAAATGTGGGCGGCCGTGTGCTGGGGCCGAGAAAGTCCTAATGAGAGCAAGGCATGGCTACAGTATGGGCTGCCCCCTGGAATATGCAGAGCAGTCGATATTGATCGACCTCGCTTGTTACGGCAAGGTCAAGTGAGCAGGCAGGACAAGGTGGGGAAGCACTGCTTGTGTCTCAGTGCTAAAGAGAAGAGCCATTTAAAGCCGGAGACAGACAATGCACAGAGACCCACACAACTTGAAGGCACTGGAAAACACCCCAATTAAGTGAAAATTACCATCCCCATTAAGTGGCAGCCATCACTGCTTAATTGCTACCCAGGGAGGTATCCTGATTAAGAGCAGATGAAGTCTTAGCACATCTTATGCAGTGGGTTATTGCCTAGCTATGTAAGAAAGAAAACAAAAACAAAATCCAGAAATAAGAGAGTAAAATCCTTTGGCCAAAAGCTGGAGACATTCATTTTCACTAAGTAAAACCAGAGCTCGTCTGGGGATCCCCTGAACTGGGGTGTCTTCCTCTCGTTGTGCATAAGGCCAGGGTCCAGCAGGGACTGCACCACGTCCCTGTTGTGCCATTTGTTCCCAGGTGGGGAAGGAGCAGGAGAGGAGAGGAGTCCTCCTGCCCCAGCCCAGGACACAGACTGCCCTGCCGTGCCGTGCTCCTGCTCTGCTTCCCCCGCGGTGCTCAGGGCAGCTCAAAGCACCGCTCATTCAGCCAGAATCAAGCCCAGCGACCTCCCTTGAACTCCCCTGGCCTCAGGCCGGTGTGGCTTTGTCAAGATAAGCCCTTTTTTTTTTTTTTTTTTCTCACCCAGCAATTCCTCTTTCTTCGGAAGAGCTTTCACCTTTAAATGAAGGTGCATGCCAAGAAAAATCCAGAGCTTGTTATCAAGACAATCTGTGGCACAGGCTGTGTGGTAATGTCCTCCCGAGGTGATGAATCAGATCTATCAGTGTCTAGATACTAAGGCCTTTTTTATCCTGGCAAACTCAGGGCTTTCCAAATCTTTAAGCCTGATCAGAGATACAGCACTACAAGAGCTTACTTAAATCTCAGCAAGTAGAAAAGAGGGTGAGGGGGAGAAAGCTCACATAAAATAAAGAACACTTTTTTAAGATAAAACATAACTCTAGGTACAATAAAAGCCTTTAGAGAACAGAAAAGATCTTTGTCAGGAATGTATCTCATTTAGTCCCATTGTTTCACTGCATGCTTTTCAGAAAGAAAGGCATTCATCTTGCCTTCTTTTCTCCTAGTATTTTTTCTTCTTTCTTGATGCCAGTTTCCATTTCGTTAGGGAGTGAATCACTGATGAGGTGCTAGTCTTGTCTCCTTGAGAACACACCTCAAAAGCAGGGCAGTCAGGAAGAAGAAAGCATACAGTCTCATGGCCTAAAAGCCGAATGTTTTTACAAGCCCAGTTGTATTTATGTTGTGCTGGGCTATACAGCTGTTGTTTTGTGCTCATGGCACGCAGGTTAATAACTCTGAGTACCTACGGTTACATACCTGCAACGTGTGGTGAGGTCCCAACGGGAGGCGTTTCCACAGGAAAAACAAAGGGCAGAAGGATTCCTAAATTTCCACACAATTTCCCCTGCGTGTGCTGCGAGCTGAACTTTCCTGGTTCACGGCACATTGCTGGGAAGTTGTACCCGTGTCCCTGAAAGCCTCAGAGGGATCTCTCATTTTCACAGTCAGTGCACTGAGCACGCATCTGTGCGTGGAGTTATACGCCCAGACATGGAGACAATCACATTTCTGTAGCTTGAGTACCCCTGTGATGAGCCATAATGCCACCGTGGGTTTTGCACAGAGGCAAACTCCCAGAGAAGTCCTGTCAGCTCGAGTTTGTCCTTTCATACAACAGTGATGCAGATTGGGTTATTTTCTGTGCAACACGGCTGCACACTGAGCACACGCAAGTTGCCAGATAGGGCACAGCCTGCACTCCAATACACTGCATCTGATGATCCCCAAAAAGCAAAGTCCTGGCCTGACAGCATTTCATTTTGGCTACGTCCACACTGAGAGGTATTCCTCGGTGAGAAAGCAGAGGAGGGGACTCTGCTTCCCCAGCTTCCACGTGAACTCACTCGGCACTCACGCCCTGTCGGTATGACACACAAACCCAACTGTTGCTAGAAATGCCCATCTTGGAGCCTGATTTTTTATCTGGCAGTATCAACCTAATAAAGTGCATTTCTTCCTCCCAGCCTAGCCTATTTCATGGCTTTTGGCAGTACTCCTACATGACTATCAGGACACAGCCTGAGTCTTCACAACTTCCAGCTACAATTGTGTTCAATTTCACTTGCATAACCACAAAAGAAAAAACCATTTAGCCTTTGAAGAATCTTGTCCATCAGCATTACAAGGTTAGATTACAAGATACATAACACACACCTGTATTTTATACAGCTCCTAGGTGACCAACCCATCGAGTCCTCCATTTACAAAGCAGACAGCATTTTGCAACAACATACTGGAGTGACCCACTGGAAGATGAGCAGGGCTCACTGCTTTCACTCGTGTCACAAAAAAGCTTTGGGTTGTTGTACTGGGGGCTGATCAAACTCCTGCAGAGCCACAGTTCCCACAGGCACTTCTTGTTTTGAAGATCCAGATTTGCTAAGCAGCAGTCTGATTTTCTGAAGAGCCAAAAATACAGCAGCCTTCTGTGCCTCCCTTCCCTGCATTTCCAAAAGCAACGCATATGCTTCAGGACTTCTGTTCGTTCCCACATATGTGGAATACAAAATCTACCTCCACCTGTTCCTACAAACAAGGCTGCTTATAACCTTACGAGAGAACACTTACATAGGTCAGGAGCGATACCAAGAGCCCGGTAACCCGACGGGCACAGACTGAGCACCTCTGGCTTGGAGCCAAGCTCATGAACTGATGGGTGCTGAGAGCAGCAGCTGGGAACACGCAGTCTGGAAGAATGAGCAAAGGGCAAACACTGCCAAACCCAGAAGAGTGGAGTAGCAATGGTGAACGTAGTCCTAAGTCTGGCCAAATTGCCTCACTTTTCCAAGTGCCTTCTTCTGCCGCTGTCAAATTTGGCTCACCATCCCTATGGGAAAGCCTTTTTCACATGATGCAGCTACAATACTTGAGGCCATGGCGCAATCCTGACTACCCTACAGCCTCTCAAAGCACAAAGGAAAACCCACCAAGTCACACTTACAGTTAAGCACTATCCCACCTTTTACTTTCCCTGGAAAGTGCTTTAGCTTTGCAAATCGTGTTGTCTTCTTGCATGTTGTACAGTGAATCAGCTTGGATCTCAGTAAGGCCTCTAAGTCAGTAAGCCTGCTGCACTGATTTTATTGTTGCATTGTTTCTTTGCACTCCTTGTCTCTCTCTGTCTTCCTCATGGTCCTGGTTTTGCTGTCTGTGCTAAAGGATTTCCAGGCCAGCGACTGTCATATCTATTTATTCTTTGTCTTCCTCCTTTTTTTCACCCATCTGTATTTTCTGTATTTCTGCACTTGTACAGCTTGTAATGCAGAGTTTGCAGTAATGAATTTGAATGTTTTTCCTCGTGGCCAGTTTTGTTACCTCTGCTTCGGTTTTCTTTCCTTTATATTGGAGCAAATGAGAAAATCTCAAATGAATTGTGCATCAGCCCATTGATTAAGTGGAGTACCTTACCATGCAGTAATTACCACTGCCTAAGCTATACCCAAGCACAACAAATCATTTTTATTTCTGTACACCCTGCAACTTGGAGGAAGAAGCACTAGCCATGGATAGACAGCAAATGAATTGCCAGAAAACTCCCAGGTTGTGTACAGATCATTTATAACCTAGCCAGCCCAGTGTTTGCAGAGGTTTTTGCCCACTAAATATCTCATAAATCATTGACTTTCTTTAAAAAGATAACAATAATTTTGAAGTGGTAAGTGGGATTGGTCTGGATCATTATATTCTCCCTCCAGGGAAGGGGTTTGAAAGTTTTAATTTTCTTTCATCAATCTAAGTCATCATGCAAGGCTGGAGTGAGATGTTTGATTTCTGCTGCTGGAAACCTTAGGTAAGATGAGACCTGAACACTCTGCACGGAGGTCTCAGGTCTCTACTGAGTTGCTCAGCAATCTGGAGGGTAAGAAGGCTGCACACGCGCTGCAGTGAGCACGGTGTAACGGCCCCCTGCCAAACCCACTGTAGGACCAAGGCCGAATGCCACCAGCAGCTGAGCCCACTGCCTTTCTTCTTGCCACAGGGCTACAAGGAAAATGAAGGGGAGTTCGTGATCAGGACTTCACAGACCAGTACATGCTGAGAGGCATTGTATAGCGCTGAATTCACTGCACATTTTGTAGGGTTTATTTGTGCAGGGGACGTGTCTGGGGTTTCCGTACGTCAGGCAACCCAAGCTATTCCTCCCAGCTAGCTTGCTGGCACTCACGAGTCTGAGTAATTGTTCTTAATCCCTCAAACCCAGGCAAAGAAGAAAACATGCCCACAAACACAGACATACAGCACTCAGGGAGAGGGGGAGGTTGCTCTTCCCTCCCCCCCAGCTGAAAGCTACGCTTACTCTCCCACCACATGCCGTGTCTGCGGTGGCGTGTAGCAGATCCCCCACTGCACCCGAATCCCACTTTCTGTTGGCAGTCCTCTACTGGCAGCGGGGCACCAGTGGGCTCTGTCATCTTGTTTGTGTAGCAGAGGACCCTGGGATCCTCACTGATGGTTTATGGCTGATGCTCTGATGTGCCGCCACTCCAGCCACAACAACCGTTAAGAGAAACAAATGCAACCCTGAGCTGAGCAATTTTTTTCAATTAGTGTCGTGTTTTTCCTTTTTGGAAAGACTACATCGATTTCTTATCTTCCCCAAATGTGTTTATTATTTAAGATCATTTGCTGAATAATTTACATGTCTAATTTTAATATGTGCATTGCTTCATTGTTATTTTATATTGGAACTGACTTGTTTTTAGCCAGTTTTAATCATTCTTCATATCCCTATCAAGAACAGAAAACTTTCTAATCGGAGCCGTGTGAAAAATGAAATACTGAATGACCCCTATAGTTCGAAACATTTTGGAAAGAACGAAAGAACAGGCAAAGAGAAGGCATTACACAGGGAAGCTCGGAAGGGAAACAGAGGAAACAGAAGTATTGCAGAGCTGCTAATAACCACCACTTGATCACAACTTACCTGGAGTCCTGGGGAGTTTTGGAGGAATCCCGGCAGGAAGAGTTTCAGCACAACCACGCTCATGGGATGCTCCACCCCCAAGGTATTCACTTCTGGGCTTTCTCGTGGTACACTTCACATCTTCAGCCTGGAAAAGGAGATGTCATTCTACGATAGCAAAGGTCAAAGCAATTTGGAGCAGACATTGTTAGAAAAACCTTATTTACTGCCAGTCTGGCAACAGCTTGTGGAAGCTTCAGTGCAGTCGGGTTTTCAAGCGCCGTCATGCTGGTTTTGAGGATGCCAGAGTGCCTGATGCTCTTCTCAGCTACGCTTTTGCCTGGTATAATTGTTGTTGGCTTGTTAATGCTTGCATGTGAAGTCAGGGCTGAGAAAGGCGCTGTTGCCTGGGGAAGGCTGCTGGCTTGCCAGCCCTGCACGTACCCCACAACGTGCAGAACAGCAGTGACGGCACGTTGTATCAGCTGCACCAAGAACTACTTCTGCAGGCAAGAGGAAAATCAGGGCACCAAGTCCATTGCCTTCTTAATCCATCTACTGACACCACTAACATAGCCGGTCTTGCTTTTAGTATGAAATTGAGTGAGGTTTTCCAACCAGTGCCTTCCTGTGGGCCACAGAAGGCAGCTGGAATGAAGGACTGCAGATGAGTGCACTGAGCAAACCAGCCGTGTCCAAAGCACTTTTCCCAGCCTCAAAACAAGATCCACCTTTTCTGGATCCCGGCAGATACTGGACTCACACCACCCCAGCCCTCTTTACCCTTCCCATGTGACATTAATGCCTGAAGCTAGATGAGCTAAGCTTAGCTCTGAGACTTCCAAGCCGCCACCGCGCTGCAGAATCGCAGCCCCGCGCCAGCCGCGGCACTGGTGGGAGGGTTCAGAGCGGGGACGGGACTGCAAGGGGCAAACCCTCCCCGGGCACCACCTGGCCAAAGCTTTCAGCAGCCTGCCCATGACCCAGAAATAAGCTGAAGTTCACTAGGAGAACTTCAAAGTATTTAAATAGCATGTGTTTCAAAGAAAGGAAGTTCAGTCCAAAGAAGACTTTAAGAGGTATGGGTGTACTTCTCCAAGCCGTTGTTCCTACCCCTACAAACCAGTGATGTGTGGTCTCTAAAGTCTAATACCAACTTGTGATGCTTTAAGAGGAGTATATTGTATATAGCTGGTTACCTAGACTTCCTTGTGAATTACACTGATGCTCTCAGCAAAACTTACCTTCCTTTCGTTCTTTCCCATCTAATTACACCATGACACTAATTATCTTATGAGCAGAATCATCCTGTAGCTTGCTGCTCCTGCTCTCCCATACCTTCCACACCTCTCCAGACAAAACCGAAAACAACACAGAACAGAACACCGCAGGCAGGCTCTGCCCCCGAGCATTCGCCTTTTCTACAAGTTCTCTGCCTCCTCCTGCTTACCTCCTTGTATCTCTGCTGGTTCCCAAAGCCTTAGGCATATTTCTCCTTGATCTGCAGTGTTTGTGTAGAATATAAATGGTGCTTGTGCTCTAAAAAGCACAACTATTTCCTGAGTATCATGGCTAGAACCGCTCGGATGCTTTCCCCTAGCCTTTCTGTGGACGAGTGGTCTACCTCCAGTGTAAGCCCATCTGGAGCAATTCAGCAGCAGCTGTCAATGGCGTAACCAGGAATTTTTTCATTGGAGAAAATGATTGTAAAATTGGATCATCAGAACACATTGCAGTGAAAACAGCAGCTTTTTTTTTTTTTTTAAGTATAAACTCAATAAATGGTGTTTCCAATGTGAAATCATGCAATGTTAACTCATTGCTAATGGCACAAACGTATGCTCACTTCACAAAATCTACCACATTAAGACCCTCTAAAGAGAGGCGAAAAAGGGATCTTAACAAATTTTTCAACTCATCTACTCACCATGGAGTCAACTTAAAGCATTGATTAATAGGACCCTTGCTATCCTAGCTCAATTTGTAAGTAGCTTAATAAGACATAAAATATTCTGCTCAGGATTTTTAGTTTAATACTTTTTTATTGATTTTTTTTACAAGAAAATACAATAACATTGTGCATATAAAGCAGTCTGTGCAAGGCCTTAATTTTGCACAGGCACATCAAAAGTAACACGCATTCATTTTGCACGTGTCACTGATCCACATGACCTTTAAACTGTTATTCAGCAAGAAAATTAAATATCTAGCAGAAAGCCTTGAAAGAACAATTCATTAGGGAGTACCTGGTATGTGCAGCGCATCGCACCCAGTCACACGCACACGCAGACCTAATGGCAAACTGTTGACGTCTTCTAACGCTGCTTTTGTGGTGAGGGGTAACGTGCCGCACATGCACGGGATGCAGGGGGCATTTCTGAGCCTCACGAGAAAACAAAGCCGAGCAACTTCACCAGTGCCAGCCCCTCCTTTTAGCCACACATTTAATTCACAGACGTAGCGTCTAGGAGCTGTTCACGGATTTCAGCCCTTGTTTCAGGAGTTGGACTCGATGATCCTTATGTGTCCCTTCCAACTCAGGATATCCCACGATTCTATGATTCTCCACAGCCCCAAGTCCTGCAGCGAAGCCCCCAGGCCTCCTGCAGACCCACCAAGCGTCCCCCAGCGCTCAGCCCGACTCGCCCCAGGGCACTCTGCACTCCAGCCACAGGGCTTGCTGGCTGCCCCACTGCAAGCTGCCTCCTCGGAGCTCCAAGGGGCACAGAGACCCAGCCATGCTCTCTCCAGCCCACATCAGCACTGAGGTGCCCCCATTGGCTTCATTCCTGCTGGCAAGAAGTGCGCCGTGCACCTTACCGCCAACAAAGCTGTACCCGCGGTGCCTGTGTGGCTCCCAGGTCATTACACCAGGCGAGAGAGGCAGCTGCCTCGAGCACTGGGCTGCTGAATGGGCAACCAGGTTATTTTTTGCTCTCTTTTATCCCGCTTTGTTTTTAAACATCTTGCCTAGAGCAAAAGGCCTAGAGTCACCACCGCCGGGAAGCCCCACCGCACGCAGCTCTCTGCCGGGAACCAGAGCGTGAGGCAGGTTTCAGACGTGCTTTTGGCACCCCAAACCAAAGCGTCGTCCCCCCGTCCAACGGGGACCCCGTGGTGACATTGCTCAGTAACGAGCACAGACTTGGGGGAGGGGGATTGTAATCATTACATTGTAAATCCCTTTAAATGCAAAGATCAAAGGGAAAGTTTCAATCCAATGACACATAATTAAAAATGCAGACGTGACCGGCTTTGATTCATGAATGCTTATGCACTTTTAAATTGTTGCCAGGGAGATCAGGGCATGAGAAAATTAAAAACCATTACGCCTCAAAAGGATAAATGATTTTCACAGCTTTCTAACATTATTTCCTGTTGCGCAGATTTCTGTGTGTTTTAACGTTTTCCCCGCCCTGCCCGGGCAGATTGGTTCTGAAAAATGTTTTCCAGAAAACGTTCAGGACTCGATGAGATTAAAAGGAGATTAGTGAACTCGCTGGATGGAGCGTTCCCATTGATAGTTAATGGTAAATGCCCAGGGCAGTGGAGGAGGAAGCCCCTCACACACATTTTGCCCTTTTACCCACATTCTAATTTAAAGAGCTATGACCTTTTAATTCATTATTCTTTTCCTAATTGAGCCGGCACAATACAATATGATACGGGCCATAAGCCAAATCTCCCTGAAGTTAAAGGATATATTCCCATGACTGCAGTGGTTTCAATCTATTTGTTTAACATTTCTCACTTGTAAAAGTCAAAGCACTTAACTGAAAGGAAAAGGCTGCTTCCGACTTTACAAGTTAAAAACCTGAGAAATACAAGGTGCCCAATTCCCAAATACCTTATCACAGAGGGTAGAGGAAATCCCCGACCATCAGGCTGCAGCAAAGGCTCCCACCTCTGATCCCTGCTCAGATCTGCCCAGCCTCAACACCCAACTTTAACACTCCCAGCCGGCACCTGGGAAATCCTTTGGTGTGCTTTAAGATCACCCCAGTCTTACCAGAGGTAACCAGCACTGAAGTGTCTGCAAGTGGTTAAAAGAGAACCTCTTGGCCAGAAACGAACTGCTGAAATTCAGCTCCGAGCTGATGAAAGAGCGAAGAACTCACGGGCAGCATTTCCGACAGTGCCCTGAGAGTACTTGTGAAAACAACACGAAGGGCGTAGTGCAAAGTCAGTGCTGGGCTCCCATCGCTTCCCAGCTTACCGCTGGCTACATGAAGGGGAGGGCGATCACAAGGAGTATTGAAACCTGCACACAGAGGACCACCCTCCTCTCCCTGAGGACCACCCTCCTCTCCCTGCGCAGTTGATGGAATATCTCTGTGTCACGTAGACATTTTGGGTTTATGTATCTGAAGTTACATGGGATGAGTCCCACCATTCAAAAGGTGCACCTTTGGGATGATGGAGTCGATAGAACCCCCAAGGCACAGCTCTAAATATAAATATATGAAAATCCCTCTAAATAGAGCTCTAAATACACCACAAATCCCATTCTGGTAGCGTGCCGTAGGCTTTCAGGAATCCACTTTTTCAATAAAGTAAGGTGCCGCTGAATATAGCCACGTTGGGCTGACTTGCTGCCAGTCAAACCAACCATCACAAAATTTCCCCCAAGGGGGAAAAGCCAGAGAGGAGAAGCAGCAGACTGAGTACCGAACAGTTCAGCAGGCAGTCAGTGGTGAAAGCAAAGCCCTTTTTGATCTGCATCTGACCACACGAACCAGACGTGGTTTCTGTTCCAGGCTGGGCTCCTTCTGAGGCGTCTCCAGCCAGCAGCCAGCTGCGAGTCCGCATATGGGATATCCCAAAAACGCACCGATGCCTGCCGTTGTTATCCACTGCATTCACTGAGATCACTCGAGGAACATGATGTCCCACACCAACATACCTAACGGTTCAACTCTGACACAGAGGACTGACAAATAATTTCTGTCTCTACTATTTATTCTGTTGCTTTTTTAATGATAATTAAAAATGAAAATTGGACAGGAGATTCTTAAAAAGGCAGAATCTTTCCATTGACCTCACTGAGCTTTGGATCAAACTCGCCCAACAGTCTTTGGGAAGCCACGGATTCATAACGGCGCTGTTGGATCCTTCAGTAATGATAAGCAGAAGGCAAAATGTTAGAACTAATAAAAAACAAAAAGGGGCAATGTCCAAGTAGCAAGTACGACATGCTGAATTTATCTTTCTTTCAGTTGGCAGTTGTTCGGGAACATATTAATATTATTCTTTGCTTACAGTTATTAGATCAATAATGTTGCTACTTAATTCTTGTTCTGCAGATTTCAGTCCAAACGAGATTTTCCAGCCTGAGTTTCTGTGGCACAGAACATAATACTAAATTCATTTACTCCAAGGCTTAGCCCAGGAACTTGCATCTGACTAAGGCAAAAGCATCTGGTGTTGACTTGAGAACTTCAAGAAGTGGATGTGCAGCTTCTTCTAAACGTTCTTTTTAAAACTGCCTTATTTTCTTAATGTGGATTTGTTTTTCTTTCTCTTCCCACCATTCTCTCTCCTTGGACCTTTACCCATGTACCCATCAGCATTTTCTAGGTGTAACCACAAAAACCTTCTTCATGTTCCGGCACCTGGATTCCCCCCTAAATCTGGCTGTTGAACACAATCTTCCAGGAACACCCCTGCAGGATGAGAGTCCTGTCTCAAGGGAGCAAGAGACCAAATCCTCCGCAGGTTTAAACGAGCTCCATCTCATTACTGTCATCAATTTACATCAATTTACATCAATTTACATCAATCGTTTAGCCCCAAGCCTGGCAGGACTGTCAGAGCAGGCTGACAACTCCTGGGCTGGGGAGGCTGTCTGAGCTGCGGGACACCCCCACTCCCCTGAACACTCAACACCCCGAGACCCCCCGGGAGGGCTGGCCACGCTCCATCCCAGGAGGGCTGCCTGCCCCAGCTTGGGGCTCCTCTGAGCCAGCCCTGTGATTGTTCTCTGGGTACATTTCTCAGCCGCTCTATTATCAGATCAGGTCTGGGATTAGAACTCCTTGCTGTTCTCTATCCCACTTACCAAAACAGGCTCACTCTTTCTGTACTATGACACCTTAGCTTAAAGAAGAGGTGGGTTAAGAAGCTCTCACCTGCACCAGCAGAGCACCAGCATCCCCAGCTGCGAAGCTGCCATTTCACCACCCTTCCTCCTCGACTTGACGTACACAAGGGAGAAGGTGCACGGCACAGAATGACTCTGTCGCTCTGTACATCGTCTGAACTACGCGCTATTGTCAGTCTCAGCTGTGAAGGGAGGGAGAGGAGTCACAGCAAACCCAGTTCTCTCCATCAGGGCACTCCTGCAATTCCAACTTCCACTGATACCAGCTCTGAGCAGTAGCGTACCAAAAGCATATTTGCATATTGCTTTGTAAAAATAGGCAAGTTCTAAGGAAACAGATGCAAGGACAGCCCCACATCGTGAACCTCAGCTCCACTACCATGCTGAATATTGAACTATTCTGTTCTGTTCCCGTGGTCAGGAGCAGACTCTTACCAGGACGAATAGCAGGAGCTAGGCAAGAACAGATGTTCTGATTTCCAGCAACAGGAAATCTCACAGCTGAACAAACTCCTCCGGCAGTCTAGATTTTGCTGTTTGTTTTTCCTTATGTTCTTTCACTTCAGTTGCAACAGGAGTGAAGTGGCATTCAGGCATTTAGGGCTGTTTCGGGAGCTGGTGGTGTGACTTTCCTGCTCATTTCACATTCACTCTGCTCCCAGCAATGATTACGTTTGTGCCAGGCTCGTTGCAGGTCCAAGCTCACTGCAAGTCCAGGAGAAGGATGAGAACAAAATTCACGAATCCAAACAGTGTTTATCAGTGACGAATTTTCTGAACTCCTTAACAATTTGCAGAAACTCCAGCTTATCGTGCTTAATTTGCTTTGTAGGACAAACACTACCATAGTTTCTGACAATCTCAGTGCTCTATCAGCATATGTGAGATAAATTATTTTACGATGGATTGGTGGCTTTGTGGGTTGTTTGTTTATTTTAAGGACACCTGCATATTTGAAGCAGTTCCCTTCCTTGACACTCTCAGCTTCACCAGGGCTAGGACCATTACAATGGGGAAGATGAAATCTTCATCCAGAGATAGATGAGGAGCTGCCAAGTGCCTTTTCTGCTCTACTGGAAATGATATTAAGAGTTGGGAAGATGTCTTCTCACCTCCTAGAGTGGCTGGCAACTGAGTGCTGTCTATATCACAAAGGCTCCCAACCCACTCCTCTCTCTCTTTTGACAGAAATCGGTGTTCTCCACGTTCTGCAGGTCTCCCTTACTGAACAACTGCTTAGCAATGTGCTTCCTCTGCTCAGCTTGTCCTTGAGTTGGAGTGGTTGTTTTACACCAGGATACAGAATATGTTACAGACATGTTTTTCAGACAGGCTGAGTCCCTAGGAGAAGTGCATCACGGCGCTGAGACTCATAAGATTTGCATTCATCCTCTGACTTGTCACTGCCTTACTGGATGACCTCAGCATCCCTGTCCATAAGGCAGCGATGAGAGTAATCAAACAGCTACTTGTGTGTCAAACACACAAAAGCAGGGGGTGAGCACTGCCGAAGAACAGTGAGACATGATTACTAATAGCCTGCATGATTATTCCCAAACACATGCAGTCTCATAATATTGCCATCATTTGGCATAATGCTGCCTGAGAACTCAGAGAGGAAAATACTGTTTTGCTCTACTGTTTTATTGATAACTGAAAGGGGAGATACAAGCAGAGTAACTGCATTGCCCCTGCAGACAAACAAAATCCCCACGTCCCACAGGTAATTACCATCTCCTAATTGGGTTTGAAAACAGGAGATTTGAGTCTGACTGCACAGAGTTTGCACCAAAATGAACAATTACTTGTGTGGCAGATTCGGTGGTTTCAAAACACAGCAGGATGAGGCTGAAACCAGTGCTGAACGGAGGCTTTCCCTGCGAGTTTGCAGGTATGCCTTGCAGACCTCCACTAACAAGCTGGCTGCTTTTACTCGCTGCAGTCAGAAGCCACACTCACCCCTACTGTCATTTTTAGCTGCCACTTCAGGCTCGTTACATCAGGTTAACTAATGGCAATTAATATGAAAATTAAAATTGATAGCATAGCTAAGTACTCGGTCACCAGTCGCTGTTCCTACACTGCTCCGTGTCGTGGTGTAACCCGGCAGGCAGCTCAGCACCATGCAGCCGTTCGTGCAGTCCCCGCAGTGGGGTGGGGGAGAGAACTGGAAAAAGGTAAAACTCGTGGGTTGAGATAAAGACAGTTCAGTAGGACAGAAGCCAAAGGGAATAGTAATAATGATGATAGAAGAACATCCAGAACAAGTGATGCACAACACAATTGCTTACCACCTACTGACCAATGCCCAGCCAAAACCTGAACAGCCCCCCCCCCGCTAGCTCCCCATTAACTGAGCACGATGCTGTGTGGTGTGGGACATCCCTTTGGCCATCCTGGGCCAGCTGTCCTGGCTCTGTCCCCTCCCAGCTCCTTGTGCACCCCTGGCCTCCTCGCTGGCAGGAGGTGTGAGAAGCTGCAAAGTTTTGGCTTCATGTAAGCAGTGCTCTGCAACAACTGAAACCTCAGGGTGTTATCTACCTTGTTCTCAGCCTAAATCCAGAACACAGCACCATGCCAGCTGCTAGCAACATTAACTATCCCAGCCAGAACCAGGACACTCTGGCATTTGTTCTCACAACAGTTCTCTTGCCAGGCATGACCAGCCCTGGCCTGCCCCAGACACAGAAAACTTTGGGGCTGCAGCCCCCAGCCCACCCTTGTCCCCGTGGGATGATGTTCCCCATCCCTCCCCCTGGGTTTGCTCATTCACCCCTGTGCTGCCGCCACATTCAGAAATGTTTAGGATGCTGCGACGGGCTAGTCCCCTTTCTCACTACTGATGCATGGGAAGATTTTATAGCATGGCTTACATTGCAGAGATCAAACAGATACGGATTTGCTCAACACAATACAGGTCTCTTTGAAAACCCCAGTTTTCTGTCAACAGACTGTCACAGCCTGCACCCGATACAGGAGGAACGAAGAAGCTCTAAACCTGTCCATGACCTTGGGGGTTGATTTCTGAGTGGCTCAGTTCACAGGGTATCTACCTTGCCAAGCCGCATGCCTAATGATTCAGAGGTTGTGTAACGCTTTGGAGGCACAGACAGTATCTCAGTGTTGAAGTATTATTACAAACAGGGTTCTGATATTTTCCAGACTCCACTCGGCAGCATTTCTGTTATTTGCACCAACATTACTGTGACAATAACCTTTCACACTAGATCATCAGCAACATCCAAACTTTCCACCCATGACATGCAGCATGAAACTCATCTGCTTGAAATGTGCTGGCAGAATTAGAATTATCCTCTCTATTTGCTATTACTGAGGCACCAGACATTTTGCAAACATCCTTTCAGCAAGGGACTATGTCAGTTTACTGATACAATAATCAACATAAATCTGCAAAACACTTCTGCTGACACTGCTGATAGGGAACAAAACACAGTGTTAAGTGCACTCAGCCCTCATTCCCCCCGTGCAGCTTATCTGGGGTTGCTTTGTAGAGAGGATGTTGTGATTTTTATGCTGGTGTATCCAATTTTATATTCATACCTGCTGTGTATGTGCGGAGCTGTAACCGTGTTGTGCCCAAGAGCTATCCTTACTATGCACCGACTACGCTGTAACTACCTCCATCGTATACTTCTAAATGGTTCCAAGCAGCGCAATAACATCTGTATTGATCTAAGAACATTTTATTGATTAAAGGCTGCGAAAGAAACCACATGAAACACGGGCCCATTATTTAACAATGTTTTTCCAGTGCCTGTGTTGGAAATAAAAACATGATGCTGTTAATTTATTTATTTTTTAAATCAAATGGCTTCCACTGAGATTGCTGTAATGATGCAAGGTCAAACTGCTAGGCTTTGGGTTCTCCCCCCCTTCTCTGCTCTTCCACAGGGAGGAGAAATAGACTGACAGATAAATGCTGCTGGATGTTGACATTAAAAGGGTAAACAAGATGAAAGTGCATCTCCAAACTTTCTACTGCGAGATGGCACACAGGTCTAGTACAGATCAGAGTGAGCAAGGCAAGTTTGGGGAAGGCCAGCATTACGGGTCTCCCCTGGGCTGCACCCTTAGCAGTTTACCCTGTGTTTTTATGTTGCATTACAGGATACTGTCATGCTGAAGAGCCTTCCATCTCCCAGGCCTTGCACTTACTCTTGCAGACAGAGGAGAGAGAGTTTGGGAAGAACTCGAAGACGAGCACAAGAGGAGCAAATATCCAATGTAAAAGAAAGCCCACTGGCATGTGTAGCTGGCTGCTTTCAGGTCTAGGATGCAGCAGAGGAGCTTGGAGTACAGGTACGGCGGATCAGAGCAAGGGTGCCTCCTAGCAGCCGCTGACAATTTACAGTACCTTTTGTTCGTGTCTTACACTCCTGTGCCGTTCCTGGAGAGAAATTCAGAACACAGCACCTGACAGCTCTGCCAGGAAATAGGAAATGTAAATAAAACCCAGCAGCCCCTTGGGAAATCCAAATTCAAAGGCTTTCTGACTCAATCTCCGCACAGCTCTGAACTCCCTAAGATTGTGGGAGCTCATTCTGGTATGAGAAATCCAATTCCAATTGTTTTACCATTGATGTTGTGTTGTAAGGGGGAAAGATACTACAAGAAGCCGATGAAAATCTAAGTCAGGAAATAGGCTGAAATCAATGCTTTGGGGGAGAGAAAGGAAAGGACTCGATGTGATCCAGGATTCTGACACAGTTCAAAAAAGGTCTGGCTGTTACATTACGGCCACAATTTGAATTTCTCTGGTTGTATTTGTTGCAAGCAGAAAAAAAAATCTGGTCATTTTGATGTGACAGAAATGCTAATGCCTATTTTTTAATGTACATCAGTTCAGAGAGAAATTCGGTCGCTTTGTAGGGAGGAACAAAAGGCATGGTAAGGCTGGTAGAGTCAGTTCAACAAGGTGTAAGACCTGTCCCTGTTGAAGAAATTAAGATGAACTGTGCTGGTCTTTGTGAACCTAAGTTAGGCAACTGAAAAAACTTTTTTGTTCTGGATTTTTTTCTACCCCAGAAATCAATACCACCTGCCAAATAGCATCTTCTAGAGTGCCAGGTTATGCGCCGGGTTTCGACATGGGAAACCAGTGCCTGAGCACACAGCAGGCAGCCTGCTCCTGCTCCTCCAAAGACTCATTACAGTCTCTGCTAAGTCTCTTCGCATCCTTTCCCATAGCAGCATCACGGATATAATTCAGAGAGGAACACTGTGCCCTGCCTTTGACAGAAGGCCTACTGTGAAGCGGAAAAGTATTGCACAGATAGTAGTAGCAGCGAGGCTGGAAAGGAATGCCCAAAGAGTTTTCAGTATCATCTTTGTAGATCTTATCCCAAAGCACAGAAAAACAGTACCTAAAAATCTTTTCTTGGACACACCCTTCCCAGTTTGGGTTTGCATTAATAATTTGTGCATTAATAATAATATTGCCCACTTTGAAAAATCTGTTTCAGTCACTGTTTTTGAGTTATGCGATTTAAGAACTTCTTTACCGACAGGGTTGTCAGACATTGGAACGGGCTGCCCAGGGAGGTGGTGGAGTCACCATCCCTGGAAGTCTTTAAAAGACGTTCAGATGTAGAGCTTAGGGATATGGTTTAGTGGGGACTGTTAGTGTTAGGTCAGAGGTTGGACTCGATGATCTTGAGGTCTCCTCCAACCTAGAAATTCTGTGATTCTGTGTGATTCTGTGAAATTATTTTCATAAGTTTCATATTTGTATTTTCAGGAAATAGAAACTGTTCGTAAAAATTACTTCGCAGATAGCAGTGACTATTCCTTTAGAAATTAACGCATCCTTGCAACTACCAAAAAACTAACACTTTCAGAATAAAAAACGGCAGATTCATTTTTAGAAGAGATTTTGTCCTTTAGAAGTAATGGCATGTGACAAAAATGGGAAATGCAAAACCACTTTTAAGTGTTGAAAAAAACGCTCTGTGGTTTGCAATGAGGTAAGCACAGTTTTGGGCACTCTCTCAAGGGATGGGCTGAGTGCACAGCCTGGATTCAATCCGGATTCCTTCTCAGGGGAAGCTGAGAGCCGCTCCGGATTGAGGCTCTGGGGCCCAGTTCTGCTGGCTGTAGATTGTAGCTAGACCTCAGATACCCCAAATCATTTTGAATAAATCATTTCCCACCTCCTTTCTCCATCTGTGACAGAGGGGTAATAATGCATGATCTCTACTTTATCTCCCATACTGAAATTAGGTCCTCGGGTTCAGATTCCTGGTTTCTAAGGGACCAGGTACCCAACGTGAGAAATTCTTCACAGGTGAAATTTGTGGGTAAGCCGGACAGGCACTACTGCAGACCGGATGCAGGATCTGTACTCTCTGAAATAAGTTTGAAGGACAACAACTGCTTTAACTTCAGCAGTTTTGCCGAAGAAGTGCATTGCTCATCCCCAGCTGCAGCGTGAGCTGCTTCTGCAACAGCTGAATCAAACCAGAGACTTGGAGGGAAGAACCTGTAGGTCGATGTCTGGTGGTGACAAGCAGTCACTGAGGAAACGACGAGCCTGGTAGCAAGAAAGCAATAAAACTGGGGAGACTCGCATAAGTGAGGCAGAGCAGCGGTGTTTTTACAGCCAGACACGAGATCTTCCCCCTTGCGGCTCTCCTTGCAATGTCTCAGGGACCTGGAAATCAAAGGACAAGGACACTGCTGAAACGTCCTGTGGCTGCGCAGCCTGGCACAGCGTGGGGGGAAGCCCCTCAGGGATGTTCAGGCAATTTCACGGTGGAGGGTGATGCAAGTGGTGCGTTCGGAGCATTTACAAACCAGGATGATTCTCTTGCTGTTTTGCTAGTGGAAGGAGACTTTTTTTTCCAGTTAGTTACAGTTCATTAACTGCTGCCATTGAGTGGTTCTTATTTTAATTTCTTTGATCTAATTCAGACAGGTTTTTTCTTTTTCAGCAATCAGCCAGAGTGTAAGTTTTGGCCTAGTTAATGAAATACATAACTGATTTACATTAATGACTATTATAGGACACCTAGAAACATTCGGACTGAACATTTTAATCTCATCTCTTCAAAGAGAAATGCTGCCTCCTGCAATGGAAAAGCAAACGGCCCACACTTCCAGCACTTTTGTTTGTTTTTAAAGAAAATAAGAGTTTCAAAACACCTTAACCAAAAAACACAAACACATGGTTTGGGAAGAGGAACTATAGGGACACTTAATGAACACGCAGAGGTTCAGCAGAGCCATGGGCACAGGCACTCTGCTGTGGTTTGAGACTGAAAAGACAATTTCCAGTCTGGCCTCCGGTCCTCTGTGAACTTCCAGCAGAGGGGAGCTGAAAGTCCACGTCCAGAAATCTCAACAGCTGGTTCTTCAGGACCCGAGCATTTCCAGGTCTGGGATCTGTGAAGGTGAGAGGCTGAAATGAAGACAACTTTGGAAAAAGTCCTCCTGTAGCTTGGAGCATAACCCCGTGTTAGATCACCAAGGTGTTATCCAGGAAACACGTTCCCATGGGTCCCAGAGACACATCTGCATTACTACTTGTGTCTTCTTTCCGTCTTTGGGTTTCATCAAGAAAATATCACTGCATGGAGCAGGCTTCAGAGTGGAATGAAATGTTCACACATTTGAGGATCGGACGAATCAGCGTGGTACAAGAGCAACACCAGCATTAGGCAGTACATGCAACACCATGCAGTACGGCGCTGTGCAGAGCTGCCGGAGGACGGAAGCGCTCTGCCTGGGACAGCGATCACCTCATAGCAAGGGGCAGAAATCACAGCCATCATTTTTTTTCTTTCCACTTGAAGGGGCAAAATCTCTGAACTGAACTTAGGCCAGAGATGCCATGAGTCAGATGGAACAAATCAAGGCTGCCTATTAACTCGCAGAAGCAAGCTGCATGAAAAGTGACTGACAGCTTTTGTCTGGTTTGGGGTTTGTTTTGTCTTTAGTATCTCTTTTTTAAAGAGACTTTAAAAACTTGAGATAAGGAAATAATTAGAGAATGTAATGCTTCCAGTTCTCTTGATTCAGGAGAAGGATTTGGTTTAGCAAAGAAAAGCACAGAAACCCCAGGAAACCCAAGGCAAACTGTTGCTTTTCCAGTATTCATCATTGGAAGGTTACAGTTACCCAACAGCACTACGCCAAAACGCGCAGAACTGATCACATACTGGGGAACAGCACGCGCTCTTGCAAAGACCAAAAACCAAATAAATAAATCCCTATTTGAGTTATATGGCACAGAGCTGACAAGAGCATGGTTCAGCTTTCTATGACTGAAGCAGACCATCTCTAAAAAGGCAACAGTAGGAAGTACTGGCAGGCAGAATCCGTCCATGGAACCTTTCCTAAGGATACCTCAGATGTTGGCAGCAGGCACAAGCGCACGGTGAGGCATCCCGCTGCAGGGCGGTGTTTCACTGCCCGCTGGCACACCCACAGTAAAGAAAGACATCAGGAGAGTGAAAAACCTCTGGACTCCAAATTTTCTGGGGGGCAGACAGTCCATTTAGAGCTACAAATGCCTCTGATCTAATTCCTGCTGGTTTATATATGAATTGAGGAAGTGAAGTAACGGTGGGAAAGGTGGAGTCTACGGCAGAACAATTGCTTTGATTATTCCAGTAACAACTACCCCAAACTGGTTTCCAGCTAATTCCATTGCAACTAAGCATCTGGGATTTTATTGTCATCATTTTTAGTTGTCAAGCTCTTTTTCTAAGCCACTGAAGCTTCTCCTTTGCCTCCTGATCTCCCAGAGCACTGTAAACATGGGACAATGACACAAGCCACAGAATAGGCTATTACTTAAATAAACGGATGGGGTCGGCTCCATTTATTTGACGGCTGCCATCCCCCACCCTTTGCTTTCCTTTGTTGTCTTTTTTGATTGTCTTGTTTTGAAGCCAGGCAATTTGTCCCACATACACTGCTGTTCATGGGCTAATTAGAATTTTAGAAGTAATTTAAACACCCTTTGCAGTGTGATGTTAATTCCCTCCAGATTGCTGGGAACATTAGCTTCAGTGTTTGTTTATTTTAAGTGACTCTAAAATATCAAACGCATTAGAGGTTGTAGCAGATTTGGGATAATTCACCTTTAACGATGAATTCATTACAAAAGTAAGCATCCTATTCAAGCAGTGCCAGCCTGTGCTTGCGGAAGGACCCAGACCCCAAAAGGTGGCACAGCTGAGCCAGGTGGCAGCGGGTCCCAGCGCGTGTTGGTCGGGCACCACCTCGGTGCCCCATGCTGGCTGATACTCGCGTGGGGCATCTGCAGAGCTCATCTCCTCATCAGGAGCACTGGCTAAAGCCCCAGCTCCGGGACAACCCTGCTGCTGCTGGTTGTGCTGGCTGGACCGGCAGAACCCAAGCCCTAGGCTTGGGGCACTCCCCCTGGCTCCAGCAAGGCCGGTGCTGAGCATCACGGCGTGGCTTGTGTCCTAACGCAGGCAGTAGTGGTGACAGCAAACCCCCAGATCTCAGATGGAAGTGTCCTGACCACCTCCACGTTGATACTTCTACGTGCAAGCTGTGTAAGGAGAATTAATTGTATAAGAAATAATGTTACAGCAAGAAACAGAATTGTGATTTTGGAAAAAAAAAAAAAAAGTGGGAAAAAAATAGCAGCAGTCTACAGAAAAAATAATAGCTCATTTCATTTAGTTTGCAGAGCCATTTCATTTTTCCCTTTCTACATCTCTCTGAAAAGATAAGCAATTCTATGAAAAAATAACCGGTGCATAATCCTGCACTTCGCAAACATCCTATTTGTGCAAACAAAAAGCTAGTGTCAGTAGAGATGTGACATTCTACAGTGAGCAGTATTATAAGCAATTAAAAATGAATTAAACTTGTAAGATAAGTGCATAAGGTAGACATCAGTAGCCCCAACCACTTCTGCACAGCGTATTGGCTTACACATTAATGCTCTGACTAAGCCAGCCAAGAAGGCGAGAGAACCCCATCTCGCCGAGCACCCCGGCAGGGGTAAGGTGACCCCTAGAGAGGAGCAAGAGCTGTGCATGTCCGTGCTGCTCCCCAGGTACCTCACAGCCTCTGAGCATTTTCTGCTCAAGGAAAGCCAAGAAGCTAACATTTCTGTCCACCCGGTAACACTCAGGAGACATCTCTTCCAAACGCTGTGCAGACTCCCAGGATCCCACATGCTCTTTCTGCCTGTACGATGGTCTTTGGCCAGCAGATTCACAGATGTATTAACACCTCTGTTTGCCTTCAACACCTGCAACCCTGCCCGAACCTCCTGGGTTTTGCACTACAGGGACTGAACAAATCCCCTTTTGCCCATTCTGGGCCACTCACAGTTTTGCAGAGCTCTGCTGTGTCTCCACCAAGTCTCCAGAGCACTGACATATGCAGTCACCTCTCTCAAAGCAGCCGCTCCTCACCACTGACAACCGCTGTCACCCTTTTCCAAGCCTTCTCCAGCTCTAACACAGTGGGTACAGGCAGCAGAATGCCACACAGAGTTAGGATATGGGTCAGCCATGGATTTGCACAATTACATCATTTTATTTTCTGCCTGTTTCTTGATGACTTACTTTTTGAATTTGCTTTTCTGATATTCAGCTGACATTTTCATGGGATCCAAGCATGCCCCACATTCCCATGGTGCACACTGTTTGTACAGCTCTAACCCCTCAGAAATGACCGGTCTGACTTCCTTAGGTGGTTACCAGAACACCCCTTCAGATTTGAAGGAGCCAAGAACGTTTTTACCAGTGTAACCACATCTGTACTTGAGGCTGCTCCAGCTGAACTGCCACTTAGTGTAAGTTTAGAACCGCAATACTTAGCGAGGCACAAGCCAGTACCCAGCCCAGCCCCAAGGCAAACCATCGCTGCAGGGGCTTGGAGCGCAACTCAATTGGCACTGCTTCATCAGAACCAATGCATCCAGCTCTCCTGATGTAAAAACACTCCTCTACTTCTCCATTATTAATCTCTATACTTTTGTTTACTCCCCAGAAGAACTTGTACACAGCGCTCAGCCTCAAACATATCAAAGTATTAATGAAGCGTTTTTAAGCCATCAGGTTGGTATCGAAAGAAAGTTGAGAAACAGTTTCCCTTCAGTTTCCATGGTTACTGCATCCCCAAAGGACAGCTCAAATCCCTCCTGCCTCAATTTGCTCCAGGTAGCTTCCCAAGCTGCCACCGTGGTGCGCCCCCCCCCTTGGATCACAAGGCGGAGGGCAAGGGCAGCCGGAGCAACGCTCACGTGCGTGGTGCTCAGCCACCCTCCTGCCAGTTCGGTACTGCTCACGGACGTCGGGTCAGATGCTCAAGGCTCAAACCTGGCCTGGCTGGAGTCAGTGAGATTAAGTCTGCAGCTGAATCAACTTTTCACTACGAAATGCTCGCTGACGCCTTTTATAAATCCGTCATTTCCCAAGAGGAACCAGGAGACTGCGCAAAGCACTGCAGGCCCAGGTCACCGGACTCCCAGGACCATATTTGATATGTTCAGAAGCCTTTGGGATTCCTTTGTACTCCTGCAAATCCCATGCTAAAGCTCCAGAGAGCCTGACAGACTAAAGCCAACGAGAACCCACTTAAGCGGCACAAAGGAACATGAGAAACACAGAGAAGCCTGTAAAATGCACGTTTGTAACCAGCAGATAACATAACACTAAGTGCAGACAATAACCATAAATAAAAATCCCCAGGCCAGCTGAGATTACAGGTCTAACACATCATTTTCCAGCTACCCAGTCCCACAGATAATCCTGTAGCAACAGGAGTTGCCAGTCAGCTGCTCAGGCCCACGGGAGAGGAGCCCGCACAGCCGAGATGCAGCGCACGGCGCGGCGCAGACAAGGCGTTGCAGCAGCAGGGCACACGGCCCAGCACATGGAGCACGTCTGGAGCCCGATCGTGGGGTGGAAGCCATGAGCTCTGTAAGAGCAGTGTACAAGAAATGGGTCTAAACCAGTCTGGGGCCAATGCTCCAGAAAGTGAGAATGCTGTTCCGTGCTCAGGGCTCAGCTCTGCCATCCCTCCCGCCCAGAAGGGGATGTCCTGTCCCGACAGTTGGACAGCCCCATCTGTTCTCCCTAGGAGCCATCACCCACAAACCAAGCCAGACATCCCTTAGTGAGATGCAATTTCAAGTTTCCTCAACTGGAGTATCTCAAAAGGCCAACTGCTGAGCTGCTGTCAGCTGAACACAAGTTCTGTTCGAGCATCTGAAGGTCTCAAGGCTGAGCCACTCTTCCTGCAATTAAGGCTCATGGGTTAAGGAATTAATTGAGACTGAAGGGAAGCACACCAC
The DNA here is from genome assembly GCA_011075105.1 of Heteronetta atricapilla. NCBI lineage: Eukaryota > Metazoa > Chordata > Aves > Anseriformes > Anatidae > Heteronetta > Heteronetta atricapilla. Next base: position 2,684,836 of record CM021749.1, read on the forward strand.
CAGTGAGGAAATACAGGGAGAGGAAAAGCACCATGACTAATAAACACAGAAAATAGGAAATTTACTTCTTTACTACACCCAGTTAAAAATACTTTAATTTCTGATCAGCCTAGCTATGCTTATCTACAAACATAAAATTACATTATATGTCCCTTCTGGTGGATAAAACAGCAAACAGTCAACAGCATGCAAAAATAATCAGGGCAGCAAGTGGAAAAAAGCTCTTTTCTACCACAATTTACACACAGAACCTAGAAAGAGAGACTAATCTCTCCCTGGGACCCTCTGATTAGCTAAATCTGACTTGTAAACAGCTGCAAGATCATGATACCAAGGAGTGGGTACCTCTGTTTTCTGTCTCACTGGCTGCTTCTGACACATTTTTCCCCTGATTTGAGCTGATTGGGCCTCTCATTTACCAATTAGGGGATGAGACTGAACAGGGAGGAATGGAGGATGATTAAAAATCTGCTCTTTGCTATTTCTGCAACAACTGTGGACCATTCTTTTCCAAATTAAATCTGGCTGCTGGCGAGCTAACTGGCAAATGCAATCTCATTCCCCAAGTGCCAGAGCGCATCAGCAGTACATGTGCCATTTGTGGTCCATCTGCAGGAAACACGACATGCCAATTGCTTTTGGGTGGGCTGGGAGGGGATGCAGCAGCAGCAAGAAGCATGTCACTGAGCTCCCCTGCTCCTCCCACCCACGTGAACGAGGTCTGGGAGCCTTGTGGGGCAGCGCTTCGGAACTGCTTTGGCAATTCATGTCTCTGAACACCTGCTTCTGTCAACAGGTCTGGTTCCCAAAGTATTCTTTAAATGGGGAAAAGATGTTTGAAATTAGCCTTCCCTTCCCAATTTAGTAAGTCTTTTTTTTTTTTTTTTTTTTTTTTTTTTTTTTACATAATTCTCCCTAATTTTGTTTTCCAAAAGTAATAGAAAATAGCCATGGATGCCTCAGGACCAGACTGTCTCAATGAAACCTTTTTATTGTTTAAAAACAATTACAATGTGAGCCAGGAGTTGTAGGAAGTGCATTTGGTTTTGGTTTGGCTACTCTACATTTTGTGCTAGGGGAAGGTGCAAAGGAACTGTCCCCACAAACAGGAATAAAATCAAATACAGCTACTTAAAATGCCCTCTGAGCCAGATGAGAAGTTCAACGTACCCATAAGAAACCCACATTCTCCTCGGAATAATTCTTAGGCACAGGCCTTCCACAGGAAGGATTTAAGCTGGTTTTATAATCTCTTTATCTTGGGAAGGGATTAGTGCTGTTAGGAGAGGAGTGCTTTCTAAATAATGTTTTTTTTTGTTGTTGTTGTTTGTTTTTTTTCTGAATAACTGCGTGTTTTTAAACTCCTTTTCCAGAGAGAGATGTCATACGGTATTTTATGATGTCACAGTTTATTCCAGCATGATAAAGTACTTAAACCAGCACAGTGGTAGCAGTGCTGACTAAAATTACAGCTCCCTTCTCCAGCTCTGTGTCAGCAAATAGGCAAAATGAGCCCAACAGTACTACCACAGCCCATTTGTCTCTCTCTTATTTATCCTAATTTGTCCCAATAATCATCATAACCAGCAAATGCATTTCAAGAAAAACTTGAGAGAACTTTTTGCAGTTACCAGTGCAGTTTAAAGTGAACTGCCAGAGTTAGAAGGGGAAGCTAACAAGGCACCTGACTTTATTATGCTTGGAGTAAGTCAGAGCTGTCAGTCTACTACTCTTGAGTACTCTCATTTGAGAAAAGCAAAAGCTCTTGAGTGCCTCTTGTCCTCTGTGATTGCATCTGCACTCTAATGCTGCCATCCTCTTTGAGTTTGACTAAGCCCCATGATCACCACGAGCTTGTTTGCTGTTTTCTCAGCATACATGGGGTTGATCCATTTCTTTTTTTAGCCTTTGTTTGCCTTGCCACAGCTGAAAGCAGATGCACACAGATGCTGCCCAACATCGTCAGTGGACAAATTATGTCAGCCCCGGTATCCTTTATGGTGATTGCAGCCTAAGCCAAAAACTGCAGCGAGTGGCTTGGCTGCACAGCACTGAATTAAAATGTTGCACTTATGAATTAGCTTCCTTGACATTAATATGAATAAAAATGGCAATAAGCCTATATTTTATATTCTGTCATTTCACTCTGCATGACTAGTACTGTAACTTTGTATGCTCCCACTACACTCATACAGATTACACTTACAAATTGCCCCTCTGAATAAAGAGCACTGCGCAGGGATGACAAGTATTGATTTTCAATCTCCTTCCAAAATGACTCTATCATTGCAAGTAAGTCATGCAATTTGCCTCACTTCACACTTCAGGCTATAGGCCTCAGATCACATTGACAGGCCTGATCCTTCAGGAGATGTTTAATTAGAAAAGAAATGAAAGGAATTACTGTAAATCAGTACTTAGTCAGCGGTGTTACAGAATTTGTAAAGCTCCTTTCTCTCGAACCCCTTCACATACCAACTGCCTAATTTATTCTCTTATCCTTACCAGGAAGTTTGAGAAGGTTGTTTCACGTAATTAGAATCGCTGTCTTTTCTCAAGGAGGTATCTCAGCACAGTCTAGTCAGCATTTTACTCCTCAGCCAGATCCTCCTCCACCTGGCTGGCGCTGGAGGAGCACACCTGCACCACCGGGGCTGACAAGGGCTCACTGTCCCCGAGTTGCCTCGGAGCTGCCTGGCGCTTTCGCTTTCAGAGCTATGTTTGAACTTAATTATGACTAACATGCAATGAAAATGCATCTTATCAGAGGAGCATTAGAACTAAGTGTTGCACACATTGAGAAAAACCTCACGTATCCGCCCGTTCAGAGGCACCTCCACACAGCTGCTCTGGAGCCGAGGCTGCCACCAGCCCTAGCTCAGATGAAGCCAGTAGCTAAACACATTCTCCCCCAGCCTCGCAAACCAACTGCAGTTCTTTGTGTTTTATATTGTGGTGCTTTTAAATTTGAGGTGCCATGAGGTTTGTTTTGTGTTTTTAAACATAGGGTTTGTAAATTCCTTACCACTGCCCCATGCCTTGTTTTCTGTCACACACAAACCAGCTCATCCTCCCTCCTAGCAAAGCCAGCGCAAGCTCCATCATACGGCTGCAAACGCCACAGCGTTCTGAAGCTCCCCAGACCCCTTCATTTCACCTCACACACGCTCCCCACACCCAATTAGAAGCCACGTCTGAGGGAAGACCCACTCACCTGTGCACGATGCCACCCAGCCACTGCCGCCCAGGCCTTCCCGCCCAGGGGCCACCTCTCCTCACGGCTGCGCCGCCATTACAGATGACGACCTGCTGTGGCACTGAGGGGAAGTGCCCGGCTATGGACGAAGGGTGGCTAATGACAAAGGGTGCTCACCTCCTTCCCTAGGCTTCCTGAGGCTGTCAAGGCCCTCCTGAGCCCGGCTGCCCAGCCCTTGAGGAGAGAAGATAGTGCCCCACTTGGAGGGGCAGGATCTTAAAGCGACGCAGTGCTGTGGGACCTGTTTGTAGTTGTGTGAATGACATATCAACCTTGCCACCTGAAAGGACTAGAGGAAAAACCTCTGTGCCTTTTAAGTACTTGTTAAAATAGGAATATCTCTAACCTTAAAAAGAAGGATGTAACATCTGTGACTAGGAAAGTGGTTTTAAAAAATTACCCGATTTTGGGAATGCAGTAAGGAGGAAAAACCCTCCCACAATTTTATCAAAATGCTACAAATGGTGAGTGCAACCATCCATCACCTTGTATAGATTACTCTTTTCTTCTCTTCAGCACAAGAAATGAAACCACTTGTTTACTGTAGCAATAATACACAGAGAACTACTTTCAAAGCTCACAGCTGTGCCCCATCTACCACTCACCATGGAAGTGACCAAAAAGAAAAGCCAGCCAACGGGTGCAGATGCCAACTGTCTGGCGGTACCGACTGCACGGACCACCGGCCTCCTCCCTTAGCAGCTTTAGAGACTGTTCTGTGACTTGAAGGGACCGCATGCTCCTCTTTGAGTCAAGGACAGCAAAATCGCACAAAACACTTCAGATTAATTTCTATTTTTGCTGTAAAAAGTCAGAAAAAGGTCATTTTATTTTTATAAATGCATAGAAAATTTGAGACATCTGGAATCTTCAGTACTTCTTTGAACACAGCGTTCAAGCTCAGTCAAGCCTATAGACTTTAAGTAGTGCTTTGCTGTTAATTGAGGTGACTGAGGTCACTCAGATGATTTGGACTTCTTCCTTTGGTGTTGTGAGGAATTTTGACCGTAGAACAGTCTACTTGTCGTTGCTGGACATAGTTTGCCAGCTGACTATGTACAAAGGCTTTTAAATAAATAGCTTGAATCCAATTCTAAAACATACTACTTCAGCCCTGACTTGGTTAAGTCAGTGGATGGATTTTTTTCCTGAATAATTCAGTAGTTTAGAGAAGAAGAATCATTGTATTAAATAATAATAAGAGAAACACAACATTATGAACTACTTTAAAAATACTCCATGAGTAAATCATACTTTTATGCTCAGAATTCATTAGATCAAGAACCAAACAAAGTGAACCTTTATTACTATCACCATTAATATTTTCAGGAATTTCCAACTGCTTCAAGGCTAGAAAGGAAAGCTTTGATTTCTAGTGGTCTACGCTAAAAACACAAAGTTGTTCTGTGAACAACAGAGCTAATGGAGTTGAACTTCCTATGAAGTTGACCTTTCTGTTCCTTTTTAACCCTTCTTTTTCCACTCAGAGTAACCACAGCCTCCTTACATGTCCTTTGGGAGAGCCACACTGAGCAGGACAGGCCAGACAGTAACCTCCAGGCTGAACACAATGACCAAGGCCCACTTGACTTGTCACTGGCAGAGGTGCTCATTTGTGTCTCTATGTTAGGTTGACACTAACTGGCATAAACTTTATAGGAATGTATTTACGCTACGTAAATTTTTGTTAAAATGGGTCAGCAGGTTTTTAAGTTTATGAAGGGTTGTTTTGGTTGGTTGGTTTTTTGGAAGTAGATTGACAATGTCGTCACAAAGGCCTGATTTCTTTAGATTAGGCCATGGGATTTAATGGCTCCAGTTTACACTCATTATCCTGGAGACTTCAATTGAATTTTCAAGACATTCAAGAATGAGTAACACTTCCTCACTCTCAGCAACATTACACACTGGGATTAAAGAATGTAATACACTGAAGGGAGCCCACAGCTTTGACATGGGTAGGAAACTCCTGCAGTTACTATCATCCTCAGCCCCAGCTTGCTGGGGGTTGTAGTATTGCTGCAGAAGCTATGATAGCGTCAAACTTGTACTTAGAGGATGTTTCTTGCAGCTTTGTGATGCAGCTCTTTTGGAATGGTAGCAGCAGCACAAAAACTCCTCCATAAGTCCTTATAACCAGAATAAACTATTTTTATGGGTCTCTCACAGTATGTCTGCAATTAGTCTGACAGAATGGCCACACTACCCAGAAAACATAAACTTGCTTCTCCTGTCCAGACACTCCCTAGCACCAGTGTTTGCCACTACTTTAAAGTTACTGAGAACATACCATTTAAATAAAAATATCACAGCTTCTTTCATGCAGATCAGATCCAAGTGGTCCAACCAAGCGCCGCTCCTCACTTGCACTCTCTTCCCTACTGGGCTGCTGTCATGGGGCTGTTTTCCTCCCGACCTGCTGGCAAGCACCAACAGGGAGCACCTGTTCTGCACCCAGTTCTCAGGGCTCTGGCTTTCCAACATTACAAGAACCTGCAAGGAATAAAAGAATAATAAAATCTTGGCACCTCCTTAGATTTGTTTTTCAACAGATCTCTGCTGTTACATGCAGCCTGTGACTATAAGGTCATTTTGCACTTACAAATATTTTCTGCTAGAAAACAATGCTTTAGCCAGCCACTTATTTCTGAGTGTTCTATAATTTTTATTATTATTTTTAATTAAAAAAAGATCTATTAAACTAAATATGCCAGAATACGGGGCTGAATTTTCAGTGCATAAGTTATTTATATACACTACAAAAGAGATTAGAATCATGCTTAATATAAATCCCTTTTTCCTTTTAAAGCTCTTATGATGTAGGTACAAGCTGTACTTTACAAATCGGGAAAATGAGAACACGGGTAAAGTAAATTATGGACGACCGTGCAAAATTAGCAATGGTACCGGTATCGCTAAGTATTCTGTTGCTGTTATCTCAGGAAAGAGGGGGAAATGGAAAGTATATAATCATTTCAGAAGCTTCAGATCACTGAAGAAGGAAAATGCTTTCAGATTGCCTGGCAGGAATGACTGTCGGAGGGCATCGCTGTGACTCCTTTGTTGTACAGCAGTTCTTAAATTCCATTACGCAACTGCTATTTTGGTCAGTTCTTGCCCAAATGCAGGCCCCAGCTCTCAATTCACTTTGTGGACTGCTACACCTGAGGTGCTGTGGAGCACTGTCTGCCCACAGGCCCTGACTACAAAGGATGGCTTTCTGGGCTGAGCCATTCAGAGCAAGGACAGCCTTTTGTATCACCCTGCACAGCACCGTGCACACTCATGCCCTCACCCACCAGCACCTTGACTCTCTCTGCTCTAAACTAGGAGGACTAAAAAATTACCTAAACATTATTTCCCCCTTATTACCTATCTCTTCCCTTCTGTACCACATAACTAGTAATCCCCAGTCCCATTTCAAAGGGACATATGCCTCCTTGTGCTATTGCCTTACTGAGATAACTTCTGAAGGAAGCCTTTTCATTAAGCCAAGTTCAGCATGCTCTGTTTTGCTTTTCAGAGATTGTGTATGAGAAGGAGGGAGATAAGTGACATGGGCTATTTATTGAACCAGTCCAAAATACAGCATTTTACTTAGAATTAAGTAATGAAAACGGTAAGTTAATTGAAAGGATTAATTAGGTCTTTGTAATTCTGTTCTTACTCAATAATGCATATGATGTGAGAGGAAAGAGGCTGTCATTTGGATGATGGAAGAATAAGTGGTTACTAGTTGTTCACCATCTGATCAGAATAAATTCTGACATTGACTTGCACCAGTGCCCTTCCCTCTGGAAAGATCCTACTTCTTCTTTTCCTTATTAGTTTTGCAGTTTCCTTGATATCCCAGCCCTCTCCTACCCCTCCAATATGTCTAGGGTGAGGGAAGAAAATTTCGAGGGAGGACCCTTCAGTCCCTTATTATTTTCCCTGGAACCCCCCTTATCCCTTCAGTAGTTTATTGCCCTACTTCCTTGTCCTATGTTCCTGCTCACCTTAGCTTGTATTTGGGATTCTCCCTACTGCCTTGAGAAAAGGCTTGTTATCATTCCAGCTGTACTTGAGCCTGTGTGGTCTGAAGAGATCATTTCATTTAAGCTGCAGTTTAAAAATAAAATCCCCTCTCCACAATAATTATAGTGTTGCATTAGGAAATACTGGATGTCTACATATTGCATACATAGACTGTACTCTCTGCACTGAGATAGCTGCACCATCTGCTCTCCTGCTCCCTGTTCTTACTCCTGCAGACATTAGATAAACATGTTGACAGAGCAGCAGGCTGTTTTCAATCATGACATATCTGAGCTGTGTTTAAAGTCAAAAGCTTTTATTTACAGCTCAGTGAAGAGAGAGGACTCATAATCAAGGGCAATAAACTAGATCCATAGAAGTTTAATGGTTCAAAGGGATAGGAGCTGTCTATGTCAGTCCTCTCACTTCTTTAAAATGGAGAAGACTCCAAAAAGAGAAGAGGGGATACAACTGTTCCTGGTTACCATCAGATGGCATTCAGTGCTGTGGGTTGGGTTTGGAGGCACAGCAGTGGGGCAAGTATGTGCTGCTTCTCACAGACCTCATAGGGCAGCCTGAAAAAAAAAAAATCTGTGCTGAAGCAGTATGAGATGCTGGCAGCAATACTTGAGAGGACATCCCTCCCCGCTATACACTGCCACAGCTGCTGCTAGCACAAAAATGGATGTTAGGTCTTCCCCCATGCCTGGAAAGGGAGGAGAGCAATGCAGGGAGGGCGTTTGGGCAGGGCGGTCCTGCGAGGGCCTGGGAGTCAATCAGCCTGTCCCAGTTCTCACTGCAGGAACCCACACAATTTGGTGCCCACCTTTAAACATCAAGCCAGTCTTTATCAACTGAGTTCAGTCAGTCCAATACTGAGCCAGTATTTTCAACACCATTAAGTAGAATCTAGAAACTAATAATCTAAATTCTGTCTGAACCTGGACACTACCTGGGCGTTTGTGATGTGACAATGTTGATCAGGTAACTCTTTGGTGCTGTGAATCAGAGATTGGAGTTAACATGAAGTCTTACATGTGATGGATTGGTTGTTTTGTCTTTGCGGGAGTTGTAATGGATCTGACATTCACTCTTCTTTTTTAGGGCTAGTGCTTATAGAAAGGTATTTGAGTGGACAAACTGTAGGATAAGACTCCTACAGCACAAAATCTCAAGAAGTCCCAAGCCAACTTCTTCAAGCTGAGGTTCTCCAGCAACGCGTGCACGCTTTCCTCTCCTCATTCCATCAACTTTTCTAATTGTACTTGTTTTCTCTCTGATCCTTGGAATTCAATTGTACTGATTTCCTGAGCATTAAACATACATGAATGTTCCCCATGTCTGCTTAATGGTCCTAGCAAAAAAGTGTTTCGACTCATTGGCAATGCAATTGGAGCAATCACTGAACACAACCTTCTCCTTCAGGATTGGGTGTTGGAAACAGCAATTTTTTTACAGTTAGTGAGCGTGCAAAGTTATGATATCAGAAATGGCTCCTGAGAAGTGATAAATGGGCTTCAAAATACAGCATAATGATTATTACAAGATGGGGTTGTATTTTGTTCTTCAGCTGCTATGCACATTTTATTGAGATGGGAGTAAAGATCCTAGAGAGCGAGGCTTCAGTAGCCAACCTGAACCCAAATTGGGCTTTGGCAATGAGGCATTGCATGAACTTCAAGTCCCGTATTTCTATCAACAGTGCTAAGAAAGGATTGTGTGGTTGAGGTACATTGGTGAAAAGTGCTTTAGAAAAGCTAAAGGTGTGGAAACAGCAGCTTTCCTCCAAGCCTGAAGCATGTCAGAGCTGCACCCTAGCAGTTTAGTGGCTGTCATATTGCAAAATCTCTGGAGTATGAATTCAAGTTAATGTTGGTACTGAGCCACTTTCTGAATTCTATCTCAGGATCTGCTGACTGAAGAAGCACCAGACACTGTCTGCTTGCCTGCCAGATAGCAACAAAATGGCTCTATACCTGAGTCACAACCTCAAGTGCTGAAGATGCTGGTTGTATAGCCTGGAACTGTTATTCAGGCAAGCTAAGCAATTTCTTCAGACTGCTTCAGAAGCATTTCCAATAGTCACATAAAGCTGTTCCCAGCTGATTTCTGCTCCCCGCAGGTCTCACAGTGGCTCTGTATGCAGGAAGTTTCTACTCCCTTGAGCTCCATCCTGGGAGTCTTTCTGTCACTAGCAGGTTCTCTGCAATCCCAAAGTGCCTTATCTGATTACTAAACCAGTCAGGGGGAGGCCATAAAAAGCCTCTAGCTGAAGTTTCAGAATGGCACAGACACTTCTCTTCCTAAGGTCTTTGTCATATCTCCACTATTGCTTCATATGGTGCTCAGGCCAGGCAGTGTGAGCATCTGCTGGAGGTCCTGCACTACAACATCATGTGGATACCAGCCCTTGCTCTGGGTTCATTTGCAGCCAACGTGCAGAAAGGTGCAAGGGAAACCTTTGCCCCTCATCCATCAGTATACTGACAACTCCTGTTCCTGGTGTGAATGGCTGAGAAGGTGTAACTGTCTCCTGAAGTCACGCTCAGCAAATGCGGTGTGAGCGCTGGTGGAGGGAGCAGTGGGCTAGTTGGCACATTCGTGATATCCACCATGGCCCCCAGAGTTAAAGCCTGGATTGTCCATATTAGTCCTCCGAGAGAGGAGAATTTCATCTTTGCCTGCAGAGGAAGAAGTGTAATGCCCTGTGTCCAATTTTCTTTTCATTGCTGTTTTTATTATGGAAACAAAATGTTCACTGGTTCTAAAATGAAAATGGGGAAAGCTAATTTTTGTAGTTCTTGCTAATAAAATTCTTAATGTGCTCTTCTCCCATTATCATAAAGATTGTTATGGTTTACTTTATCTCTGGAATCTTATTATTTTCCCCCAGAATACACGGGCATTCCTTATCTTCAAAACTATTTTAATCTGTAGAGATACTCCTCCTTTATCTTACCTTCATCCCCATAGTAAGTATGAACATATTTTTATTATCCTGCTTCTATTTTCATAAACAACAAGTGGGTATTGATCACAAAGGCTTTAGGGTCTTTAAGCAGATGAGGCAGCAAAACTATTAAAGCACTGGGTATAAGTCTAAAGAAGAGATTCTGGGTCTACAAGTAACCAAAAATTTGGTAGATAACGAGACAATATAAAACCTTTTAAAAACAGGTATTTCCAGTATTACTGATAAGTGTTAGCTTTATTTGCTAGATTTTATACACTGCAGATAATACACTGAGCTGAGGCCCTGTTCAGACTGGTAAAATGCAGGTCCAGTGTCTGTATCAAATGCTTTGTGGTTCAGGGACAGCTGGCTGTACTGGGACCAGTCCTACTGTGCTGCCTTGTGCTGTCCGACCATACTTTAAAGTGGGTTTCGGTGGGGGTTAAGGGGCTGCTCTCCATTCGTAAGATGCTTAAGATGCATTCATAAGATGTTTTGTACTTTATAACAACCTAAAAAAATGCTGCAGTTGCAAAAGCTTTGTTGGGAAACACCTCTTAGCTGGTTTACATTGACCCGTTCACGCAAACATTTGTGATTTACAAGCATGAGAAGTGTTCTGAGCATGAGCATAGGCAAGTTGTGTGACCTACAGCCCTGGTACAGGGCACTGCTGCACACAGGTGGGGCACAAAGCCACCGATACTCTAACTGACCGTGGGAGAGCAGGGCCTCTTCACAGTGACTATTTTCATCCCTAGAAAAAAAAAATCAGTAAAGAAAAAAAAAAACAATAATTCAAAATGATTTTTACCTTGCATTGCACTTGCAGAGCGCAGCAAGCCTGTAGTGTGTGGCCCGACCACCTCAGAGCCAACATGTCCACAGAAAGGGGTCACCTTGAAACAAGGCGTACCAGCACGTGCTCATGCTGTCCGTCGTGGGCTGGCTTTGTTTGAGGCGGTCTAATAGTTCAGGCTGGTAAAAGAAGGAAGGAATATAGTTAATTTTAAGGCAATGAAGTCTGACTGTGCCTAGGTAGCAATTCAGCTGAAGGAAGGAATCAGAATTGTCAAGAAATTTTGTGAATTTGGTGACTTACAAAATCCTAGAACTTCATCCGTCTTTTCCTGAGATGGGAGCAGGAATCCGGTAAATATGCATGCTATAAAGACTGAAATGCCTCTGAGCTGTGCACCCCCCACACCTGAATTCACCTTGTGTTTTCTTCCGACATCCATCCGAATGAGTTGCCCTCTCCTGGAATAACCTGAAAGCTGGCAGCCAGGCGGGAGCCAGAGTATGTTATGATGGATGGCCCAGGCAGCCACAGCGACTCTGGTGTTGGCAGGTAACGAGGCAGCTGGACCCATTTTCAGAATGTCCCCTTCATCTCCTTTGAGCCACCAGGGCAGGCAAAGCACATGAAATACGGCATGAATCAGGCCAGCTTTGCTGACAGCACACGCTGACAGCAGGCTCTCTGGTGCAGACCCTCACTCCTGCCGTTAATCTTCCTTGCGCAGAGCCAAATGCTCCCAGCAGCTTTCCTCCACCCTCTCCCTGCTGAAGGCAAACTGTTAGGATTGCTGCTGAGGTGCGAAGGAGAGCACAGGGCATCCCGCACGCCCGAGGATCGAATGGCTGCCAGAAGGGAGAACGTGGAGCCCTTGTCCTGCCCGAGCAAGGCTGGCCTCTGCACACCGCTGCACCACACTCGGGCTCTTGGGTGACCTGATGCCATCAGTGAAACCCGCAGGAAGCACGGGCTGGCAGCAAAGTGTTTTGAGCCCTTGCCGCTATTCCTTTTCCCCACACCATTGAACTCAGACCACCACTGAACTCGCCAGCTGCTGTGGAGCACAGGCTGTAAGGTTCCTGGAGACATAAGCTTTTCTGGTTATTCTTTTTTTTTTTTTTTTTTTGTTATAACAGTTTCTGCCTTAATGTCCACACACCGCTAGTACAAAAAAGGCAACAGAAGGATAAAAGCTAATTATAGCTGCTGGCAAAAAATGGTGGCGGCTCTCTCCATGCTGGCGATAGTTCATTTGATATGTGATTAATAGTGGTTAGTGTGGGCCCAGCCAAAGCTTGCACAACCCCAAATAAATAATAATGAAATTTAAAAAGATATATGCTCCTTGAGTTAATAACTTTAACAGGCTACGAGAAATGCTGCTGTTCTCATGGTAACAGGAAGGCTGTAATTTCATCTCTAATTTGAGAATGCTTGTATAATGTGTGCAGATAGCTTTCTGATGAGAACTTTTTCTCTCTTCTTTAATTGAAGCCTTTTTAATGAAGTGATATTATTGTGTAGTTTGGGCAAACAATACAAAATGGACTAATTAGCACTAAATACACCGTTGAAAAATGTTGTCAGAATTATTTGGAACTGAACTGGGATTGCTGCTTAGAACCACTGGTGTCCGTATCAGTCGGTGCCTTATACTCGTGTGCGTGAGCATCTCTTCGGGCTCCAGGAGATTCTGAATGCATTTGTACAGTTACATTCATTAGATAAGAAAGAAATGCATCCACTGGTGCTTATCTCTGTACTACAAGCATGTGCCTTCAGCGTGGTGACTATTTGAATAGTGACCTCAAGAACAAAGACTCAGAGACTTCAAAACAGCCCAAAGATTTGGACAATCATTTTTTTCTATCACAGCTTTTACCCAAGTATACAAAGATAAGAGTCCCATCCTTTCCATAGTAATCCTGAGAAAATACAAATCAGGCACCTCAATACATGCTGCAGGTGTGAGACCGAGAATGAGTCTCTTGAAAAAACAGCAAGAATTAGGCCTGTGATTCTTGAGCACCTTTGAAAGTATTATCCCTGGGCCTTTTCAGTTTATTACAATGGCTTAGTCATGGAAACCAAATGACAGCAAACATAATGAAAGCACTTCTGCTAGTTTTACCAGAGCATCTCCACTGACTACTAATCTTAAGCCATTTCCAATGCTTATTTTTCCTATTAGAGCTCTATAGTCAGCTTTATTATCTTATATCTGTTCAAAAACATTTATGTGCCTGATACTGGGACAGTTCCAAAGCAGTTTTACAGTACTTAGGAACGCGGATTAGTGTTTTGCTTACAGGAAAGCAAAACGTGACCTTGCCCGAGTGGATGTGTATGGGAATTGAACTGGGATCTCAGAACCCAGGGGTAGGAGCAGAGGAGCGGGGGGATGGATGAGCCTCTCACCAGCGGGAGCTGCAGCTGTGCAGGGAGGAGGAGGAAACTGCCATTTTCAGCTTCTTGGTTTTGTCTTTCAGCACAGACAGATTGACATGTGATGAAACATAACATTTCATAGTTAGCTTTTCAAAGGCTGTGTTACTTCAGAATCATTAACCTGGCTGAGATCTGCGCGTTCTTTTCTGCTTTGTTGAATATTTTCACAGCAGCAATTGGAGGTGGCTTGCAAAAAGCTGCAAAGCTAGCATTTTAATTTATCCTAATTCAGAACCTAATTGTCTTGCACTGTTGGCTAATTAAATGTTCAAAGAAGTGATAAATTAGGCAGGTTGATCATTACAATGCAAGTAATTAGTCAGTCCAACTGAATATGAGCCTTGAAATCCATATTCCCTGAGATGATGGGCACTTTGGGGATGTGCAAGAAAGCAAAGTGTGTCTCAAGGTTCAGGGGGAAAAAAAATGTTCCCTGAATATTTCATGTGAAGTGTCCAAATCTGTCATCGCTTTGGGGACTTTCAGGGTGTTTATTTTGTGCATAGGGAACTCCTTTTCTGGAGGCCACTAAGAGAAAGTGAAGTTCTAAGACAGAACATATCTAGAAATGTTGAGATCTGCAGATAGTTTCCTACAGGATCTGCCATTTTCCTGTATTAGACACCCAGAGTGCACTTTGTGAAAATAGGTCTAAGCAGGTTTTAAAAACAAAACCAAAAAAATCCATACCCCTCTCAACATTAGATCAATATCTAAATAGGCAGTTACAAATGTAACACTCCCTGGTAGGGAGCTTCCAGTCACAAAGGCTTCCATGCAGCATTTTACTAAAAATTGTCCCTGGGGCTAAATTAGTTAAGATCTAAAAGACCAAAATGTATGTTCTGAAAATCTCAGTCTAACTATGCACCTGCTTAAATTCTCAAGACAACTATCTGCCAGAAGAAAAAAATAAGAAATACAAATTTATACGACACAACATCATAGCAGCTTGATATTCTTCTTGCTAATGCACCCAAATGCTGTTTCATCTTCCCACACAGCCCACCCTTACAGAGGTGCGTGTCGGCAGCACCACATCGTCAGAGATGGGCTGGAATGGGAACCTGGGGAGGACGTACGTGCACACCCCACCTTACAGCTGAAACGGGGATGAAAAACAGCAGAGGTATTGAGATGGTTTAATTAAAGCCTGTGGGGGACCTTATCTGGGAGTTTGCCTCATTAGTTAGGCGAACGTGGCTCTTGGCTCCTGGCTGCCAAAGAGAAGGATGGCTCAGAAGTAATCCTTGGTGTGATCCTGGGGAGTGCTGCATCCTTCGTGGCTCCTCTCCACTCTGTGCAGCATCTTGCTGTTAGAAGTCACCCGTTCTTGCTTCCACATGGCTGAGCCTCTCTATGGGTTCAGTTCTCAGAACTCATTTCAGTATCAGCTGCTGTTCACTGTCAAGAGACGAGAGGCCTTGCAGAGGGATCTGGATGTGCTGGGGCAGCAGGCAATGAGCAGCGACATGAAGCTGAGCACGGGGAACACCGGGAGCTGCCCCTGGGACGGAGCAGGGCTGGGCACAGGCATAGCTGGGGGGAAGGGCTGGGGGGCAGTGGCAGCAGCCCAGCAGAAGCCCTGGCAGCCAAGGGAACAAACCACACATTGGGACACACAAAGCACAGCACGGCCGGCCCCAGAGGGGATTCTCCTGCTGCATTTTATGCTGCTGCGGCCTCGCCTTGAGCATCGTGTACAGGTCTGGGCTCCCTGATATAAAAAGGTCCTTGAGGTGCCTGAGCACGTCCAGAGGAGGGCAGCGAAGCTGGTGAAGGGGCTGGAGGGCACTCCTGAGAGGAGAGGCCGAGGATGTCCTGGAGGAGAGGAGGCCAAGGGGCGGCTGTGCTGCTCCCTGCAGCTCCCTGGGGAGGGGAAGCGCAGAGGCAGGCGCCAGCCTCTGCTTCCTGGGGACTGAGGGCAGGAGGCGTGGGGACAGCGTGGAGCTGCACCAGGGGAGGGACAGCCTGGGCACGAGGCAAAGTTCCTGCATGTAGTCCGTTGGACTGCATGATCTTTGTAAATCCCTTCCAATTGAACTACTCTATTTTTTAAAAAACCCAAAAACAAATTAAGCAACTGTTTGCACCATCTCCCCAGCTTACAGCCCACACAGCTGTCTCACTTTATTTGCAATCGTATCACTCACTGTTCATTTCATTAGTAGGGTTTTGTTCTCTCTTCCTTTGCATTTAAGGCAGTGAGATTTGAGGTTTCCAGTCTTCTGTGGTGGAAGTAACAAATAATAATCGCTAACAGTGTCTCCAAAGGGTAAATTTCAAATGCTGGCTTCCTACAGGCTGTGATTTTCTCACCTAGCCACAGTGGCTGCAGTGTGGGACCAGCATTTAGATCATTCTCTCTGTGCTGCTTCAACAGCTGACTACTCCGTCTTCTTCAGCCTGCCTCATCTAGAGGTGATAATAAGTTCTAAAGGTTTCCTGCTCGTTTTCTCCCTGCCACGAAGAAAATGTCTTGTCATGGCTTTTCAGTTTATCTACTATTTTCCATGTGTAGTGGGTTATAACTTGCTTCCTCAACTCACAACTCCCGCTTGTGGTGCTGAATCAGCTGCTCTTTCATACTGCAAACAATACTCTTAAAATTAAAGCTCCTATAAAGTTATGATTTTTTTTCAGTGTTCTAATTGGTCTAGCTGGATTATGTTAATTATTTCTGATCAAAATTGCTTAATTAGCATGTCAGGTCAATTAGCAAGGGCCTTTGGGGTTTAAGAGAGTTATTTTGTTTTTACTTTTAGTTATAGTGTAGTCAACCCACCGATACACATTTTATGTTTCTAGAAATATCCCTGAATTAATGAAAAGTTAACAGACTGGGATATAAGAAAAAGCTTCATAAGCAACCACCAATATCTTACACTGGGGATCACTGGAACCTGAAGTGCTTCTTTAATGCTTCATCATTGAAATCGGTCTTGAAAGCAGAATTCACGGCCTTGCAGCTGCCTCACAAGGGGAGAAGCTCCAGGAGAGCTATGTACTGCCCCAAGTCTGAGGGACGAGGATTAAAACAGAGAAAGCTGCAACCACAAGAGTTCTCCCTTCCTGTCCATAAAACGCAGGGATAACAATAATTTCCCATCTGTGAGATCCACTTCAGGAACTCCTTGTAAAATACTGAAAGGCTGCTAAATGTTATGTTTATTTCTTGCAGATAACTTCTTGTAATACTCATTCATAATCAGAGAAGCCTTTAGATTACATTGGCATAGAGGCTGTCAAATAAAAAACTGTCCACAGATTTCAGTCTTTTTTTAAAAAAAAAATAATACTCTAAATACTTGATATATTTGAGTGTAGGGTTTCATCAAAACATCTTTCTCCTTAATTGAGCTAATAACTTTACTCCAGTCCTCGTCTTTGTTCAGTCTAGGAAGCAATTTCCCAGCCTCATCTCCCATTTCATATATCCACTTTTGATCTGATTATTAGCATTTAATCTTCCACAATATTCAGTTTATGATATTCAAACCCAGCCTTATTTAAGGAAGCAATACCTTTTGGTGTGCTAGGTGTCACATGTTTTCCTTTGTAAGGTAACAATTTTATCTTATGTTCTTAAAAGTTATTTGCTCTCCATTTTCATTCCCCCGCCCCCTTCTTTAACTGGCATATGACTTCTCATAAGAAGATATAAATGGAAATGCAAATGCAGAATGAAAATTGAGGTAGGCATAGATTTACATATGAAAAATGCCAAATGAGCAGGCACTGGGGGATTTAACTGAGACATACTCTATTTACCTGCTTCCAAAACAGCTTATACCTCTAGGTACCCAGTGGATCCTTCCAGAAGTGCTGGATCCCTAGCCTTTCCTTACCCCATACACAATTCTGAGGCCAGTTGTTCAAACTGAGATCTGGATGTGGGAACTGAGATCAGCCCAGGTCACCCTGTGCACCTTATCTAGTTACAGACTGTGCAGGTGGGTGAGCTGCCTTGGTAAGCCCCAGGCCTGCATCTCAATCAGGGAGGTGTAGTTAAGCAGGCTCTGTGCTAATTGCTTTTAATTCTGTTCCATGGCTAGCCCTTCAGGCACATGCACAGCACGAGAGGCAAGCTGGGGAACAGAAGCTCTCTCAGAAAAGCCACCGCAGACAAAACCTGTGGTGCATACATACACGTACATATCACTTTTTGCTCTGAAACTTAATGGGGAGTACAGGTAACTGAAACAGACTGTTCACAATTTACAAACATTTAAATATGGAAAGAAAAAAAAAAAAAAAGAATATCAAAAAGCAGCACATGATCTGCCAAGTCTCTAATGGAGGAAAGCAGTGCACAGACCTGTTAGCAGTGGGCTGGTCTGCTGAGAGGAATGATCAACCTGCATTACCATAGCATCTTCACCATACTGCTGCTCCTTGCTTGCTTATGCATGTCCTTCCTCCAGCTATTTCCAGCTTAATTCCTAGGGATCAGTTCTAAGCTTCCTCCCCAGAGCACTGGACTGGTTTGCAGCTATAAACAAACAGGAGAGGTGGTGATGAACAGGTGCCCGAGCTGTATCACAACAGCTGCTGCACTGCTCACCCCTTCTCAGGTGGTGACCTTCCTGCTCTCACATTGCATGGTTGCAGCTATCAAAAAGAGATCAAAGAACCTTTTAGCAAACCAAAAAAAATAAAATAAAATTCAGCACAAGTGTAGCACAAAAACAGTAAAATTAAAGGCCTTCCTGCACCTCTAATTTAGTTGCCCTTCCATAGGTCTTGGTCAGCAGTCACCTCTGTCTGCCTCCCGGCTTCATCCCAGACACATCCACTCCTCATTTAAGGAGTCAAGGAACCAGATGATCAGAATCAACACCCATTTTTAACAGTTAACAGCCTAGAGTGAGTATTCCTCATTTGGATAAATCAAGGCTTAATATTTGCTAGAAATCAATTAAAGACTTGTTGCTGCATCTTTCAGGTGTGTCCTTATTTTGTCCTTATCTGTGACATCAATGAAAATCCTTTCTGCTCGTTCCTAACTACAGTCCTACCCTACGTGAATGCAGGCTGTCTCAAGCACCAAATTATCATTAGTTCTAGGTGCTTCATGTATGTAAAATAATTAATCTCTCAAATCATTATGTAATAGGAACTGAAAAAAAACCCCCACACATGACATTCTGAACTCAGTCATCTCTGAGTAGCGTGGAAATGGGACACCACTGTATTTTCTGTTGAGGTTTTCTTAGCTTAAACCTTTCTTGCGGTTACATTAAGAAAATATGCTTCATTAGGGTCTGATGTATGGCAATATTTAAGTAGAAGATTTTTCTGTTCTATGCAAATATATTCAAGGGCTATCAACAATCCAACTCCGGTCCCTGAAGCACATAACAGTACTCTATTTTTCAAACAGTGTAACATGACTAGAAATTCCAATTATCTCTTTATGCAATAAATTAAGAATATTTCCCTTATTTTTCTTTCATTCTTCAATTTCATTCATATTACAGTGCTCTCGTGATGTCCAAATAGACTAAAAATTAAAATAAAATAGATCACCAGCAATGATTTACACATCAGATGAGCAGGTGATATTGTTTAGAAAATTTTAGCAACAAATGCTGTCACTGTACTTACTGTATTCACATTAGATGAGTTGGAGTGTGACATGGCTTCTTTTTGTTTGTTTTCTGGCAAATAATTTTAGTCCTACTTCTCTGCTGTGGGATGGGATGCTGGGGAGGGGTGTTAATTTCAGAACTGATTAGGACTGTGAGCTGGTAATTTGGAGACTTGATTGCTAACAGCCAAGTCATTATGGGGACATTCTGCACAGGGAGAGTTGAAATGGCTGAGGGAGAACTGCTCTTAATGATTAATAACACCTTTGTTCTACGCTTCCTCCAGGCAACATGCTCTGAAAACAGTGTATGTAGGGTGTGGAAGGCTTTGGCTGTGCAGCCAGGCTCAATTGAGGATGGGGTTGTGTGTGGTCTTCAAGCACCTACAAAAGAGGATGGAAAATCTCTGCCAAGGACATAAATTTCCTTTCTAACTCTGAAGGCCTGAGTCTGTTACAGTGATCACTTTGTTCCAGGAGCTGGAACATGAGTGCTTCCACTCGCTCTGTAAGCTCCTCAAGGTAGAGCTTCCTGCTCCAGAAGCAAACAAACAACACAGTATGGCTGGGGTTCTCCTGCTCACGTACCACTGGAGTGCTTATCCTTGTACGAGCAAATACCAGTCATTGACTTGTGAATTGGCTTTACTCAGCAAGGTTTTGGTAGCAGGGGAGCTGCAGGGCTGGCATCTGGGAGCAGAGCCCAGCAGCTGCCCCATGTCAGATCAGAGCCAGATCCAAAAGGGACCTGCTGCTGGCCAGAGCTGAGCCTCTAAGAGATGTTGCTTGTGCCTCTGGAGAGCAGAAAGGGAAAAGACTGCTGCATGACAGCAGCTGGAGAGAGGAGTGAGAACATACAGGAAACCAGCCCTGCAGCCCCCAAGGTCAGTGCAGGAGGGCAGGAGGTGCTCCAGGCACGCAGCAGCAGTTGCCCTGCAGCCTGTGGAGAGACGCCCCTGGTGGAGCAGGCTGTCCCCCTGCACCCATGGGTCCCATGCTGCAGATCTCCACGCTGCAGCCTGTGGAGGAGACTCCAGGCTGGAGCTGCAGCCCATGGAGAGGCACCCAAAGTGGAGTAGGAGGCCTGGTGGGAGGTGCTCGGGGGGGAGGACATAGAGGGGGGGGGGGGGGGAGGGAAGGTGGTTTTAGTTTGATTTTAGTTGTCACTGTTCCAGTCTGTTAGTAATAAAAAATAAATTATATTCATCTTCCTGCAGAGTCTGTTTTGCCTTTGACAGCAACAGGGACAATCCCCCTGTCCTCACCTCAACCCTTGAGCCCTTTTTCATGATATTTTCTCCCCTTCTTCCACTGAAGAGGGGAGTGAGAGAACAGTTCTGGTGGACTTCAGCTGCCCACTAGGGTGACACCACCAGGACTTGCAAGTGGTCTCTCCGAGTTGACCAGTCCCACTGCATAAACTGGTGATGACCAGGTATGTGAGTATTTTTTAAATGCAAGAAATTAAATTAGATTATTTTCAAAAATGGCTAGTGGTTTTAGTCCTTCAGATATTCTGAAGAAAATGCAGGAGAACGCATTTAGAAAGCTTTTTGGGGGCAGCTCTTCTTATTCCCATTAATTCAAGTGTGGTGGCTGGGCTTCTCCTTACCAAACATGCTGACTCATCACAATGTTACAACATCTGTTTCAGTATGATTGCAGCACCCAGCCCGTACTGATAAAACAGAGGTAGATCCCCTTAATCCTCTAGGGAATCCTCTGGCTATACTTCCCTGCCATGTATCAACACAGCCCAGCTGGCTATTTAGCTTGTCAGAATCCCAGGGAAGTGGTGGAGTCACCATCCCTGGAAGTCTTCAAAAGACGCTTAGATGTAGAGCTTAGGGATATGGTTTAGTGGTGGGCTGTTAGCGTTAGGTTGGAGGTTGGACTCGATGACCTTGAGGTCTCTTCCAACCTGGAAATTCTGTGACTGTGACTGTGAATCAGTCTACCTGCATGAATATGCATTAAAATGTCTTGAAAATGCTTTTAAAGGTTTGTGGTTTTTTTTCCTAATGCTCCTTGCACTCTGGTTCCAATACAAGCAGTTTTGTAAAAAAAAATAGCCAAATTATTCCAGAAATAAGTGAATCTGCAACTGATAAGAAAACTGCCAATATGATGAACTTACCATGGAAATATCCTGCTGCTGTGCCGGTCTCCTTGTGATCCCACGCTGCAGCTGCGCACGGGGAACAGTCTGTTCCATGTAGCAATGCACCTTTCAGCCACAGGGGAGGCCAAACCTGCTCGAGTGAGGGATGACAGCACTTCAATGCCTTTCACATGTTGTTATTGGTCTGTGTTCATTAATCTTAATTAGCAAACGGTAAGGAACTCAGTGAGTGATCTTTCAAAGCTTAGTTCTGTCCTCAGCTAAAACCATTCAGAGCAAAGCTAGCCCTTTCCAATAGGTAGGAAAAATTAATTTTATACATTTAGAAACTGAAATAGAAGCAGGACCAACACATACCTGGAGGCACAGCACAGCGAACATCAAGGTGCTCCGTTAGGAAATGGAAGCCTTTCTAATGACAGAGCTTGGTGTAACCATCCACTCAATGCAGCAAAGAAGGAATAGTTCAAAAGGGCAAAAGTACTCAGCTCCCAAAATTTAAGGATCTGATAGGCGTTAGATGGCTCATCACTTCTGTGTTCTTGCACACAAAGCTGTATTCAGCTTTGAATGAAAATGCATGTATTTTTTTTCCTTCTTGAGCAAATATAATGAGAATGCAGCGTTGTGGGTCTTTGCTTGGTTTTTTGTTTGTTTGTTTGTTTTTGTTTTTCCTCTGTTTGTATAAAGTTTCAGGTGCAGATTCTGTAACTTTTTATTGAAAAATCTTCTCAAGTACTCTCTCTTCAATGATGTATCTAAAGACATTTTGATGTGTAAAAGCTCATGAAGAGTGGTTAATGTGATAAAAGCAGAAGCTTGAAGCAATGACATCTAAAGAGAGTCTGTCTGAAGATCTCGAAATCAGATAGAATAAAGAGAAGGCTAAAATGACAAATATGTTTGATCTTATGTACTTAAACAGAAAATCATTTCTGAGCCCTGTCTTATCCTATGAAAGAGCTGATGAATGTCTTGGATTTAGATACATGTAGCTATATTTGCTACAGAGAAAATTACATACTTGCAATTGAACCAGCACTGTATTTTGGGAGTTTATTTATTTAAAAACCCAAATCATCCACTTCATTCTTTCTCCCCTCTTTGCCTACAAAAATATTCAAGTGGAAAACAGTACTCAGCCTTCTCATACAGTGAAGGAATTGATTTCCTTATGGAAAAGCAATGAAATATCTCCAAAAATGAAGTAGCGAGATGAGTTTGGGGTTAAGTAGGAAAGAGCAATGCTCGTAGAAGTGGTAGCTGTTAAGTCAAGTGCAGCAACTGCAATGCAAGTGCACCATTTTCAAGAGAAGGGCAAGTAATTAAGGTGAGAGATGACAATTTGTATGGCATTAGACCTTATAAATGAAGGGAGAATATGGAGGGATAATATGGAGTGTGTCCTAAACCTGTCATTTCCGTATTCAGTCTGGAGCTCACAGATCAAGAGAAGCATAGGGCTTAGAAACAAGGAGGTAATGATGATGAACCTTAAATTTATCAGTGGATTTGTATAGGCACAGACAAGCATGTGGAATCTTTCCTTTAAAAACACAGGCTCCATTCTTACAAAACTAAAGGAAATTTGCTTAGTGTTTGTTCACGTTCTGAAATACTTCTTCCCCTGGACTATAAAACATGTGAAGCCTTTGAAGTATTTTTAATACAAGAAAAATATTTTTTATTGTCTGCATTCAGGAGGTGCCCAGTTAACCCTCCCAGCTACAGAAATCTTTTGGTACATCATGGCCCTGATTCAGCGAAGTGTTTTAGTGTTAAGTGGTGGAGCTTGGCTACTGAGTGGGGCTCTGCAGCCCATCACAAGACACCCAGTGACGGAGGGTGCCTCTTGGCTCCGTGTCCAAATGTGAAGCACCTGCATAAACGAAGACTATGAAGAAACTGTCAGCACTAGATATACATCGGTAGGGCTGGGGCCACCTAGGTCACTATGTGTGGGCTCCACAGCACAGAACAGCAGTTTTAGTATGACTTTAGAGTCTCTCCAATTCTTTATGTACCCACATCTCTGGGATTATGCTGAAGTTGCACTTGAATGTATATTTGCATTCCACTTGCTAGTTCATGTTGCTTGTTCTCTCTAATCTCAACATCACAGCACAAATCCCTTTCATGCTCTATTTCCTGTGCAGTGCAGCCTC
This sequence comes from Heteronetta atricapilla, assembly GCA_011075105.1. Lineage (NCBI taxonomy): Eukaryota > Metazoa > Chordata > Aves > Anseriformes > Anatidae > Heteronetta > Heteronetta atricapilla. The sequence goes on from CM021749.1 coordinate 2,708,186, forward strand.
CTGGTTTTGTAGCCAACATGACTCTTTCCACTGAATGTAATTTTTGTAGTAGACTACAGATAAGCTTTCTCACCCACCCTACTCCTCAGGAGGAGCTGAGCAAACAAAAGGCAAAGGAAGTTTTTTATTACCTTTTAAATCACCTTACAGGCTACTGAACTTCCGTTCTTTCTCTCCTAAAGCCTGATTCAAAGCTGGTGGGAGCTGTTACAGCATCGTGGACCAAACTACTTATGACCAGCAGACGATCAACAGAGACACTGGGGAGCAGGAGAAAGGTCCACAAGGAAAGCAGAATGAGTCTGTGGAAACCCATGAAGGAGGCAGGGACTCTGCATGGTACTTGCAAACAAGATGGTGAAGGGTCTAGTGTATGGCGTATAAGGAGTGGCTCAGGGCCCTTGGTTCATTCAGCCCAGAGCAGAGCAGGCCAAGGGGAGGCCTCATGGCATCCTGCAGCTCCCTCACAAGGGGAGCGGAGGGGCAGGAGCTGTCCCCTCTGGGGACAGCGACAGGACCCGAGGGAATGGCATGGAGCTGCAGGAGCACTGACCTGAAGTGGCAACTGGAGGAGCATCTAGAACAACATTTATGCAGCTGAGTCCCAGCCTTGCATCTTGGCCTTTTACTTTTCCCTCAACAGATGGAGAAACAGGGAGTTATTTTCAAAACTGAGTTCACGTGCTGACGAGTTACAGATACAATCTCTATTCCTGTAGGACTGACAGAATTGTCCTGCACCTTCAATGAATACAGCAAAAATCATCAGGAATTTAGACAAAAAACAGAGTAAAATCCTAGCAGGCCACGCTCTGAACCATTTCTGAACACACGGGAGGTATGACAGAAGAAATGAGCAGCCATTTAAAGCACAGCTGTTAATGGTCGCTATCTCCGCTTCAGCCACGTATCAACTATTAAGCATATACTATAAAGTGCATTTGGACATCAACAAATATTTCCTTCCCCCCACTCCAACATGCAAAGTAATTCATGAAGAATTTTTGGATTGCCGTGTCTCTTGACCAGCAAGATACCAGCAAGATACCTGTGTAAGAAAATGAAGGAGAAATAAAACGTGTCACCCCATGGCCAAAAGGAAAAAGCATATGGTTTTCTGTATGAGCAGAAAGCAAATGACGATGGAGTAAAAGTGGATATATCGGAACTTTCACTGCATGTTGCCACGCACAGGGACGGGACAGGGCATGATATAAAGAGTTACAGTGTTGCTGAAGCTGGGGATGCTTCTGTTGATATCTGTTGAGAAGCAGTTATATAACTCATACCCCAGCACTGAGAAATGTCAGAGAGCTCCAGCAAAAATACAACTTGGAAAGATTTTTCATTACAGATGGTCTGAATTATACTGCACAACACAGCCTGTGTTCTCTCCTACAGCATTCTGCGGGTTGTGTATGTAAGACATCCTATATTCCCTGCGATAGAACTAGGAACTGGATCCTGAAATCGTTTCTTAGTGTAAAGTCAGCAGATATAAAACTGATGAATGAGCCTTGACTCAACATGACTTTTGCTGGGTGCCAAACCAGACCTTAACCAGGACAGGCCAAGATCTAACAGATCTGATGTGACATTACAGCCGCCACAAAAAAACAAACAAACAAACAAAAGCTAACTGAGTAGATATTTTGGTCAGTGTTCATCATCATCAGCTGACAACTTCTTACACAGATGTGTTGGTTTAGGTTAGCTACTTTTAGCTGTGACATTGTTTTACTACAAACAGGCCTACATGGCTGCTGCAGAAAGTGTCAACTGGTCAGCAGAGCCAAGGGTGTTAAGAGGCGTTTTCTGGGGACACCACACATACTGAAAAATCATAGAACCACAGAATATCCCAAGTTGGATGGGACCCACAAAGATCACTAAGTCCAGCTGGCTCCACATGGGACCACTGAAAAATTAGACCATGTGTCTGAGCGCCTTGTGTAAATGTTTCTTGAACTCTGTCAGGCTTGGGGCCATCACCAGCCTGTCCCAGTACCCGACAGCACCTCAGTGCAGAACCTTTCCCTACCATCCAGCCTGCCCCTCCCCTGTCCCAGCTCCATGCCGTCCCCTCGGCTCCTGTTGCTGTCCCCAGAGAGCAGAGCTCAGCGCCTGCCCCTCGCTTCCCTCCTGAGGGAGCTGCAGGCCGCCATGAGGCCTCCCCTCGGCCTGCTCTGCTCTGAACAAGGGCCCTCAGCCGCTCCTCATGTGTCTTGCCCTCTAGACCCTTCATCATCTTCAATGCCCTTTGTTGCCCCTTGTAGCTCTTGCAAGTCCTGTGCTACAACCACTGCCCTGTTCTGGATATTTCCAGTTTTTAAGCACTTGAAGTTCAATTTCCAGGCCTTCAAGTTCAGTTTCTGGCTCTTCAACAAGTTAATCTGAGACTTTTTAAAGCAAATCTCTTGATTCCTCTGCAAGACACAGATAACGATCCTTTCTATTTGAACAGTGGGAGGCTTAAAGAACAGCAGTTACTGTATGTAGGTATAGATCCTAGCACAGCGGGACCTCATGTTAGCCCATCCTCATGCACTAGACCATTGATATGCATTTCATCTCTCTCCCTCCAACTTGTCAGCGTTCTCTGGCCAAGAGAACAGCCTGGAGGTATCTCAGGTGTGTAACGTGGACATTTAAAAATGTTATTTGTGCTTTGCACTAAGAAACCTAACCATTGTGGGACAAATGAATTGATACTGCTTGTCCCAAGATCACTGCCACTACATGGTGGGAAGACCAGTCATAACTTATGCAGACATTTACACAGAATTGCCAACCTTTCCACTTCTTCACCTCTTGTTCTCTGAAGTAACACCAACTGCATGCTAAACGGTATATAGGACACAGCCCATTTTTACTATTTTCTAGGAAAAAAAAGACTGTCTCCTTTAGACTAGAATACCTTCCACATAATGGTAAGCCACATGCTTTTTTGCTTTAACTGCTTGTTATTTTATACTGGCTCATAGGAGAACATTAACAGAATACCTGTTTCTGCCTCTAATTTGGGGGCTAGGTTAAATCACATCAGTGACCTTAAAAGATAACTGCACTGATTTTCCCTTTCTAAATTCTATCACTAATTCAGAACTATAAAATGCATAAATTATACTGCAAAGACTTTCATTCTCTCTTGTACAGTACTTCATGTGTTTTGTTCACTTACCAAATGTTTTGTTTCAATATTTGTGGTCTTTTCATGGATCTTGGAATATCACAAATTCTCCAAAAACTCCTTTCAAAAGGAGTTTCAGAAGTCTTTATTTATGAAACCACTTTTGTGTTTCTTCTTTTCATGCTGCTCTCCACAGTTCATCTTCACAAAGTCACCTGCATTTTTTTAAGCAACAACAGCGGTGCTTAGAGTTTAAAAATAATGCATTATATTTTACCTGAGAGTACAGCATTATTTCCTTCCTCCAGTGTTGCTTAATTCCTCATGGAAACTTTTCAAGAGGTGTTTTCTTGTTTTGTCTTTTTTTTTTCCTACTTGAGTAAAACATTTCTGTTGTCTTTCGTTTGTCATTTCTACTTGTAGCTTTTGGTAAAGGCAGTAGCCCTTGACCTTCCTGCAGTCAGCTACACAACAAACAGTTATTATTTAATGTGTGTTCCCCTTCTTCAGCTGTGCTGCTACTTCTCATAGTCATTAAAAAAAATCAGAAACCACTCTCACAGAGCTTCAACCAAACCACTGGAACCACTTGCAACACAAGCATGCAGAGTTGGGGCAAGGAGGGCAGTTTGGGGACTGGAGCCTGCAGGACATGGAATTTCATGTTTTGCAAATCTTTGAGCTGTAAACAACACAAGACGGGAGATCTCTGCCACAGTCTAGTCTCCTGGGAAGCACTCTATTTAAAAAAAATGAGCTGGAAAGGTACAGTCCACTGCAAGGTTAAAGTGTAGCATTGAAAATGGTCAAACCCAAACTCATACTGAGCAATAAGCCATGGATTTGGATGTGTTTTCTACAAACAAAAGACAGTTCAATGTACAGAGGCTTTTGGTGTTGTTAACTGTTAAGCAGATAAAAATGGAAGGTTATTTTCTACTGTTCTCAAGACCAAACCAAGGTGGGGAAAGGAATCATCTCCTTTGTCTCATTGCTGTTGGTCTCATTCCTGGTTCAGGAAACCAGTCTCTGCCCTCAGAGAGGACGGTGGTGATGTCTGCTCCTTCCAGCCTGGCTGCGAGCCACAGCGCTCCCCTGGAGCATGAAGTGACTGACTGCTTTAGTGCTATACAAATGTGATTGCTTTGTTGATCATCAAGAATGATGACTTGCCATTCACAAGCAGCGTGCTGGAAAAAAGAATTTTTCATGGGATCATTTCTAGTTTACAATTTAACACAAAACCTGTTAAAGCACAAGAGCAGTCTGTTATAGTCCAGAAACACTGTGCACAGCAAATTTTGGTGTTTATTTATGAAAACAATATAGCGTGGTTCCAGTGGGAACTGATCAAGTTGCATACAAGATTTAAGAGTCCATTCTGTAGCTGTAATACTGCTTTTAGCACTTCCTCAGATCCTTCTCTATATTCCACCAGAGTGGCTTGTGCTAGTTTATCTTTTGGACCATAAAACATTTTACGCCTTCAGTATTTTGGAAGTGGTATCACAATAAAACAGATTTAAGCCACAAAATAATACACACATTTTCTGTTTGGAAATGTGTTAAATCTGTTTTTGGGAAACTAACTGCATGTGAAACTATTAGCACAATAGCGGTAATACCCTGGAATATCACTCTAAAAGTGATGGCAGTTTCTTGTTAGCCAGTAATCCCATTTTAATACAACTCTATTGAGAAATTCATCATTGAAGAATTACGTTCACGAAAAAATATGCTGAGTCCTCTCTGAGTCTTCAAGAAATGTCTATTTTTTTTTTTAAAATTTAATCTAAGGAGTTTTTGCAGCCTTTTATGAAATGAAAAGTAGTGTTTGTTCTCCCTCCCTCCCAGCAAAGTTCTTTAAGAGCAACAGATTTTTTGAGCAATACCTGGGGTTTTCTAAATACTCAGCAGGTAAACATGTTAAAATTAACAATAAAAATCGGTATTTAAAATTATAATAATGCAGGTAGGGTGATACTGTCCTTGGTTAATGTTTGCCGTGTGTGTCGTAAGGGAGTATGGCGGCAGACAGGGCAATTTGAAATCCTTCCTGTGAGGAGAATTCAGGTATCGTAGCTGGAGTGAAGCATTAACATCGATATCCATGCTTTAATAGGTACATGACAAATAACTCCCTCTGCAGTGCTTAGAACTAAGTAATTCCATTTAGGACTACATAAATTTTCAGTTTGTTAATTAGGTTAAGAGAGGAAAAATAACATTAGGAATTTCCACAGGAGCTCCTATTAACTTCAAAATTGTGAAGGAATTGAAAGTGAGTTTTTGCTATAAAGCAGCTTTGGCTATCAGCTCCACTTCCAAAGCAGAGCCCCAAAGTCTTCCCTTAGACTGATGATGCTATTTTGCTCCAGCAGCATTAACTACTTTCTATTTTCTCCTTTTTTTAACTTTAGCTTTTCATTGTTTTTTTCTTGAATACAGTTTTTAAAACACTTCTCCCAATACATAACAGAATTATTCTCAAATCTGTCATTTTAGGAAGCATTAGCCAGAGTGGATATACTCAGCCCAGGCGTGCAAGGTCATATGTAGCAACTACTTCAGAGAAATAACAAGTAGCTGGAGACATGTAAAAATTTCAGGTCCCCCTTCAAAAATGATTCAGTGTGCTGAGATCCTGACCCGTTGTCACGTTGGCTTTGGCTGGGACCCTAGGCACTGCCGTTAGCAGGATCATCAATTGCCAACAAATGATGGGATTCAGTGAATCTCGCTGAAAACTGAAAGTCTCCCAGAGCGTGGAAGAATGGTCAGGCGTACTTTTGGTAATGCAGATGGGAGATTTTCTAAATCTGAAATTAGCTTTCTATCAGAAAAGTTCTGTCAGGTTCAAGAGGGAGATTAATGTGCTCCATAACTTCACAAACTGCTGCTTTAGGCACTCACACAGGAGAGAAGAGTCTTGAAAAGTAGCCCTTAGACTGCCAGCTGAGGATCCTGAGATAGATGGAGAGAGAATGAAGACCTCATCTTAGCCTTTAACCTCTCCTGGATGAAAACATTGTTGCTCATCTGTCTATCTTGAATATGAAGGCCTTGGATCACTTCTGAAAGCAGCCATGAATTTCTAGCTCAATACTTACATCAGGGAAAAAATACACTGCCCCGTAACTCTAACCACCTGAAGCACCAAAGCTGGCAAATATCTCAGACCTATCCCTTATGAATAGTAACACCTGCTCTTCAAAACGCTACTTTCTGACCTGGGTTAGTGACCTTTGTCCTCTGTCTTCACCACCTACCAGTTAAATAGGGATTTGTACAAGGTATCAATGGCCCCATGCAGGACTTGTGATCAGTCCTAGGGATAGTACCTAGATTTCACCTCTCAGCATATTTCTGTAGGCGCTCACCCTCTTTCTGAGGTTTCTACTCCCAGAACCAAGGGGTTGTAGTGTTTGTAGCAGATAAACAAAGCAATAGTTTATCTCGAGTGTAGGCCAATTCACAAGAACTAACACAGTGCTAACAAGAACTAACATGGTGCAGTCCCTGCCCACTCTGTGCTGGCAGCTGACAGCTGGCAGCTCTCATGTTTGGTATGCAGCTAGTGGGCACAGGCAGTTCTCTGAGCTTTTGAACCCAGTCTAATATCTCAAACCAGAGCAGGTAGGATTTATTTAGGGGCAGGAATGAGAAGCAGAAGATCCCCTTCAGAAGATTCTTTTCAGGCTCTCTGTGGCAAAGAGTCTCTGTGGACTGAGCTTAATAATCCACAGGGACTGTGATGGGAGAAGTGGTCTTGGTGCAGTCATACCTATACCACCTTTGTTAGGGAAGCAGAAAGCAGAAGATGAGGAAATCTAGGGTGTGGATACAAGGAGAATGTTGAGAACTGCTGCTCCAATCTCAGAATACAACCTCCCTTTTCTGTAGCTTGTCTGAGTGGGTACTGAGCCACTCAGGGATGGGTGGGGGGTTCTGGCACAGAGTATCCTGGCATGAATAAACAGCATCGCTTACAAGACCAGGCAGCCACAATTGCAGGATACACGACACAAGGTATAGACCATGACACACTTCAGCAGTCAGCTCCATGGTGGGCACAATAGCCTCCAGCTATACTTACAGCTTCCTTTTGGTGCTTGGTCCCTGCCTGTTATCTGCGGCACATACTGAAGGGAACAGCATGCACCTCATTATTTAGATTTACCGTTCTATTTGCAGCACTTTAGAGCAAAGCAAAAGGGTTTAATAACCCTTTCCCCACTAACTAAGGGCTGGGGAAATTGGTGGGAAACCAGGGCCCCACTGCATGCTTCCCCTGGCAGCAGGGGTTTGTTTTAGCTGCTGTCTGCCTGATACTGCTTTGTGTTCTGAGAGGTGTTCGCTGCAGTCACTTGATGATTTTGTGTGAAGAGCAGGCATCTGATCAGACTTTTAACCGGGGGGAGGGAAGCAAAGCAGAATTCTGGTGAGTTATATTACCTTCTGCTGCATACAATCATCCAGCATAACACAGCTCAGCAATAACATTCATGTTGCCATTAATAGAAAACACTTTGCATTGCACTCCAGAGATTTTTTTTTCTTTTGGTATGGAAGTGATCCATTCAGATTGGAGCTGCCTGAACAAAGCCTAGGGGCTTAGACACCACCAGCAGCATCTCTCTAAATATCTCTGTCTTATCGTGTCATCTCTACATTTACTTGAAGGAAATGCGCCAACTGCTGAAGCTATAGTGCTCTGTGTATATAAAACACACACTTAGCTGAGTGGCCCTGTGGGGTGACATGAGTTATTTGCTGATTTACTTCAAGTAAGTCATGATAATACTTCAAGAGAATTGTCTTGGCTTCAACAAAATGTGTCAAAGCATTTTTACATAGAACACTTCATCTGTGCCTCACTGTCGCCTAGTATAAAGTGAAGAAAAAATGTGACTATGCACTATGCTGGTAAAAGCCTGTAAATTTTGATAAAACAGGTGAGGGTACTACCATGCTTAAGGATAGGATATCTTAAGTTTTCTAAATAGAGAAATGAAAGCTCATCTTGGAAGCTTTTGGCTATCTTGAAAAATAAATGGAAATATAAATAATGATGATGATGTCAGAAGTCTAGAATCCACGTTTCCCCAGATATATACACGCAGATAGATCCTCCAGTTTGTATACATTAAGTGCCTCCACCAAGGTGACAGGTGCCCGTAGACCTCAGAGACACAGACAGTAACATGCTGAGGGCAGACAGCGATACCTGATTTAAAAGACAATCGAGTTGTCAGGCAGTCCGGGTCCAGCTGAAGGAGTGAGATGGGCTTGCAGAGGCTGGAGACAGGTGGATGCGGCATTACGGTACCTCAGATGTTACATTTATTTTCCATCCTTTGTTCCTACAAAAATCAAGGGACAGTTAGTTACTCTACCTGGCTAAAAGACAGCACCTCTTGAGTCATTTCATTAACATTTCTGTGTTGCTTAATGATGGTTGCATAGCCTAAGGCTGTCTACTCTGTTAAAATTAGCAACCATTCCCTGTGTTGGAAAAAGTCATCCTGTTTTCTCAACGGAGGTAAATCATTCAAAAACCAAGAAGAGATGCTGCAGCCAGCCCTTAATTGAATTTTGTGGCATTCTGAATGATAATGCATGAGTCTCCTCTCCAAATCAGGAATGAGGAATTATTACACAGAAGGATAAACAGGATAAAAATGAAAATTAATGCTCCTGGAAAACAAATCAAATATTTCTGCAAATCTGTTTACTGGCATTTCTGCTCATAGACTCGTAAGTTAAAAGTCTCTGTTACTGAACCCAGAACAATCAAAGATGATTATCCCCTAATTCCTTGCCTTTTTACTCCTGGTAAAAGACCATGAAGTTACATAGAGCATTAAAAACATTACTCTAAGCAGTATGGTAAATAGACTGAGCTTATTAACCTTTGTATAAACAAGTAAGGTAGGAGTTGGATTATGGAGGATAACGCTCATGTTTACACACATTTATCTTACGTAATTAGACATCAGGGAAGAGGGGTGTAAACCACAAGCACAGGAGAAGAAAAATGATTTATTCTCTGAAGTTGTCTGCCTTTTACAGTGAGATCTAAGAGTAGACACTATCAAGTAATAACTTGCTATGTCATTTACAGTTAGGAATAAAAGTAGCAATTGTGAGCCCTCTTTATAGGTCAGAGGTTGCTAGACAAGGTTGGCTCAGCATTTTCACAACGAAATGCATTCAGGGCTTTCAAATTCAGACTTCTGTCTTAATTGGACACCAGACAAGTCCATCATAGAGTAAGTAGAAACAACAGAGGCAATCTAGTTTACAGACAGCAGTGTAATAGGAGATTAATACTGGGAGACTTACTTCTCATTGCAGAAACTGAAGTCCTCCCTAAATTGTTACCAATTTGAAATTTTGTTTGTTTGTTTTTGTTTTTAACTGGGAAAATAAATTTTTAAAAATCTTTCAATTCAACAAATTTCTGATGTACATCTACTCCACTTAACATTCTGTATGTTACGACAAGGTAATATTAGCTCAGTAGCACTACTGATGAGATCCTGAGATACCACCAGACAGGATTTATTCTGGTTACTTTAGTCTGTTTTCAGAGTATCTTGTTCCTAAAAAGGGATGGTTGAGTAGTTGTCTTCTCTATCAAGAGCAGGAGTTTGTGCTATGGAAGGAGGAGGGAGAGTGGGTGCAGGAGCAGAGACTGCACTTTCATCCAGCTGACCTAAGGAAGCATTTTCTTTTTGCTTGGTCTGTCTCTTGCCAAGCCGACTGTTTACTCTGAATTTGAGCTAACAAGGCAACATTTTGAATGCCGAAGCTTGTAGCTTCATGTAACAGTAAATTTACCTGGGTTTAGCAGACTTCCCAAGTGCCTTTTCTCCTGACTGAAAACAAACACAAGCAAAACATCAGGAAACAAAGCTACAATTAACACTACAAGAACTACAGTGAGAAAACACTTCAATGAGAAAACACTTCCATCTCTGTAATTATTTTTTTTAAAAAAAAGTTTGGGGTCTACAAAATATATTACAAGATAGTTGAAGCATGGAGGGTCACCCCTGCTGAGAGTTTGGGTACCTCTGTGAAACATACTGAAACAGTTCCTGAGGGTTTTTCCTTTTGCCCTTTTTTTTTTCTCCTTTTTCTTTTTCTGTTGAGGATATTTTTGCACAGACCTGATGCCTTGGGATTGTTTGCGGGAATGCAAGGACAGCTGTTTCCTTCCCAGATGCCAAAGATTTTTGTGGGGTGTTTTTTTATCACTTCCTATCCTTCAAACGTTTAGCATTATCATGCCTAAGACTACTTAAATTGAAAGTGCTGTTTAGCACACTTCATAGTCTGCTTTACACGAGTGTTTGGCATGTCTGTATAAGTGAAGCTGATGCCCAAGTACGTGTTTCTCTTCTGCAGAGCCTGAAGCCAAGCGGTTAGGTAGATAGTAACTGACCGGTACTGCTGCAACCTCATCTAACAGAAAACTTGTCCTGACCAGAGGTTAAGTTTCTCCTGGTGTTTGTGAACCATCTATGCAGTTTTTCATTAGCAAAACTCACTGCGTTGACCATTGCATTTTGTAAAGGTTTTCTGTTATTAGAAATTAATTGAGGGTAAGACAAGGAGCAAGTCTTAGCTCTTCCAGTTGCTGAGTAAACATGGAGATATGTTCCTGTACATCTCACTATTCAGAGCGGCAAGCATTTTCTCAAATGAGTGTATCTGAAAGCCATTTTCTCCCATTACTCTACAGCTCCAAACTACAGGTAAAACAGAGTCCAACAAAGCACTTCTGAATGAGGACTTGAAGGAAATCCTCATGTGGCATTCCTTTTTGAAAGAGGTTTCTCGTTCCTTCATCTACATCGATTACTGCTGAATTTCAGCATTTCATGATTAGCAAGCCAAGCTTTGTTCACAGTCTAAGCAAGGCTACTGCCTCTTACTACCTGCCATGTGTAAGTAACTACATTCTGTAGTATCAGTAATGACTGGGTAAAAGGCCTCTCCTTAGGTACGGCCCAATGCCCCGATGATTTACTGCATCAGTACTTTCACTTGAGAGCTTTTAAAATTGAGACCTGAATCCAAAACTGAGGGGTAGAACAAAGCGGTATTTTTCAGTATCCCTACTTCCTGCCTACACTAGCACATTTTACTATCAGGGCAACTGAGAATTCAATATTCCCAGTTTTGGGAATAACATGCAATTACATGACAACATCTTCACTCTTCTCTAGACGGTTTTATAAATGTAAGTATTAAGAAGATGGACTCACCCTGTAAGGTTCTGCATCATGTGGCCCAGTGCAGATCAGCATTCAGAAGTTCAGAAATATACTTCTTATACCAATGTTTTAAGGACTTTGGCTAATTTCCAGCCACAGTGGAAAGAGCAAGTCTACTAGACTGCCTTCTGCGTGAAGGCAGTGAAGGTCCTCAGCCTATGTGAGGACCAGGACAGCACTTCTTTAAATAGCACGTAAGCACTTCGCAGGTTTATTGCTAGCTTCTGTGTCTGAAGGCTCCATAAAGCAGTCAGGAATGCTTTGTAACAGTGTTCCCACTGTGTGAGCGTGCACAGGAGCTCTCTGATTCAGGACATGTTTCTCTCTCTTTGGTATATTTTCTTCTCCCTCCATCATCAGCTGATTCTTAAGCATGATAAAATTTGGCACAGACACTTCAGGATGAGAATGGGATGAGGATGGTTGCGTCTTTCATTTGATGACAGAGACATTTGACAGTTTGCTGCAGAGTTTGTTTAGATTTTTTCTTCCCTTTAAAAAAAGAAAACAAAAACCACAGGATGACTGCTTAAAGACACTCTTCAGGGAAAAATCCTTTTCGCCAATGAGCAGAATATCAGCTCTAAGTTAGCAAGCTGGCTTGAGCACAAAATGACCTTTTTAAATTCATGTGTATCCATCTCTCTAGAATTAATCATCCATTCAGCCGGTAGTTTATTTAAACACAAATACCAAAAAAAGGTGCAGTAAGAGTACTCTCAGAATCCAAATATTTGCTTTCTACTTCTTTAACCACCTACCCACCACAAGAGTGAAAGCTGCCAACTGGCAGCTGAAAGCAACATTTTGTCTTCGATTAGTCATATTTGAATTTTTTTTCCTGTGAAATAATGCCATGGGGACAAATGTGTAACAACAGAGGGCAAATGAGGTCACTTGAAAACGAACTCCTGGGGCATGTCTGGATTGTGAATGAGTTCATGACTTCTGTTCGGAGCTCCCATTCTCCCACTGAGATTGTATTTCCTGCCTTAGACAGATCACTTCACGGAGCCAACAACTGCCTCCAGGCAAGCAGGATATAACGCTGTGCCCTGAGCAGCACAACACTTAACCTTGTGGGATATTGCTCACGGGGTTTGAGTGTGCGTGCACAGGGAGGAGGGGGAGGCTGGTTAATGTTACTTACCGACACCAATGCCACTGAGCGCTTCTGCAGTAGTGTGTTCTCTCAGCTGTCTGCTCCAAAGGAAAGGACTGTGTGAAATGCTTCATCTCCCTCATGGCATGAGAAATGTATTTTTCAACTATTAATGTTAACCGCTTGTGTTGGGGCTCTTCCAAGGACGCCCAGAGATGGACCAGGATCACAGTGGGTGGTTTACGGACACCAAAGAGAAAGGTTTCTGTTGAGAGAGGCCAATTTATTAGCTAATATTTATGTTCCAGCTCTCTGTGAGCTCCAGTAAGTCTGAGGAACTGTCCAATATGAGATCAGTGAGAATCAACATGCTGATGTGCTAATCATGTTTTGGGGACTGGGGTTTGATGGGTTTGAATGTGGTTGAGCACAAGGGTCACTCCAAACTGGGCCTGCTGAGCCTTCACTTCACAGGTGACTTTACGAAGGCTGGAAAGCTTACATGGAAGGCTTCCCAGTGAAAGGAACTGGAGGTGACTGAGTTCCCCAGCTTATTTTTCAAGGTGGCAAATTCCCATGGGGCTATGTTATAAAAATGACGTGTGAGAGAGCACACATGTCCTCCAAAGACATACTTAAAACTAACAAGAACTCTAAGCATTAGCATTGTGATTGATTCCCCCAGCACTCAGAACTTCTGTGACAAAAAAAAGCACGTCTAAAAGTAGGGGCTTGTTCTGGAAGGAGGAAAACAAAGTCAAACATCCTCACATGCCTACTTCAGGTCTGCTTTCTGTGTTGCAGCAGTGGTTAAGAGATCTGTTCAGACAGAACTGCCCACAGGCTGATAAGCCACGGATACATGAAAGCTGTAGCTTACACACCACAACTTCATCACATCAGCACAATGAGAAAGCACTATCATAGAAATAAGCATTTATCTACAGGCCCAAATCTTCCCAGTCTCTCAATAGTTTTCTTCATACATCATATTTCTAAAAAAACCACAGACCTGTTCTTGCAGCACCTGCACACCTGCTCCCATTACCTGTAACGCCAGGGACGGTCCCCTTCTGGAGCGCTGCATGGGTGACATCCTCTAATAGCTTGGCTCCTCCAAGCCGGCTCTTCTCAATAGCATCACTGGAGGAATAGCTGCTCCTGTATGAGAAACAGAATGAATTTAATTCCTGTTTCCAGGCCTTCTTTATGCACTGTTTTGTGAGCTCACATGATCAGATTTGTTCTGTTTTTAGGACTTAGTCTATGCACATTACTAAACACTTGGATAGTTTCTCTAAGGAAAGCTTAAGAAAGCTCTACAACAACTCAAATAGTCTTACTCACTGCAAAGTCCCCAAATGGTATCAAATTTAAACTTAAGTCCTGCTTGGAGAGGAAATGAAACAGAGAGGAAGGGATTGGGGAGAATCCGAGGTTTTTTAATTAGTTTGTGGTTGAGAGGAATCATCTGCTGTAATACCCTGGCGCTCACATGCATATTGTTCTTTCCAGGGTCAGCTGGGAATGTGCTGAGCGACAAATGAGGAGGTAAGCTTACCACTTCCTCCTCCCATTCTCTAGTCTCAAATCAGCACAGCATTATTGAATTTTACTTTTACCTCTACCTCTCCTTGGCTTTACAAGTTATCCCAGCGCAGCAGTGAGGAGCAATGACAGTTAGGTCATGCACACATCTTGCACCTGGACTCTTCAATCAGTATTGCGGTTACAAGGCTAGGTTGTTTTGGTTTAAGTATTTAATTCAGCAATGACCTACTGTCCCTTATATAGAAATAAAAGCCACCTAGAACATAACATCTATTTCGTATCACGTCCCTGACGGACAGCTAAACATCACTCGTGCAGCTCTCGCTGCATGGATGAACAACGCAGCTGCTGCGGCTCCGACTCCCCCAGATGAAACACAGCGTAAGGAGTTTTCAGCACTTGCTCTCCACTGTTCCTTCACGGAGAACGGGCTAAGGAAACATACAGTGGTGGTGAACTTTCCACCAGCTTAACGCCACCCCTTTAGAAAACTGACTTGACCTGGTTTTGATTTGTAGAGCCAAGTGACACGCAGTTCATTATGTGCAAAAAAAAATAAAAACTTACAAAAAAATATGTAGCACTCACACTCCTTTCATGCAATCGAATATTTCTATCACGCTGCGCATGCTGCTAATTCAAAAGGCTGATATGGTCACAGACAGCCCAGCTTCTAGGATTTACCATTCAAACATACTTGAACTGGCACAAAAAATGCAATAAAATAATTCTTTCAGACAAGTTTAGAGAGAGGTATTCCCAAAAGACAGAATTCTGGCTTCCAGTCACATAAAGCTTACACTTTGTCAATAACACAGTGAAGGAAGGCATGAATGAATTTTATTTCATTGGACAAGTGACTTGGAATACAGATAAGGCAGGGTGAGCATATAAACCTTTAAATAAATGTTTTAGCACTATCTGGAAGGGAGGAATGCAATTGATTCCAATCTTTTCTGACAGAAAATCAGTTCCTCTAAAGCTCTTGGGGCAACAAACACTAAGTAAGACCGTCTGTTACTAATAAAATCTTTAAGTACAACAAAATAAACCATTGTCATTTGCAACTAATAGGCTATAATTAATGCGAATTATTACTCTGTAGTTTAATTATTAAACTGCGCTATGAAGTCTTTGTTTTACTACGGCTTTAGAGTCATATAACTTCGAGGAGGAATCTTTAAAGACTTCAAGAAAAACCTAGCAGAGAAATACTTGACAAAACCCCAGACAAAACCCAACGCAAACACCAGCATCAGGAATACAAAAGATTCTGCTGCTCAAATGCTAGAGGATTTTTTTTTCCATTGAGCATATTTATGTTACCTTAGACTGTTATAAACAGTTAAAAGAAAACACTGAGCAATGATTATGCCCAACAACATTCTTCTTTTGCTTTGTGGGTGTTACTCTACAAAGTTGTTTTGTGGAAACTCTTGACCTTTTCTTCCCTGCCTGTTTAACGTGAGACTGGTGTTACTCCGCGCACTGCTGCTACAAGCTGGAGCAGTAAAAATTGCTGTTATAATTCCGGTTTTGCTTTGCAACCACCCATCATGCTTCGGACTGAAGGAGTGAATTCAGAGTTCTGGGAGTTTTAAAGTTCCACATTTGGAACTTTTACATGAATAACCCACAGAAGGCGCAATTTGTTTTACCATTATAAATCTAACTCAAACCAGAATAGTTTTATTTGCAAAACCACAAGTTGTTAAAATTCATAAATCAAATGTAACATTATTATCATGGGGGCCCCAGGGATGAATGATACTGCTAGAAAAAGGGACTGTACTCAGTCACAACTCAGTTTTCAGATAAAATGGTACTTCATTCATATTGCCTATCTCAACCTATTACATTTGCTATGTGCCTGTTTCCTTTGCCAGTATAAAACATCAGAAGAGCAAGTGCTAAAAGGGAAGTGTAATGCTGAGCACCTTGGAATGATTTATGTGCCCAAGTTCTGATATATTAAATCTAGCAAATGTGCAGACAAATAATCATCTGAACAGCATTTTAGGTTAACAACCCCTAAAAATTGCAGTGCTGATTTTCAGCATCTTACAGAGAGCAAAACTCTTGAATAAAAACCAAAGTACTTGGCTGCTGCTATTCCAACAGCCTTGCACTGTGAGCGTTTGAGAGAGAAATGGTTAAAAATGAGCCAGCCTTCGGAGACCACCACAAGGTGAAGCATCCGATCCCTGTTTTACATCCTGTCTCGCATTACTTCTCACAGCCTTCCTGCCATACAGAAGCATGAAGGCAGCTTCACACTGTTTACGTTGTTCTTCTAAGATCCTAGTGTGCTGTCCTTAACTGATTGATTCATGCATTGCCCATTCTCACAGCACTCACTCAGTTTCGTACCTTTCTGTAGCTGAATCACTTTCAGTTACAAAACATTTATTTTTATGCAGGGCTGCATGTCCTCTAGGATTTCTGAAATTACCACATCAAAGGAGTAACTTCATTTCCAGTATTAAGTGTTCTTCTCATAATACCTTCCATAATGGGAGCAAAAATTATGGAATGGAAAAAAAATGCATAGAAACGGAATGCAAATATACTTCAACTTCTTAAACCAATTTGTTGACAACTTTTCATGTGCAGACACACCTGCAGGCCCCCATACTCATCACCTCTCCTTTAGTAGTAATGATGAGGGCCTGCAGCTAAGTTTTCCTAAGGCAGGGCTGTGGCTGTTTGCACAGCTTTCAGTGGCTACCTTAATGCTTTTAGCCTAAAATACATAGTAATCTCTTTATTAGTTGACAGAAAACACTTCCTGGATTAAATTTGCTTTAATGTAATGCTTTCTGAAATCAACTTAATTCAGATTACATTAGTTATTATAGCTAACATGTCCTTAAAAAGAAAAAGATACCTCACAATTTCAGGTAGACATGCTTGGAACTGTAATCATGTGAAGAGCTCTCATGGTAGACACTCAAGTTTAGGTCTGAGTTTCCAGGCCTCCCTGCCCAATAATGAGAGAATGTCTGGACCCAACTTGTGCCTTCCCACCTTAAGCACTCCCTATTTAGAGCTAAGTACTCAGCCCTTAGACTTCAGCGCAAACAGGCTTTGGTACCAAATGAACACAAAACACAAGTGATAAACTCGGTACTTAGAAACAGCAAGTCATATTTCTATTTCCCTTTTTCTATGGTGAGAGAGGCAATAGAAACCACTTGGCTATCCTCTTAGGAAGCCAAACTCCCCACGCTGAGGGTAGCTATGTCTTAAGGGACTGCTTTTCGGTTTGGCAGAAGAAAGCATTCAGAAAGCGCATGGAAACACAAAACAAGTATTAAACAATGGACAACGTTTTACTTATGTGGCTATGTCTGCACAGTAATCTATACTTCTGCACTGTTGAACCCAAAATAATTGCACAAAGTCTCCAGGACATAAGAGTCATCACAAAAACCTCTACAAATACATCCCAGAACTCTTAATGCTAGCGCAGGGTGGAACACAACCCTTCTGCAATCTCCTCTCTCAATTACACATTTCTGGCAACAGGCACTATGCATATACATGCTTTAAATAAATTTCTGGTTTTAAGTGACACTAAAAAGCGAGAGCTTACATACTGCAGTGAGAGGCACTGATAGATAAATCTATGAAAGAAACATTCCTTTACTCTCAGGGTACGTTTTTAAACATTAATTTTAACATTCCATCAAAAGCAACAGAACTTCCTGCCTTGTGGTAGAGTACCTCAAATCTGAAGGTTTGAAAGTGTTTCTAGAAAATTTCTTCTGTATCTTCTGCCTTTATGGAAACTTTCAAAACTTCTTTTTGATTTCAAACACAGAGGTGGCAGATTTCTTCCCACTCTCCCCCCAGACTTCGGTAACTATTTTTCAATCATCTCTCACGATTACAGATGTCATTAGATGGGTTCTTCTGTTTCTATGAAAGCTGCACAACCAACCCTGCACCTGAGAACTGAGGGATTATATAGCCAGTGCTGATGATTATCCTCTCATAAACTGCTTAATTAATGAGAACTGACTGAAGCTGACTGATATACTGTGGAAAACTTTCATTGCAGTAATCTGCCAAATATCTCCACCTTTGGCTGTAGGAGACTTTTCTTTCATTAAATATAGTTTTAAAATATAGTTTTCCTAATGCTGAAGAGATCTAGTTGTGATTCTGTCATCAGCTGGCCATGACAAATGACTGGACAAAGCAGTAATCTAAAAACAATTTGTATTTATTCATTAACCTATTCAGTACTGTAGATTATAAAACCAGAAGAGATCGATCTGACTTTTTCCATAATTCAGACCATGTGACACTTGAAAAGTTACAAAAACTTCTTTTAAAACAGTCCCTGTTTAGCAGGAACATGCGACCTGGAACTGTGAGTAAGGTAAAGTGTGTTTGGAAATTTGGATGTAGCTCCTGATACCCTAAGGGTGTGTGTACTGCCCTCACCAGCTGCTCCAGGGAGAAAAAAGGGGCCTCACATCTCAGTCGCTCAGAACTACCACCACCTGCAAAAG
This sequence comes from Heteronetta atricapilla, assembly GCA_011075105.1. NCBI lineage: Eukaryota > Metazoa > Chordata > Aves > Anseriformes > Anatidae > Heteronetta > Heteronetta atricapilla. Next base: position 2,726,774 of record CM021749.1, read on the forward strand.
GTTGACCATACACACATTTAGCATTGAAACTTTCTTTTCCTTTTTGTTTTTGGTTCAAAGTAATGGTGACTACCAGCATGGCGTCCTTACAGTCTGATACGGAGAGCACCGGCCTGAAAGCACACAGTGACACGCGAGCACGCAGGACTGCCTGGGCTACCACCAAACAGCTCTCCTGGGTGGAGAAGCCTGAGTGGTGTTGGGTAAGGACAGGGTTAATAACAAACAAACCTTAAACACATTCTTATGCTTTCCTCAAGAACTACCTCACTCTACAAGGCAGTACAGAAGTGAACTGATGTGCCTGCAGCATGGCAAACTGCCCTATGGCAAAGCAGGGAGATGAGCATTAGACTTTGCCCTCTGTTCTTCCACTGAGGCATCTTCCTTCACTTGCTGTACCATCTCTTTCCTTTCATATCCCCGCAGTGTTTCTTTTTATTCCCTGTCCTCCTCCCTTTCTGCTGAGCTCCTTTATAAGCAAAGAAGCTTGCGATAATGATTTTTCCAGATAGAGCTAGTTGAAAGTATTAAATGAATGCAAGTCAATCATTTGTGCATACATGGAGGAATCTGGTTTTGATCAACTAACACTTTTTTCAGAACGTTGTCTCGAGACATTTCTGCCTACTACATAAAATAATTAAAGCTTGTGGTGAGTGATTTTTATTGTTGTTGTTTTTTTTTTTTATTTTTTACTAGCTGTATCAAATAGTAAGGAAAACCACCATTAAGATTTCAACATATTCAATTGTGCATGCTCTCCTAACAACTAATCCAAATTGTTAAATTTCTTGTCAACAGCAGGCAATGATTTATGTGGATGACCCTGACTTGCTGCACCTGTAAGTCTTTAACAGCTACACTTTCAGCTGCAGCAGCTTCCAGAAGTAAGTAATCAATCTGGAACATGTTGTTTCACAAACATTACTAGGTGATTTTAAAGCTGTGTTTTTCCCATAGTGAAAATACCAGGTTACTGCCAAATCGAGCTAGCTGTCATTCCCATCTGCCTTCATGAAGGCAGTGGGACGCACAACCAAAGTCTGCCAGGGAATCTCTTTGTGTCCCTTCAAGCTGGAGAACTGTGCGAGATCACAAGGCCTGGCGGCACTGGAAGAAAGTGCCAGAACATAAGCCTGCAAACATACTGTTACCAGGCAGATCTGCGGGGATGACTGTGCTGTGTAATTCACACTGACATCCCTCTAACGCATAAAATACCAGGCTAGTACCCGCGTCACACAGAGCACACTTTGCTCCTGCTGCTCTCGCTCCCTGCTGCGCAGATGAGGCTCGGGCTGAACTCCCCCATTTAGGAGGGCAGTGGCACTCTGGATTCACTTTTCTTCAATTTACTCCAACATAGAGAGCAAAGTAAAACCCACGTGCAGCTTTCACCATGTACAGAACGACACTGCCTGTTACTCTAACACAGCATTGCTCAGATAAATGGTGCCATGCAAACTGTACTCATCTCAGTGTAGCGAAAAGCTGTGGTACCTTGCAGGCACAGCTCCCCTCCTCCTCCCAGGTCCCCAGGGTACCACGGCTGGCACAGACGTCCAGTTCGATTGTGCTGCCCTCCTCCTCCGTGTGCTGTTGTAGCCTCTCCCCAAGGCTCTATCCATGCCTGCTCTCTAAGGGCAGTTGGATCCACTTAATGTTACTGTGTGCAACTGAGAAAGAAAAGGGTTAGTTAAAACGATACGTATTTGGAAGAGGAAGGAGAAGAAAGTTTGCTGAACCGATGGTGAATGATCCCAAGAAAGCTGGTTGCTGTGCTGTCCACTCTGTTCCTTCTCTCCTGCACCACTGGAAGCAGGTACTTTTCTCTGGTGTGGTTCCTCATGAAGGATGCTGCAGGAGGTCTGTCATCCTAGGGAAATACTACTTACCCCATGCCTGGATATAAGAGAGTTTGTTTAGAATTGGAAATAAACACAGGAAACTAATTTCTGCTCCTGACCCTGGCACTGACCTACTGTTTGACTCCTCGATTCATTTTTCTGTGCTCCCAAACCATAACACAAAGTTCCACTCCCTCTTTTATCTGTATCAGCTCTTGGCAGGTAGCTGTTACTGCAATCCTATCTTCAAATAAAAATGTTGCTAATAGGACACAAAACAGGGTAGCAAACATAGAGCGTTACACTGTAGCTGAAATACAGCATTAACTGAAATGTTTTGTTGTAATTTGTTTTGCTTGGCTTTTCTTTCACACAAGAAATTGAGACAATTCACCAGAATCACAGCAAAGAATACAGCCTAACTTCAATCCTGCTTACATGTTCTTTTAAGGAGGGTGTGTGTGAGGACATACCTCCATCACAGTAGTGGGTTAACCTCTGAGACGCCGTGAGGACATACCTAAATCCCACTAACTGGTTAACCTCTTTGAGACACTGTATACTTAACTCAGTGAGGCCTCATTTACTTCTTGTCTTAATTCCAGCATCCCCCAGGACCAAATAAATCTAAAATCTGACCTTGTTGCAGTAAATTATTCTACTTGTTGCAAAGTCTCATGACAGAAGGGAAGTGTGATCCTGAATTTCCCATTACCAACACTGATGGAGAAAATTATACACATTAAGAATGAAAATTTCCAGTGCTTTGTAAGCACTTGTATTTGTCTTCTCATAAATTACACTTACAAATAACTGAAGGAGGTGCTTCAATTAATATTAAATATAGTTTTATGTATAGCAAGGGTAATATGTTAAAGCTATTTTAAAAATAACATTGACTAAAGCAGGCTGAACTAGGGGCTGGGACTTCCCAAGTTAAATTAAAGCCTTTATGAATGGCAATGGTGAACGACAGAAATTCAACTAAAGAAGATACAGACAAGAAACGTGTGGTAGTTTCCACACTATTTTTTATTATTTTACTTTACTGCCCAGCTGAACTGACAACTTGAATAGGTTGCCTTTTTCCCCCCTCATCACACTGATAACATTAGCTAACAGATATAATGAGATCCTGTCTTCAAGGCCATGCTCACTGGCTGATGATACCAGAATGTTTTATTTTTCAATAGTCTTAGAGCAGAGACTGGGATATTAGCATGCAGCTACTTTAATTCTCAGAGAACTTGAAAGGATGCTAGCACAACATTTGAGGAGGCTTTCAGGATGTTACTCTGCATTTGCAGCATCGCTCTGACCATGGACAGGATGTTGTGTGATTAAAATTAAAGCCTCAAAACACAGAACCCGTATCCATTACCAGGAACAAAAAGCTAGCAAGTCAATGATTTTTGGTAAGATCGTAATTTTTGTTTACTGTATCTGCTAAATTATTTAGGAAAGCTCTGCATAATTTATTTCTTTCAACAAGATACTTCCATGTCTTGATGTTGTTATCTTTTTCAAAACAACATGTATTCAAAGCTAACATGTAAGCACAGGTAGCGTTAAATACGCGTATGTGCATTTATTTTTATTTTGTTAAAGGAAACTTGCAATAGTTTCGAGAAGGTAATTTTGTATAAACTTACACTACCCAGCAGCAGCACTCTGAAGCAGAAGAGTATTTGCTTGTCTTTCAAAAGGGCTTTTTCATAACCTGAATATTATTACTGTAATAATTTACTTTCTAAAATCAGATCTGGTAACTCTCAAGAATTCAGAGTCCTTTGTGATAGACAGCAGAGAGCATGATAAGTTTCCCTAAATACATTTCTGCATTTTTATGCAGGTGGCATTAACATACAGGTATTGGACCCAGGATCAAACTGCTTACCAATTCTGCCCCGCTCCTGAACTCAGATGAATATAGGTTTTCTCCTTCCCTGATTACATCACAGAAAAGCACACAATTACTTTAGAATTGAACTTATTCCGTGTTACCTCCTGCTAAAGATGGTAATACATTCTGCATCAGAAATCAGTTGATTGGTGTAACACATGGCCGACAGCCAGAGTTGCTTATAACTCACCACCAGCTTACCTAGAATGCAATGCAATTCTCACTGAAATGCAAGGCAGTGACAGCTAGTCAGCTTCTGAGGGGTCTGTGGTTTGGTGGGGATTTTAGTTTTTGTTTTTTTTTTTTTTTTTAATTACTCAAGCATATCTAATTTATTCAAATTCCAGCCCCTCATGCTCTCTCCACAGGAGTGAACTGTCATCCCTCATGCAGATGCTGTTCTTCTTTGTACCTCCTGTATCAAGTGACCTGTCTGTCCCCATTATCTGCTACGGACCCGGCAATCAGAGGCTAAAACTGAATTCTACGTGCTAGATATAAGTGCAGCCCTTATTCTTGATTCCCTTTTGGGCACGTCTGTTCCTGAACACCACAACCACTCACACCCTGCTCCAGCTGTGAGGTCAATTCAGCTGCGCTGCACAGAGCAAAACCCGTTCCAACGTGGGCCGTCAGAGCAGCAGCAGGGCACACAGGAGCCGGCGGGGAGGGCAGGGCAGGGCACCAGCAGCCTGGGCTTAGATCCGCTTAACCTTCAACCAAGCAGGACCACGTCTTAGAGTCAAAAGGCTCGAACTAGGAGGACTAAGAAGAGCACGACACTTAACTGTGTACAGACAGAAGTAGGCAACTGCGGGCTACAGCCTAACCCTCCTCCGTCCTTTAGTGAATACAGTGCCATCCTTTTATGTAATAACCTGGCTTCTGCAACTCCTGCAGCTATGCTCAGATAACCTCACTGAGGGACATGCCCAGAAAACAACCCCCCAGAAGCTCTGAGACAGTACCTGAGTAACAGGAGATCCTCTGAGCTGTTTGCATCAGTCACGATGGGAGTATTTTCTGTTGTGGACAGACTTGTATCTTTCCAGAGGACTTTGCCCAAATAGGCCAAGTGAAGAATGCAGACACCTCCACATCAGGCAGCAGGTGGGGATCGCCTGGTGATCACATTTCTGAACAGTTCGGTTTTGATCTGGCCAGAGCACTTCAGCTATCTGCCTGCCTTTGAGTCAGAAGACACAGGATTCAACACAAGTTCACGCAATTTAAATTCAGACTCATGTTTGTCTCTCTGATGCATCACCTCCTGCATACAAGGAAATAAACCCCACAGAAGCTGGCAGGTGTAATGAGAATTAAGTGTGGTTAGTTACAACCAGAGATCAATGAAGTTGCAAATGCTAACCACAGACCTCCAAGGAAAAAAAAAATTAAACCATGCAGCAATTTACAGTTAAAACCAAACAATTTGAAAGCTATACTTTCATTGTCAAATTACCTCAAACTCTCATTTTTCATTAGTTACTGATCTTTGCTCATTACATACAAAAACTTGGACAAATGATGGTAAAATAAAATAGGTTCTCTTTAAAAAGAGAGCACTGAATTTTGAGCACTGACTTTGCAATTGGCTTTTTTTTATGGGGGGGGGCTGCCACTAAAACTTTTTCCCCCTCCTAAGCTGTAGCTTACCCTCTGCTGTGAGCAGAGCTAGCAAAAGGAAAGGCAACTCCCCTTCTCCGGTGATCTGTTGCTCCAGTCAGCTATTGAAAATTCATTAATGCTTGGGTTACACAACATCCCTCTCCCACTCAGCGGTACACTCAGCCCTCTCATTTATGAAGTTAATTCAGTGAGGTTAAATGATACAGTGTATTTGACTGCATTTTCTCACCTCCGGCTCCAGCCCTGTCAGGCATCCTAGGTAAGGAAAGAAACACTTCCCTGCCTTGTTTTCATACCCACTACAAACGGGATTGCATTACCTGCCCTCCCCCCCACCCCAATTACAAGGCTGTGGAAGGAACTCCAATTAAGTGGTTAGCCATAATAGCATGGCAGCCCTTTAGGAAACTGCTTATCTAAATAGAGATGTGCAGAAGGCAGTTTTCTCTCTAATAGTGATGCATTTTCAATTTATGCAATACAAAGTGCATTGGTCTGCAGTGTCCCTGGCTACTGATGATTAATAGCCCATACACTGCAAGGGTCTACAAAGAAAAGTGCCAAGGGAAGCAGATGCAGCGGGTTTTATATTATCATGACTGCAACAAACTCATTCAGTGGTGTCAGCTCTGACTGCAGGATTCTGATTATGAAATATGATGCGTGTTGAATTTAATGGCTTTCTCTGCCCTTCTGGTGAGTTCACTGCTTTCCAATGTCATTTTGTGTTCTCATCTGAGTGGTAATAAAAGGAATATCATTGACTGTGCTAGCTCTGTAACCACTGTGTGTTTTACAATAAATTGTGTTTCAGGACCTTTCTACCCAGGAGAGTGTGCAGGGCCAGAAAGTAATATTCCCCAGTTTTCCAATATGAATGCTTTCTGTGAGAGGACAGGAAATTATGCAGGGCTGCCCTTCTCTCGAGGCATTCCTTATGTGAGCAGGACATCTCTTTTTCAAAGTGGTTATGTAGTAAAAAGGTCAGTTTGGATTGCAAATGATATAAAAAAAAAGGTAAAATATCAAAATAAATAGCTACTGCTACAGAGCACAAATTATGATACCTAGATGACAAGATGATAAAAGTTGTTCAAAATAAAATATAAATACGGAACCTGGACACACGTGATGTTACCCACGTCCAAGTGTGAAGTCGCAGGCTGTTGTAAGGTGGAGGGGTGGCTCTTTAGCTGGCAGTTTGTCACCTCACCCAACCCGTCAGCACACTGTGGCCTACACGACTGAGTTAAGCGCTCGCCTTCCAGACATCTGGCAAGCCAGACAGCTACAGGTACTCCAGCAAATCCATCTACTGCCTACTTACCAGCAGTTTTCTTGCTTCTGCAAACAAAACAAGCCTCCCTATAAACACACTGTGCTGGTGTCAGTGTTAACAAGAGTCCGTACAAGACATCACCGCACTGCTGCCCAACACTGCCCCAAGCTGGGCCGGTTTTACCACAGGAGGAACTTTGCTGAGCTGTGCAGAGAGAACAGGGAGGGTCTCAAATCAAAGCCAAGGCATCTTGAGTTACCTGAAAGGCTCTCAGTACTTCCAGCCTCTTCGCTCGCATGCATCTCCTGACTGCTGGCAACTTCAGAGGCTCAGACACTCACACAGCTAGATGGACCAGGGAAAAGCAACGCGCTAGGTAAATAGAAAGGTTTTTGTTTGTTTGTTTGTTGTTTTTTGAGATTTGCTGACAAATCAACCTGCCTGAACTTTCCCCCTGCAAGCTACAGCCAAATTTTTAAGCATTAACATCATGGCTAGGTTAGACACCGTGTGAGCAGAATGCAAGCCCCTTTACCTAGAGAGGGTGAGACAGAAGTAGATTCTTCCTCTTCCATCCAAGAAAAGGCACAAGTTAAAGTATTCTTCACTTCTAAACTTAATTCCATGACTGTCCAAATCTAGAGCATCACTGAAACAGCCAGAGGTACTCTTCGCACAGAGCAGAACCATACTCACAGAGGCAGGAGTACACAAAACATAAATGGCACTTCACTCTGTAAATGCACATCCAAGTTTACCTGTGATGTTTTCTTAACCACAGACCCCCCAGTGGGGTGTCGCTGCCTCTAGAAACACAAGATTATTTTTTTTCCATGCAGAAGGACTGAATCTGATATATTTAGATTTTAGTTCACTATGATCTGAGTCCATGGTTAGGGCTTGATTATTTATTTATTTTGTGATGAAACCAGTTGTTCCCAGGAACTCACAGCTAAGGGGGAAGCTTGCCTGATTAGTCACTTCGCACATTCATCTCTTATCAGAAGACAAAGGCCATCAAGAAACCAGGAAACAGACAAGTTAGTATCACAGATAGATGCGCTGTTCACAGCCAGCACTGCCCTGATTCAGTTCTCTCCAGCTGAAGACGTTTGCATTCAGCAGCTCAGTTATGTCCTGCACCACTATTAAAGGGTCTTCACAAAGAATTCAGGAATGAAACTTCTACTTTTAGAATAATCCAGAACATTTTAAACCTTGTTTTCCTTTGTCCCTAGTTGAAATGCCAGTGATATTCTCTATCATATTTTATGTATGAACACTTACAAAGCTTTGCCTAAAGGACAAGTAGGTATATTCTTTTGTCCTTTCAGAATATACTTCATGTATTTTCACATAAAAATGTATTGAAACAAGATTTAAAACTGTTACACATTTCATCGAGACCTACCTCCAGAGGGAGAAGAAAAGCAAATTAACATTTAACATGGTGGCTGTCTTCCTCCTTCACTGTTTGCTGAAAAACTTGCAGCAGTTGAAATGTTGAAATGTCAGACAGTAATCTGTGATCTGTCTCAAAATTAAGTTATGTACTGCCATAATGAAACAGAGCATTCGTGTTCTCAGTAAAGAGTCATCAAAGGGGTAATGAACATTCCCAGAGGACGAGATCATAGGAAAGGGAGATCCTAAGACTATCATGATTACTGTGACAATCCAATGATGTTCTTCCCTTCTGCATTATGTGACCTTGTCCTTTGATTTCCTCTGGTTTGTAGGCAGAAGTTGTGTGTCAGTCAGTGCACATCTGTGCGTACAACATAGCGCGGGGCAGCAACACGTGCACCGGGCACTTGCACCGGGCTGCAGCTGACAGAGCCACATCAGCTTCTGCATGCTGCCCGCCAGGAACTGAGAAATAAAAGGACCAGCCCACGTAAGATGGTGGCTGCTCTACCTCCTGGTGTTTTCAGGATGCTGGTAAACTGCTGTTCGCAAGCAGAAAAAGGCTACTGTTTGCCAGCAGAGAAATTGCAGGCTTCCTGGAACCAATACAAAAGTGGCCAGCACTGAAACCTCTCCCTTTGAAAGGAATCCCATCCCTCAGCCTTCTCTGCACAATTGCCCAGGAAGTGCTGCGCTTTAGTTCAAATACCTTCATGAACATGATGTTCTTCCCAGGCTAGCAGAGACTGCGCAGCAGAAGAGAGCTCAGAACACCAGGGCACGAGAATTTCAAGCAGGTAGAGAGAGGTTCAGCAGGACTAAGAGAGAAGTTTCTTTGGTGGCTGGGTGATCCTGAGTGGATGGGTGTAGGGGGAGAGAAAGATGTGATATTCCCTGTGTGAGAAAAATCTCAAATAATTTTCTTCAGACAGGCTCTTCTGTGAAGCTGTTTTATTTGTGATTGCAGTGGTGGGCACCCTGTCAATCAGGAGTGCATTTTAGTAAACAAAACATAACCTTTTATTCCCTGTTACCTGACACCTGATCACTTCCCGTTTCCTCACTGGCTGAGTACTACAGGTTCACAGCCTGCTCAATGCTCCTCTGTACCACCTAGTCACAATTTCTTTTTTTTCAACCCTTTAATTTCTCCTTTCTTATGTTTTCAGAACTTGTGATCTTAGTTTTACTGTTCTCACACTACTCACCCTCTTTTTCTCAAGCTTCTGCCTTTTTTTGGAGCAGTGAGGCCTTCTACTGTCCACTTTTCTACTTAGCATTTCTCCTTGTTAGGACTACACAACTACCTTGAAATAAAGAAAAGTAATTCTCTACTGCAAAAACACAACTTGGTTTCTCACACCTGTGATGTCTGATGTGAAGTACATTGCTTATTCTGAACTTATTTCTTACGTTTGAAGTTGCAAATCTGGTCCTCAAGTTCAACAAAGCCTTTTTGCACCAGTGTTTGTCATGTTGACTTCAGGGGGGCCTCCGAGCCGCAGGTCTGCCCTAAGCAACATGTCTGTAGCCAACCCAGCGTAACCACCCGTCACGCTCCACACTTACGCCAATCCCTAACATTGTCTATCCAGAAGCCCTCGTGTCCCTGTACAGCACATCCCTCGATTTGTAAACCTTTTCTGCAGACATACACAGTTAGTCAGGTTTCTGAGCAAGCTCTGCAATTTGGGAACTCCAGTACGGTCCCACTAGGAGTGTGGCACAAGGCTTGATGTCACCAACAGCAGCTGATCATCAACAAGTGCTCATTACTCAGATCAAGGCCTCCACAGTCTCGCTGTTTAATTTATCAGAGCCTTGCGATTATGATAAACATGAGATGCTGCATCACTATGGCTGGTTTTGTTACTTTGGGCTGAGCAAAATTTTGTACCAATTCTGTCTGTGCCAGGGCATGCGCCAAGAATGGCTGTTTTTCTACTTTTTTTCACCACAAAGGCCATGCCTGAAACGCCCTGATGCATGTCAATGTTACCTTCTTATTCCACCTCCACCTAACCACGGTTATCTTGTGCCATTCGGGCACCTCCAGTCTGGTGGGATAATTATATGAAAAGTACTCTAAAATGTGCCTCTAAAATCTAACCAGCAGAGCAGGCCTGCTCGGCCCTAAGAGAGTAGATGTACGGGACAGGGACGATTAATATTCTTGGAGGTTTCCCTTAGCATGCACAAAGCCAGCACAAAGGCACTAATAACCTGCTTGAACAGAGTACGTTTTCTCTTGGGGAATAATAGCTCAAGGATAGAAAGAGAGAATTTTTACACTATATAGGAATATTCTTTTTCTTGTATGAAAACTAACCATTTTGGCTTTTTAGTGCAGAACGGAGCTACCTCAATCCTACCCGTGTATCTGCACCTGTGTAAGGACAACTTTGAGCGCCAACAGAATCCAGCGTAAGGAGTCTATCTTAGGCATCCCCATTTGCACTTAATTTGTTTCATCACATAGGAATAGGAATTAAAGGCCTTCACTACAGTTTAGGCAGCTTGCCAATACCTATTTTATAGCAATAAAATATGTACAAATTAAGGAATCTCATGTGGAAAATTCATTCAACAGCCTCAAAAGCCAAATGAATGGTAATTACTTCAAACACAATGTGGTGGCAATCAGGCAAGATTGGATCATGCTTTTAAATGTATGTCTAAATTTTTAAGAACCAAGATAATTATGAATTATGAAAATAACTCAGGCAATGCCACAGCAAAGACACTGCTTGTGGAACAAGAAAGATGTTCTGCAAGGAATGGGGAGCACTCATTCCAGCACCTGCATGGGAACAGTCAGAGAGCAAATGTGGGGCTGATATTTTATCTCCTTACTTGGAGCCATCATTTTACACTTTAGGGATGGCTCATGGATGCCTTGAGGTAAAGAGTAAGTAGAAGCATATAAAATAAAATACAAGTAAAAGGGATTTATCCTGCGTACTAAAAGCAATAGAAGTCCTTTCTAGTCCACATTCACAGATATTGCAATGTAAAAATAAATTTGCCATCTTAGTTCTCTAGGTGAGTTTTCTATGATATGGAAAAACAGCTTAGTGTTCACCTGCTTATGCAATGCCAACTGAATAAACAGAAAGTGGGTTCATTTATCGTCGGTAAAGCTGAACAGATTTAGATCAATATATATGCCTGCCTTTTACAAGAAGGCTGACAAATACAACCATACCTTTGCTGTCTTTTTGAGAAGTCTCTGTGAAACCTTTCTATTCAGGAAAGTGCAACAAAATGGATCTAGATTAAAACCATATAATTCCATTAGCAATCAGTCAAAACATAAGTGCAAAACAAAATGCATACACAATGTAAGATTGATTTTTTCACTGGAAAAAATGCCAGGGCACCGGACCAGCTTCCTTGGAATTCTCTTTCTTTTGTTGTAGATCTACAATCTTGTAATTCAGTGGTGTCACAGAGTAACTTCAAGTTGGAAGGGACCTCTGGAGGTCTCTCAGCCAACTCCCTGCTCAAAACAAAGACAACTTCAAATGTTTTGCTCATGGCCTTGTACTGTTAAACAGTAGTGTCAGTCCACAACTGCTGCAGTGTTGCATCTAGTGCTTATCTCTGCACCTAGGAAGGGCTGCTGACACACCAGAAAGCGTGAAAAAGCCTACAGGAATTATGTGAAGCCTGGAAAACCTCGGCCTCACAATGCACCACCAGTATTACACTGCAGCAGCATGGTGGCATCACTGCCTTTGCATGGCTAGCTTTTAGACCCTTTCTCACTGTGCATTTGTGCAATGTCAAATCCATTCTTTGGGTTCACTTACAAGCCCTGGGAGAATGCCATTTCCTATTATCACTGCACAGTGCACCAACATCCAAAGCTGTTTTGAAAACCAGGATGAAGAAGTAACCTGTCGTGGTTAGGATTTACCTAATTCAGTACAGAGTATCCTGTCTGCAACAAAAGACCAGCCTCAACCTCTTCACAGGTAGCACTGCTGGTTGCTTTGTCTTGCTGTGGCAAGACAAAACCAGGTAACACAATTGCTCAGTGTAACTTGCGAGTGAGTTATTTGTTCCTGGAGGGTTATCCCAACTGTTTCCCAGGGAACCTTTGTTAACAGCAGCAGCGTGCATGGCAAGGTCTGACATCAACTGGAATAATAAAACATTTCATTGATCCCTGAGCCTCCTCAACTTCTAGTGCTCTGTAACAGCTGCTGCTGCTGCCGTGGCTCCCTGTGCCACAACGCAGAGCCTGCAGCCCGCGGGCAGAACGACCACCTTGAGCTACAGGGGAAGTTACCAGGCGGTGAGCCGCACCGCCCAGCGCCAACAGGGAGCAGGGAAGACAAAGCTCACAGCCCCTCCTCCCCACCCTCTCATCAACTCCCAAGGAAGCTGTCCACTAGTTACTGCTGCGTATGCATATTTATGTGCCGCTCTTTAATTAAAGCTATCCAGATTAGTCATATTTGAGAAGCCTCTCCCTGTGGGAAGGTCTGGTACTACTGTCAGATCCACAGTGGACGGCTGTGCCAGCTTAATGCACGAGTGAATACAACCACCACCCAGCCTGACAAGTGCAGATGGATTGCCACCAGCTGGGGTGAGAAGTGACAATGATTGACGTCTGAACAACCTCTCAATGACAAACCTGGCCTACTTAATGCACCTTGGTCTCTCTGAGAAGTGATTCTGATCTTACAGACAGTTCAGCAGGTGCAGTATCTAGGTGCCCAACTTGTGGGTTGTGTATTTTTTTTTTTTAAAGCTCGCTGAGGATTTTCATGTACAAGATTTTTATTTCAAATGTTTTTCCTCCTCTTTAGGCTTTGCTATGAAATTAACATATCTTTTTCTTCCTTCAAGGTTTACACAGAAATACAAGCATTTTATAACTATTTAAATGTTTGTGAAAGGAATTACTTGATTTCTCTTTAATTTCAATTCCCTACCTTTAAACCTGTTAACAGAAGATCAGTTCAGGTGAGGTGTCAGAATTGTCTTCCCCCCACTCCTGCCATTGCTCTTTGCTGACTTTTCAGTCCCCACCAAAGATATCTACTGTGAAACGGGAAAGAAATTACAGCTCTGGCATTTCATAGCTTCAAAATAAAAATAAATAAGTAAATATTAGAAAGCACAGTAGCAAAAGAAGAAATATGTAGCAATGAAAAAAAGTGGATATATACTGAATGTATTCATTTTTCATTTTAAGAAAAAAAAAAAAAAAAGTTTGAAGAATATTTCCCAGGATATTTAAAAATAATGGAAAAATGTGCTGCCTCAACAATGAAAGTATGGGAACATGATTACCTGATGTTTTCCTGCTTCAAACTTGCAACATGCATTTTTTGTTTCTCATCTACCACCTTTATTCTCCATCTTCATACCTGGGCTATACAATGCTCCTCTTTGTAGTCTGTATCTCCTGCTACTGAAAAATAAAAATGAAGTATTTTCATCCTTGAAAATCCCAGTACTTTGCAGCAAGCAACTTAAACCAACTACTTTTGGAAAAAGTTCTGAGCCTATCATAAGAGACATGACGAAGTTCAGAAGGTACCGCTTCCTTCCTTCAGATATTAATTGCAGTTAGAATTTTTTTTGCAGCACTGGCAACTGCAAATTCAACGTGACATCTCCTTGTTTAAGGATACCCATTATGTACACGGCTATTGCTGAACCTTAGTTTCTGAAGCTGCCAAGTGTTCTGTAAAGTAACAAAAAGACAAGCACAACATTGAGGACATTATCTGAAAATGACCACAAAATACCTCTTTGCAGATATTGGAAGTGGCAGACAATGCCTTGACTGTGGAGGAAAAAGACAAGGAGCATGCAAGGGTAATTTTTGTTTCACTGCTAATAGATGAAGATCCAATACAAGTCCTGACTTTCTAGGGGGCTGTGCATATGTGTGTGTGGTTTAATTTAAACAGCTCTGCATTTCACTAAATAGATACCAAAATTGATTCTGCCTACTTCAGGCTAAACGTGTGAAAATGCTGACTGACAGAATCACCTAAGGGTAATAAATCTGCCAAGTGTTTTGTTAAACAGCTATTCAGTTTGAAATGTATCCTGGCATTCTAGAATAACAATGGGCTACTGTAATGTATGGTGCATTAATTATATAGTTGACAAGAAAATTACCCTTCAAGCCAAAATTGCTAAAAACTTTACTAGTTTTTTTTTTTTTTAACCCTCTCCTCTTAAATGCAGTACTCCAGGCAGCCCTCCCTGAGGTTTTTCCACCTCCTCCTGCAGAGTTAACCAGCACAGCAATACAAGGGTATTTGCTCTGACGTTTCACAAAGAATATTTGTTGCTTCCCCAAGTTTTACCATAGCTGCTAAACAATAAATATCAACATAAAAAACAGCCTCGGCTTTCCTCAGTGTAAGTTTTTTCTGATGAACACAACAAGTTGTTTCATTTTGTGAGTGTATCTACATCTTCTGCCAACCTGGAAAAAAATACACCAGCTTTCAAGCACTGCTCACATACTGGTGGAAGATGACAGGTCAACGCTCAGACAAGTGCTGTAAGTGTCACACCAGGACTTCATTCTGCAGTCATTTCTTTTAGTTCGTATTTTTGTTCGGAAATTTGGGGATGTGAGAAATTCTGAGGATAAAATTAAACTGCGAAGATGACTAATTCTTAATTTTAAGATAGTAACTTTCTAAACACCAGTGATGCATTTGCTTTTTTTATTTAGACTCTCTCAACACACAGCACAATTCTCTAGTGAGTTTTCAGTATTCACGCACCACTGCTGATATGGAAAAGCACTTCTAGTATTGCCAAGACAGCAAAGAAACGTTTCAAAATCGTACTGAAGCATACTCTTAACAACGATGTGACAGGACTAAAGAAAATATTACAGATGGTGTAAGTTGAATTAAAACTGAAAGACCTCTTATAAGCATAAAACCGAACACTCAGTTTCCTCCCATCAGAGGTACTAGCATGAGTGGCAGCCAAACACCTGAAAAATGCTAACGCCAAGATGTGCCACCCTGCAGAACAGTCTGTAGGGATCTATGTTTTTAACATAGCACAACGCTTTCTTTACATGGGATACACAGAAATCGACTTCAAAGCATAATTCAAGTAAGTTACAACTTTTATAGTTTGTTTTACTGTAGGTTTTGTAAATTCGCTATTAACATAGATGAACAGCTACCACAGACCGAAAACCATACCACCTTCAACTGTTATAAACCCCATTTTACCAGATCTCATTACCATGCACTTTATTCTGATGTAGCACATATGACCCTTTAAAGCCGATTCCTAATCCTTACGCATGTCTGAACATCTTCTTGATTGACCTGTCTGATCGAAAGCCCGCATCACTCAAACAAAACCTTTCCATCTACCTCAGCAAGCTGCTTATTATTCACTTCAGAGTTGTGATGAAGGCCTTCAGCACCACAGAAGACAGATTTCTTAATAGTGAGGCCAGTTAGATCACATCAACTGATGCATCATTTCAGAACTGGTGTTAGTAATAAGACATGGGCCCAAGTTAAAACCCTAGTTGTTGTAAACATCACTAACCTCGAGGTGATCACAGCCTAGATGTTACAGGTCAAGTCCTGTTTCTGCCTGTTCCACCAGAAGTCAAAGTCTAACTGGTTTCAGTCAACAGTCTCGTGTGTACCTGCTGGTTTACAGAAGGAAAAATTTACAGAATTTCCCAAATGAAAGCATACTGAGCAGAGAACGGACAGAGGTCTGATGAGGTTGGCTGATGGGAACAGATGAGGTCTGGCTGATCAGAAGGATATTTAAAAAGAAGAGGCAGAATGCAAAGGATGCATTACGGTAATGAAAAGAGAAAGGAGGTTTTGTCCAGGATAAATTAGTACCTGTCAGCCACTGAAATATGGAAACTTGAAGCTCTCTCATTTCCAATGTTTCAAAAACTCTCCCTGGGTCCCTGTCCCCTTTCCTCCCTGTCCCCACCCCTGCCCTCACACAGGCTGTAAGAGAACGCCCACAATGTAGCTCCACTTCAGCTGAGCTCTTCAGTAGAATGTGACATGAAAAAAAGTTCTAACTCAAGGGCTTTGTAGTGGTTTAAATGTATTTCTATCACCCAGACTTTCTTCTCCCCAAAGACAGGTATTACACACCTTAAAAGAAACCTAATCCCTTCTCAGATGTGTAATGCCACACCAACATTTAATAATGCACCAAGTGAATCAACAGAGAACAGACTAAAAAAGTACAGCTCAAGTCCTCCCCACGATTTCCAGGTCACCCACCAACTTCTTTATTGCCACTGTCTTGGTGAGCATCTTCCACAGGTACCGGATGCGGCCCCACCACCCACCTACATTTGCAGGCTTGTCAAGTTTCATCCAAAATTAGGTACGTTGTTCTTCCCGTTGCCCCACTAGGATTACCTGATTTGTCTAACACAGACCAGAGCATTTGTTGCAGAACATCACCAGATTTACGGTTCTGAGGCCTCTGCCTCGATCACGCAGGCCTCAAGCAGCAGCCAATGCCCGGCACGCTGACGGTGATCCAGCTGACAAATACACCCACGGACAGAACTCTGCCTTAACCACGGGTAGCTGCGGCTGCCAAACACGGGCTCTTGTACTTTCTAACATGAGATAAAAGAGCTGCTATTATCACAGATCTCCTCCTCAAGCCATCTTTTCTTCTTCTTTTCAAACAGGAGAAAGAGATTAAGCCTCTCTTCAGATGGCCTGATTTTTGAATCTTTCCTGTAAACCTTTTCCAAATCCTTTCCACTTTGCCAACGTCCTTTTGAAGTTCACACATCAAAATTGGGCACACATTTCTACTAGTTCAGTAAGAGCACTCTGAAGCTAATTAGCGCGGTGCTATTTAGCAGCTCTCCATTTACAGCTATGCTCTCACCACTCACTGCCTTTGGGCCGCACAGGCTCTGTTTGCCTACACTTCATTCGAGCTGGGCTTTCTTCAGTGGGAAGAATAAAATGTAAACGCTTTCCAATACAGCTTAATTCGTGCTTGATCCTACGCAACTCCATTACTTCCACCTGCTTCCAAAATGAGGTATACTTACAGTTTTCTAAAAGCAGGGTGGGAAGGGGGGTGCAACATTAAAAAACAAGTCAGCAAACATGAGGAAAGGAAGAAGAATGCCACGTGGCACATTACAACACAGGTGATCCCTGGAAAACGTAATTGGCAAAAATCTGTGTACTTCATGCTCACAAATAGACGTTGCTGCATACATAGAAGAGGAATCTTGGTTTTGCTGACTTCTAATACATCGGGTTACAGAACGGGAAAACCCTTCCCAACAGGCAGTACAGTTGCAGTTGCCATTACAGGGCACAACTTCCAGCAACTGCTGGCAACTTCTGTGGGCAGCTGTGCAGCCAGACAGCCCCTGGCCATGTTTCCGAGGGTGATCGCGCCCTGCCTAGGCCCCACCTCACAGCCCCCCAGGAGCACAACTGGTTGCTGATGAATTCTGCTGAGTCTCCAGAGCCCACATGATCCTGTCCCAAATCAGAAATGTCACACAGATCAAATCACAAGAGGTGTTTGTGCCAGGAATCACCCAACTCCCGTGTCTGTTTCCCACAAAGTACACTTGCTAGGTACCTTCCACGATAACGCCCTGTACACCAGCACTGCCAGCATCAGCCAGGCTCACAGGGACCGAACACAGCCCAGGACCATCTCAGCAGCCACGTTTTCATGAGCTTGAAATGCTTTAATGCAGCAAACACTTACCTCCACTCTCTGCGATGTAAAAAGGGCTGCCAAAAATGCTAAGCTTACAGGAGGGGAGAAAGCACCAGAGGAGGTTAAAACCAAGCAACAACTGTGAAGAGCTGCTGCAAGCAGTGACAGCAGGAGATGCCAGGTACCCTGGCAAGCATTAAAATCTCTGTTCTCCCCTGAGTTCGACATAGCCATTTTCATACCCCCTCACTGAAGACAGTAAAACAGCATTAAAAGAAAAAAAAATATATCAACAACCCTTCTACATTTACATGAGTGCAACAGTGAAAAACAATGAAAGCCATTTGGCATTTTTATATGACAGTTCAAATAAAAATTAATGGTACATGTAATAATAATTCCAAGCGCATTTTGTTTCCATTTATATCCAACTAAGAGACAATTTTTGGTGCATTTGGTTTTATAGCTCTGTGTATATGCAGCAAAGTAAAAATTCTGCACAGGGGAAAATAAATAAGTGGCTATATGACTGGTTGACAGTAAGATTTGTAGAGCTAATTAGTTCAATGAATAGGAAAGGCACTCAAAACTAACAGCTCATCAAATAGTTCTTCATACAAGAAGTATCTGTCACCCTGCCTCTGCTGAACAAATATTTTTACTGTATTCCAAAGATCAATGCCAACAGAAGCAAACAGAAACAAACCAAACCAAAACAACCCTAAAAGCTGTGCAGCGACCCAGGCTGACCTCCCTGAGCTCAGAGGTGTTGGAGGTTACTGCAAACACCACGCCAGGAATTACCTTCTGCCCTAGCCAAAAGCAGCTTTCTGCGATCCAACACTGATGAGTGCTGGAAGCTTCTTTTGAGCTCAGTCACAGCTGTTGATGCACCTTAAATTCTGTAATAAAAATAAATAGTGCTCCCAGTTTTAGTTTGAGGCCAAACACCATCATTTTTGCCAGTTGCACAGTGTGGATTATACCATAATGTGCTATTACAGCCCTGAACAAAACAACAGGTAAGAAATGGATGGATTAGCTCAACCAACTGCTCTTGGTCTGCCCTGAAGGACTCAAAACCCGTAGGATTTGCTGTGACTAAAGATTCCTGCGTAGGAAGGAAGTCCTGGGTATAGTTCATCACAAGACAGGTATTTACCTAGAAAAGCAGCACCTTTCAATCTGGTTACCCACGTGTATGCAGCTCTGACTGCAGGACAAAGCCAAGCTGGATGCAATTCAAACCCCATCAGCTGAGCAGCACCACTGACAGCCTGGGAGGACGGCGTGGAGATAAACAGGGAGCACCTTGCTCCCGTGCAGTGCAACACAAGGATCCTGAGGACCTCTGCACGTCTCCCAGGCACCCACGTGCAAGACCTGTATCAAGACTCAGCATCTTGAAACATTTTCCAGTGGTTTTCCTACTGCTACTGTTGAGAGAGGTGAGAGGAGCTGGTTCCTTAAAGGTGAAAAACTTCTCTTCTATCCCCAAATTAGAAATCTGCACCTCTGAGAAGCAGCCATTGAAATAAAACTGCAAACATACAATGCAAAAACATTTGAATTTGGTTCAGGGTTCAACTGAGCCTAAGTGCTGAAATGCTGCCAACCTGTGTCAACAACAAGGGGCTTCACAGCTTGGGGTGCGCTCTCCATATGCTGTCCCGATGTCTGTCTCAACGCTCATTTCCTGGCTGCAAAGCTGGGCCCAGTTCACATACCCCAGCTCTACTTCTAATTCCACCGAAGGACAAGAAGACAGTACACAACTATTTGCAAATTTTCTCAAGCAACGTGTAAATTTACCCCAGCATTTCGCTGCACAGCGAGCCAGCGTGCTAGAGCTTAAACCTCCCCGAGCCAGCTGCCAGGCAACCTGCAAATTAGAAGTTGTCGGGTATCCACCAAACACGTCCTGTAGCACAGTGCAAGAACCGCGTGTGCTGCTGTTGTGCACCAAGTCCTCTCCTGCACAGAACGAACACATTCCCAGAGCACACGCGTGCCCTGGCACCAATGGCAATCCCCATGCAGGGATTTTGAGGTCAGCGAATTTCCATGAGAGTTACCTGCTGAAGCGTTGCTTCATCCAACAGGAACATGTTTAAGCAAGTGCTTTTGTGTCAGGGGACCCCAATGGGCAGACTAAGGAAACAATCATGTTTTGAACTAGGAACAGATTAAATGATAAAAATCAACACTCTTCTAATAAGAATACTGATAATGCTGCATTTCATCTGGGTTTTTAAACTCACATGTATCACCTCTTTCAATCTCCTTCTCCTAAAAATTATATTCTCAGAGATAATTTTATTCCCCGAGGAGGACTTGTATAAAATACTGTATGAAATACGTAATTGTGAGAGACAAGCCAGGTTACAAGAAACTGGCCTGGGCAGGACAGTTACTTACAGCTAGCACAATACAAAAGCACCTATCTGTGCATTTCTCCTGCTCCTTGATGTGGAAGAGAAAATAACATACAAAGTTAATAATAAATACAAAAAAAAATAAAACCACCATGCCAATAAGAAGAAGCGATAATCATACACCGAACACAGTCGCAGCACAGAGCAAGGACCCTGCATCTGTCCTTGCAGCAGCACGTGCGCAGCGGGACGGAGGGGAGGGACAAGCCAAAGGCTGGGAGCGGCCGATGGGAGGGAATTGCTCACACCAGCACCAAGAGGCAGCAAAACTCCTGCACCCTGAGAGCTGTTTTACATCTGGTCATAAACCAGCCTGCCCATCTCTGGCAGTTCCTGCCAACTAATACCAGCAGAACTGTCCCTGTAACAGAGAAATGTAATAATGTTCAATAGTCCAAAGTAATTCATGGCTTATACAATTTTATTATTGACATTTAGGTAAACCATCTCCTCCTCTGGCGAACAGTATTTCTAATTGATTTGAAATTGTGATAAACCTGTTATTCAATCAACTCAGTTTTGCAAACTAAATTGATATCTGAAACCATTCCAAGAGATAACATGAGAATGCAGTAGCTACTTATTTTAAAATGGAGAAAAAGTAAACCATCTGTTTGCTTTTGTACAGTAATATAAAACATATCCTTGCCATCTCTTTTGATTGTGCCACTCTACTCTTTTGAAAAAGCAACACAGGAGAAAAACGCTTAGGCTATAGCTGGCTTTCATCGTACACCCCAAACCTTAGTGCTCTTTTAAAGCAAATCACTACAATTCTATTCATCTTTTTATGCCTACAATCCAGAGTTTCAAGCACACTCTTGGACAGAAAGGCCATTTGAGACATACATAAATTGATGAAACATTGGCCTTGTCTTCTAAGCATTTGAAAATGATGAGAAACATTTCAGTATTGAAATACTTCTGAAACTGAGGAGCAGAAGTGAATGAAAGCAGAATTGAGTAAACTCACCTCTGAACAGTCATTTGTGATTTAACTTTTTAACACCACTCCGTCAAATCTTCCTGAGCTATCTTAATAACAAAGCCGTACAGCAGACACATTTCCACTCAGATATTGAAACTGACTCTTCAAAACACGGTACAAAGAAGGCTAATAGTCGCTTCTTTTCACTAGCTTAGCACCAACACAGCCCCCACGGGGTTCAATAACTTCGCAGGGTGACTAAGCCAGGTGGCCAGGACGGAGGACGCCCACGTTCACAACGAGCAGCATTCACAACAAATTGTTCCTGCTGTGCTCACCCTCTTACACTGAATTCTTCCTGGGTGCAGAGGTGGGCCATGGCCACGGCTGCAATAATTCAGGTTCGCTAAGTTGCTGTTTCCATTATCAAGCCCAATTTCCAAGGTTTAATAAGTCAGCAGTTCCAATTGCACAGGGGTGAAATTTGACATTCAAGATCGCAGCAGAGACACAGCTTGGGCTTATCTGTTTATCAAAAGCATCATTTAAATCCACTCAGCTGTTGCTGAATCAGAGATCTAAAAGGCAGGGCCAGCATCCTCCTCTTCATCTGTTTAGGGGTTTCATGCTCTGAACACCAGATCTTCCACCGGGTCAAGTGAGCACAGGTGTGTTTCGGGGAAGGAATCAGAAATGCCTCCTGTCCCACAAGCACTGGGTTTATTCCCAGTGCTCCCTGTTTATTCACACAGTCTCCAATGAACAGAATGAGTTACCAGATTTAGATGTTCAGATGCACATGTGCAAAAATTGAGCAACCTGGTCATTCAGGATCTGATTGTATCATGAACTTAAAACACGCAAGACCCATAAGACACACGGTACAACATCCTGGGGAGCTCAGGGGGGTGAAGTGGGAGAGGAGAGAGGTCTCTGTGCATCTTACCAGCACAGAGCCGGGTCTGGGCCAGGCCCAAAGCCAGGTCCCAGGGAAGAGGCAGGGCCGGTGTCAGCAGCTTCTACTGCCTCCTTTTCCCCCACGTCAAGCGATGCAGCTTGCTGGCTGACCCAGCACCAGGTCAGCCCTGCTGCACAGCACGTGGCCTAGCCCTGCCACACGAGGCTGGGGGAGCTGTGCCAGCGCAGACACCCCCGCTGGAAACCTCTGAGGCAGCACAACCCAGTGGGACAAGCCACAGGTAGGTGGGAAATTCAGGTACTGCTTTCCCCGAAGTTCATCACCTCCAGAAACCCTGCAACCTCCTCTGTGGTACACAGACCAAGCGTGCACAGTCTTTCGGAATACAGCGTACTTAAGATTAATACAGCCAACTTCCTATTACCTGTCCCCTTCATCACATTACGAATAAGAAAAGGTGTAACTCAAATGTTTTGAAAGTTATGTGCATAAAATTAGATAAAGCTAAACATAATAATATACTTACGTGCAAAAATGGGAAATACATCTGCAAAAACCATAGATGACTCTGATATCCCAAGCACCAGTCTCTTCTTTCGGACACAAAATATGCCAGTATCCCACTGTGGTTAAGATTATCGTACATGTAAGAGTCAAACTATAAATGACAGGATAGCCAGCTTGATTTACCACTCTGTCCAGGTCCAGGTCAGCTTTTAGCTTCAATAGACACATCCTCTGTTCTTAGAATGTAACAGAACTAATTTATTCCTATCAAAAAAATAATAATAAAGTAACTGAAATTAAACACAGGGAGAAATATCTCCCAATTTTTTGTCCACCAAAATATCCTTATTTAAAATTGACAAAAAAAAAGACATCCTAACGAGTTTTTCCTGCATCAAAAAGCAACATTGAATTCAACCTTGGTTCCTAAGGACTCGCATTTTCAGAGCTGTGTATGTAGGTCAGGTATGCAAGCCCCACAGAAATGCAACAACTTCCCCAGGTTATTTCTGAAACACCGTCTCTGAAAGAACACAGATACGGACAGGTTCTTAGATGGCTGAAATCAACACAGGCCCTTCCACTTCAGACAAAACACCAGCTGAGAGTTGACAACTCTCATCTTTTCAGGTGTCAGCATTTTGGCCTCTGCAAAAAGGTGAAGTACTGAATCCTCTTGTGCAAAAGAGAACATGAATTCATTTCTCAGTCATGACAGCGAAACCTCTGGCCCCCAAAACGTTTCTTTCTCTACTAGTCAAGACATGCAGGCAGCAACCCCAAGTTGTCTCAATAGGGTCTGCATGCAGAAAAAGTAGATGCTCACAATACGGTCCATGTCGAGCCCCAGAAGGGAGCAGAGTTGGGATGTCATGACAGAACATCTATGGGGTGCTTTATCTGGTTTCACACACATAGCTCTATTGAAAAAGGGCAGCAAGAGCGCTGAAACTATAACTGAACCTTTCCACACTGGAGCACCTGGGTACAATCAGGAGTAAAGCCAGACCCGTGTGAATGAGTAGAACTGAACATGCACAGAAGGCAGCAGCACAGTGAGCACAAGAGTGAAAGGGAGGCGAGTCCGATGTTTACATCTAAGAGCCACTAGCAAGGCAAACACAGCAATTACCGTGCAATTTTTTGTTGCGACACCATAAAAGCCTACCGCGCAGTGTGTCAAAGCAGAGAGATGTTACCCTGATTCAATTTCATGTGTGATAGTGGCAGAAAAGAAAAATCGGACCAAAATACTCCATCGCGTAGCTTTCTTAGAGAGGCAGAATTTACTATTTTGGAACAATTTCTCTCATCTAACCCTGTTCTGGTCTTAAGATTATTCTAGTCTGGAGTAATTCATTCCCCTGAACTGCTGCTGCCCAAAACATCCACAATACTTTGAGGAAAGATTTCTGTAATATGGAAGAGTGAAAAAATGATTAGTGGAACATTTCAAGAGGAATAAAATGTGGCCTTGGTAATATCATGAATACAGTAACAGTAATACTGCTGGTATAAGGAGGACTCAAGTCCAGCACCTACCTACAATGTGACTTTCAGTCTTCAAGTTCTCTTGCATACTAGTGAGAATTCGGAGCACTTTCTCTCCAGACAACCTAATTATAGCAGTAAGGAGAGAATGAAATACTCCAATTCAGAGATTCATTTCACATTCCTCCGTTATCATACCTTCTTTTGTTTTAGTCAAGATTGTGAAAGCTAACAATGATGAAGCACATCAGAATTGAGAAGATGAGCACATATAACTTGCTAAACTATCTCCAACGTGTTATGTAATGTTCAATATTGATTTTGATTCAACTAGACTTCTATTAGAATTATCTGTTCTAGCCAGCTGCCAAATATACCTGCTCAGTAATGTGTCCAAATTCATTAACAGTTTTGTTTTAATAATATTTCATTTTTAAAGTTTAATTTTATCCACACATTAGCTTCATATTACTTATGCAAATAAAAGCTTTATGGCTATATTAGCAATAATTCATTATCATTCCCTACTGGCTTAGTGAAGGAATTTGCAACTTTGGAGTACATCCAGCGCTTTTAATTGAAGATACTAAGGGAAGCCTACATTTAGTTAAAATCATTTGCACATACAAATTAAATATGATTAGCATAAGTCTCTAAAACTCTTTCCAGACTCAAAGATAGATTGTGGTTTTTCCTTGAGCCCTGTCTGAAGGGTGCTGTATTAATGTGGAATCCAATGAGCATCCTGGGGAAAGAGGCTGTGACTATCACAGCTGGCATCCGGGACAGGAGAGCAATCCACTTATTGGAAGTTATTTCCCACCCTCCTCCATCTTCACTCTTTTGGCAGAGGTTAATACTTGTTCCCTCCTCACCTGTCTACCCCACATCACCTCTGAACAGAGGGAGGGAGGAAGGCAGTGGCTCGACCCATGGTGATTTCCCTTCTAGGGACTCAGACCTGGGGTAGGCGCTTTCAGCACAGCAAGTATCAGGATTCAAGCATCAGGTTGCAAAGCCAGCTCTGTTTTCTTTGCTGAGGGAGGGAGCATGTTTTGGTGCAACTTTGTTCTTTCCTATTGCTTTACATCTCAGAACTAGCCCCACATAGGAAGCTTACGATTAAAGATACAGAATACTTCAAATACATTGAATTGATGGTAGCCAGCTATCTGCCAGGCATCGCCACAGCAGTCCTACAGGGCCACTCTTACAAGCTCCAAGTGTTTCTATCTCGGCTACCAAGGTGGAAGACTGGACCTGAAATTATCTCAAAAGCTTATTAAGGAGATTGCATTAAGCACTCTCCTTCCTTTGTGCTCCAAATGAGCTCTTGTTGGATTAGGAACTGACTCATGTTTACTTTATTATGTCCCAGGTCACACAAGGACCATGGGTACCTTCCCCATCTCCTAGACAAGAAGATGTTTTAATTAGCCAATTATATCAGTAAAAAAGCAATCTAATTTCCAGGCCAAACAATAGCGTGGCACAGATATTAAAATCAAATTAGCAAGACATAGCAGTGTTTTCCTTTAGCATGCAAAAACGACCTCCTGCACAGATAATTAGCATTATGTCTGCATTGTGATCTGTGGCAGTGAAAAAACACAGTGGTGAGTAATGAACACGGTAACAGGTGTAAGGATTTCTCTCCACTGTCTCTCTACGACTTTTGCCCTTTTAATTTACCTTATTAATAACCATGGTGTGTCCTTAAAAAAAAACACAACCCTTGTAAACAAGCAGCAGTGCTGCTTCCCGGAGACAAGAGCCACGTGCAACACCAGCATCCAGTTCTCAGCTCACCGCAGATTTCCCGTGACCCTGGCAAAGCCACACAATTTCTGTACCTCTGCTGTGTGAGGACAACCTTTCTCCCAGCTCCTTCCTCCCTCCATTTCAAGCGAGTGTCTTGAGACACAGAAGACACCTCACCACCCGCTGTGTGGCACCTCCCATTTGGAGCCAGGGCTGAATTCAATACCCACGGAAGCGCAGGGAACCCCAGGCCCCGCAGCTTGCTGTGCACGGGTACAATTATAATGGGTTTTCTCCAAAAGGAAATTCCAGTAATGCAACCTTTAACTCTGCTGGGATAAACAAAGCTTTCTTCAGAAAACATACTTTTTTTTTTTTTTTTTTAAAAAAAAAGGCAGGCTGGGGTAAATCTTACAGCCTCACCTCTGTACTGCTTCTTTCTTTACTCACAACTGCAAGCTGTAGCCCACGCAGAGACTTCCAATTTTTGATCCAGCAAAAGCCGAAAGGAACCTTTTAAATGGTGCCCGGAATCCACATTCCAATATGGGAACAGACTGAAAATGTGTTTATTTGGGAATTAAAAACAGACATTTACTAAACAACAAGCTGCTTTGAAAATGCATGCTTCTCCCTTCCTCCCCCAAAGAAGCCAAAGCCCATTCCCTGCTGCCTTACACCAGCGATGTAGGCACCATGCTCCTGACAACAGCTGTGCAGCAAACTAAGTCGCTCTGAAAAGCGGCGTGGATTTGTCTGAATAAGACATTTATCCTTCAAAGGCCAGGGCAGCAGAGCACCCATCCTGGAAAAGCTAACAGATCAATTCTGCTTAACCCCTGAACTCTGAATCTCTATTACAACCCTCTGCAGACTCTGAGGTGCAAAAGCACCTCTAAGCAAAACAATAACACGGTCTGCCGTGCAGTGCAATGGATGGACCAGAAGAAATATGCTAACAGAGCAGCTGCAGCAGGTATCGCCTCAACTGCTGAGCTGCAGAGCCCGTGTGCCTGCAGGGTGCCTGCCACGTGCTTCCTTACCTTCAGCCCGACGCCTGGCTCGACTCAGACTTGGAGTCATCGTTCCCCTAACAGTGAGTGGCAGCCCAGAAACGCCCAGAACTGGTACCAACACTTTCCTCATCTGCTCTAATGCAGAAAGTGAGTAATTTCCCTAGGTGAAATGGTAGCTTTTAAAGGTGCAATACCTCCACGTTTCCGAAGCCAAGTTAAATCTCTGTTATAAATCAGTGTAAGAGCAGAAGGGGGCTACAGGGATAAATCATGCTTCTCTGGCTGTTTGGTGTCGTAGGTGCTTCTAGCCATGTGTTGTACTGATGACCTGCAATTCTGAGAATGTTCACAATCGAGAAGAAAGGCAAACAAAACACAAAGGATTTCACTGCTGTTCTGGTGTACCTGCTCTCACTACTGCTGGTTACTCAAGTTAATGGGTTTGTATGTAGTTTACTTTGGCCTGGGAGAGCACAAGGTCCTTCTGTAATTTTTCAGTGCAGAACCCCTTCCCCTCACCTCACTCCATCCACCACTTACCCACTGCCCCATAAGCAACAGAAGCAGTAGGATTATGTCCTGGATTAAACCACATGTTCCATCAGCTGAACAAAATGATCAATTAAAAGTTCAGTTCTCCAAGTGCTTCCTGAAAAAAATGCATGCAGAATTATTCAATTTTTGAAGCCACTGATACTCAAACCTATGACCCCAGGGCTTGCTATACCTGTTGCTGCTCAACATTTAGCAGCAATATCTTCTTAATTGCCTGTGTCCACAGAGGGATTAACACCAGTCTCTTAACTCTTTAAACCATTCCATTTTCCTGTCTGTTGGAGAGCACTTGGGTGCATCATCTCTTTAGCCTTTTGCTAGCTATCGTAAGAAAGATATTCTGAAATTACAGCTCAGTACTTCTGCAGAAATTCATGCAAGGGGCCTGCCCGTCACCCTCTCTTCAGCCACGTGACGTTATTTGTGCACTCGGACTCCTCCTTTCCACAAGATGACCCTGTGTTTTGCTGCATCTTTATTCTCGTCATTTTTGCTCCTCCTGCAGTTTGAAATGGAGCCACAGATACCAGATTTGGACTTGGAAATAACATTTGCCTACACTAATGCCCAAACTTTGCCCAAACTAATGCTCACCCACAGGAAAGGCCGACAGAAGCATACGGCGGAGGTGATGATTCCTAATAGTGCTGGTGTCCTGTTTCTGATAGAACAGAGCTTTTGGTAGCATCATGGATGGGTGTTTCCAACACCTTGATCCCTGCAGATTGCCCAGCCCACCAGCTGGAAAGCATTCACTTACAAATCCTCCCAGACACCCCACGGGTCAGGACCACCAGGGCAGCTCCATTAGGAACACCTGCTGCACCTACAGCCCTCTGCCAGGCTCGCTACCTCCAGGAGCAGCACGCCGATACTGAGCTCAGGCACCGCTTTCACCACAACCACCGACAAATCGACTGTGGGCAGCATGGGTGAGCACTGGGGAAGAGCCACCCAAGCAGCCCTCGGGAGGTCTCCAGACACCACCCAAGCACTGCACTTGTGCTGCAGGCACGCTGTCAGCTGCAGCTCACGTCCCTGGGACAGGACCACGGAACGGCTGAGGCCGGCAGGGACCTCTGGGACCTGGCCCAGCCCCGCTCCAGCAGCACAACCAGAGCAGGGTGCCCAGGACCACCTCCAGGTGGCTTTTGAAGATATCCAAGGAGACTGCACAGAGCCTGGCTCTGTTCTCTTCGCACCATCCCCTCAGGTATTTACAGACATGGATGAGGTCCCCCTGAGCCTCCTCTTCTCCACACTGAGCAGTCCCAGCTCTCAGCCCCCCCTCACAGGAGAGGTGCTCCAGTCCCTTCACCATCTTGGAGGCCCTCCACTGAACTCTTTCCAATATGTCCACGTCTCTCTTGTACTGGGGGCATTCTGAAACTCAACATTGGTCATTTCAGAACATTCTGAAACCGGACACGGGTCTCCATCCTTCCTTACCAACACTGAATAGAGGCAAAGCATTGCTTTCCTCGACCTGCTGGTGATAGCAGGCCTAAAGTAGCCAAGAATACCATTAGCCTTTTAGTGGTAAGGGCACACCGTTGGACACACTCATGGTCAACTTGGTGTCCACCAGGACTCCCAGCGCCTTTTCTGCAGAGCTGCTTTCCAGCTGGGTAGCCCCCAGCCCGTCCAGGTGCCTGGGGCTGTTCCTCCCCAGGGAGGGTTCTGCACTGCACAAGCTTTCCGTCAGCCCCCGGCCTGTCAAGGTCCCTCCAGGTGGCTGCACGGTCCTCTGCTGAGTCAGCCACTCCTCCCAGTTTCGTGACATCTGGGAATTTAGTGAGGGTGCACTCTGGCCCTATTGCCCAGAGCATTAATGAAGATGTTCAATAGGAGTTGGCCCAGTACTGACCCCTGGGGTACTCCGCTCGTTACTGGCCTCCAGCAAGACTTGACACCACTGACTGCTACTCTCTGGGCCTGGCCATCCAGCCAGTTTTCGATCCACCTCACTGTCTGCTCATCCTGCCCAGGCTTCAACAGCTTCTCTTCTTTTTCCTGGAGTCCAGGAGTCCATATCCACTGCTCTGCTCCCCCTGCATCCATCACGCTGGTGATTTCATTATGGAAGCTTATCAGGTTGGCCAGGCATGGCTTCCTCCCAGTGAATCCACGCTGACTACTGACGTTCTTCTTCTACTCCACATGTCTGGAAGTGGTTTCCAGGACGAGCTGTTCAACCACCTTCCCAGGGACCAAGATGAGGCTGACCAGCTCATAGTTCCCTGGGTCCTTCTTCTTGCCTTTCCTGAAGACAGGAGTCACACGTGCTTCCCTCCAGTCCTTGGGCACCTCCTCCTGTGCCACAATTGACCAAAGGTTATCGAGTGGCCTTGCAATCACATCTGCCAGCTCCCTCAGTGCCTGAAGGTACATCCCATCAGGGCCCATGAACTTTCAGATGTCCAGTTTACTTAAGTATTCCCTGACCTGCCCCTCTTCCACCAAAGGCACATCTTCCTTGCTCCTGCCTTTCAGCCTAATCTCTAGGACCTGGGATTCCTGAAGGCCAATCTACCGGGTAAAAGGTATGCAAAAAAGCCATTCAGTACCTTGGCCTTTTCACTGTCCTGGGTAACCAGGTCTCCCATTTCATTCAGCTCTGGACCCATGTTCTCCTTAGTGTTCTGTTACTGATGCACTTGCAGAAGCCCATCTTGTTGCCCTTGATATCCCTGGCCAGATCCAATTCCATCTGGGCTTTCCCTGTTCCATCCCGGGATGCTGTGACAGTATCTCTGTATTCCTCCCAGATTGTCCTTGCTTTCTCCCTCTGTAGGCCTCCTTTTTGTGACGGTTTCGCCTTGAGTGTGCTCCTTGTTCAGCCATGCAGACCTCCTGGCATTTTTGCATTGGCTCCCTCCTTGTTGAGATGCATCACTCATGAGCATAGAAAAGGTAAACTTGGAATATTAACCAGCTTTCTTGGGCTCCTTCTTCCCTCTAGGGCCTTACCCTACAGGGCTCTACCAAGTAGATCCTGGAAAAGGCCAAGGTCTGTTCTGCTGAAGCCCAGGAGAGCAGACTTCAGACAGATCCCTTAGGCTAAACAAGCCTGGGTCACTGTCACAGTGAGGGGTGAGCAGAAGTGCATCCACGGCACCAGGCAGCTACCCGGCTACTTGCAGCTCACGCTTACCTTCAGTAATCACACCCCTCATGGCAGCGTGACCAGGCCTTACCAGTGAAGAAGTAGTAAGGAAAAAATCAGTTTGTTAGTTTTAGGATTCTGCAGCACAGTGCATAGCTGGGATGAGAATATGGAGGCAAACGGCACACTGAGAGCACAACGTGCAGAATCCAGTTTGTGAATGCTCCACAATCTAAGATCTAGCACCATGATTTTGGAATGAACTTCCCTCCCCCAGTGTTTAGCTACAAAGTGTTTGAGTAAAGAATGCTAAATTACATGCAAGTCACATTAAGAACAATCAGTCTCATGTAATAGGGAATCTAATAGTTCATAAATGAGATGCAAATTCATTTTTACGGGTGCACTATAATAAGCCAATTATTTCAGAGCTCTTCAATTATGCGTTTTCAAAAAGCTGAATTGCTTTAATTTTTTATTTTTTTTTAAAGAAGCTTTAGGTTTTTCTATAGCTTACAAGGGGAAGAAAATATATCTGCCTTGCAAGCAACATCACAAAAAAAAAAAAAAAAACATGCCAAGTTGCAAGCAAGGAGCAATACAAACATAAAAGAATAAGCCAGCTGGCAAGCCACACACATAGCAGACAAGCAGACAATGGACCTCTGTGTTCCCACCAATTAAAGACATTCAGAAGCCCATCCTATAGCAGGCTGGCATGAGTATCACAGCGTGTGAGATTAGCATTAGGGAATCTCAACAGCAGCAGCGATATACCAGGTCTGCACACAGAACTGGCACTGCAGCTCAGTGACAACGCCTTACCACCCTCAGAATGGCCCTTTGTGACTTCTGCCACTGAAATCCTGAAAAGAGATCTTTTTCCTTTGGAAAAAGGGCCAACGCTGGGACAGTCTTCCTGGAACCCCTGCACTGCTGTTCTTCCAAGGAACTAGGGACAGGAGAACGTAGGTACAGGTTTGATCAGGAAAAAAACAACTGAAAAGCTTATGCAAAGGCAAAAGCATTCTCGTTTGTGCATTATTTGCAAAAGAAGAAAAATAGTGCAAGAACCCAGCCAGACTCTCTGCAACCTGTATGGTAACGTGAAGTGCAACCTGTATCAACTCAGCTGTAAATCTGACTTCCAGGATTTCCAAGAAATTTTGCAAAAACCAAAGCAATCCTTCCAACAGGTGACACTCCCTAGTTTTACAGAAATCTTCCTTTCTTAAATATTATTGCTGATTATAATTAACAGGTTTGAATCACAGATCACATGAGGAACAAACCTCTCTTTATGATTTTTAAGACCTTTTAAGGTTTTTGCTGCAATGATTGCTATACGGGATCTTCACTGTTGTTGTCTTGAGTACCCCGCTACTGAACCTTGACAGCTGATGAGACGTGGCCTGGTTTTGGTCCATTATTTTCAACTGGGACAAAATAGTTTGTATAATCTATGTGCAATTCCTCTTTCTCATATGAACCATATTTTATTCACATAGCCACACAGAGGCAGATCACACAAATTGAAAAATCACAATTGCTCAGATCTTAGCTACACAACAATAACGAACTTAGTTTTAAGCATGATCGTAACATGCTGTGCCAGCCTGCATTTCTGCTACTCATCACTCCTCTTTATGCTGTTATTGTTCATACTGTGGCCTCAAGAACAAGGAGCTCTTCTAATACAGAGCTCAGGCACTGTCCCAAAGAGGCTCAGAAGTGCTGGACTCCTGTCTGATCTTTCCCATTATCATTTATCCTTTTTCCATGCAGCACATGCATGTATAGTAACTGAGGACAGCACTTCCCTTCCGGTACAATGGGCAGGCGTATCTTTCAGCCCTCACTGTGGAAGTGTTGGGACCAAACGAAATGTGCAGACAGAAGGAAGGCTGCTGTGAGAAATGGCAATGGCAATGTCATGTAATCCGCCCCACTCCCCCAGAGGTTTCCAGCCAACCTGGGTTCAAGGCTGTTGCTCAGGCACACTCACCGTCTGTGTCTTGGTCTGCTCAGGCTCACCTCCAGACTCAGAGCTCGTCTGTTAATTTCTTGTAGCAAGCGTAATACTGCTATCAACTGGCCTGTGCTGCTTAGTCCCTCAGAAATGCTTTCTGCTGGACCACAGGTATTCAGAGCTTCTCGTATAACCTCTCTCAGGGATGCCACAACA
This sequence comes from Heteronetta atricapilla, assembly GCA_011075105.1. NCBI lineage: Eukaryota > Metazoa > Chordata > Aves > Anseriformes > Anatidae > Heteronetta > Heteronetta atricapilla. The sequence goes on from CM021749.1 coordinate 2,759,444, forward strand.
GGAAAGCAAGAAACACATTGAGAAAAGTTAAGCTGGGATTCATGTGTAGAGGTGGTATCTTACACTTGTGCACTGCACAATTCTTCTTCAGTTGTATTTAGTTTCAAAGCATGCTGCTTTTATTTCAGGATTCGAGTAGGCTTACATGCCTCAAGCATGTGAGCCAGTCAAGTAAAACACACAGCTTCTACTTAGGAACCTTGTCTTGGTCCAAATTTATCATCCAAACCGTTACTGAGATTTGGACATGGGCTTTCCTACCATCACAGCGATTGCCATTTAAAGCCCTGCAGAGTCACACGATGCCTCCTCCTTTCCACTCTCCTTGTGAGCCTTTGTCAGCTTTGCTAGCAGACCCAGAGGAGCCGGGCTCAGTCTGACATCTCTGACAAATTTTCTTGGACAGGACATCCCAACAGAGCAAGTTTCTGAGCAGAAGCAAAAGACGCAATCGAGATAAATTGTAGCACAGCATTTTACACTGTTTATGCTTTCTAGAGGCAGTATTAAATTGATGTTCAGATTTAGAACTAATTGTTTGGTTTGGAAAATGATTTTAACCACGGCTCAGAACAAAGCCTATCAGTTTCAAACACATTCCGATCTAAATCCACATGTACCATCTGAAACTGGAAAATGAGCCTCATTTTAACAAAAGCCATATTCAAAAGCAAAAATATTGAAAAAATATACTGTGAAGAGTCTGATGTCTGGATCAGAAGTGCTGTGACTAGAGGCTGTGACAGACTCAGAGGCAGCTTTTGAGAAGGGCACCCCGTAGCAGAGCTCAGCATCCGAGTCGGCAGCCGGTTGACCTTCTGGGATGGAATGATGTTAATGGCATTCTGGGCTTATAATGCTGTAAACCATATTGTGAATACATACATCAGTCTTGGGTAAGAAGCTTAATAATAAATTAGTTAATTTTTTTTCCTTCAGCCAAAAGGCAGTCCAAGCCATAGCTTTATTTACAAAAGGTTAAACATTTCTTTAATTGGATTGCTGGCATTTAAGTGTGCAGCAGAATATCCTTCAGCAGTGTCCCTTTTATTTGTGACTGGAGAAGTGCCTAGAGAAATGCCAAGGGAAGATTTCATTTTAATAAAAAAGAGAAGCTTAAGATCCCTTTGGAGGCTTATGTTACATCTCAAAACTACCATGAACTAATGAATTTAATCTAAAAGGTCCCCAACCACAGGACCGAAGAGAAATTGCAACAGCAGTGTAGCTTGACCAAGCTGACTTTCTAGGCATGTTAGCAGTTGTAAAGTGCTTACATCCTGTAGTGAATACAAACACACACATCTGAAGATTTTAGTCATTAAAAAAATATTTTAAAATGAGAAATATTGTTGCCCTACAGCATCCTAAAGATACTTCAAAGAACCATTTGTGTCAGAGACTCACACACAAATTGAGCAAAAAGGAAAATCCACACCCCCCTTCTTCCATGAGTCAGTGCTTTGGAAAAAATATACACCAAAAATCCTACTGCCTGGAAAAAAAAGAGCCCCTTGTTGGATCATATTGAGGTCACGCTGAGGACCCAATTCTGCATGGTGCTGGAAACCGAGTGCACTCAGCCCTCCTAGGCTGAGTTATTATCTCACAGTTGTTACATGCACAGTATGGAAGTCTCCTGGGAGAGTGGCTAATGTACACTTTGATTCCCTAGAAAGCAGGGTGGGAATTTATGAGGAAATAAAATAGGGTCTATAAATTACACAAAGGACCTTTAAACGAAGGTATAGGTTTCATTATTGGAGCATGTTACTGGATGGTCAAAATTAAAAACAGCTTTTAAAAAGTGGATTGCATTTAACGTTCCATTTGGGAGAAAAGAAAAAGAGAAACAATTTCAAACACAGCCCTGATTAACTGGGCAAGTTACGAAGTATGATGCCAAGTTTGCATTGACACAGTAAGTGACCACCATGTAAGTCAGCATCCATCAGGTACCTCTACTTTAACATCTCGTTTTGCTTTCTGAAATGTGGTAATTCAAACATTGCTTTAATGCTACTGATGCATCCAGGAGGCAGAATTTCCCTGGAACATGCTTTACTAATGCCTTAGAAAGCCTGAGTCTGTAATCCTCGTGCAATGGTTGAGCTCCAGCACGCTGCAGCTGCAGAGGCGTAGGAGAGACAGGGAACCACTGCAGAATGTGGGCAAAGAACACCTTACCTCAAGGCAGGATTTCCCAACTCTACCAGCACAGAGCACAGCAGCCAGACCTCCCCACCTACAAACCATCCCAGAGTCTTGCCCTCACCAAACCCATCACAGCCATGGTGTAAGGCAAGGCTCTCCAGAGATGAGGTTTTGACCCCTACTGTAGCTAGAGCCTGAAGTATTTAAACAAAGAATTACGATTTCAGGCATGCTGGCTCCTCTCTCACAGGATACCCATGCTCCCACTAACACCAAACAACCCAGGAGAAACACCTATCTCAGGAATTTCCAATGTTGCTTTACTGTTTTAAGTCACTACTGCCAGTGTTTAGATATGGCGCTCCCATTTCATGAAGAAGTGAGCGTTGTGCATTTGTGGTGCTACAGAAAAGATGGAGAAAGAACAATGAATACTCTTAACAACCTGCAAACCAGACAGCAAATCAAAACAATCCACAATTGCATCATATCAATAGTGTGATTTACCTGTTTAATACATTTTTTAGAAATTTGAAATTGGAAACCTTGAACTTTCCAACTCTATTATACTCCAAGAGTAGAAGTCTCAAGTCACTAAATCAAGACACGAGTTTATTGCTACACAGACCTTCAAACAGAGCTGGTGACAACCAGGCCTTATTGGAATGGAGGAATCCACACTCAAACAAAACATTTCAGATTCTTGCTTGCATTCCATCACACTGTTACTTGAAAAGGTATCTAGAGAAAGAAAAAAATAATAGTAATTTATAAAATTTTGAAATGACATTTCACTCCAAAATGTTTTTAATCATGGCTACAATCTTTATATCTACTGATGACAAAAATAAAATATTGCATTTAAGGTTAGCCAAAGCATTCTTCCAGCTTCCAAAAAAAAACCCTCTTCCTTAATTATTTAGTTTTTCTCAATCATCCTAAAACAACCCCTTTCTCGTATTCTGAAGTCACATATTTGTCCTTTGAGTCATGATTCTTTGACTCTACTCACCACGCTCTGTACTGGATTTTTACATTTAATGAGGTTGCAGGCTGCTGCTTTTCACTATTATCCTTAATCAAGTTTTATTGATTCCTGGGACACAGCATCAATAGAAAGAACATTACAAACAAATGGAAAAGCTGCCCAGAAGCTACTGGTATGCTTTTTATGTTCTAGCAAAAAAACAGCTGATGTTAAAAAAAGTAAATACTAATAATGTCATTGCCTCTGCCATTCAATGCAGCGTACTCCGTGCCGTGCACTCCCTGCAAGATACTCTGATGATCCGGGACTACCCTGTAACCCTGTAATCCTGACACTCCCTTGATGAAAATCTGGTTGATGGGGACAGGCTGAACGTGCATGCGTATGCAGATGCTGAGGAAGAGCTAGAGGCAGGAGGGATCACTCATAATCATTGGATGTGGGCAGGTAAAAATCCTACTGTCTCACACAGGCTCTCTTCCTCTCAGATAGGAGGAAGGCTGCAGAAGGCTGAAAGGATGGTGAAACGCAGAGATGATTTATTTTGCAGTTACCTGTAACTACTTAGTCGTATTGGAGTTAATGGCATGGAAATCACCTAGGCCAGGTGCTACCATAGGTAACACGCCTGCAGAAAATTAACAAATCAGAAAAAGTGACCAGTCATTCTCATTACAGGGGATTAAATTAAAACCTATTTAATATTCTACAATAAAATCCATGGCTAGAAATTAAATCAGCTAAATTTTAAGCCCCTCATGAACAGCAGCATATGTACTACCAAGGTACATTAGAACATTAAATAATAGAATTGTGGAATTTATGATATGCAATATAGTTGTGCCCAAGGAACTGAGCTAATTAAAAAAAATCTCTGTCAGTTCTTAAACATCCATTATTATTTAGAATGAAGGCAGGGTGACAGCAGTGACCCATACCGACACATGCATTTCCATGAAGTGTTTGAGAAAGGAAATCAGTTTGTTTGTGAGCCAGGATCCCATTAAACACTGCAACCCATTGAGATACAGGCTCTACCTCACATCATCTTCTACCTCATATCATTCTTCAAACTCTTCCCATTCTTTTCTAGGTATAAGTTCCAATTTCCCAAGAAAGTTGAAAGGAACCAGAAAGTTACTGCTGTTCTACCCCTTTTGGCTCTTCCTGCCATTGTTATAGATGATTTTGCCATGGGATTCAGCATACCTTGTGAAAACAGCCCTCAAAGAAAGGCTGTTGGAGCTCTTGATTTCTGTATCTTGAAATTCCCAACTGCATTGCGTAAGATTAATGTCTAAATGTTTTCCATGAAGAACAAACACGTAACAAAGGGTTGTCTGCACAGGGTGGAAAAAACTTTCCTTAATTTCATGTAATTTATGTCTCTGTTATGCCATGAAGGAAATGGATCTCTCCCCATGCACCTAAGTGGAGCTACATGGGCAATTAATAGTCACCAAAAGGAAAACCTAACTCGAAATTTTGCCTTCATGCAATTACAATTATCTGAAAAGCATAATCGCATTAATGCAGCTCGCAATGGCCATCATTTGCAGGAGATAAAGTAGCCAGGTTTAAACAAATAAACCAACTCTACCACTAACTTAACTGCACATTAAATGCATCAAAAGCTGTGATTAGTGTGATTATTTCACTCACCCCTGCCCCCACTTTTAAGCTTCTGGTCACTGTTCTGAAGAAAAGAAAAGGCATTTGTTGAGAATCGCTTGCAGACGTGATATCCTGCATCCTTCCTGTAACGCCGCTGTGATGTGACGTGAGGATGTTATCCAAGGAGACACACGGGTGAAGAGGAACTGGCTGTCAGCACTGGTATTCCCACGCTTCAAACAGCTGCTTATGCGGACATGGCCAGCCCAGACTGAAAGCACACGGTGCAAGAAGCACGTTGGAGGAGCCCCAGCAACCCAGAGCCCCTGCCACTACACACCTGGCACGGAAAGAGCAACCAGCGCTGAGCCCTGGGTACGCAGCGCAGCCCAGCAAGGTGCCTCGTCCAGGTCCCTCGCAGCACAAGCCTGCAGACACTCTGGTTACGCACATGGTCTTGGAGAAGGCGGCAGATCGCACGTGGTTTGAGGAAAGGTTTGAGGAAAACTGCATTGCAGTGTTTGTTTTTTTGGAGGTTTTACGTGTCCTTGGATATCTGCTAATTAGGGAGTACCAGCACCGCAAGCAAAAAGCATCTCGTTCACAGCTTTGTGTTCCCTGGTACCACGGGTCCTGATCCTTTCCTGGGGCTCCCCAGTGCCTCTGCAGTGGAAGTGATGAGTCCAAGATTTATTAAATGGGGGATGTTTCCTAGCTGTCCACCTCGAGAGACAGCAAAGCCGATGCCTTGTCAGGCACAGACTACGAATGTTTTCCAGCTGGTGCCACTCATGCTCAGCACTACATTACTTCGTTCCATTTCTCTGCCCTTTGTTACTCCTTGTTCAGAGAAGGTGGGATGGAAGTAACCGTATCTTCAACCTGTCATTTGGTGACACGGCTGCAATGCTCACATGCCTATCTTCTGGCTGGCAGTTTTCCCCCTGCCCCCACTTTGTTTTCCCTACAACATACATGTATTAGGAGCTTCCTCTTGAATTCGCTTTATTTTATGTGTGCATTAATTGCTAAATTACTATGTGTCATATCCTTTCAACTGCTCATGAATGTCTTTGTAAGTATGATATTTTATGGCAATTTAACTGTGGAGATTACAAATAAAATTATCAGCTAAAAACAGAATGATTAGTAAACCAAGATAAATGCTGTAAATTAATCATCATTTCATACATCACACTACGGTTTAGCATTTCCACGTTAATGGAACAGACGCAAGCTGCTGAGGTGAATAGAGTTACAATTTTAACTACACCAAATACCAGTACTTAAACACCAACAAAACACACTGGAAATTTTTAACTAACCTTTCAGTCCCACACACCTTCGCAGAGCAGTATCTGTTTTTTAGCCGATACTTGCCCAATTGCCACACATGGTTATTCTGTCAGTTTCTGTTCTTTGACTGTTCAGCTGATGTTGAGGAGCGTACAAATAGCACCAAGCCACTGCTTCCTTAAGTTAAATTTGAAAGAACAAAACTCAGCTGTCTGCAAGTCTTGGTGGGGCAGGACACGCTGTTCTTTCCAAGTTTATGCAGCATTTGACACAAGGGACAGGTCCTCGTTTATTAGAAGACTTTTGGATGCTAAGGGAACATCTGCAAAATAACAGAGAGAAACCTTTTCATATGAAAACTAACGGATGCGTACCCTGACACCCTCTAACACGCAACACACAAACACATTCCTCCTATGTCCAAACACAGATGCAAACACTCCCCCATTTTAATTACACAGCATTGGCTCAGCTAGACAGAAAACGCGCATGGTTACTGCAGACAAAGATTAATCTCTCTGATATATTCAATACTTCACATGCTCCACATTATCTGGTGAGTATATATGCCTTGCCTTCAAGAATGTGATGTACTACGCCATACATCATCGTCTCATTTATTGAGTGCACCTCTGCAGCACGCACTGTACATCCCTGCCCAGGGTCAGGATCACGCGCCAATCTTCAGCCCCGCTTTTCCCAGCCCCGGGACGCTGCCGCGTGCCAATACTGCCATGGTGTGTGCTGCAAGCCGTGTGCTCACAGCTCAGCCGCACCCTACGCTGCTTTTGTCACAGCAGGTGCATATGGAGCCTGAACCACAAACAATCCACCACGCTCATTAAAAGCAAGACTGTGGGAAAATCCAGAAGTAGTAAGAAAGATGGCACCCCAGCAGGAGCCCCTGGAACAAGGAAAGCATCTGGATCCACAGGCTCACACGCTGGCAGCCAGACAGAGATTCTCCTGGCTTCATTTTACAGAAGGGAAATCCTGCTGGGGCAGTTGAGGTTCCCATTTGCCACACTTCTCCTTGCAGTCCAGCTGTTTCTTAAATATGAGGAAGCTGAGAGACAGGAAGATGATCCTGACTCACCCCAACTAGGTTCAGCTTCAGAGAGATTTCCATGGAGATGCAGCAGGACGTGGTCTTCTACACCAGGCCCTCTCCAGACACCCGCTGCGCCCAGCCCAGCCAGTACCGGAGCTGCCATCCAAGAGGTGCCCACAGCCTGTGTGGGTAGCAATGGCAGAAAAAAGAAATGATCAGATAGAAATGCAAAAGTCTTCTAAGTGCATTAGTTCAGTTTGTTATATTAAAGGCGTGGGGCTACTGCAGGGAAGCAGCCTGGAGTGCCGCCTTGCAGTTCTTTGATACGACCACACAACAACTTGCTTCTTGTCAGACAATGGCCAGAACGCTCTGTCCTCTGCTGTGATTACCAAGACTATCTAACCCCACTTATCTCTTTCTTTGGTGTACATACAAGAATCGTCATCGACAGCTGAACTTAAATGGAAGCATGCTGCATAAATATTGATACTTGCTGTGATTAATATTGCTATTTACATTAGCGATGAATTGGGTTCACATAAAAATAATTAGCACAGCATGCCTGGGTATTATTTGCTCCTAATTATATCACAGTTCATTTCACCAACAGCAACGTGTCACCAAGTCAATAACAACCAATGATTAATACACAGAATGCATTACCTTAAAATCACACCCCGTGTAACTCCCCGTGTTACGACGAAATACTATTGGGAAGCCCCTGGATAATTGCTTCAGGTGAGTTCCTGGCTGGAGTTAGTGACACTAACATAAATTGCAAATGCAGGTTTAAAAAAGGTGTTACTGGGCTTTTGCTTGTTCATTTTCTTGCTTTTACTCTTTTCCCCATTATTTCCTTTCATGTTGAGAGTCGAGGGTGACTGCGGGCACCAAAGCATCGGCAGGCACCTTCTGCAACGAGTGACTCCATCAGCCCCACCGCTGCCCCCCGGAGCAGGGCGGTGTGCTTCAGGTGCTCCCCCTCGAGGAGCAAGCAGAGCTCCCTCACCTTCAGCCTCAGAGCTCCTGATGCACTCCTAGCAAACACCTCACGGAACAGACGGACTCAGGCAATTACGTCCCAATCACACCACCCAGGCAGCAGCACAAATATAACAAACATGTAATAAACGCAGCCAACAAAATCATCCCCAGGGTCCGCCTCCTACATCTGCCCAGCCTCACTCATCTCCCAACTCCCCTGAGCAAGTCATTTAACCACTCTCTTTGCCATCTGGAAAGCTGGGACACCGCCGCCGCTGCAGCACTCACGGGCTATCAGGAGACTTTGTTTACCGGGTTTGTGAAGAAAACTGAGATTTGGGGATGAAATGAGTTGTCGTGGGCTCCATTCTGCAAGATGCTGGCTCTGGCCTGCATCCAGCAAAGCACTTAAGCACGCAGTTATCCCTTTAAAATGTACAGCAAATTTTCTCTGATACGGTTAGTAGAAAAGATATCCAAAAGAGCTTAACCAATAGCTCAGAGGCCATAGGACACCCTACTACAAGGGCAGACTCCAAGGCAGGAGAAGAACAGCTTGACGCTGTTCTCAAGAGCAGCCTTCCCACCCTGGGCTCTGATGGCACCTGCGGCATTTGAACGGATGAGAGCGGCCACGTGTCACAGCTGGAATCAAAAACTTTGAAAGATGCAGATCCACAGATCATTTTAAGACAGCAAATACAAACTTCTCTTTGCTCATCACTTACTGCTTAAGACAAACTTGGATGTAAGTTAATACTTCTTGCCAATATCTGTCAAACATACAGCCAGCTAACGAATACTAAGTATCCCGCTGTATATTGCATGCCCATAAATCAACCCAGCCAGCATTAACATACGCAGCATCTTTACGGTGTGCTACTGCCCCCATGTGTAATAAACATTTCTAACACTGATCCTAGAACTGAAAAGCACCAGCCTGATTTTCATTAGCCCAGAGCTAGAGGAGTATCATGGATAAAATATCCTGGTTCCCCGCAGCCAGAAACCAAAAGAAAAATCAGATGACTCCTGTACCGCAGGGATAGCTGACATGTTCTTAACCCGTCAGTGACGGGGCAGCACTGTCCCTTCTCATTTATTCAACAACTTCATATACTCAGACGGACTTTTGTTAACAGTCTTGATGAAGCACAGAAAAAAACATGTTGGGACACTGGAGGTGAGCTTTTTCAAGTCAATTCAACCATTATTCAGGCATAAAACCAAATAATCAGAATTTGAAAGTTTTCAGCAGGGTAACTCAAGTGCTTTTGAAAAGTTATCTAAAAGTGTTACTCTCAACACTTAGTGAAAGACAGGTCTCTTCGGAAAACAAATGAGATTTTAAACAGGCTGCTGAGCACCCTGCGGAGCTTGGCAGAGTCCAAGAAACATCTCAGTGCTGGCTACAAACACCCAGTAGGAGGGAAAACACACACCTTGGCACGGCAATGGCAGAACCTCCCCAGTCTGATCAACCTCTGTGCAGCAAAGGCTTCTCCCTCAGCGGAAAACAAATGCAGTTACCTGTCCTGGCACACTTTCCAGTAGCTGCTCATCCAGTGATCTCCATCTGCAAAAACATGACCAGGCCAATCATTTCAGTTTTATTTCAAACAAAACCGATACTTCTAGCCTTCTTGTCTTAAAGGCTGAGAACAATGTTAAGTAACAACAACGAAACTCACTTTGTCATTTTGTCAATATTGGTATCAGGCCTTTTGAAATTATTAAAAAGGGAAATTACTGAAAAAAAAAAAAATCCACTACCTTCTCTTGCATCGAGACCCAGTTTTATAATCAGCATTTTTGATTAAAAACAACATAATGGCAAAAATTCTCAACAGCTGTACTTAGTACCTCGAGAAATGAGCTACTCAGCAAGTACTTCATTTAATTTATGAGAAGAAAGATAAAGAGGATAAAATTTGCTTCTCTTACTTTCCAAGCATATATTCCCCCCACCCAACTCAAATGAAAGCAGAGCCCCTGCTCCCTCACCTGCCCCAGCTCCTCTGCCAACGCTGGATGCAGAGAGCTTGTCCCCAGCACCGGCCTTGCACACCCAAGGGCAAAGGGGACAGGACAGTCTTTTTTCAAGCCCCATGTGGCTCCCACTCCCACAAACCATCTCCCAGGTACAGCCCCATTTTCAAAACAGCTTTAATGAGCTGGAAAATGAGTGCGGCAGCTGCCCTCTTCCCCCGCTACCCCAGAATTGAAGAGTATGAGCTGCCACCCGCGGAGCTGCAGCGCTCTGCTGGCCTTGTAACTGCCTGCCCGCACGCACCCCATCAGCCAAGGCAGTCCCGGCACGCCAGGGCCAGTGTTTGACAAGTCCAAATGTCCCCAGTTTTTCTCAGGACACAGGATGAAACAGCTGTGGGGCCCACATCACAGGAACTTGCATTTTTCCCAGCAGAAGATGGGGACCTTGGTGTCCCCTGTTTGCCCGTGAGATCCTCTTCCAAAAGGCCTCGGGGCACTTGCCCTATTTGCAGACCAGTCCATGGACAACCACGGGCTAATCCTAAGGGAGCCACAAAATAACTAAGAAAGGAAAGTTTACTGCCCCCCTAGTTATGTGGTACCTTGTACCTGGACAGGAAAGCTTTTAGAGATTACACCGAGAAAGAACAAAACCATTCCTGCAGTACCATGGCCTCGCATCCCCAGTTCAAGGCAGAGGGGAGGCCTTGAACAGCCCGCGAGTGCTTCAGTGCCAGCACTCGGAGCGAGCCCCAAGCTGGCCTTCTGGAAATCCCCTAAGAGCCACGAAATTGGAAGTTCCCACTGTTCAGATTTATGTTGCAGCTTTTTCTGCAGGACAACACGCAGCACAAGCCCCAGCGAGGCCGCCCCAGCCGTGGCTGTGCCTCTCGCTGCACTCTCCAGGCTGAGCGGACCCACGACCGAGCACGGGCAGCCGCCCCCAGCCTCACGCCTCCAGATGCCCGTGCCAAGGGCATACAAGAAACAGAAGCAGAGGTGTTTTGAAGCTTCACGGCAGAATTTCATCTTCTGGCAAGCTTATATCTTAGCTAGGTAGCATCTCGGACAGCAACGGCCTTCTCTGCACCCCTTCCAACTGGAAGCAGTGTTCCTCTGCACTTCCACTTTACTCACACTTATTTTTCAAGATGAATTAGCCCTTTGGTCGCAAGGTTCATTTCCCAGTGCAGAGTACACACCAAGAGAGAGTCCAAGTGGCACTGAAACCCCACACATCTGCCAGAGGGAAGGAGCCCCACGACAAGGCTGGCAGGCTCACTGCACAGCGCTTGGGGGCGTTCGGCCTGGGTGCCCCTACGGTGCAGAGCTGCATACAGCAGGACAGGCAGATATACACGGCTACCCAGAGAACTTTATTAACACGTTCAGGATTACAAAAATATGCAGCCTAAGCTTTTTCAGCTTTTTCCTTTTTTTTTTTTTTTAAAGAAGATATTTTCCACTAACTAAACCGATTTTTAAGTACGGAGCAGTCATTTGCCAGGTTTTCAAAGCCATCTGTTTTCAAAGCTTACCTTCCTTGTTGTTTACCACAGGCTGTCTATCTGTTTTAACAACCTCCACTGGGATTTCACATACCTCATTATGCAAAATCACTACTTATGCATTCACTCCAGCACTTGTCTAACTAATCTGCACTCATAACACCTTCCGTGGAAGATGCAGCATTCCTCTTCAGAGGCTGCAGATCAAAAACAATAGTAGCTGGTGTCATAGCAAGACAAAACACAGCCTCCTGTGTATTACTGTTGTGATACAGGCCTAATCCAAGACTGCTCGGAGCTGCTAAAATATAATAAAAAAATACCCTATCACAAGAGATTCTGTATCATATGCAAGATGAAAAGCATCTATTTTTAATGCTGGGACTTATGCTTGTCTTCGTCAAGAGGATTCCAAGTAGTTTGGTCTCCCGGGCTCGTCCCTGGCAATCTGATGAGCACCCTGACCCTCCTCTGAAGTTCCTCACGGCCTCCTGTTAGGTTCATCCCAGGCACCACACTTCTCTTGCCAGCTTTCCACCTGCAGCAGGCAGCCCGAGCAGCTGACGGAGCCGGAGCTGCTGTTCAGAGCCTCCCTCTGCCTCCGCTCCACCTCCCCGCAGGTCCCTGCCGTAAGCAGCGGATCATCGACAGCGCCAGACCCCGCAAACTGCTCCGGTCTGTCGTGTCGAGGCCTGCTTGGGGACCCTTTAACCACACATCATTGATACAATCCATCACGTTAAGAGCTTGCTGGGGGATGCTTTAATTCACGGATTATTAACACAATAGACTGTAACGTCTGGTACCATTATGGCTGGCTGTGTCACCGAACATCCTCAGGTAGGTTAAAAAACAAAGAAAAATAAAGTCTGCTAGCAGGAGATCCACTGTACATAAGGTTCTCCAAATTATTTAAAGAATCAGAATTTATTAAGATCATTTTTTTGCATAAGAAATTCAAGCATGAGCTCATCTTGCCACTATCTCTGTTTGTCTGTATATTGTAAAATGTGAGAGCTAAACATGAAAGTAAAACTTGCTGTTCTTAGATCTTTAAAACATTACAGCTGCAGTGACACTGCTTTGGTAAGATTTAACACTAAAACTCCAAAAAGACAAAATGACTTTAAATTATGTTTATTTTACATGGGGGAGCAAGGGAACTCCTGTTGAGCAAAGCACAAGAGACTGAAGTAACAGAAAGAAGTGGAATTTCATGGTTATGATTTCCTAGAAAAAAAAATGTAATACATTGGTCCTGTAAAAGGCTTTTCATCTACGAAACTGAAAGCATTTTCTGAGTGAGGTAAGCATCATATCACTATCCCATTTCACACATGAGAAAACAGAGATTAGAAATAAAGGGGGGGACATTTCCAAAGCACACACATCCAGCTCTGGATGCAGCTGTACCACGTGCAGATGTCACAGCCCTCCACCCCCCATCCTACCCCTGCATGCTACCACTCCCCAGGATCCATCAGCCTCACCCTTGGCTACAGAAAACCCCCAGAAAGATCTCTAGTCCCCCAAAACGGAGGGATCAGCCTGCCAGAGCCTGCCCCAAGCAGGCCGGGTGTGAGGGCACGTCCTTTGCCTGCTCAGCCCCTCTGGACGCCCTGCCAAGCAGGCAGCGCTATGCTGCTAGACCACTACAGAAGGACTGGCCCCTAAAACAACCCCCAAATTGGGCAGGACATCCTTCCCTTGCCTAAACGAAACCGTTCCCTAATTATATCTGTCCAACACAGCCAGAGAATCCAAGCACTTGATGGGACCCTTTCTTGTGCACAGCCCAGCAACACACCCCGGGATGCAGAGCAGGGACTCCGGGCAGGAGCCTCGCTGCACCGAGTGGCACAGGGCACGCCGGTGGCACAGGGCACAAGGGCAGAAGCCGCCTGCTCAGACAGCCCCAGCAGCCAAACTGAGGTAGGAAACGAGAGCTTGCTGGAGGGGGTTCTAACTGGCGGTTTGGGAACTGGCTGTGATTTCACCTAAAACTGCATCCAGCAGGGCCCCGGCAGCATTGTCACAAATCTGCTAACGCCTCGTGTCAGCCTTGGTCCCCCTGAAATCAGAGTGGTTTTTAGTGGAGTGAGTGCTCATGGAATGAGGCTCCAGGAGAGAGTTACCTGTAACATCCACGCCTGTATCTTCTGCCATGACTGGAACAAGCCCAGAATCAGGACGTGCATTTCACTGTGTCTTTGTCTTGCATTGACACAAAATGGAAATCATCCCATTCCTGCACCGTTGCAAACCATTCTGTGGTTAAACATGCTTTTACATCTAACGCCCTTTGTATCTGGAGAGATTAAACATATATAGCAGCATTAGTATTTTTAGTTTCTATGCAAGAAAAAAGCTTCACTTAAACCTATAAATCTCTTATTTGGAAACACTAATTAAGTTTGTACACACTGTGTTATACAACTCCGTTATATCATGAATTACTGTTTCTTTTCTCTTTATTTACTTTACCAGGCTGGTCTACTGTTACCAGCAGTGCAAATTCAACCACTATTTACATTTTGCTGAACCTATTTTATTTACTGCTGGCTGATTCAACTGTGCCAGCACAGATGTTCAAGGTAAGCGTGTGCTAAATACCTGACCTGCCCTGAACACTTCGGGAACATGTCGGGCTCATCAGTATGGCTGAACACCGGCGTGCCCCAACGTCAGGAGGCTGCAGGTATGGATTAGGATTGCATCTGTGTAGGCACTGGATAAATATGGAATAATGAGCAGGTTTTGCACCAAGTTGTTCAAATGCTTTATATAAACGCCAGCTACAAATAGGATCAGATTAACTTTCAGCTCTGGTGAATACTAGTTTCATTGGAACCAAATCCTCTGCTTCTAGAGAGGCTGCTGGAAATAGCAGGCTAGCTATCCAAGAAGCGTTACGATAACAATACTTAAGAACAGTGGTTGGGTGGCCCTAAGGCAAAACCCCATCAGTTTAGATTACAGGTCAGATAGCTAGCACAGACCTGTTAAATGTTTGTATTTAAACTAATACACTCCCATCAGGAGCGGTTCTATTCTTCACCGCACAGCTGGTTTTCCAAACAGCGCAGAGCGCAGCACCACTGTTCTTAAATATCCCCTTTCAGCTCAGTCATGATGTAATTTAGAAAACTGCTACAACAGGGATCAGAACTGCATTAAACAAACACAACGGAGGTCAAGCTGCTGGAGACAAACATATAAAATAAACATTGTATTAAAAAAGCAAAGCATGGGGAGCCTGAGCTCGGTGCTGTGGGGAGCAGTGGAACAGCCCTGCCGCGGCACAGAAGGCACGGCCACCCCAGGTGCTCCTGGCACAGAGGCTGGGGCAGCTCCTTAGGGCTCCAGTGGAGATGGAGACCACACTGCATTCAGCAATGGGCTTCTCCCCTGCTTCAGGAACACTTCTGCTTAAGGCAGGAGCAATGCTAACCAAGTAAAGTGCTGGTCAGCATTACAGGGCTGCCAGAACCCACCCATGTTGACCATGAGGTGGCCAGAGGAAGGAGGACCGTCTCACAAGGATACCATTGCCACTACAGCAATAAGCAGTTGTTTTTGTTTTTTAAGAGTTTAACGTGATATTCCTGACCACAACTATTGACTGAGCACTGGCTCCTCATTTCCTCTGACCTCTGCAGTGTTCCTCACTCCAGTATTTAAGCAGCACTCTAAAACCAAGTATCAACAGGTCCAAACTATAGCACAGAAGATGGATACAAATATCTAGCCTCTTGCTTCTAATGGACCTTGAAATTAGCATGACTTTTTTATTTCATCACCATTTTTCAGAGTTTAAATTCTTTAGGAAGGGAACCTTCTAAATTCCTTCTCCAAGTCTGCACAGCATGGGGCTAGACAGGTGGGTCTTGGCTGCTGCAGAGATAAGCAGAGACACAGGGACTGCTTAGAAAATACAGCCACAGCCCATGAGCAGCATACACAAGAGATATGTAATACACACTCATAAATGAGGAGGTAGAGCTCTGCAGTTTATAACCATTTCCAAGCAGGGTAATCTTCAGCACACTAGTGTTAATATCTTCATTAAATGATCCAGTGGTAAAGATGAAGCTGTAAAACAGTTACAGAGCAAACTCCAAGAGTTAGGTTTACTGATAAGCTTTACAACCAAGTCTAACAGCAACTGCTGGGGAGAAATCAGGTAAAAAAATTTTGCTCGTCTATGGTTTGATCTTTGGGGTCCTTCTGGCCTCCAGGATCACAAGGCCTAATACTAACAGCAGCACAGGCCTGCTCCATGCATCCCTGTACTCAGCCAGAAGATTTTCCACCACCATTTGCAAATGCAGAAACCACCAAGATGATGCTCTGCTCTGCAGACCCCGTCTACAAAAGCACTGCAGCACCTCTGCTGTAGGCATCTGCGAAGCACAGGAGATAGGGAAGATCTCAGAAGCCTGAAGACTCATAGGGAACTTAGGTCCTGGTCAACATCAGGAAGATTTGTGCTCTCAAGTCAGGTATCTTGCTTTAGTTACAGTCTTCAAGGGGCAGCTCTGCCCCCAAAGGGCTGCCAAAGACAACCTGGCCAATTCGACATGAGCTGGAGCAGCCCTGCTATTTCCTCTGTTCCACCTCCCTGAAGTTCAGGGCTGACTTTTTGAAATCGCAAAGCTCCAAAAGCTTTAAATCCAATCCAGATCTCCTAATTCAATATTTCATAATATACTACTAAAAGATCTGGCATTCACTGGAGTAGTCTAAAACCAGAAATAGCACTCCCCGATTTGTCTTTGCAAAGAGTGAGGACAAAACCTAAAGGCTCCTGGACACCCAGTGCTGGTCAGCTCACGGGGACGAGACAGCAGCACTACTGCAAGCGTTTGGGATTCACTGGACAAACCGTGCAGCAAAGGTTGGATGTGTTTGGTTTTAGTACTGATAAACACAGTGCTTCCCTAACAGCCCCTCAGAGCCCGCTGGTGTCAGAAACCTGCCACCAAACCGAACCTGACGTGTCCATATCTAAATCCTGACCTCGCAGGAATCTGTTAGACAGGTGTGAGTTTAGATTAATGGTTTTGCCCCAGTTTATTTCCAGAAATGAGTGGTCTGAAACTGCCAGCATTAATGTGATGCTTTACTGTGCAGTTTAAATTTGGATTTTGCAGCAAAGCTGCGGATAATGTAATTGACTCCTTTTATAGCTTAACTCTCAGCTACAACATCAATATTAGAACAGGAAATGTCATTTCTAATTTAACTTAATTTTTAAAGAACACGTTTCTCTAACTTTAGGTATGTAATATCTTTTTATTTTAATTTAAAAACATCGCTTTTAAATGATAAAGTAGGCTAATATGAAAGCCAATATTCAGTTAACTGATAATTTCAAAGTAAACAAGCCCTTTCTGCATAAATGGAGGCCATCAGTCAGCTTTGGTCTAATCCTCTGAACTCAAAAATATTACCCCAGAAAGGAAGTAATTAGAAAATATTTTATGCAGATTTGAATAGGGGTCTTTGTGCAGGCAAAGAGGGAGACAGTTGCTGTCACCACGAGCCATGCTACCAGAACATGTTGTTCTTTTGATTTCAGAGACTCCGGGCATATTTATGATTTTTTAAAAAAGCCAAGCCTGGGACTGGAAGCTCCACGTTAGCTGACTTCAATTAAAATATTTAAGCTTGGCTTTTAAATCATGCTAGCAGCCTGGGCTCAAATTCCTTGCTTCTAAGGTTCTGGTCCCATGCGGGTATGTAATGCACCGTGATAAAGAACAGGAAAGCAAAATCGGAACATATGTGATTTAAAAGGCACATTGCAACCATTTTAAAACCAATTATCTCTTCTCAAAATACTAAAGAAGGGAGAAAACCACCCACTCTAAAGCTTAGCTGGACTCCATCCAGAGCCATTAGTCCCGGAATTCAAAACATGAATGCTGTTCTTTTTTAAAAATCCTAAACTTCTTCAGTTTGATTTCTCCTAGCTCTATCCTTTGAGTTAAGATGGCATCTTAAAATAGATATTTAATAAACATAACATGAAGTTCACATCCAGTTTTGATGAAAAACATCAGTCTAACCTTTCCTACGCTTTTGCAATTACTGTCTTTCTCAGTTCCCATTTTCTTTCCTTTATTAACAATCGCCTTTAAATAAGGTAACCATAGCAATGCTTTTCAACCTTGATGTCTTTTGTTTAGCTTGCTTGAAGACAAAGTCACAACATAATTTTCACCAACAACTCTTATGACAAACAATTTCAATACTAAGCCATTTTTAAAAGCGTGCTATGAAAGAGGGGGTTCCCCCAGAAAATACACCTGAAGTAATTCAGATTTAAAGAAATAGAAGGCACAGTGTCTGGTGGTGTAACGCTCTTACCTCACCTTTAGAGCTGATCTGAATGATCCTAAACCTTCCTTCAGTCCGCTGACGTATACAGGCCCTGAATGGGAGTGAGGACATGGATTCTGTCAGGCAGCTCCTCGGCGTCTGTTTGGGCTGAGCTCAGCCCCACCGAGCACCTGGGCCTGCACGGACTGGTGGCAACTGCTGAGCAAAGCCAAGCCTGAAAGCTCCGCACACCCTGATATACAAAGACTACAAGGGGTCAAAGGAAATTTGTTTTATCCATTTCCCTCACTTTGAGAAAGATGTGAAGACCTCTGGCAGTAACCACATGGAATTTGTAAACCATCAATCCAGCTGCCTTTTTTCAGGCAGGGCACAAGGTGGATCACACATTAGTTCTCCTTCCACATCACTCCCTTGGCCACGCAGATCTGAGGTGTGGGGATGTCTTGCTTTCACGTGGTCCTGGCTACACGTCCATACCCTTTACAAATCTGATAAGGAACATTCACTATCTATAATCACAATTTTATTTAAATACGGGAGTCCCAACATAAATTTTGTACAGAGATATTATGCTTACTATTCTACCATACAGAGTTTGCTTCACAGTCCAAGCGTACCATATATATTTCCACCAAGAATAGCTCACATTAAGCTATATGCATGGAAATTGCATCTGAAAAAAAAATTATAGCAATTAGTAATCTGTTTCGTTTAAAAACAGCCTGCTAGTTACCTCCAAAGTAGAGGTTTAAATGGGAACATATAAATACTCTTCAGCCTTCTTTTTCTTCCCTTGAGGCTGTGTTAGCCCCACCCCGGGGTCCTTCTGGGTCTCGGGCACAGTCCCACACCAAAGCTGAATCATCACTTCTGGTTTTGCAGTGAGTCACGAGCAGGACCCCAGCCTACTCCCACTGATCGTAGAGCAGAAATGCCTCTTGTCTTTGGCAGGAGCAGGAATGTTACTTTGAACTCATCCTCCCCTACAGATGGGATGCTGCTAAGTCATGCAATGTTAACTTAAGCCGTTGTCTTTGTACACTGCTCATGAACGTCATTTATCTTGTGATTAACTGCACGCAGACTGCAGACCGGGACCTGAAAACCATTTATAAGACTGGCTGTGCCCAAGAATAATTCAATTTAAGTTAAGGAGACTCTACTTCCAGCATTAATGTTAGAAAAATGGACCCACTGCACATTTTAGTACTCTTTGCACCTGAAATTATCAATACTAGCACATTATCATTCAGATCTGATCTTCCCACAAAGACTCTTTGCTGACCTTTACAAGATCCCTATTGGGGTACACTCTTGTCCTTCAGACCCATCACTTCCTTTGGCCACAGGATTTTTCCACGTACTCAGAGGCTTCCTCTGTCTAATCAGATTACTCATCACAGCAATCTAAAACCCACTGCAAGTATCAGGCTTCGTGAAGGCTTTTTACAGGCTTTGGATCAGACCAGCACACTGGCAGCAAACCCCCTGACATGTCTGACAGCCTGGACAACATTTTCTTGTACTTTTTCCAAACGAAGAGAGCTCCAACGGCTCTTTCCAAAGGGATTTGTTTCTCTCTCCTCCCAGTAAGATGCTTACTACTGTGTAGGCTGCACAAAATATTTTGCTAAGGCAACTTGTTCTTGCCAGTCGAGACCTCAGTGTTTAATCATAACACACAATCATCTACAATACATATGGGCTGCTACTACATTTTGTAATTGCATGCAAAACAGAGAAGCTGGCAACTGCAACATTTGTATTTATTTTGCCTTTTCCCCGCAATGTCCCTACTTCTCTCTTACATGTCACATTCTTACCTCCAAGCAAAAGTGCTAAGTACATTTAATACTGGCAATTCCCCAGGATTATATTTTTTTTAATAAATCAGATTTTCTGCTGTTATAGCCCATTTCTCTCATCTCCCTCCCTCTGGCAATAGCAACTGCAAGTGGAAAGCTGAGACACCAAAGCTGGTTTCCTGCGGCAAAGCTCGTTGCCAGCCATTGTTCTAGCAGCACGTACCTGCTCAACAGTGCTCGCATTCAGTGCCTCTGAATGTTTTCCTTCCCTCCAGGGTGACAGCTTTGAACAACAACCCTCTTACCATACTCAAACCCCCAAAAGCTTTCTGCTGCTGCAGCAGTAATTTAATCAACAACTCAAAGGTACAAGCTCTCAGCAAACAAGTGCATCTACATACCAGCCTCCCCAGTGCGAAGCAGCTTCCCACCATCTCTTTTTTCCTTTATCTTCTGTTGAAAAATCTTGAGAATCTTGCTTATACCATGGGGATGTTTCCTCTCTCTCACTGGTCAAAATCTGGTTCCTTGTAAAGAACTTGAAGAACGAAAAGGAAAATAAAAGAGTCAGGCTGGGGAACTTAGCTCTGCTCCCTGCCTGCCTCCCCGGAGGACCTCACTAGCACTGATCCTTCTGCAGCCATGGTTTATTAGTGCCTGCAGGAGCTCTCTAGGTTTTTGCACAGATGGGAAAATGGTCTCCCATTTTAGATCTCTTGCATGGCTCACTGTTAAATCGGGGCCTACAAGCTTGATTCAGATTGAGGGAAAACAAAGCAAAGGTAAAAACTGTGCCTCATCCTTGACAATAACACGGATAGCACAGGCTGCCTGCAGAAGCCATCACCAAGCTGAAATGGCCTGAGGCCACCAGCTGACACTGGTCTTTGGCTTTTGCCAGGCCTGCAGCAAAGACGACTGAGCACTGCCTTTTTCTGGAGACCATGGGGCAGGAATGTCTTCATTTGCCAGTCTTAACCGTATCTGGTGGTTTTCTCAAACCATCCGCGCTTGGAAGTTCAATAACAAGCCATGGAAAAGAACGTTTTAATTTGTGGTATCGTTCACAGTCAACAACCTCAGGATTAAAACTTCTCAAAAATAATACCCGGGCTCCTACAAAACCTTGTGGATTAACCCTGGGTTGGAGGGAAGGAGAGAAGGGAAGGAAGGAAGGAGAGAAGGGAGGGAAGGAGAGAAGACAACCCTGAACTGGCACCTCCCACCAAAAAGAAACTGAAACACAACACCCAGTACAGAGCACCACCAAAGAAACTCAGGAGAGTGCTGTGTCCAAAGAGAGGGATTTGGAGGGTATTTTGTTCATTGCCCCCAGCAAACGAGGCTGTGGGAGATTCAGGAGGCGCTGCCCAGCACACAGCCCGTGCCCCAGGGAGGGGACCACTGACCGGCTCAGTAATGTATTCCTGAACCACAGCATCTTCCTCGCCAGACACCCAGGGCATTTCACCTCGTGCCAGACTGAAAACCTTTCATTATTCTCATGTTTCCAATGATTTCATTACATTTTCCCTAACTTACCCAAATTTCTAGTGGGAAAAAACTTATTTCTTTCTGTAATAAGGCCTATGGCTATTCATGTATTTTAACAGACAACTGTCAGAGCATTAATTAAGATCAAACTTTGAACACTTTACTCTTTTGCGTGTGGGGGTACACTTCTATGCTCATTACCTGACTTACTTATAAGTTCCTGTTGTTATTATGTCTCTCCTCTTCCCCACAGCAGCTTACCCAAATATTTCCGAGGGATTAAGAACCAGGATTAATCACATACCACACATGGTGATTAGCAGGACGGTGGGACCAAAATTCACACGTGCCTATCAGAATGAATGTTTTGACTTCCCAGCTAGGTTCACCGTAATTAGTGCACAACAAACAGCACGTCTAATGCTCCGGGGATTTAAAGTGGGAGCGATTCATGTCGTGTCACAAGTTGATTTAAGTGTATTTTATTTACTTTAGAAAATGAGTATTTTACTCTATTTAACACCAGAGGGGGTGATGCAGTTTTTAATTAATTTACTGTTTTGGCTTTTTTAATGTCAAGAAAACAAATGGAGCAATATAAAAACAACAGCAAAACGGCTGACATGGGGGTCTATAATGTAACCATAAAAGGAGCATTTTCAAAGCACTTGCAAAGTTCCAGCCACATGATTCCCATTAACTGTAATGAGCACTGGACAGATAAATTCACACATGTTGCTTTGATGATTTATTCTAAATTGGCCTCATCTTTGTTAGCACTAAAGGAATAATGATACTACACAATATGAAAGAGAAATCTTTCAATTTGCCCCCTGCAATTTTCATCATTATCCACAGAATTCTCCAGTAGCCAGTCAGACTACAGATTCATAATCTTTCCAATTTTACAGACAGTTAAAAATATTAGCTATAGCAGAGCGGTCAATCTCTGCAGAATATAGAGCTCAAATGTTCCTTTGTTTAAAGCACAGGCCTAGCTAGTTGTGCTCTGAAGCCGTATCAAAGGCCTGAATAAGTAGAACAGCGCAGGGAGAAAGCTGCTGCTGTGTAGACGCCAATCCATATTACCTTGCCAAATCTTTAATTGCTGTGTGTGTACATTTGGCTTGATCTTGGGCTGCTTTGAAGTAAAGATATTAGCTTCAATTAATCCCAAAATGACCTCAAGTTACAGGCTTTGGGAAAAAAAGAAAAACAGAAAATAGTACAGAAACCATGTGAGCTGCTTGCTTTTTCTTCTTCTTTCTTTTTCCCCTTCCTCCTTTTTCTTGTGCGAGGACTGGATTTAGCATTCATGGCAGAAGCTGAGCAGCTGCTGCAAATGAAGGCTCTTCTCCACCCAGCGAGGAGACAGCGCCTCCGGCCGTGCGAGCCCGCAGCTCCTCACTGCCACTCCTCACTCCTGGGCTGCTCTCTGCTGCCTGAAGTCCTGCCGGCCGAGTCTGAGATGGGGACTTAGTACTGCCAAAAGCCACTGACAGCATCTTCCTACCCACCATTTTCATCCCAGCGAGTTAACGGTTTTGAGATTATTCACTTCATAGTCGCAGTGCTTATGGAAGGGACACATCGACACCGTTAACACCCAAAATCTTTATAACTGGTGTGACCCAGAGTGGGGAAAACCCCCAGTCGATCAGAAATTGCAAAGTCTCACAAATGTTTCTGTACTGAATTGGTCAAAAGTCACAACTGAATTACTATGTGCTCTCTGACAACAGGTGATATATATCATTCAAAAAAGACAAAGCAATAAAAACCTCCAAAACACTAGAAAAAAAAAAAAAAAAAAAGAAACAATTATTGAATACCTTTTGCTTCTGCTATTGCTGTGTGCATGGTTTGAGCGACTGGGTCTGTCCCAAAGTTTACCATTTCCTGTACCAGACAGTGGCTTCAGAGAACAGTGGGTACTCCTTCTTCAGAATTGCACCTTCAGGGGAAAAAAAAAAAAGGTTTTGTGTTTTTAAACAAGCAGTAAAACTGAGTATGCCTGAGGTTCCTCCTCACTGTATTCTGACACCTGCAGTGCCAAAGGCGTGCTCCCTGCACAGCGACTGCAAACCCCGCTGTCCTCATGCACCGCACCTAACCAGGCAGCAGCAAGAACAATTGCTTACTTAGGCTTCTTACTGGTTTTCCTACATGCATTTTTTGTAGTTGGACTTTTTTTTGTCTTCTAATGTGATGACATTTCTGTGCTATTCCTTCAGAATCCTAAGTAGCAAATGCAACTGTACCAGACTCCGATTTCATAGCTTCCTCCAAATCAAAAGACTTCCAAACTACTTAGAGTTATCTTTATGTCAGCACATTCCCTTGAGGGCAAAATTGTCTTTTTCCCTTGTCAGTTAATTTGTTCATTGCAACACGAGTTTATTGAAAGCACTCTGAGTCTTAATTAGTGCTTTTACTTACTTGTTCCCTTAGCTGTTGTGTCTCAGTATACCAAATGCTGTGGAGCGGAATTGAGACGAAATTTCATCACAGCACTGACTTAAAAATGAAATATTATGGGTATCTGCAGCAATAAACTTTTACCTAACTTTGACCCGAAATGTAAATATTTACACCTGAAAAAAATCACCCTTGCATTGCACACATAGATGCGCAGATTCCTGGAAGTCCCCACGAAGCCAGACACGTATCAATTTAAGAGCACAGAAAGAGAAAGTCTTTCCTGTGCCACAAAGGTGTGACAACTGTTCAGACACGTAACTGTGCCTTACAGCTTCCTACACAACACACGTGACACTAAAGGCACGTTCCTGCATTGCCACTGGCACACCTACCAGCAAACTGCCCCAACAATTCCACTCTGAACCTCCATTAAGTGCTAGAAGCTTTCTCCGTAAACAAGTCTACTCTACCAATTTATGTGCCTTTAATCTTGCACCATTGCTGCCTATGTTCTTTAGGAGATCTCCCCCATTCTTTAGCCTTTCCTGCTGACACACTTGCAGACACGGACCATATCCTGCTCCATAGGCCTCATTCTGCCAGGTGGAAGAAGCCCAGGCTCCCAGCTTCATCTCACAAGCTGAGCTCCCTGATCCTCCTGGTAGCATCCTCTGCAGCTGTTCCTGCATTATTTCATTTCTCCTAAACACCGAGGACCAGATTTGTCCCCATATTTCAGACACAGTCTCGCGGGTGCCTAACACAACAGCAGGATAAACACCGTGGTTGTACTACCAACGCCTTGCTGGATGTACTGCACAATTGTTCTGGGTTTCCTTGTCAGTTAGTCCCAAATTACAAAGCTCCACCTCAAAAATGAAATTCATATTACTAGCCCCTAATTACTCACTTGAATGTTATACTAATATATTTCATAGTCTCTAATTTCAGTCCCTGGGACTACCCTCCACTTCCACTTCAACAGTCTCATCCTTTGCCTGGTTTGATGCAGATCCCCAGTGTTATATTGTCAGTAACAGGAGTGACTTCGGATTGAGTCCTGTTGTCTTTAAAGCTGGTCACCCTTCATTTCTGTGGGCATTCCAGCCTGCTCTGCCCCAGCCCGCTAGTTCCCTGAACATCAACAAAAAGGGGTTGTTTTTCAGCTGGATCCTTGTACCAACTTCCAGCTTCACTAGTAATTTCCCATGTGGCCCTGTAGCTAATGCCTTACTGAAATCCAAACAGATTAGATCTTAGAGACTCCAAGATCCCTTCATGGCTTTGAAAACGACACCAGCAAGACCTTATGGTTAATGTTATTTTGTTTATTTTAATTATGTGCTTTGTTGCATATTAGAAGAAAGCAGCCTTTCATGTTTCTCTGCTCCTGCACCAACTGAGAGCTCTCTCCTTAATGAATCTTGCATCTGCAGGTGAGGGAGCCCAGGCAAAAGCTAGCAATACATCAAGCACTTCTTCTGCTAGAAAAAAGGACCCTCAGAGCTCTGCTGCTCTTGGTCAATAGTTGCAATGACTACAAATGAAGGTTTTAGAGGAACAGGTAGATTATTAATCCCACTGAAATATAATAGCTGTGTAGAGTGGGAGTGAGTGTTACCTGCTGTCTCAAGTCCTGGCAGCTACAGTACCCTGGGGCTGCAAGCAAAATACTCCTTCCGGATAAGAGGAATTGATGGTATCTCAGGGTGCTGGAAAACTTGGTCCTGACCATTCCCATCTTCTCCTATCTACACACACTGAATTCCTTCCTGCATCTATGGAAGGGGAATATCCAATTATTTGGGGTTGTGAAAAACACTGCTCCAACTTGCCTGTTTTGAGACAGCAAACAGTAATGGAAATGCAGAGACTTTGCACTGCTTGCTGGTCAGACACTGCTGATCTGCCACGGTACAGGATGACACCAGTGTTTTGTCATGTCCCACACCAGTTTGCATCACACGAAGCAGCAATGCTGCCGTATCCATGCTGGCCCAAAGCTATATGCCTTGGACCAAGACTCTGTGGCATAGGCAATCTTGTGCATGTAACCTCACCTCTACATCCACGCGATTCTGCAATCAATGTATTATTTCTCTTTCCAGACCTTCTCTTCAAGTGTTGCTTGTGTGCAACACCATCTTGAAACCCAAAACATGGCAGAGGATCCCTGTAAGTCAACACTTCTGCGACAAAGAACAAGATACAGCAAGTATAATTTCAAGCAATTTTGAAATAAATTGAAAAGAAACTTTTATTAGTCTAATAAAAATACATAACCCTTGAAATGCTTTCAAATAGTTCCACATTTCCATGTTTTAAAACAACTATATGAAAACTATGGGGACAAAATTGCATAAAGGAGCTGATTTGAAAGCTCCCTGACTACCTCATCTTCGCCAACAGAAGAAATTTCAGTCTTAGAAGAGTGGGCGCCAGCTTTACACTCCCCTTGGGTTTACTTTAGTAAAGGAGTTATAGACAGAGAATTCCAGTTATGTGGCTTAACATACAAGACAAAATATTTCCTGAGATTTGTGAAGTATTTTGCATGTACAGTTATGCTACTCCCATTAATTTTAATACGGAGCTGAGGAAATGTGTAGTTTACAATCATATCATCATCAAAAACCTCCTTTCCCCAAGCACAAATTTAGTAAATCATACCTGTAATTTAATTCTTAATCAAGAGGCCCTTGAGCCTGACTCCCGAGACTCACTTTATGGATTTTGTTATGCATAGTATGAAAATGAAGCAGAAACTCTGCACTTTGATCTGCTCTAGGTTCACACCACTACCGCCTGCCTTTCCACCATTATGAAGCTAAAAGAAAGAACCACCTTGTACTCATTTTTTTCAGTGGTTTAAGAAATGATATTTCAATAGAAAAACACTGGCTACAATAAGGATACAGACAGCCTAAATGGTTCCAAGCCTGAGAAGCCTGAGCATACTCCTTGTTTCTAATGTTCTGTGTCCAGAATTGAAAACAGGATTTTGAAATAAATTTTGTCTTCCCATGTAAAACAAGAGATGACATTTATGCCTGGAAAAATTAGGTGTGGTAGGTTTATTTGGAGAGGGAAAAGAAGAAGCCACCAAAAAACAACCCACAACTGCTTTTTTTAAATGAATAATTACCTGGAGATTTGGACTGGAGTCTGCCAACCATTTCGGCTATTCCAGCTTCTGAAAACAGCAATTAATGCACTTAGTCATTGCATATATTAACTATTTTTAATACTTGATTCAAAGTTATATTGTATAGAAAGAACATATATGTGCATTTACTTATGTTTCAATTGTAAGGTGGGAAATCAGTTGAAAACAAACAAAATTACTTATTTCCCAAGATTTCTTTTAGCAATGGTGGAAAAAAAAATCCTAAAACCCAAGTTAAAGCTTTGTAGGGTTGAAATTAAGCAGTTTCATTTCACACTGCTGTAGTTCCCCCATCTTTGCAGCAGTGGTGCCACGAGCTGACCCTGCAGCTAGCAGACAGAGCCACAGCAAAGGCAAGCGGCCGTGTCACCCGCACGAGCAGGGGCTCGGTCCCACCGCACTGCTCACCCCGCTGCTCTGCCTGTGGAAGAACTCTGGCAGGCTGGTGTCTCCTCCATCAAGCCTCCAGGTTAGTGGAAAATGATTAAGAGTTCACTGTAGGAGCCTCTCCAGCAGCTGTAAAGGCTCAACTTAAGACACTTTTATCTACAGAGAGCATTTCCTATCCTGCGGTGGCCCCCAGCGCCTACCCGAACAGGCAGGGAGAAGCAGCAGCCGGAATGGTCCCTGCGGAAAGCGTCAGAAGGAAATCGCAGCAAGTCCTAGCTGGTGACAGGTTGGTGTGGAGGAAAAACTTCAAGCCAAAGCTTTCTGCAAAGTGATCCAACTGGATGTTCCTGATTCTGAAACTGCAGTTCAAAACAACCAACCAAAATCCTGGTGGTATCATTTAGTAAAGCCCAGATTTTGGTAATAACCCCAAAAGGGGAACAATCAGCATGGTAATGGAACTTGTTTCCATGATTTGAAGACACAGAAGGAAAATTTCCAGCAATAAGCATGGAAGTGTGTCTTGTACACATAAAATGATAACCACACATGTATGTGACTGCACCACACTCCGAAACATTTCCTATGGCTAAAAAAATATTCTGCCACAAACCTCGACCAGGTGGTCTCTTAGCAGGAACACAGGCCTGTACGTAACGAACCTAGGATGAAACCTGGTTAGTTTGATGTTTCCTTAATTTGAAGACAATGCACAAAAATAAATAAAGTAAATAGAAAGGGCAAGATGTCCCCTTGAATCAGTGTTTTATCTCAGTGAGCAACTTATTTTGCATAAAGATTTTCAGTAAATAATTAAAGATAAAAACATTCTGCTTTCCAAATTGGCACAGATGTTGGAAGCAGTCCCACATAAATAACCTTTCCAAGTGGCAACACGAATAAAAGTCTAATCAGTACTCTAGCTGTGCAGAGTACAAAGTGAACATTTTAATACAATCAATAATGCCAAGGTAAAGAGATGATGGCTACACAGCAAGCCTCAGTGGGATATAGATTTCAGGTTACAAATCAACAAAGATGTAATAACTCACCGCAGCTGCAGCGTATTCCTTGGAGGCCTACTTGCAAGCTCATTCACCACCCGGGGATATTCTCAGGAGCAGATCAAACCCACTGAAGGATGCTTCTTTGCATGACTGTGTTCTACGTGCGCCATAGGATGGAGAGCAGGAAAGAGAGCCACCAGAGCCCAAGCCACGGGGATTCCTAGAGGCAAGTCTTATAAATACCAGCAAGTGAAGCGAACTGGGTGATTCCATCGCTGCAGCAGCAAAGCCTACTATTCTCACCCCAAAATCATTTCCATTAATGAGTGACTGGACTTAATGAGAGTCCACGTTACCCTCCATGATGGGCACACACCTGCTATCGCCAAACTACAGACCTGACCAGGACCTGCCACACACCTTGCATATGAAATTCAGCCAGCACCCGGACCCAGCTTCACGAAGTGCTGTTCTGGCACGTTTGATTTCACATCTTACTGTTCCTTCGAGTGCTACAGCAATCAAATCTCCTAAAACGCTTTGCCAAACTTTATGAAAAGCTTCCAGAGCTTTATGGAAATTTCAGTTCTTATTGCAGACACACAAAGCTTGGGTTTAAGGCTCTGGAGAGCTGGCTGTCTACACCACAATGAAGAGTAAGTTCCCCGGCAGATGTGCAGAAGCACTCCTTCTGACCGGACACATCTCAGCACAGTGGATACTCAGCAGCTCATCTCTATTTTTACGGTAAAAAATTTTATTGCATTTTATTGTATGTCAAGTCTCTCTGGAGTCTAGACAGAGATGGAATCTCGTCTGGTTTATGCAGCTTTGGTCCAACCATTAAGTGAGTTTTGCAGGGCAAAACTCTTTCAACACTGCACACCTGCATGGTTTGCTTTCCATTTTCTCCCCAGGCCACATTTTCTGCAGCTGCTGCTGCTGACTCAGAGCCATTTTAGACTCCATTCCTGCAGAGCCCACTCCCTGCAGCTTTGACCAAAGTATCTGCCTGGGCAGGGATCCAAAGACCTCGATTACTCTGCCTTTGCCAGTACACTTTTATAGATGTGGTAAGCCCTTGGAAGGCAGTTAGCCACTGTTGCTATCTGGAGCATAGACCTCTCTCTGTTCCCCAAATCCCTTCCAATAACCCTTCTCTCCCCAAGATGAGCACAACCGGTGGGCATCATTTGAATTGCACGTGGTGCTGCTACACCACCAAGCTAGAATTAAAATATGGGTTATTTATTAGAAGCACAACATGAGGGACAGGCATTAATGGGCAGGAAACATACATAAAAACTAACAGGAAAGCAGGACTCACACTAAGGCATGAAGAGAAGACTTTCAGTGTCAGGAGTTCCATTGCACACATGCATTTCTGGGGATTTCTGCAAGCTCCTTGTATTTATCAACTTAACAGAAAGTCAACACTAAATAAATCACTTACATATGAGACATAATAAAAACAGTTTACAGTACGTTTCTTCTGGTTTGCAGTAACAGCTCATTTCATAAACTGCACTATGGGTTTTTTAAAAGATTCTCCTCTTGTGATTGAAGATGGCAGTCATGATACCTGCATTACCCAGACAATCTCAAGCAAATGAATTGAAACAAGCAGTGACCATCGCTGGAGCTGGAATAAGATGCACAGGTGCTTGTGGCCATTAAAAACTTTCCAACAGAACAATTTCCATCAGAAAAAAATATAAAGTTCATCAAAACATTTTAGTTGATTAATTTGGCTAAAATTTGGATGAAAACATGGCACCTTTCCATTGGAAAATTACTTCATTTCCTCATGGCTCCTCTGCAGTCATCCCAGCAGGCTGATGGAAACCCAGGGATAAAGAAACCCTGACTCCTACACCCACAGACTTGCAGGTTCACAAGCCAAGTTTGCAAGGCTCCCAGCCACACACTGGTGGGCTGCCAGCAAAGTGCCCTGAATTTACGGTAACCCCACTGCTGCTCAAGTCTCCAGCTCCTTAGGAGCCTTCTAGCAACAGGCAAGCTGAACTCCAACTCCAGGCCCTCTGGTTTCCGAGCACTCCAGCAATGTGGTGCAAGCCTGGATGCATTTAGAAGAATCTGTGTATTTGCAGAAGGAAATTTCAACATTCCCGTTCTGCAGGAAAGCTGAATGTTCATGTTTACGTGCCGTTTGGAACAAGAAACTTACGCTTCAACCAGCTGGAAAATGGGATGTATGCTTCCAAGTAAGTTACTGTTATCTGTTGTCCTGAATAGGAAAAGGAGCCACACTAGTTTGTTATTCAGAAGGTAACCAAGCTGTGTTTGCAATAGAAAATCAAGGTTTCAGTTGCTGCTGACTCACACTGCCATGGCTGAGCACTCACTAGACAAAGAACCAACTGTTCTGTAGCAAGCCCACTGGCCCCTGGGAGTCCAGGCTCAAAGGCATGTGCCCGTTTCTCTGGGCTGCATCAGAGGCACACAAACATCACAGGCACCAGCAGCGTTGTAAAGATGACTGCCAACGCATACCTGGAACATGACAGCTGCAAGTTTCTTCTGTTCCAAACAAAAATTAAAATCAAAGAGTAAGGTAAGAGCCTTATCATCCCTTCAGAAGCTGGAAAAACAGCTTTTTTAAAAATTTCCTAACTATCCTCCTCAAATCCTTCGCCAGTTCGTAATCTTAAACTGGCACAGATTGGAGTGTGTGTTCCCACGAATGAGAACATTCCCAGCAAACGATTACAGATACTCTGAGAGCAAATTGTAACCAGACACGGAAAGGTGGGCTGAACCAACCTTCTTTCACATGCAAATTCATTTCAGACAACTGGGATTTCTGCATGAAAAACAAAGTAGATCTAGTCAGTCACTTTCAGAAAGGAGATGCATTGAAATTATGAACTTTAATCCATGGCACTTCAATGGAACAGGTTATATTTTTCCATGAAAAATCAATTTCATGGAAAATTTAACTGATTGGAATACATCTGTCTCCTATCACGTCAATATTTTGAAGATATTTCTAATTCCCAATTTCACACAAGCATAACAACGCAGCGAGCTCAGCCCTGGAACACGCCCATCGTTGCACAACATGGGGCCTTTGGGGCGATCCCATGGTGAGCACAGAACCAGCCGCTCAGGCAGAGACCGCCGCGGTGTCCCGCCTGGGCAGATGAGCCCTGGCCACACGCTGCTCCACGGCCCCGGCCAGCCCTTTCTGCACAACACTCCTGCAGCACACAGCCAGCCCCACGCTAGTGCTCAGCGCATGGATGCAGACAAATCTTTACAGCCACAGCCTGCCAACATCCTTGCTATGCTGACCTGGAAAGGATGACAAGGAAAAGCTACAGGCTTCCTCGGTTCACCCCTCTGTGCAGCACAGCCTCCCAGTCCTGCAACAGGGGAGCTGCTGGGTGCTGGCTCAGCCCACGCTTACACCTTTGTCCTGATCACCGCTGGATTCCGTGGTGGTAAGCCAGAGCTCTGAAGAAATCTTGAATCTTCTCCCTAGAGCACCTGCATGGATACCCAAGCACAGGACAGGTAGAGCACCAGGAGTTCATGCTCTGCACAGCATCGTCCCCACATGGATATGCCTACAGAGCACAGGAGAGAGAAGTAACCAAGAATCGCTCAGACGACCAAAGCAACTCTTTGCATCCGAGGCCCTATTGTTACTTGCCAGAGAATCCCACATCCTTAACTCTCTGGCTGCACGGACTCCTGCTTATGAGATTATCAACAAAAATTCACAGCTTCCCTACTAGTTTAATATCTGAATACAACCTGTAATTAGCTAAGAGGAACAAAATAACTGAGTTGATTGAATCAATCTGATTACCCTGTGCAGCAGCTGATGAACATAACCCATTTAGAAAAAATTAAAAAGCTATTAGACTATTGAAAATAGTTTTGAACAACAATCTCTGGATGCATTATTTCCATGTTTAAAGACCAACTGGTAGAAGCACGAATGCTGATGCAGGCTGCCAGAAAATTCAATAATAGGAGATAATGGTCAATTTCTCCAACCTTACTGTCTAATTAGAGGATTCTTCTTCAGCTGAAATCCATTTAAGTGAGCAACATCCACACATTGTAAAGAAAGATTAAGAATACACAACATTGGGCCAAGAAACCTTATGATATGAGCAAGCTATTACAAAAGCCACGTCTGATTTGCTATCTCAACTTACTTATCTGCTCTGACAATGCAAAACAGTGGCAAGAATAGAAATCAGCAACAACTCCCTCCCCCCCCCCCCCCACGCTCTTTTCTTTTTTTAAATTGTCACAGTAGAAAAAAGCAGACAGCTACCAAAAACTGATTTTGCAGGAACACACAAATATGCTCGCTAAAAAGCAGAGGGAAAGTCCAGTCAGCCCCCCCTCTCTAGAACACCAGTGGCAAACTGTGCTGGAAAGCTGCTCCCCCAGAAAAGGATGCTTTGCTGGAGTTTACAGACAGCCAGACTGCAGAGGTTGAAGGTTAAAATCTCCCAGTCCCAGCCCTGCGCACACGTGTTTATGAGTAAGAGCAAGTGTCTGAGGTTCAAACAAAGGCCTTTTCTGAAGGCCCTTATCGGATTGCTAAGCACTGCAACAGTCCGACGGAATAAGACAAAACATAACCATCTCCAGGACAGTCTGTGGAATCAGACTGCTGCCTCGAGCTCTGGTTAGGAAGGGTTGTCGAGAACAAAGGGCAACTGCCCCAGCAACGCCAGCGGAGAAGGAGGAAGGTTCAAAAGTTGGCCAGAAAAATATCTCAAAACTGATACAGTAAAGCCCATAGGAAACAGCTATTGAATGATCAGCTTTACGGTGCGTAAGGCTACGCTTTTATATCTCTGCAATTACCTACCTTCAAAATCAATGGGAGGCAGCGTGGGATTTGTAAAACCCTAACAATCCGGCCACGGTAAGGAACTGTTTTCCATGAGACACAATTGCATCATTTCATCTCGAGGCAGAAATACAACCTCATATGTCATTAATATTGGGAAATACACAAAGTTTTCTTGGGCTTTCAAGAGTGTGTTATTCCTTTTAGTTTGATGTATCAAAGAAAAAGGTTTTAAAAGTTCAGTGCAGAATTTACTGACTACCAATGAACTTTTGCAAAAGCCTACGGTTAAGACAGGGTCATGGTTATGTCACTCCCAATGGCAAAGCCTCTTAGCAATTTTCCTTTCTTCCTTAACGATGATATAGTTAACAAGAACAAAGTAAAAGTTAGATTTTCAGGTATTTGCAAAGTTTCCTCAATAGTCTTTCATTTCTATTTGGACTGAAACTTCATGTATTCCGAATAATGGAAACAATGTTCAAAGCATACTTTCCCCCCAGCATTATGCTTGCTTAATGGTCCTTTACTTGTGATTTTGTGCATTAATTTCATATAAAGGTCTCCTTTAGGTTGGGAAAAAAAAAAAGTGTTTTAACATTTAAAGCAAAGCTAAATAATGCTGTACTGCTGGGCAACGTTCAAAGCCGCATTAGAAGAGAATCATAGGAAAAAGAGACATTGGTTACAAAAACACTACATGGCTCCTCTCTGTGCGCTACGATTCTGTTAAGATACTCTTTTAATGCAGCCGTTTCCAGTGATTCTCCCCAGTACCATGAAATCAGGCGTAATATTGTGGATTAAACGTTATTTCCTCCTCTAATTGACAGATCGGGTTTGGTGAATCTCAACCCTTGCATCAGTTGCACAGAAGCCACTCTGTGCTGTTACGACAGGGGGTACGGACAGGATACTGGGGAAAGCATACCTCCCCGGTGAATCCTAAGAGCAATTCGATGTCTGCCTTCGGCATGCACGGAGCCGAGGGATGCAGGCTTTCCAAAAATGCTAACTAAACAAGGTAATGCATAAAACTACACGTGAAAGTTTGCTAACGTCTCCACACTCTGCTCATGCAAATAACCCACTGATGTGTTCAAAAAATGGTAACTTAGCCTCCAGATACTCATTCGAGCACTTCCAATATTTGGTCCGTCATGACAATCATGGTGCAGAGGAATCCCTTCCCTACCCCAGCACCCAAAAAAGAACCTACAAACCAAAGAGTTACTTCTAGGGCTGGAATCAGAGAGAAAGATTCTTACCCTGGCATTTCAATTTCCTCCTGGAGGGAACACCTGGAGCAATCCAGCTCGATTTGCAGACTGTGACCCCAGTGCAGGACCCGGTACTTACCCTCATTGAATGTCGTGCAATTGGACCTGGCCCATTGATCTAGCCTACCCAGATCCCTCTGCAGAAACTTCCTACCCTCATCCAGATCAACAGTCACACCCAATCGATATCATACGCAGACGTACTGAGGATGCACTCTATCCCCACAGCCGGATCACTGAAAAATATTGAACAGAACCGGCCCCACGCTGAGCCCTGGGGAATGCCACCTGTGAGCAGCCCCCAGCTGGACTGCGGTCCTTCACTTGGGCTCTCTGAGCCCAGCCAGTTCTTCACCCCGCAAGCCGTGCGCCTGTCCAAGCCCTGAGCAGCCAGCTGTGGGAAACATTTTACTAAAATCCAGGTAAACAACATCCACAGCCTTCCCTCGCCTACATGGGTCATCTTGTTATAGGAGATCTGCCTTTCCTAGACCTTATCAGTTTGTTTCTGAGCACTCCATGTCCCATGGTGCCACATGATGACGTTGAGGACGTCCATAACCTTCCCTGGGACTGAGGTCAGACTGGCAGACCTCGAATTCTCTGGATCCCTCTTCCTGTTCCTGTAGACTGGGGTCACACTATAACCTTCAGTCAGCTGGGCCCTTCCTTGGTAGCGAGGACAGCTGCTGAATTATTCATGGTGGCTTGGTGACCTCTTCCACGCACTCCTTCAGTACCCTTGGATGAACCTCGTACAGCCCCACAGTCTGAGGGATGTCCAAGTGATGTTGTAGGGCACTTACAGTTTCCCCACTGGACTACAGGAGCTCCATACAACTCCCTGCCCCCCGTTTCTGACTCATTTTCCAACTAACCTTACTACTAAAAGACAGAGGCAAAAACTGCCTTAAGTACCTCATTGTTCATCACTGTTTCCCCTCACATCCAATAAAGGATGAGATTCTCCTAAACCTACCTTTTGCTGATGATGTATTTATAAAAGCATTTTTATTGTCCTCGACTGCACTACCCTTCTCAATTCCTCCTTTGGGTTCTGCAAAACCAAACTGGGCTTTGTCCTTCCGAGTTTCTCCCCGTACAGCTTAACAACAGCTCTACTGTCCTCCTGAGCTGCCTGCCTCTTCTTCCACAGTTCATAAACTCTTTTTCTTCGTGAGGTCCCGAAGAAGCTCTCTGTTCCGCCAGACTGATCTCCCCCAGTCGCAGTGCACTGGGACTGCTCCCGTGCCTTCAGGATTCCATTCCCAAGCAGGTCCTGCCCTCCTGGACTCCTCGAACCTTCAGAAACATCTCCCAAGGGACTCTGTTAACCAAGGTCTCTGAGCAGGCCGAAGTCTGTCCCCTGGAAATCCAAGGCAGTAGTTCTGCTAACTGCCTTCCTTACGTCACCAAAGATCAAAACCTCGAATTTCGTGATCGCTGATCCCAAGAGAGCCTCCAACCACCACGTCACTAACAAGTCCTTCCCTGTCTGCAAACAACAGGGTGAGTGGGGCACCTTCTCCAGCTGGATCCCTCACCACCTGCATCAGAAAGTCACCCTGCACATACTCCAGAAATCTCCTAGGCTGCCTCCTCTCGGCTGCGCTGTATTTCCAGCAGACATCTGGGAAGTTGAATTCCCCCACAAGAACAATCACAAGACTTCTACCTCTTCATCTGCCTACCTCTTCATCCTGGTTGGGCAGTCTGTAACAGACTTCCACCATAATGTCTGCCTTATTGGCCATTCCCCAACTCTTACCCAGAGACAAAAAAAAGCATAAATAAAGGAGGATAAGTCAATTTCTTTGCAAATCATCATCCCTCTCCCCAGACAGTCTGTCAACATCAGCTGCTCTCTAGATAACAATCTCTTTGCTGTGCCCAGCATCTGTTTTTCAGGTCACTTGGCTGGCATATCTTGCATGTTTCATTACATTCCTCCTGCTCATTCATCTCTGTCTCTGGCACAACACAGAACAGCTAGAAGTGACATTTAGTTAAGCTTTAGACAACAGGAGAGAGGAAGCCTGCAACTGCTACCCATTTGCTCAACTTGTATAATACGAGCTTCAGTACCTGATGCTTGGTCTGGGCCACCCCTGTGTCGGACCTAGAGAAGGTCACAACAAGGTAACACCCTAGAGGCACAAGTACCGTGCAGTGACTCCACTCACAGCGCTGAGGAAGAGACGCCAGCTGAATGCACGCTGTGCCAAGGTGTTGCTCTTCAGACACAACCCTGTGGCAGCTCCAGCCCTGCTGTCCTCGTGCGGGCAGGCAGGTTGTCTCTGCAGCCCCCAAGCAGCAGGCAGGGACAGGCAGCACACGGTCACCGCCATAAGCTCCTGTAATCCAATGGGAAACTGTAAGTGACTTGCCGCATCATTTGGACACTTGTAATTCCATAAATAACTGCACAGGTCTGCTTACTGGTGAACCTGAGGCTCCTAATGCTGGGAAAATTGGCACAAGCTTGCAGGGAAGGTTCCTTACAGAACCATCAGGCCAGAGGACAGGACTACAAGTCTCCCTCTAAGTGACTTCTGGATTTACCATCCTGCAATGAGGTAGATGAGTTTTTGCTCCTTTAAAGCCTGAGGATCAGACCAATCAGATCGTCCAACGCCTTTCCCCAGGTACTGTGCTCCTGAGCCTAGAAACTTCTAGGTTATCTCAATTCCGAATTTATTCCACCGGCTGTTCCATGTGCGGATGCACTCACGCTCCTGTATTTAATGCACATATTAAATTTTAAATAGATTTCTTTTAACTAATCACATCAAGTGGCATTTGTGCAACGTAAATATTTGCTTTGTTCCTTCAACACTCTTTCAATTACACTGAAAATTTCAGAGAAATAAAATTACAGCAGGTTGAATATTAAAAGGGGTGGGGGTGGGAGGAAGAGCTAGAAACTAAGCTTCAAAGGGAATTCTACACTTTGATTTTAGTTTGCATGTTCCAAACGCTCACATTTTGCTACACAGATGTCAAACCAGGAGGTAGGTAATAAAGCAGGTTTCTTTAAGATTAAAAAAATATATATTTAAAACGATCAAATCAAACCATATTCCAAGTGTGACAGAAGTAAATGATGTATTATTAGTTCTTCCCTGAACCTCATTGAACCACCTCTTTCTGTCATAGCAGGGGTCTCAGGGGTCTGTGAGCCATGCAGGTCCTTGCCAAACATAAAGAAAGAATGGCAGCATTCCCCATCTGCTGATGAGTCCAATCTAAGGAAAGACAAAACACGGATTTTATTTAACTCTGTTCCAATTATTGTCAGGCGATACAAACAGTCATGATGACACGCAGCCACGTTTATTCATGTGCCCAGCAAGCCAGGCCAGACATAATAAAGAGATTACACACACAGTTTGGAATACAGGCAACTTGGAATGGCTTTTATTAAATCTTAGAGCATGGGAAATATTGGGTGGGAGATTTAGGTATCACACAATCAGAAATGTGTTTGGCTCCAAAACACAACACATGGCATCCTCAGCGAATGAGGGCGACTATTATTGCAGTGTAACAGGCCTGCTTTTCTCTCCTTGCCAAAAGAAAAGCTTGGAATAGCACAGAGCACATGGCACTTTAAACTTAGAACAGAGAGACTGGCACGAGCTTTCCTGACAGAGTAGGAAGGAAAAACAAAAAGGATCTTTGTAAAATATCTGTCCCCTTGAAAGACAGCTCCCTTTAAAAAGTCTCTGTACTGAAGTGACCCTGGAGGAGACAGGGCTCTTAACAGCAAGGGAGAGGACAAAAGGGACAACAGGAGGGTCACGAGCTCTGCTTGATTTCTGGGGTTCCCCCACTTCTTGCTGGCACCAACTTCTCTGTAAGACACAGCCAGAGGCCCAGGGAGCCCGCGCAGGGCAAAGGGGTGGAGATGTGCAAGAGCACGCACTGCCACAGCAACCAATTCTGCTTCTTCGCTTCCCTCTGCTACTCCATCTCTATCTGTGGCCATCTGCCGTGTGCTTTCTCATAAATATTTTGTGGTAGGACAGTCTGCCTACCCTGAGGCTGCGCAAGTGAGATACAACACCACGGTCCTGAATCACAGGCAGGGACCCAAGGCACACCCACGTGGCACCTAAGGACAAAATACCTCACGCTGGCAATCTTGGGCTGTCGCCTGTTAACAGCCAGCCATCTCAGATGTTTACATTTCGCACTAACCTCACCAGGTCCAGCAGCTCTCCCAGTCAGTTTTCTCGTGCAAAAAAGTCTTCTTGCCTCTTTCTAAAACAAACAAAACACAAAAAAGCAACCACTCTTCAGGCACCACGAGGTGTTCGTTTCTGTGGGAAAAGAAGCCAGCTGAAGGAAAGACCTGCAAAATAAAGTTTGGGGGTTGTTATTTGCTGTTGGTTTCTTGTTTTTTTTTTTTGACACAAGTCAGCAGAAGTCCAGACTTGTTTTGCCATCGTGGTAACCTGGGCCGTGGACAGGAACGGACAGGGGCAGGAGCCTCTCACAGCCATGGTGCCACATGGAGTGGAACGGATCTCCGTGCTGGGCCTGACAGCCACCGGACTCATTCAAAGAAACCTCACGTGGCGCAGGAGGATGAGATGCCTAGAAACTGACGGAACTTTCGCACTGAAGAAGACAGCAAGCTTCTGTTTGGGGTATAATCAAACAGATTAAAAATGCTGATATCCAGACAACTACTACTGCCATTTCACCTAACGTCCTTAACTTACACTGCCTGCACTTCCCTTAACAACACATCACTCTTCACCTTCGATTTACAAATCTGTCCTTTGCCATCTGTCTCTTCTACTTCACTTTTTAATGCCCTCATTCAGCAAAGCAAGTTAAGCCGTAGCAATATGAAGTGTAAGAATCTCGTATCAACACTGAGAACTGTTCAACCTAAAGGAAGTCCCATTAGGAAGTCCTTCACAGATCTTCAGAACAAACCCATCGCCTATGAGGATCGTAAAGCATGGTCTCAGTTAACAAAAAAAGGACAAGAATAACAGAAGAGGCTCAACAAACCATACATACCTGGGAATAACTGATTTCTATAACTTTTGAGATTTATTAAATAAAGCTCTTCTCAAAAGACAGGGAAATATTAACCAGCTGTCCGCATCAAGGTGCGCAGCAGTGACCTTGTCACGGGGAGCAGCTGGACAGCAACGCTCCTCTGAAGGAATCCGGAACAAGGTAGGTGCAGTGTCTAGACAGATCTAACACATACCATAATTATTGCATAAGGCAACAGGATCAGGTTTTATTTAACAGGGCTGCAGCTGGAGCACAACAAAGGTCACTGAGATAGCAGCAGCTTTTCGCAGTCAGGATGCAAGATGGTTCAAGCAGCGCAATGTCTGTTTGTTGCAGTAACGAGGCTTCATAATGGGTTCAAAATCTAAAGGCTGGTTTAAGCTGGAAGAGAAAGGAGGGTACACCAGATATTACAAGCCGAGAAAGTCT
This sequence comes from Heteronetta atricapilla, assembly GCA_011075105.1. NCBI lineage: Eukaryota > Metazoa > Chordata > Aves > Anseriformes > Anatidae > Heteronetta > Heteronetta atricapilla. The sequence goes on from CM021749.1 coordinate 2,799,251, forward strand.
GGAGGGGTGATTTAGATAAGCATATTCTTGAAATACAGTAAAGCAAGTGAGATGTTTGCGTCACGGCATGTAGCTACCCAAGGCAGAACTGTGTACCATCAACATTTTTATTTTAGCAACCAACATGTTTGACCACAGTCCTAGACAGGATGAAAGATCTTTTTTTTTTTTTTTTTTTTTTTTTAAAGAAAAAAAGCCCCCAGTAATACAGGTAGCAGCCAGGAGAGATCAAAACTCAACGTCTCCGGGGTCCTCGCTCAGGGTGTTCCTGTTCAGGCCAGAGAATATTTGTACTCCTCAAGCACGCAATGCAACTGAGACGTGGAATATCCTGAAAATCTGGTAGACTTAAGAGCTCTAGATTTCCAGAAACATGAATCCCACCCTAACTTCACGTTCTTAGGAATTATCTTTCCAAGCTGCTAAGTAACAACTCTATCTGAATTCAATTCAATTTACTAAAGCCCCTGCAGAATACCCACACATACTTGGAACAGGAAAGGGAAATGCAGTTATCTGACATTCTCCATTCATTCAGAGCACAAGGCTGCTGAAACCTGGATGTAAATGTTTCTCAACAGTGCTCACAAGATGGTGTAGTAAATGATGCCAAAAATTCAGCAGCTTTATCATATGCAATTTTTTCCTACTGACAAAGTATTCCACGGAGCTGTATTTCAATTCTGATTCCATATGTCACTTCAATTTCTGATCAGAGCTTGAACATAAAAAATATATATTATAGCCTGCCTCAACGGACCAATAAAAAAGGATCATTTCTTTTTACATATCAACATTTATTAGTCTCAATCATTTTAGAAATATAATCATTATGGTCCCTTTTACTGAGAACAGCTATTTCCCTCCACACACTCATCCTGGGGGCTCCTCGGTACAGATGCTCTTATTCCTTTTATTTCTGAGGGTACCTTGTTGTTCCACAGCAAGATTTGCCACCATGCATAACCAAGAGAAAAATGAATTAAAAGGTCACCCCCCCTCCCATTCCCAATGCCCTAGCTCTTTACATTACTATGATTTCCTTCCCTCTTCCCCCAGACGCATAAACTTTCACTAAGAAGTCAAAGGCAGAGCAAGTTTCAAGTCAGAGGAATGACGGGGTGGAGCGGCCCGAGCCCTGCATCTCCCAGGCCTTTGTTTCCCAGGGTCAGCCCTTCTCAGGGCCAGCTGTGTTTAACTAGAGCACAGCTGGCGGCTGCCTACAGCACATATTCCAGGAGCATGCAAAGCCCTGGCTGGCGGCCGTCAGTACTTAGATTAATCTCAGTTTTCAGAATCACTGATGGGATCTGTTTTATGCTCTTTCTGAATCTTCCCAAAGAAATTGATCCATCCTTCCCACTGAAAACCCAAGACAGGCAGGATGCTGTTTTTGAAGAGACTTTTACAAATCCCATCGATACTTGAATAAAGCCAGAAAAAACAAGGCAGCTTTATTGATTTTCACATTAAAATAACATCTGCTTTTTGTGCATGTGCAGTCTCCCATGAGTGATAACTTAAAGAGAATCTAATATTGAACCTATAAGTATTATCCATCAGTTCTCCCCCTTTTCATAACAGCCACAGAAGATTAGAGATAACATGCCTAATTAGTGTTCGAATGATGTAAAAATCACTGCCTGGCCTGAAACATGTGGTGGGAACAGTAACTGAGCTGGTTAACTAGAGATCATTTAAGTCAAACCAGGGTTCTTTGGGCCTCTGGATACAAGACCAGGAAGTAGACATAAGTAAGATTTCTGCACAGTATGTGCCATTGAAAACCTTATTCTCGCTAAAATCACTTTGGTCAATTCTCTTACTTCCATTAAAGCATTTGCTCAATTTCATCCAAAATTGATGTCCTTGTAATTTAAGCCACCTCAGCTCAAAATAATTTTATCTGAGCAGAGATTAATCCCTGCACTCTGTGGAATGGAACAAACAAAACAAAACATGTTTCCCATTTTCCAAGGCTAACTTTCCAGCTTCGTGAGTTAGAGCAGAAATGCTGAAGGTTCATACTCAAGCTACACCTAAGTTTTCATACAAAGTGAAAGGATGATAACTAACTGCACAGTTTTGCTTCACACATCTCTGTTATCTCGAAAATTCACACCCTCTGCAGAAGTATGTGCTAAGAAGTAAAGCAAAATAACACCTCGCCCATGGATCTGTAGGTTTTGAGGACTGGAATAAACTGTATCTGCTACATACACCACTCCAATCAACAGCACTCATAGCCAGAAAACACTCAAAAAAAACCATTCCTTGGCTCATTTTATCATGATTCTTCTTCTTTATATACAGGATCAGTGCAAGATCCTCAGGAGTTGTGTTCAGCTTGAACAATACGAATCCACTGCAAGCCAGGTGCTGGGGAAACCTCAGAAGACAAAATCCCCGCACAGCCCCCCCACAGCCCAGGGCTCCTTCAGCACAGGGTCAGCCGCTGGGGCTCCCAGCCCCGTGCTCTGCCTCAGACCCTGCCGGCTCCTGGCGGGTGCGAGGCGTCGGCCAGAGCTGCCAGGCACACGGAGATGCCATCTGCTCGTGCCCCGCTGGAACGGGAAGGCAGCCCCACACCAACGGGGTGGAGGCAACGACTGGCGGGTTCCCGAACCTGGAACATCTCGCAGACACCAGGCTTCACCTACCACAGGTCCTGCCCCATTTTCATTCACCCGCCTTTGCTTAGTAGGAGACGCCGCGTGGCTACGCCAACACGCAGCAGACCACTCGCTTACACAAATCTTAATTATGGATTTTGACAGCAGGCTCGTCAGCCTCACGGCAGCTGCCCTGCCTACACCCCCCTGCAAAGCGCTCCTGCTGTGCGCACGCGGGCAGCCCCTCTCTGCTCTCAGCAGGCGCCGTGTCGCTTTGTGGCTCAACCTCGCGGAGCGGCATTTTGTTTTTCCTGCAGCCCTGCCTTTGTCACCGCTCAGCGGGTGCCTCCACGTCGCCGCACCACCAGCAGCAGAGCCGCTGCCGGGCCAGCAGAGCTGCCGCCCCAGCGGATGGCTGTAGCGCGCTGTGATGGGTCTGCAGCAAACACGACTACAATGAAGCTGCGGGGTTTGCATTTCCTTGCAGGTTCGTGGGCAGGCCTCTGTCCACAATTTAATTTAAAAAATAAAAAATAAAAATCCAGAAGCTAAAGACTTCTGCCTGGTGACTCCTGATATCCTCTTGGGAGCCTAAGGAAAGAAACGTTTTGAAAATCCCCTCTCACTGCCTCCACGCCACTCTTAAATGTGGAAAATTTAGCCCCTGGCTCAAATGGCAGTAGAATCAGTGCCAAGGAAATAACTTCTCTCTCAAAACCATACTGTTTAGCACAATGCAACATAAGGTGAAAAAAGGAAACAGGCAGTTGGTTTTATTTGTGTGTGTGTGTGCACATATGTATGTACACAGTTCTCACATACACACTACAGAAGTGTATCCTCCTTCCAGAGCAGTTTTACTTGACAAAACCATCTTCGCTCTTAACTTAACGGTAATTTACAGGAAAGCATCTCTGTGCAGAGCAGTATTTAAACTCAAGGCTTTACACTTCAGCAAAAGTCCTTGATGACTTTAAGTCCAATTTATTTTAATGTTCATCTTTAGGCAGCAAGAAGACAAGATGTGATTGCTGAAGTATCTGCTCCAACAAAGGAGGGGAAGGAAACATGAACAATAAAAAGAAAATACGTCAATATTATCTGTCTGGACCTTTAGTTTTGCTGTGAAGGTTACCAGAGAGCACAGTGCCTCCCACAGACCCTGGCAGAGACAGGATCTCTGCTGGCTCTGCAGTCTCTAATAGCTTTTCTTGCTGACTTACATCTCTCAGAAGCAAGATGCAGCGCTGTCAGATTTAAGTTTACTTACTGCTAAACTCAGCCAACAAATTGCTCGTTTCTGACAGATGTTTCTGTTTAAAGCCACCAGGAACCGTATGGATCATTCCACCTCATCAGTCTCAAGAGCCAGCCCAGCAACTCCAAGAGCCAGAAATTTGCCAGGAACAAATGAAAAACCTAATTAGATCAACAGAGAAAATTTGGATCAAGATTAGAGGATCTGACATGACAATGGGATTAGACTATTAATGAGACACAACAAGGTTTGGCTATTTATCATTTCACAATCAGTTCTTACAGTATAAAAAGGAAGCCCTGGTAAATCAATGTGAAGAACGCAGACACGAGAACATCGTTGTTTCAGCTTCGTGCATGCTCCCTTTTGATGCCAAGCTCTACAGAACCAGTAAGTTTATTCATGGAGAAAAACCACTGCAATAGCAGAAGGAATTAAGAATTGAAGGCACAGAAATGGAAATAAAAATAACGAAGTCCTCAGAGCCAGATACTGATAGCTGCAGGTATACAAAAAGGCTGAAAAATAAATAATTGCAAACAGCGGTTTGGAGCTATCCATATGGAAAACCAAGTGCAGACAAACATCTGGATAGTCCTTGCAATGACTTTGTCATTTTTGTCCTCTCCTCTGTTCCAACCAAGTATAAACATGCTTTAAAACGAGGTTGAAAAGCGAACAAATAAACCTTTGTTGCTTCCTTGCCTTGGCACGCAGTGGGACTGAACAGGGTGTAAGGGAGGGCGGACAGGAGACGCCACATGGATCCCGACTTTGTACCAGAATACAAAATGACAAGGATAACAGTGCTTGACACCACACACCGCAGTCAGGTGAACCAAGCTCCATTTGCTACCTGCTGGCAGCCCTTGCACAGCTCGCGTGGGATGCTCTGCTCTGCCTACTGACAAGTCTCGGAGATCCAAATGGCACTCAGGTAACCCAGAAAATGAGCAAAGCACTTGGCAGCACTTCCATCCCGTTTCTGTTCAGGTATGTTGCACCTTCACCTTTTGCTCTCACCTCTGTGAAGCCAAGCTTGGAAAGAAACCCAGCGATGGAGCTCCTTCAGTGGAAGGAGCCTCTGCACGTCGCTACCTGCCCACTTACCTCTTCCATGTCAAAAACGAAGCCACTGATGCCTGCCTGGAGGAAGCTCGTTACCTCCAAGTGTCCCCCTGCCTTCCCTGGGGAAGAGGTGCAGAGATGCGCTGCGTGCCTCCCACACAGCAGAGCAAGCGAGGCCCATCCCCAGCACAACCCCAAGTTGGCTCTAGTAAAGAAGTTATCATCAGCTTATTTCTATTTCGAGCAGCAGCCACAGAGGCCTGCTCAGATACAACAACAGGGTTTTAAAGAAAATAAATTAAATCACAGTGCACTGCAGAAGAATTTTACAGACTGTGGCGTGCCGAGCTACATCTCGACAGCACCCGCAGGAGAAATAAATAACTCCCCACGTGCTGGCTCTGCGCTCTCTGCCTACCAGGCGGCTCTTGCTTTGTATTTCAATTGCAAACCGAAGTTTAAAGCAATTTTAGCTGCCTGTGAACAACAACTAACGCAGGTGAATCCTCAGTTCAGGTCTGGAGGAGCTCCTTAGCAGCACCAAGTTAATTTCCATTACCAGCACGAGGTATCACAGGGGCTGCTCCACTCCCAGGATAATCCTGCCAGTGCAGCAGTGCTTCCTAAGCGCCTGCTCAAATGATCCTGAAGGAGGCAGCAATCTCAACGCATTTGTCAGTCTCTCACTCAAGAAGCTTAAGAGAGATTACCGGAGTGTTTACAGCTTATCACTAACCAAACTGTAACACCTCGCAAAGTGATTTACTAACGAAACACTATAAAATACAAGCATTTCTAGGATCTATGTGGAAGCACCTGTAAAAAGAAGCGAATACATCTGCAGCACAGGAACTGCAGCTTTGATTGCCTGCAGGTCGAGGCGTGTTTCGCTGCACAGCCGATGGCAGTTCCAGGAGCGTGCACGCTCCAAGGTGTGCCTGCCTAATGGCACACTTACATTGCCGCACGGCTGCCAGCTCAGGAAGGCTTCAGGAGAACTCAGATGGAACAGCAAGGAGGCAGAGACAGAAGATGAGATTTCTGTCCCAAATTGCTTCATCGCATGCTCAACTTCAAACACGGTACTGGTTTCAGTCAGAGGACTTCTGATAACGTCTGTGCCAGGCTGACAGCAGTAACAGGATGCATTGCAGCAGCCATGTAAGCACACTTACTCCTAAGTACGTGGTTTAATCCTTCCATACATGTTTCAAAAATAATTCCTCTTTGTCAAATTAAGTATGGCTTTTTGATACAATTAGGGGTTTGCCTGGAGCTCTGGTAGTCCTGATATGAATCTAGATACGCATCAGTTCTGGTTTCTGTCTTCCATTTAAATGAAGAAATTATAGAAAAAAATCCTGCCTCTCACGTTCATCTTCTCATAAATCCCATTGCCAAGAGATATTCTGAGATAATTACAAGGAACCAGCATCTTACCTTCCTTCGGGGACTTCTGATATAATACATTGTCATGAGAATTGAATAGCATCACTGCCAGTGCCAGCACCTATAAACACCATTTTAATCTACCTACTGCCCTTCAACTAAATGCTGTCTTTAAAAAAGTTTCCTTGCTTTTTTTTTCCCCTTAAAAGAAGTATGCACATAACTGAAATGAACAGCAGAGAAGGAAGCAATGACAGAAAGCAGCACTTACACAGTAATAATTTAAATAAATAAAAAACATGCTCTCCAAGCCCATGACAACAACATTTCAACAGGGCAAGACAAACACCAGGAGTTCTGCGAGCAGCTGGGCCACGGAACAAGGAGGTCTCCTGTGGGAAGGTCCCTGTGGCTGCTGCGGGCCCTGACGTGGGCCGAGCTCGGCCTGGACCCCTTTAGAGGATCGCCCACAGGGCCTTGCCTTCCCTGCCCAGCTGCTTATCTCAGGTTCTGGACAGAAATATTGTCCTATAGGACAAAAATATTGTCCTAGACAGTATTTCTCAGATACGTTTGGGCCATCTGCACGGTTCTGCACAGAACAAGCCATGTCGCTCAGCTGTTACACGCAAATGGCACCGAGTCCTTCTGTGGGACCCAGACACAACCATTCCCACAGGATTTGAATCAGTTCAAACCTCTACTTTCAGAGAGCTTAGGTTTGAAGGCTGCAGTCCCTGACGTCTCCTATTGTAGCAGGAGGAAAGTAAGACCAGTAGCGATGCCACCTGTAAGATACTCTACGTGCTCAGGTATGAGCAGTTCCAGTGGCAAACAAAATTAAACGAAGCTAACACGTGCAGCTAGCAGGGACTTCTGCAGAGCCAAAACGTCCCAATTACATCCCAAAGGAAAAAAAATAATTTCAGCTGTTGTTGGGGAGATGACGAGCACCTTACAGCAATGCAGTGCCCCAGCTGCAGTTCTCTGTCACAGATTTGCCCTCCACATGGTGATAAATGCCACAGATGCAATTCAGATGCTTGTGATGCGTGGCACATCACAAACACCTTCATCAGAAAAAAATACAGAAGTCTTCTTACAATCATTGCAACTCGTGAGGGCAAAACCTACCAAGAAAGGCTTCTCCAGTTAACAGCTCAGATGTGACAATTTTAGCAGCCACACGTGTACGCAGTACGGTTCAATTTCCCCCAAAGATGTGGTTCTGATCCTAGGTAGGCAAAGCAGTTCATTTGTCCTAATTCTGAACCAGAGCATGCTAGTCTCCTTCAATCTCAATTAGCTAGTAGGAAATTTATTTAGAAAGCTGACAGGAACTATTTGGGGGATTAATGATCACTGATTTATGAATATTGAGTAGCATTTCAATAATCCAAGCAGAGTAATCACTTGTAGCTGAAGCCAGTTCTCCCAACCATTATAGTCTGTAGCAATCACTCAAAGGCAGTTAAGTGATTCTGATTTATGACCTTAACCTGCAGGGCCCAGTACATTTGCTCTATCAGTGTGTAAATTCTAAAAACGCAATTCCCTGCACCTCTAGAGAGCCAATTTAAGTCAACATTATGCATGAGCTGAGCATGCTTGAATTCTCAGATCTCTTATTTCACTCATTAAATTTGCACTGAACATCTTGCAATTAAAATTTCATATAGATTTTTTCTTATGATTGACATTTGGCCTTGGCAAAATGAGTTTAAATTTTGTTTCTCTAAAGATTTAGAAGGAGATAGATTGATCTAGACATTGTTTTCTGCAAGATGATGATGATGGAGCACTAATGCTTTTATTAGCATTTTGAAAAGCCTCCCTTTTTGCTGGAAGACTCTAAGTAATAAGTGAGAGCAATTCAGTAACCAAAGCCAAGGCTACAGCTAGTACAGAGGCATCAAAAATGCTGCTGCTCCAAGTCTGCATGTGACCCTTGCCTGTTTTCAGGCCAACTTCTTTAACTGGGGTGGAACAAATTGGGCCTTCCAGTACAAACCAGTATGTGCTCATCCGCACGGGCTGAACAGCCCCTCTATTATGTGATTTGGAAAATAAGCCCAGGACAGCTAAGAAGAGCTGAAAAGTACTCGAGTGTTTTCAAGCCCTGATCTGAAATGGTGAACTGTTTGGACTGACTCAAACACTGGATTTGTTGTGCTAACTGCAGGCACCTCATTTATTTTATCTCATGCTCCACGCCCAGGGCGAGCAGTTCAGAGGAGGAACAACCGTTCCCTTCCGTGCCCCCGGGCGCTCGCTGTTTGCAGCAGACCTTCCGGGCAGGGCAGCGAACGGCTCTGCTCACACGCAGACAGCCCCTGCATCGAGGAGTTCACATCGAAGGGACGGACAAACAAGTAAGGGAAGAAGAAGAATTTATGCCTGAGTTCGCTAACGGCGTAACAGGACTGCGACGTTAATAGCCCACGGACACAGAGTACCACACAGTACAACTGGGGGAAATGCAAGGTCTTTTTGTACCGATTCATCTCCTAACACAATGACACATCAATTTCATACAGGACCTGGTGCAATTCTGGCATGTCAATAATAAATAACCACGTGCCGGCTGCTGCAGACATATTAATATTAATGTTTTGTAGCTTAAGCAGCACATCGAGATGAAAATGTTTCAAAAACCTAAGGAGCTGACTAAGGAAGCATCCCCTGGGCTGAAAAAATGTGAATATACATACATGATACACATTTAGTTCCACGGGTGCTAGAGGCTGTGGAAGCAGTGCAGGAGGTAACATTTTAACTGTTACCTACCCTGACGGCCAGAAGATTCTTCACGTCTCTGCTAGTACTCGCAGCTGAAGCAAAACCCAAATGCTTGCATATTGAAAATCCATGAGATGAGAGAAGCTAACTTCCTTCTCGTACCACAGGAACATTTAAGACGCTTCAGGCTGCCATCCAAGCACAAGGAAGGGTGGGGAATACCAACATCTATCCCACCTCCAGTCCTGCCACCGCACTACCTGAGCACAGTATTTGCCTTTTAGCAAATTACCAGCAATGAAAACAAACAAAAGTTTGTCTCAGTATGGCAACAGATCAATAGAGGACCTAATTCTATTATGTAGCTAAAGGAAAAATCCCATGGACTAGTCCTGGAGAATATCAATCTTGCAGCAGTACCCAAGGCATGGTTTACTGCAGAACAGTAAAGTCTTTACGGTCACAGCATAATTACACTAACATACCGGTATTTTAATATCATCTCTCTGAAATGAAATTTTGTTTCCATGTCCAGTCAATAATTCTGTCTCATCTCAGTGATGAATAGAGCTTAGTGAGCAATTTGTTATGAATAATTTATTCACTGCATTTCACCTTCCATCTCTCTTTGAACATTTTGTGAAATTCTGCAATGTATTCATTACACAAAATTATTCACAAATAACTCGTGCTTGCAGACCGTGTGTTGACAGTTCACTGAAAATACTCATACTGACTTGCCACTCGGTATGCTTACGAGGTGTTGTACCTGCTCCTGCACCGGCTGGGCTTTGTTCAACCTGCCTACATCCCCACTTGTCCCGACAGCTGGGACTCAAGTTCAGTCTCAGCCATTTAAGCTCAAAACTCACCACTCCCATTTCAGGGCCTAGAGAGGACCCAGCGGTGTCTGACACCCACTGTCCTCAGTGCTGTTTCAAGTCTGGACACAAGAATTTAGGCAAGACCGTGGGCCTTACCACAGTACTTAACAGACAGAAACTTTAGGAAACCACTACAACTTTACAAAGTTCAGCCACAGTCCGTAGTAGAAATGGAAAGCACCACCTTAAAACACTGTTGGTTTTCCACCCCACCAGAACTAGACAAGCCTGTAGAGCTGGGAGAACCTTCTGTGGTGTGTCAATTGAGATAGCTGGTGATTTTCCCAATGAATCTTTTTTTTGTGTGTGTGGTAAAAACAAAGACTTTTATCCCTTCCTGAACATAACAGTTTGTCCTTTTCTTCTGTAAAAAGAAAAAAAATTCCATTGCAAGCTCTAAAGGAACTGGTGCTTTTGGAGTTGGATAGGCCTGTCTGAAAACCAAAGAGAAAAACTGCCCCAAGCACTTTATTTTACATCACTGTAACAAAACCATTACATTATGGGTCTGGTATTCAAACAACAAAAAACCACAGCTTTCTCCCAGAGACAGCTCACCCCTTGCTCGCCCCCTAGAAGATAAAAAAAAAAATCTATCACTGCAATGCAGATTTTGAGGTGAGAAGAGCACTATTGTTTAGACATGGCACCAAACCCTGAGGGACAAAAAATCCTGAAGTACAGACACCTGTAGGCAATTTGTCACTAGAAAACAATTCCATTTAATATCACACCACATCACGAGACACTTACTTTAGTCTGATCAATGCATCGGAATTCCAGGTTCCAAATTAATTATCAATTTTAATTTTTCATACACATTTTTCTGTGAAAATTTAGTTTCATTTCCATTTCTTGCTCCCTCCCAAGAGAAAGAAAACATTGAAGTGTCCTTCTCACAGCATAGAAAGATTTGTACAAGTCTTTACTTGAGCTGGTGAAGCACAAAAGTAGTGACTGTCCCATTTTATAACAAGTGTTCCATTATAATACTTCTAAACAAAAGACATTCAAGGTAAGATGCCCTGACAAATCTTAAGATCGCTGGAAGGGCAGGTGACTGATTCTGCTGCCATGCAAGGTAGGGTAAAATGTCCCAGCACGGGATTCAGGTGCTGACATCAGCATCCACGGCCCTCAGCAGGCTCACACACCACGAGCTGAAGTCAACGCTGTAGGTCTTGGGTGCAGAATTCCTGTACCCCCCTGCTGCACTCCCGTTGCTACGGCCCCTGAGGTGCAGCTCAGGCTGTAACAAAGGACCACTCAACAACAGATGTAAGACAGCAACACGTGGGAAAGCTGTGCACGTGAAGAGGCAAAGAAACGAAAAAGAACTAACTCTGCCATCCAAAAAGGAAAGAAAAATCAGGATGGGATCTCTTGGGGAAGACTGCATGAAAGGAGTGGTTAACCACAGGTACGGGCCCTAGGGAAGCTGAGGGTTCTCTGCCTCTGGAGATACGGGAAGCTTGCCAAGGCCCTGACCAGCACCACCCATCTGAGGTCAGCCCTGCTTTGTGTGGGGGGTAGGACTGGATCATCTGCAAGGGCCTTTCCAGACAAAATAACTGTTTTTCTGCATGGCCTCTTCACAAACAGAAATCAAACAGTAACAGCGGCAAGGCAGGAGCAGTAGGAGTTCAAAATGCTGTCCTTCTGCTGTACTGTGGCATCTATCTTGCACAGAAACTTACTCCAGCCTGGTTGAGCTGTCACCACACGTCTCACTGCACATACAAATGGATCCCTGTTGAAACACTTTGTCTTTTGCAAGGCACTTGTTCAGCATTCATACCTACAACAGTTCCAGAGTAATGGGGTTCTGCCATTCACACGCAACCAGAACCATAAATCAGCTGCAAGGAAGATAAGAACAACGAATGTGTTGCTGCAGGATCGCTTCCTAACAACCGCTTCCCAATCCCAGGTCTGCCAGTCTGTGCATGCATGCTGATTCAGGATCAGAACAGGGAAATCTGATGTGGAAATAAAAGGTGACAAATTGACACTAGAAAAGAGAAGAATCCGAAGCATTAACTGAATCAAAGGGCTTTAGCAGGCAGGCCGTGCCGGAATTTGTGATGAAGGCAGGGATCTTTGGCTGACATTCATGCAAATTGCATCTGTGATCTGCTCTCATTACGCTGCACTCTGGACTGTCCATCGCTCGTTGTTGGGTTTTTTGTTAGTAAAAATCTCAGCAGCACTCAGTATGCACAGAAGAGCAAAGCGCTACTCCAAAACAGATGGCACAACTGAATATTAAGCAAGCTTGTATGAAGAGCACTGCTTTTCAGAAGAACCCAATTTACAATTAATAGCTTATAGACTGTAAAACTGACGAGCAAAATAAAATGCATCTCAGCTCAGTTATTATCAGGGGGATCTAAAGGAGAAAGCAGTCTGTAGATTATGCAGCTGGTGGAGTCTGCCGTCCTCTCCAGCTGATGCAAAGTCATGCACCCAAGGCTTTAGCTCTTAACGTGAGCCTGGAGTAAAAACTCTGTGCTCACCTCGATCCCAAGGCATTTTACCACTGCACCCTGCTATTGTGTGGAAAGGAATTAAGCTAGATTTCAACCAATTAGTCTGCTATAACCAAAGCTTTCCATCCACAGTATCACACTCCTTTAGGACTGATAAACAGTAAAGACACTCCTGAGGCTACACATCCTGAAGAACCAAGTCCGCTTCCCTGATTGCAGAAGGAATCAAAAGGAAGTATATATATATACTTATATATATATGGATTTTTGTTTGTTTGTTTTTGTTTTTCCCTCCACTCCCATCCCTTTCTAACCAGGAAATCTGGTTAGCCATCTTCTATAGCTTCCGTCTTTACCTTTCTGCCTGCTGTTCTCAGAGGCACCCAGACATATCCTACAAATCCTCCAAAGAAGAGGTGAGGAAACCCTCCTGTCCACACACACCGACACTGTGGATTAGGAGAAATGCTTTCTCTGACAGTGTAGTGAGGGACAGCAACAGCAGCAAACTAGATTTCAGTGCTTATTAGTATGCGAATACTGAAGGAGAAAGAATGGGTAGGACCAAACAGTATTTTCCTGTATTTCTTAGCAGTTCTATTTGGCTAAACCCCAAATTTAAGCAGTAATACTGAGAAGGTAGGAGATCAATTGCACGTCTCCCAGAGCATACCAGATTAAAACATACTCACAGACACCACACTCGTTATGCTCAAGGTTATGGATTTAAACACAGCCCAAGTCCTAAGTGATGGATGGTCCTTGGCATCTGGTGGCTGTTTGATAGCACGTATCGAGTGAATTGTCATTCTCACTCCATGCCTCAATCCGGCAGGTACAGCAAGCATTTGGTGATTATCTCAAGCAGTCAGATGAAGGAATAAGAAACCTTAAGGATTTGGTTTCAGTGGCAATAGTTTGAAGCAGAGCCGTGAGACTGGAGCAGAAAAATGCAGACTAGCAAGGCCTTTACTCAATGACTAGGGATATTTAATTTCACCCCAGCAATGCCAGTCCAAGATTTCTCTAGAAATCAACGTGTTTCGCAGGTGGAACAAAAAGTAAAATTATTCCATGAATATCAGAATAATAAAATCCAATTTCTTATACGGTGAGTAGACAGAACATGCATAATACAACGAGGCTGGCTTTCTTCAGACATCAGTCTTAAGGGTAACCAACATCAAGTGAGATAAAGTGAATTATGCCCGGACTAGAAAAGAGCAGCCAAACAAATACTTCAGAGAACTCCTAGAGACTTGTAATTTGCATATGCAGGGGGGAAGTGTGACCCCCCACTGCCAACACTTGCTGTGGGTGCAGCACCCTCACTAAAAGGCACTTCATAATAAAACAGCAGTTGTTAAATAGCACAGCCAATATGCTATATGAGGAATCCATCACCCTGAAGGGGAAGGGGAGGTTTAAAACCTTACTGTCAAGCATTTTCTATGCGTTTCTTGCCTAAAGCCACAGCGTATACATATTCAGACTGATCCCTGCCCATGACAGGAGAGCCCCCGTTAGTGCACTTCAGTTCTTCAGCCTGCCAGCATCGCTCTTCCAGCCACTACAAGCACGTTGATCTGAGCGGAAATCGAGATCAGGAACACACTGAAATGAAACAAGAGAAGACATCACGATAGAAGCCCCAACTCCAGCTTTGAAATGTTTTGTCCTGCACCCACCACCAAAGCTTACACAGCCAGGATGTGAATGTGCAACGCTGCAATCAAGACCAAGGGCGCTCTCCCTCACCTGGCTGAGGTGACCAGCCCCTCCTTGAACCGGACCGATGATCCCCCAGTGGAGCCATGACCCAAGGGGGCCAATGTGGAGCAATCCACCTACGTTGGAGGAGGAGAATTAGGTAGGCTAGTGTCTTGAAACAGTAAACAGCACAACAGGGGGAGAAGTAACAGGCAGCTGGGAAGAAAGGTAGGCTGCCGACCTTGCATCAAGCTCGCAGCACCTCGGAGGCACTTCAGTGTTGAAATTCAGAGGCCTGCGTCTCTTAAACCCTACACACACTGAGAAGGCAGAGGTATCTACGTCAAGCATACTACAAATAGAGTCTCTCCTCTGAACTGCCGTGTCGCGAGCTTAAAACAGCTGTAGAGAACAGCCACCAAAACATCAGTGTTAGAAAACCAGCACACGGCCGTGGCCACGTGGCTAGCACACGCTGCTCCCTGCTGACATGGATATGGCCTGTCCTGCCCACAGGGAAACAGCTCGCCTCGCAAGGCTGCCTGGTCAATGTACCAAACCTGGGGTGAGAGTGCGAGTTGTTACGATGTGGGGGAGGCTTTCTTTGCTTTATTTTTATGTCTCCCATTTCTGTTTGCTACTACCTGGCTTTAGACACTTCGTAGCTAATGGAATTTAGCCACCAAAACAGCGCTCCATGAAGCCCAACTGAAAGTCCAGATCACAGATAAACAAATTCAATACGTTTGCTTTGCCTTCTCAAGCATGGTTAGATATAAGACAATCCATTTTATGTTACCATGAGTCCCTCTGGAAATATTAGGTAACTTCACTAAACAATCAGTGGTTATTTAACTTATGGAAGTCCCAGTGTTCAGAATTACGAGCTCTATTTCATATCTGCGTTACAACAACAGCAAGACTTACAGAACTGGAAAGAATAATTCTTTAGCTTCACATACTTGTGTAATTATCTTAAAAATTGAAATGTCACCAATGATACAATACGGTCATAAGTAATTAACCACCTCATTAAAATCTAGAAATTAAAAGTAATTCATGTTCAGAAAAAATTGTCCTTCACAGCTGGATTTCGGTAGTCCATGAACCTAAGCAACAATGGCAATGGAGGAAATTAAGAGACGTCGAATACTTTTCATGGGCGTTTGCAGTCTGAAGCAAATAGGAACAGCAGGACAGAACATGCCGTGATGATGAGTGTTCTGCTTAATTGATGTTGAGATGCCATCAGTGAGAGAAGGCAGGTGCCACTTTGCTGGGGCACTTTCCAAACACAGATTTTAGAAGGAGGGAGCTAAGGAAGATGGGAACTCAAAAGTTCTTGTAGTACTGGAAAAATCTTTGCCTATGCACAACTGAAACTTTACAGCATTAAAAAAAAATGAGAAAAAGTCTGTGAAGTCCCAAACTTTACACGAATTAAGTCATATTTTTCTCCCGTTCAGTACTCTGTAGGATAATTATCAAATGAAGAAAAGCAGTAGCAACTTATTGCATGGCATCAAAGCATGCCCCTACTTAGAAATCACAAGTTGCAGCCTATCAGGGAGAAATTAATGCATTTTAAAGTATTCTCAAGCTTTTCAACAAAACACTAGCAATTGAAACTTGTCATTCTGCAGTCGCAGAGTAAAGACCTATACAGTCATTACCGACAGTTTCTGTGTGTTCAGAGACAATGATCTGCGACAGGTTAAGACAAATTGCTGCGATAAAAGCAACTGAAAAATATATTGTAGCACAATTCTGAGGTCTGGCATTGCAGGGAGCTCCCATATTTAAGTCAAAGCTTTAGAGAATGATTAATGTCAAAATTTACACGGGTCCTTAAGTAAGATTTGTCATCGTGAATTCTACACCTGAGATTAATGGGAGAACTTACGTTCGGTTGCAGTGTAATATTTTGTAGTTGAAAAAGGCTCCGTGTGTTGCATAAGGAATAGGCGTCACTGCCAACGCGCGCACACTCCTAGAGAAATCAAGAGAAACCACACGCTGTGTCGGGGCCGACAACCTGAGGTCACAGTGGTACGAAGAACTCGCCGCGCCTTCACTCCAGGTCTTAGAAGGAGTTAAGCACTTGCTTCAAGTTGGTCCCGAGTGAGTGCACCTGAGCACACACTCACCTCTAGGCACTGACACGGGCAATGCTGATGTCAAGGGCCTTTATCCGCGAGCACATGTGATCGCCTGAAGAGATGACTTCCTGACCTGCGTTTTGCCAGAGGCCTCTGCTGACGGAGCACGGCAGGGCTAGGTGCGGCAGCCCTGACCTCGCCAACACGCAGAGCTTTCACGGACCATCAGCCTCAGAGAAGCTCTTCCCCTTCAGATGTGTCCTGTTAGGAAGGGCTGGCAGATGATGTGCATCTGGCTTTTGCAGATGTTGTGTGTTTGTTTCGTGTCAATTTCCTCCAGAACACCAGACTGACAGTCCCAGCAACCTCCCCCACTGCCCGCTGTCTTTGAAGGGAGAGGACAGGTAGCTGACGCACGGTACGGAACCAGAGTTCTTCAGTTGTACTCTTTGTATTTCTAAAGCTGTTATTTAGTTTTATTTTGAAAGGGCAGCCCTGATCATGTGTAATTTTATGAATACTACCCTGTGATATGGATTTTTTTTTTAAATAACCTCACCGGAAGAATCCTGTTCTTTTTAATTTAGGAGGTTTTATGGCAATTTCTACAGAACTGCGTGAAGCATTCAGTACATAACGGTAGCACCACCATCTGCTCTGACCTCCCAAAGGGGAATGAATTTTCACATCCACCAAAAACCAGACACAAGCAGTCTGAAACCTCAGTGCCCATCTCAAAAGACCAAGACCCCGTCACTCCGCATAGGCTGTTTCACGAGCCGTTCCGAGACGAGCAGACAATGATCGTTAATCTCTGACTGTGTTCCAAGACACATTTTAATGCAGCCTGCATGGTTACAGGAAGGCGTTGCATCTGGCTCGCTGTTCGCCCACCCACTGAAGCTGACTGAAGCCTTGGCTTGCTCCCTCGCCTTCCCCACCGACCAGCACAAGCTGAAAGGCGGCTGCCGAGCAGCCGGAGCCAGCCCCCGGCAGGCTTGTTCGGAGTGCAGCGTGCGGGGCTGCTCCTCGGTTCAGACTTGTTCCAGTTAGGACTGGATATTTCTCAGACTGCCAAACTACTTCACTAAGTTTCTGTCTGCTCATTTTTAATCACCACTATAATTTCAATCTTCTCCACCTACTGTGAACAACAAATTAAGAAGAAGAGCTACGTAAGTCAGGGAAGACTTCATTATTACTTTTTTCTGATTTGGAATGTCCTTAGCTTGCCATGCTGAGCAGTGTTCCTTAGTCAGTAAATAATGCCACCTGCTGAGCCAAGGATGTGCCAAGAATGAATGTGTGCTGCTGCTAGGTGATTCCAAAAGCCCCTTCTTTTACTTTTCTGTTCCGTTCTTCTTCCTTGAGTAGAATTTGCAGGAGCCTTGATTTATTTCTAGGAAGAGAGAATACACAGACCACACATGGATTTGTGTAACCACAACTGAACAAGCTAATTGACCCAGTTTTTGTACCAGCACCCAGCACTGTAGGCATGTACAAGCACGAAAGGCATTGCATGCCAGTGCCCACAGAAAGAAGTCCCCAACGTGCTGGTGCTCCCTCCCTTCAAGCTCCTGCATTGTTCCAAACTCTTTGGGCCCAAAAAGCCCCAAAGGGAAGTGTTAGCACTTAAACATTAGACTTCTCAAGTGTCTGGTTCACCCTGTCATTTAAAAAAAAGGGGGGGGGGGGGGGGCCAAGCAGGGAGAAGACTCACAGTTTTACCGCCATCGTCATTTCACAGATTTAGAGGATTTAGCATCACTTTCCCCCTGGAGATTGCCTGGACAAAGCAGGGTGACCCCCAGCAGGCTGCTCAGGACGGTCTCCTGTTGGGTGTCGAGTATCTCCACTGATGGAGACTCCGTAACCTCTCTGAGCAACCTGTGCCAGGGTTCCATCACCCTTACAGTAAAATAGTTCCTTTTTTCTTATGATTAAATGGAATTTCCTGTATTTCAATTTGTGCCCACTGAAGACCCATTTTGTCTGCATCAAGCATCCCTTTTTAAATGACTTTTCTTTAAACTAAATATCCCTGGGGTCATTATCTGTAACAAAGGGGATGGAAAGAAGCTGCATTAAGATTTATGTATCTGCATCACACCAGCCTGCACAGCTCAGCGATCAAACAGGCTGTGCACCTTGAAAGCAGGCAGCCCTGGAGAGTTTCTCTTGCCCCTCAGGAGTCTTCAAGAGGTATTTGCTTCTAAAGGACTTTGTCTCCCTAGCTGCTCCTGAGCAGTTCTGATCAATGTTGTTCCTTAGTCAAGCCAGAGCCATTTATTATTTGTCCTAATGGCCAAAGAGATGTTTAATTGCATTATCTCTTTATGGGTTGCTTGGTGCAGAGATGAGTTAAGTGGATTACAAATGCCACCTGTTTTCCAGGGCAATTTTAGAAGCAGATTAAGAGGGAAAAGAAAATGCAGAATGATATTGAAAGTGACCCTATCCATGTTGCTAAACTCAACATCAGGACTTTTCACGTAGAAAAGCTTTGTAATGATTCAATTCTTCTGTCAACACCAGGCATAAGCAGTGCCAGAGGATTAACCCTGCAGGTCTGTACTCACCAAGAAAAGTGAGGGTAACATCTATTCGGCTCTCTGACTACAGACTCTGGCAAAGCTATGCCCATTCTGCAAGGAACAGGAAGTTCAGAAATGCAAGCTGAAAGCATTACTGCATGTACTAAGAATATAAACATATAAATTTAAAACCAGCCACCCCAGATTTGGTACTTACATGAAACAAACTCTAAGCATGGTATTTCTTTCTACTTAACCAAAGGCAGGACCCTCATTTTCTTCAATTTTCTCCCCATGTGGAAGCTGTCTTGTTTTTATCTGTTCTTTTTCTATTGTTAACAGCTACAGACCAGCCATGGCAGCAGAGG
This sequence comes from Heteronetta atricapilla, assembly GCA_011075105.1. NCBI lineage: Eukaryota > Metazoa > Chordata > Aves > Anseriformes > Anatidae > Heteronetta > Heteronetta atricapilla. Next base: position 2,818,404 of record CM021749.1, read on the forward strand.
AAAGAAGAAAAATAATTTTAAATGAACACTTCCATTTTGTTAGGAGGAGCCTCCCTCCCTGAAATGAGTTACAAAAGAAAAGAAAGATCTGAGACTCGTAATAAATTCTCATTCCCAAGTGACACCAGGAAAATAATTCCTTATTTTACATTAGAAGTCATTGAGGTTCCCCACGCTCACAAGGGCTATGAACTGCAAGGATTCAAGGGACAAAGGAACAAGGCCACGCACGCACAGACGTCCCTCAAACATGCTGCACGAGCTTCCCTGTAAGGCCTTAGATCTCCCCGCTCCCCGCCAAGCTTTTCTTTATCACCATCTGCCTTTCCTCTATTAACTAATTTTTTATCCTGAAGATTATAGGGCTGTTCTACTTTTAAATAACAAAATGGACATTTCACCGTGGTTTAAAACATAGTAACATTGTTTTTCCTTTGGGGGAAAAAAAGGAAAAAAACAAATGAACTTCAGCAACACCGTGAGAGAGGAAGGTATACAAGCAATAGGTTGCACAGTCAGAGCTCTAAGTTGGGCAATCACTTCTTTAATTTAATTTTTTCTAATATTCAAACAGAAATAATATAATCCCCATATCACACGTGAACAGAGAAACCCAGACTTCTGCAATATGCACAGGTTAAATAACAGCCGCATAGCCCTGCTTCTTCTAAATACATTTTTAATGCTTTCACACAAGGGACGGGGTTATAGATACAGTCTTCCATCCAGTTCAGTACCCTGGGGATATAAACAAGACTGAAATCTGCCAAATTAGAGTACTATGGACTACTTTTCCCCATAATTAATTCCTTCATCAAGTTCTTTTAAAAAAGGACACCCCCCCAGTCTTGATGCCATTCCGAAGTCATTTTGAAGCTCACTCTCCCACGCCGCCCCACGGCACCGCCACGGAGACCCCTCCATGTTACGGCCGCTCCTGCGCACGGCCGCGGTTACGGCCAGAAGCCCTGGAACAGTTCAGCACGGAGCATGGCGTCGTGGCAAACCGTTCCCAAGCAGATCTGTACGCATTTGATGAGCAAAATTTAGAGCACAGCATGGACCTCTCCGAGCGGTGGCAGGCCTCATCACAATCACACCTGCGATGCCACACGGCGAGCAGCACAGGCTAACTTCACACGCCATAGGGAAAGACAGGAGCCCCCAGGGGCAATCGAAACCCCGTGCCAGAAGTCCCAGTGGGGTGTTCCTCTGTGGGACCCCACGGCACCTCTTCTCCCCCAGCTGCTGGGGGACCAGAGCTCTCCACATGCTGGCAGCAGCCAGGGAAGAGCGGGCAGCCCCGAAGCTGCGCACCTCACGGGGAGACGGGAGGCAGACAAAGACGGGTTCAGGCTTTTTTGTTTTCGTTTCTGTTTGGTTGGTTTTTCTGTTTGTTTTCCTAGACAAATGGATTTAAAATTAGAACAGAGCAAAGAGCTGAAAACAATTTGTCAAGCAAGTGCTCAAAGCTTCTGAGAGAGAAGGCAGGCCCTAGGCACGTCTGGATGCAAGCACGCACAGCCCTGAGCCAATTGTCACGGCAGGGCTTACACCACATGTACCCAGCTCTACTGCGGAGTACAGAAATGCAGAAGTCAGGGAACATTGCACCGGGCTGCTTCACAGCCATCCCAGCTCAGGAGTCCCAAGAGGCAATTATTTACATTTAATGGACATTTGCTTTTCAGCCATAGCCAGGAGGCACTTGGAGATTCCCCTCAGGTTCACAACAGGGACAAGCAGCTGCCAAGGAACGGCCAAGAGCAGCTCCCTGTTTTCAGGAGGAATTCGCAGCACTACACGTCACAATGCAGACTACAATCACCCTGTCACACCTCCCACTTGGCAAGGACAGGACAGACTCTGCTCTCCCTACAGCCCAGGCAGCTTCTCCACACAGGTCCCCAGCCTGGCAGCTGTCTTCTGTTCGGAGAGAACGGGAATCGGAGCTGGTGCTCACATACCCAGTGTGCTGAACCCCTGTCCTCCGAAGTATTACCAGCTATTCAGAGACAAGAAGAGCCAGCCAAGCATTCAAATACCTATTGCTCAGGCAACTCTAACCATGATTTATACCGGCTTTTTGTGTTTGTTTGTTTTGGAATATCACAGAATAGTAAAGCACATTGTTTTTCCTCTCTCCCCCTTTCATCAAAACCATTCCTTTCAAATGTACTTTCCAACTACAAGACCATTCTTCTTGAAAGGGACAAAAAGAAACTCCCCACAGAGAACCATACGATCTATTTAAGTAATACTTTCAAAAGATACTGGCTTTTAAATTATCAGCTCAAAATTGTGGCATAAATAAAATCCCAACAATGGAAAGCCATGTGTAAATCTTGCTGTTATGCAGAGAGTCGGAGCAGAAAGTACACAAGCAAACTACAGCACATCTCCCATGATTTGCTCTTTGTGGGTTCAACAGACACATTCACGAACAGTTAACTTGGAATAAATGGCCTTCCCCACACGACAAGTGTCTCCCCGTGAGTAAGGCATTCTGGAAAAGTTCTCAGGAGGCTAATGATAAAGGTAAATACTCCCCAGCGCAAGTCTGTTCAGCTCCACGTGGTGATTCCCCAGGTCCCCTGCAGTCAGCAGGAGTTTTGCCGGTGACTTTGATGGAGCCAGGTACCACCTCTGGGCTTAGTGCTCGGAGACGAGCTCGCTCACCACAGCACAAGGCAGTTAATATTCACCCAGAGGGGCAGCAGGAAACCTGCCCTGTCGCTCAGATGAACCTAGGCAACGATCGTATTTTAAGCAAGTATGATTCATGCAGGAGTATCTGATTAGTTTCCCTCTCCACTATTGGTTTTAGAATAAAAAGATGGCTCAATTATTCTAAAGGTGCAATTTTCCATTCCTCACAAATCCATAGTCCCACGGAGCACAAGGAAGGCAAGATTGGGTCCTTTGAATACTGTGGCATTGAGGTTAATGGGAGATTTAAATGCAGGAGGAACGCAGGATCTGGTCATAAGAGTATTTGAAATAAAATTATAATAGTCATAAAAATGAAAGGATATTTATTCAGAAATGCTTCAGTATCTCTTAAGTTATTTCTTTTCCAGACTCTCTTCTCAGCTGGCTCACTGCAGCTCCTGCTCTCCTTAATCTTTCCTTTCTAATTCGTCTTTTAAATATTTATAAAAAATTTGCACAGATGGCGAAAAAGCTGAAGATCTGAAACAAAATTAATTTAATAAGGGAAGGACTAGAAGCCCATTATTGGCTTAGGCAGCCTCTTTCATGCTGTATATTGTAACTAGGAATAATTAATTTGAAAGTCCTTGATCTTTGGGAGCTTTTTCATTAATATTGTTATTAATAATAATAGCAATTCACATTCACTCTCTCCATTTCCCTTTCCTGCCCGTAAGTACTTCAGTGCCTCCAGGCACCCACACGCTGCCGCAACACAGGGGCCGGATATAAAAGCTCCAGCTCTCTTAGAAGCGCAACAAAGAGCTGCGGCACAGGCAGGGGCTGCAAGAGCCCCACACGCAGCAAGAGCAGGGCCCGGTCCCCCCACACGCAGCGAGAGCAGGGCCTGGTCCCCCCACACGCACCTGGCGGCTGGGCTGGGGCGGCCCCGGCTCACAGGGCAGGGCTAGAGCACGAGGCCCTCGTGTTGGAGGGGGTCCTGGTGCCCCAGGAACTTTCTCACTTCACATACCTACACGACGGCCACAGCCTGAAAGCTGAGGGAAAGCACGGTGCTGCCGTAGGGATGCACGTGGTGCCAGCACCTGCATCCCGTACGTGGATCCCATGCGTGGATCCCATGTGTGAACCCCGTGCTGCTAGCCTGGCCTCAGCAGATGGGGCCTGGAGCTCAGGATGGCAATTTGCCTTCGGGGGAAACCAACAGGTCTCACCTTCGGTCCCAGCAACCAAACACTTGGCCGTGCTCTAACATGCTCAGTCTACACAGGTTTTGGTGTGGGTTTGGGTGGTTTTTTTTTGGTGTGTTGTTGTTTTACTCACAGCTAGCACATCGGGCCGCCTGGCAGAACCCGCAGCTGTGCTGGCACCTCGAGGCAGCCCCTGGACACATCCCGGCACGAAGCTGTCCATCACCACCTGGGGGTCTCCTCAGTGCCACACGCGGAGGCTTCCAACTCCTCTTTTCTGTGCGACACGACGTGCCGGTCTGCTTGTCTGCCCAATGGCCACGCTCTGCCCAAGCTCCTCTAGAGCTGCTTTCTGCCCAGCTTTAAGGGCAGGAACAAAATCTACATGTCACTTCCAAACTGGTTCCTTGGAGGAAAGAATTCCAACCCCTTTTCCACACAATAGCTTTTTTCCCTTATTCATCTGCAAAGTAAGTCCTGTATCTAGAAAATACAAAAGGACCATACAGACAAAAATCCCCTCTGCTTTCAGTCTAAACCATTACATGTCAACACTAACCAGTGAGACCACAAACCTTTGTTTTGAGTAAGGCTGCACTAAATGTTGTTTGAGAGCTGCTCAGTCTCAGCAGTTACCTTCCTAAACCGAAGGATCACGAGGCCAGCTAAGCCTTTCAATTTAAAAAGTAATTTGTCCAAAGGCTGAAATGTAAATTATGTAATTATTTTATACTAAATAGTACACAGCTACAGATGTAACAGAGCCCTGTAAGCTACAGAGGCACGATGGAGGACGCGTAGAACATCCTGGTGAATCCGGACGGCCCAGCTCTAACCAGTTTTATCCAAGTTCTGAGGACAGGATCAAATTGGTTGGTCGTTCCTACAATCTCAAAATGCAAATATCAAGAAGTGTATTATTTTTGTTTAGTCTGACTTTTTTTTTTCTGATGTTTAATTCCCAAAGCAGATGAGACATCTCTAGCATTGCAGCCTCAGTCTGAATCGCGCAGACAAAGAAAGGCAAATTGTTCTCACACACACACACGGGCACACCTGGAAGCAAAGGTCTCCAGCAAACGTTCACCAGACGGAATTCTGAAAGGGGAACAAACAGCAGCAAAACCACAGTGCGGAGCCAAGAAGACAACAAAGTGATGGGCAGGACTTTTTCCGACTCCTGAGAGAGCACACAAACCTCTCAGCACCACAAAAACAAGGCATTCACCTGGTCTACCTTTTGGTGCCTACATCAGTACTAAAGCCCTGGCTAATTCCCCTCGGTAGGAAATCACCAGCAGTTAATTGCACAAGTCCAAGCAAGCTGTTCATGGCTTCTGTAGGCTTATGGGGAGAAGTACGTACGTCCAGAGGGAGATTTACCACCTCTTAAGCAACAGGGCTAAAACACTCCAGAGACTCTGAAGGGGACTCCTTACCTCCACTGGCTGTAGGAAAGCTCAATTCCCGTTCGTGAAGTGGAGCTAAAAGCACTTCAGCATCTCAGTGTTTTCAGGCAAAGCACAAAGTTGTGCAGCATCCACATAGTAACCGTAGAAGAGAAGGTAAGTACGCCCTAGACAGTTGATACGAGCTAGCTTTGCAGTGCTCCATTTGTTTGCCCTCCAGACAGCTGAAGCAAGTAATGCACATGCACTCTTCACACCAGTCTAAGCCCACCACCTGCACTGACAAAAAAGAACTGAAAAAAAATAAGATCATAGAATGCAGGACCTTGGAATAGACATCACGCTCCCCGAGAGCAGCTGAGAGCTGACCACGCATCTGAAGAGGGATCAAAACCCATCAAAAAGGCACCTGGTCATTCCCACCTGGGCCAGCGGCCATGGGCACCTTGCTGCCCGCCGCAGCTTCCACCTGTACACAGGGTCAGGGATTTCTGTCTTTTTCACAAGGACCTTTGAGCCTTGTACACGTGAAGTGTTGTACACAGAAAGCAATTATTGAATGGAACCGAGCTGCTCTTTGCTTTACATTAACAGACATTCGTATTACAGGAGTAATTTCGAAATAGATACAACACTTCTTTGCAGGAACCCCTCACATTTTACCCAGACGACCCTACCTGTTGTAATGCAAGTAACATGCGTGATACCAGCCAGCACCACCAAATTCATACTGCCAAAACACACACACCCCACCGCAGCACCTGTACAGAAGCAGCATTACTGTACACTGCTTCAGGAAGTTTCAATGGATCTTGAAAAAAGAAAGAAAAACAACATGGGTTTTACCAAAAACAAAATTTCACCCCAATTCTAAGCAGTGATATGTGCAGGGGAGAAGAAATTCTCAGGAAGCGTTTTTATGTAACAGAACATGAACATTTAAAATTTGCCAGACAGCTGCAAAATGCATTTAAATAAAAGCAAAGGCATCAAACAGTTGTAACAAAGCCTCCCAGCTCTGCTCCAGAATGAGGCTGTTTCAACATAGTTTCTAATTTCAACAATGCTTTTTTCTTGTTTGTTTTGGTCACTTTATTATTGTTATTATGCCTCGAGGCAGGATTTTCTTCCAGAACAAGCATTCTGTGGGTATTTTCTCAAGATGCAACCTTTAGACTTATTGATTATTCTCCTTTATAAATGTCTATGCTCTGACTCCCATTACATTTTAATTCAGGTATTTTTGTCAAGTGCTAAACAATTTATTCCAAAAAATAATAATGTACTGCATTTCATCACCCTGGTTTTATCCATCACAAATTAAGAGAATAATATTGTAATACCCACTGTGCTTAACCTCTCTCTCTAATTAGGAACTAGATATTATCATCTTTTTCTTCTAAAGTCAAAGGAAAAAAAATGCATTCAGTGTTGAACACAACCGTCCAAGCTGATCCTTTCACTCAAGTTTTTCAAATTTTAATTGAATGAAAACAATTTGAAGAAAAGGTTGAGTAGATGGTGTGCCATTTCTTTTTCCCTGGTAAAGATAAACTCACAAAAGAGCAGAGTTCAGTCCAGTGCAGAAGAAAGCCAGAGCCGGTTCCCTTCCTGCATCCAGCCAGAGCCACGAGGTGACAGCAGCGCTCTGCAGGGCGTCGGCACACCCCCAGCTGTACCTGGGGGCTGGATGGAGCTCACAGCTTTTAGCTTCAGACCACCACTATGAAGTGGGGAAGATTACAAACCAGATGGAAATGCTCCTGACTAGCACAATTTTGCAGCCAGCTGTTAAAGCTGGCCACCAGCTTTACTGACAGGCAGTTGTGCAAAGCCTTGTTTGAACTCCTGTGCTCCCATCCCATCTCGAACACGTCCCAGGCTAGCGCTGCGCAGGTGCCACTTCAGACAGGACACAGGCTTCAGGGACACACCGAGCTCACCAAGTCCCCTGCCGGAGGTGGCTGCACTCCCAGCCTATGAGAACTGCCGTCAATTTAACCAGGATTAAAAAATAAAATAAAATTACGTGGGTTCTTGCTTAAGAAAACTAGAAGAACTGGGATGAAATTATATTCCAGCAGCCAAGATGGTGCCATCAGCCTGCGCTGAGATGCAGTCATGTTGTTGGGTGCTGTCTGCAGAACAAAGCAGGAAGGAAAAGTGCTGCCGCTCTGATGGTATTAAAGGAACTGCCCGCCCATTGTGAAGAAAATCAGGGCATTATACCCAGTTCCACTAGTTCTCATGAGGCTCCTTGGCAGGTGAAGTTATGGTCTGAAGAGTCTTCAGCTCCCTGCTCGTGAGAAGCCAGACCTCCCAGAGGTTGCACCTGACCCAGCTGCTCTTAGGGAATTGTACCAGCAGCTGGGAACAAAGCAGTGAACCCACAAATATCGATCGTCACACTCTTATGTAGAACACAAACGAAACAAATAAAAACATCTGGGAGAAGGGCAGATTTGTGAAATAAAAATAAATTTCTCTCTCCCACGTAGCTGTGAAAAAGCCCTGCGTCCCAGTCAGAAAACGCCCTGCCCAAAAAGCTTTTCTAACAGCTGTGGAGTTTTGCTTAGGAAGAGGAAATCCTGCAGGATGGGAATCCACATTCCTTCTTTCTATTTGTCCTCCTACCCACGGAAGGAATCAGTACTTTGTATTGCCGCCCAGAGCCGTGGTACTATTTGGCATTCAGGTCCAACAGGACCCCGCTCAGATGACCGGCATCAGTCAGGCACAGTCTGGCCTGCTCTGGGCTGGGAGAATCACAAAGAAATTTATACAGACACAGGAGGCGACACCCTGCTTAAGACTGCCGCATGCTAGGACATGCTGTACTTCCACGGATTCTCCTTCTTGCAGAGGAGGTGCAAAACCTCAATAGCACTTAACAGAAGAACTAGATGGCGATGTCTTTCTTTCAGACCTCACACACATTAATGGGCCTTCGGAGAGCCCTATCATTTTCCATCATCCTCTACTTTCAACCTGAAAATCATGGGGTAAATGCTGCTGAGTCAAACCAAACTCCACGAAAGGTCTGCTACCCAAAGTGACTGCATAGGAAATCTTGTGCTTTTGAGCTCCTACCGGTATGAAGCATGCTACAGTGAAAATCATCATCGCTCCGATGACCAATAATCGTCCATTTACCTTAGCTGTAATCCTCCCTCTCTTTGATGGCTGAAACCAACCACCATTTTACGTGCCTCATCCCAGTGACTCACCTGGTTCACTGAAACACTCCACCTTTAACACTGACGTACACTTCACTCGTGGAATCCACGCACCACAGCACCTGCAGGACAGCCACAAGCTGTTTTGCCAAGCCACCTCTGTAACAGGCAAAGTCAGCTAAAAGAAGACAGTTGCTACAGCTAAATCGTATCCTTAGCTCAGTGCAAACATTTTCCCGTATTTTTAATGCAATGACAAACTAAAAAAGCGGTGGCAAAGCAAAACCACAGTGGCAACGTTTGACTCTTAAGCATTTAGAAATTTATCATTAGTTAACGTGAGGGTGTTTTTGCACGCAGACGGTTTTACTTTGCGTATCTTGTTGCATAAAACAACCACTAACAAGATACATAACATACGATTCTGTTCTGCTCTGCTTCTGAGTAGGCTCTCGGCTATAAATCTCACACATTGCACTGTGAGCAAAGGCTTCTGACAGAACCCCATGACCGTGACGAACAGAATATGGGGAGATAGTGTCACTCCATTTGACGAACGGACTGGTATCACCGTCAGCATCATAGTCCCAGATCGGCAGCAGCAGAGAACAACATTGATTGTCAACATCAAAAGGGTCAAGATAAATTAAATATTTATGGCTCTGGGCTGTGCTGACAGCACTTGATGTGTTCTCAAAGCGGATACATTTCTTCTGAAAGCTGGCCCACTAAATCTGTAGTGCTTTCTGACATGTACGTATTTATTTCCTGTGCTACTGTCAGCTTGCCCTGCAACGGGCCAGCTCTGCACTTCGGGTCTCCAGGAGGGCTCAGCTGAAAACCCTGCTCTCCTCAGCCACCACCATGCATTCCTTCTCAGGAGTTATACAACATTAGCTCCAAGAAAAAGAAAGTAAAACAGCAACATTTACACAAAAAAGTGGCTCTTTATATTACATACAGCTTGTGTGGGTATTTCTTTCCAAAGCGGCTGAAAATTGGTGAAAAAAATCAAATTCAGGGTTGGGTCTTTGCTTTGTTTTCCCCCTAATTAGATAAATACCAATTTCAATAAGACTATTGTTGTGTTCAAGGCTAAGTTTGTGTGCTCCCACAGACTGCAAGCGTGGTCACATCAATCCAGTATTTAACAGGTGCCATGGATGGAACGACTGATGTAGCATTTAGGCAACAGAAAGCCAGGAACCTAACAAAATGCCAGCAAAAACGATATGGTGGAGACCAGCTCTTCACAAACCCAATTTTGCCTTCCAGTAGATTTCAAGTTAGGTTAATAGTGCAAATTTCTTAGATTCAGATAAGACCTCGAAGTTAGCACCTGAGAATGCAGTGAGACTGCACTGCACATTAAATGGATTCAAAATACCTACCTAGCCTGAAAACACAGACGTTAACAGGGACCCGTCATCTGAGGCTCAATTACTGGCGAGTTCCCAAAGGGACTGGGCTGAAGCTCTTTCCAAAGAAACGCTTCCATCAATAAGGAAAAGTAACTAAAGCAAAGCTATCAAAGGGAATCGGTATCGCAGATACCTACAGACTAAAAAATGAGGAAAAGATGAGAGCAGTGACAAAGGAATCAGAGCCACTTGGGAAGCAGGACCCATTTGAACAAGATTCATTTTAAATCAAAACTCACAAAATTGTTCATCTGGGAAAAGTCTTAAAAATTCAGAATGGAAAGGTCTAGGTACCATCCCAGCCTTTCCTCCCACCGAGATCTAAGACACGCAGACAGGTATTTGACTAAAAAATTCTTGAAAATCTCTATTGATCGAGATTCCACAGGCCTGGCAAATAAATCTGGTCTAATGTTCCTTCACAACATGAGAGGCCCCTGTCACATCTGGACCGAAATGTCCTCAGCAGCAATTCCAGACGACATTTACTTCTTAGCCAGCCCCCACTGGGCGTGAAAGCCAAGGCTTTGTCCTCGCGACAACATTTTACAACAGCAGCCTGCAATCTGTTTGCCCATCTCCCCTCAGTTATCTTTTCATGAAAAGCAGATTATTCATTTTTTTCCCTAGTCCTGTTTTCAAGGGAACCACACTCAGGAAAACAGCAATGGAAAAAGAAAGCTTGGTTTGCAGACAGGACATTGTCAGCTCCAAGCACAGTCCTGTGGCAAAGGCTCGATCCATTTGATGGAAGTGTTAAAAGCAGAGTAAGAAAGATTGCCTCCGTGTACAGCTCGATTTTGCACATTGAAAAGGAGGATACTGAAACAGATACCTGGAAATGGGAAATGCTCCTCTTTCCTGTTTCACTGTTAAAAGCACCTGCCTCACCTCTCAGTTTAATTCATCTAGCTTCTCTTTCAGTGGTTCTCAGCACGACTGAAGTCCTTCAACACCCTGCATTTTCTCCCCATGAAAACAGGTACCATTTACAGTGTAATCGGGTCACCTCTCCATCTTCCTTTTGATAAGCTTACCAGCTTGCACCTGCACAATCTATCATTGCCAGTGTCCTGGTTTCAGTTAGGACAGAGCTCATTTTCCTCCCAGTAGCTGGTAGGACACTTTGCTTTGGATTAGGATGAGAAGAGTGCTGATAACATGCTGATGTTTTAATTGCTGCAGAGCAGTGCTTACACCAAGCCAAGGACTTTTCAGCTCCTCGCTCTGTCCTGCCAGCGGGCAGGCTGGGGGGGCAGCAAGAGCTGGGAGGGGACAGCCCCAGGACAGCTGACCCCAACTGGCCAAAGGGGTATTCCATACCTTATGGGGTCATGCTGAACAATACAGAGGGGTGGCTAGCTGGGGTGGGGGCCGGCTCTCGGGGTTGGGCTGGGCATCGGTCAGCGGGTAGTGAGCAATTGCATTGTGCATCACTTGTTTCACACACACTATTATTATTATTATTATTTCCTACCTTAATAAACTGTCTTTATCTCAACCCACAGGCTTCACTTTTCCGTTTCTCTCCCCCATCCCAGAGAGGGAGGGGGGAGGCTGAGCGAACGGCTGTGTGGTGTTTAGCTCCCGGCCGGGTTAAACCACAACAGCAAGGCATTTTTGGAAGCCATGAGGCGCTCTCATGGCTCTTTTCCAGAGCTAGTGTTGGGTCCTGTGATGGAGGAAAGAGAACGGGAACTGCCCATTCAGTGCTTGCTACAGCTCCTCCTCCCTGGGTTATTTGACAAGATCAGATCTGTCAGATCCTATTTCTGGAAAGTAGAATTTTGAGAGTTTCATCACCCTATGCTGAAAGCCAGACGCATCCTTTATTCCTGTGGCATCCCTTCCAGCATCCCAGGGGAGCAGTTTCACAAGGGCACGGTGAATTCCTACAGCTCCCCTTGTGCATCCACAGTCCTCAGGCTGACTTCTCACCATTTGCATAAATAGGTGCAAGATTCCTCACCCTGTTCACATACTAGCAGCCCCTAAGCCCGCTGCCAGAATCCCAGTCCTTCCAACCAAGGAAGTCAAGAGTTGTCTCCAAGCAGGGGCTGCTCCTTTTCTCAACCCGCTGTTCCACCAGCTGTGCACAGAGCGAGGGGCACGAGCTGCCCTTCCTGCAGCTCAGTGCTCAGCTCCCGCGGCACCTGCCTTCTCCTCCATTTCTCATCTTTTTATATTTCAACATTAATTTTACTGCTCACCCTTATTTCCCCCTTTCCTTTTTCTCCCGCTGCTTTCTCCTTGTTCAACAACCCATCTGCTGTTTTGATTCTCATTTTACGTTCACTTCTCCTTTTTCACTGCAGTTACGTGAATACCTTCTGGCTGACACCTTCCATCCTTTCTCCCAGCATTGCTATCCCTCCCTTTCATTTCAGTTTGATCCTAGCCACAGTAAAGGAGAAAAGAGAAACCTTGCCAAGTTCCAAAGCGTATTTTCAAGCTCAAGAAATCTGTCGCACTTAGTTTTACATTACACATCTAACGAATGACGTAAACCAACGGCAAAAGGAGAGCATGGAAAGGACACACACCACGCAGCGTAAGTACAATCTATCCCCGTGCACATCAACAGCCAAGCGGCGGGGGCATTCCCAAAGGAAAAACGGGAAGGCCAGACCCCAGTGCAGCTGGCCATCAGGTGGCCCAGGGCTTTCAGTCTGGGTCTCCATCACCCGCAGGGTTTCTCTTAGCTACCCTGGGAGCAGCCTGCCCGTGCCTGCCCACTCAGCTTCCCTTCCGGCTCCTCAGCGATGCTTCAGTTCTTGCACGTAACACAGACTGACTTGACATTACCTGGATTTGCGAACAAAAAACACTCAAGCGAGGCTACACCAGCAGTTACTCCAGCGGAGGAATAGTAACGAGACGTTTCATTCTCTGAGCTACATGCAAAAGGAAGCGTTTTCTTTAGAAAAGGAACTGTGAGATTACTAGGCAAGAGTTAATTTCCTAATTAACTACACAGTATCTTCAGTTTTTTCCTTTATATTACTGAATATAAGGTTAGGGCAGAGAAATGCTTTTCTGCATTAATGACATCTGGTACCAGCAATTTGCAGTTATTTTGACTGGTACGGTCCTTAAATTACTACCAACACACACACAAAACGCAGTGGGCTAATAGCACTCTGTGGCAGCAAGAAACATACTTTGTCAAGATTATATTTCCACAGGACCAGATTAATCTAATTACATTTTATTTTATTTATTTTTAGAAAATGGCACTGACAGACAAGCATGGCAAATAATTTGCTTATAAATTACTCCCACTCCTGCTGTAGATGTTATCAGCTCCAAAAAGCCACTTAGGACTATGTGAATTCACTGTCACTCTCAATCACTGTATATGAAAATGTGTGCAAAATTTTGTCGAAATAATACCCATCTTTTGCAAATACCATGTGTCTGGTATTTCCTGAAAGGCTGCAGACTGGGCAGAAAGCAAGCAGCATTTGCCGTAACAAATGTCGATGTTGATTCTTGGCAAGACACCCCTTCCACTGATAAGCATTTTTAAGAAACATCACGGATCTGCATCATCAGAAACAGCGTCTACATGAACTTAGTTTGAACTTGTTTAAAATGAACGTGAAAAATCTATGACTTTATTGTAGAGTCACCTAGAGACGTGGGCCCTGGTTGAAAGCAAGCACCTGGAACTTGCAGCAGAGCCCACAGCTCTGGCTGCCTCGTGTTTTTCCGCCTGGGACTGGGACTCACCCCGGCCCACAGCCTCCATCCAAGTTCAAGGCCAGGCCTTCAGCCCCAGCCCAAACTGTCCTAGGCGTGCCCGTCCCAGCTCTGTCCCCGAGGTGATGTTTGGATTTCCTGGACCGCCCTCAGCCCTGGCTGTTGCCCTCTCTTCCCAGCTGTGCGGGGCTGTGTCCCACCGCTGGGGCCTTTCTCCGTTCTGCACCGGGAGCACCCCTGGCTCCAGCCTTGCCCTGCTCCTGCGCCTTCTGACGTGGGAACGCTTCTGCCACAGCTCGGCGATGCCAGAGAGCCCTCCCCGCTGCGGGCTGCCATGTGAGGAGGCAGCTCCCACGGTAGGCTTCGTTTAGCCTGCAGTTAGACAAAAAATTGTTGTAACCAATTACCTTGGTGCGGGAGCGCTGTATGTGTGAGCCTCTCTTTAAACCTGGTTAAGAAATGTGTGGTTTTTTTTTTTTTTTAAAAAAAAAAGGGGGGGATGGGAAGAAAGGGCAAACAGACAAACGTACCCCATGGCTGTATGGACCTTCAAAGAAGGAATCTCACATCATTTTCATAGAATCCAGAGAATCCCATAGAATATCCTGAGTTGGAAGGGACCCACAAGGACCATCAGGTCCAACCCCTGGCTCCACACAGGACCACCCAGAATCAGACCAAGTGTCTGATGGCCTTGTCCCAACGCTCCTTGAACTCCAGCAGGCTCGGTGCTGTGACCACTTCCCTGGGCAGCCTGTCCCAGTGCCCGACCACCACAGGTGCACAACCTGTCCCTAACACCCAGCCTGACCCTCCCCTGTCCCAGCTCCATGCCATTTCCTCAGGTCTCATCGCTGTCCCCAGAGAGCGGAGCTCAGTGCTTGATCCCTGCTCCCCCACTCTTCCATGTCATATCTTTGTCCTTTTCCTGTTCCCTGTATTCTCTCCATTGTGTTTTTAAAAAGGAAAAGTCCTTTTCCTTCCTCAGCCCTGCCTGAAGTGCCGATGTTCAGATTTGTGCAGCACCTCTGGTGTAAGCTTGTTTTATATAGCTAAATTAGCACTTGAAAGGCTCCAGCAGGTGAACTGACAATACCTCATGACAGCTCCTTCCTGCTATCATGCCAAATTTCTGTATTATTAATGCTGCAGACACCTCCACTTCAAAGAATTCTATGATGCTTCAAGGAACAGTCTCGTGTATACACCAGAAGTACTTTCATGATGATTTATACATAGTTCAGCAATATTAACTGGAGGGTGCTTCCTAATGCTCAGGTCACATTCATTTGGCAATCAGATTTCAACAGAGAAAAAAAACCTTGTACCACGTTTAAAACTGCTAGTTGGGTTCCATCACCCAGCCTGTTCCTTCCAGTAGTAGGCAAAGCAGAATCAATACAAAACTCAAGAGAAAAACTTGAGCAAATGGAAGTTCAGCAAGGTAACAAGCACGGCCCTTCCTGGGCTGTATTTGGCATCCATCAGAGCAGCGCAGGCCAGCAGCGAGGAACATCCCAGTGAACAAAACTGGGAGTTACCAGTATTACCACCATACAGCAGGAGTTAAAATTCAAGCCTAGCACAACGACACAACCCTCCTGCAAGAGGAAAAAAAAAAAGAGGAAAAATAAGATGTTAGAAACCATTCAGTATTTTATTATCTGCTCAGTATTTTCTGAGTTTGACTTTAGGATTTTAAGGAAAACTGGAGTTACATATGATACAGCTGGATGAATTCCTATGCTCCCTTATGCAACAGAGATTCGTAATCACATCTCATATCCTGTGTTCTCTTACGTAAAAAAATTCAAGAAGGGTAATGCTTGGAGAGCTTAATCCCTTCTTGTACAAGTCACTCACTGATTCAGAGGAAGCCAAGCTGGAGATTAACATACAATGAACACAATTAGCTTTGATTTCTCCAACAGTTCCATAATCTGATTCATCTCACTCTACATTGCCCAACTGTTATATCACATTATTAAGAAGAATTTGCCAACGTAAAATAATGAGAGGAAACAAGGTCCTTTGAGAAACACAAATTTAGACATCTAACTTAATGGCAGACCCCTCAAAGCTGTAGAAAGTAAAAGTTCTCCTCACCTGGAAACACAGCATGCAATAGCTAACAGTGACACCTAACCCGTGGTGCTGTTTATATTAGCAGCAGACCCCTCACTCCTTCACAGCACAGATTTCTCCCAACGCACAGAATGACCGGCCTGCTTTTCCCCAGCAAGCCCGCAGCACAGCCAGCACACAAGTGCATCTTCTGAGTGGAAGTGCTTGGTTCTCTTCTCAAAGGCCCTGTATTATACAGCTGTCCCTCCACTTTGGTAAGAGAAAACAAGGAGAAAAATAAAGTTTGGAAGTATTTTATCATGTTTATCCCTTTCTACAGACATTGAATAAAACAAGTTCTTTTCAGCCTTCAACTCCACTGCCTGATCACTTATCTCACTTCCTTTCCTCTTCACGTCAGGTAAGGAAATACCAGTTTATCTTTTAAGCTGCTTCAGAAATATGAAGTTCTTGTTCTGAAAGTGAAGGTTACAATCACAAACTTCAATACTACTTAGTATCATCATGTCAACAAATTAATTCTGTATTCTGCTACAGCATGAATTTCTCAACTCACAGACGTCCTGCAGGTGAGCCTCCTACCTACAGATAAGCACCAGCCCTTGGCAGCTCTCTGCAGTTCCCTGACACGAGTCACCACAACTCAACAAGCTCCAGTGCACGTAAAATACACGTTATTGCCAGGCCGTCAGCTGAACCAAGCCAGAAGCGACGCTGATGTCGCAGAACACACACATCCTGTCCAAAGCATTACCTCTGGTCAGGAAGGGTTTCTCCAGCCTAACGCAGGCCTTGGAGGTACCTGGCTCCCACTCCCACATTTGTACCAGGGCACATACAGGTTTCAATTGGCAACTTCTGGTCCTTGCTGGAGAGGTCTAAACTTAAATATGCACACACATACACACACACACTCCGCAGATTAGACTACAAATAAATGTTTACCAAAAAAATGAGAACAAGTATCCAGCCCATTCACAGCCACCTGCTACAGGGTTTTCTGGGCCAGCAAGCACAGTGCTCATCACAACTGCTGTAAACCACTGAAACGACTCCACTGTTGCTCCACGAGCTGCCCAGCAAACCTCCCTTACTTCACAGCTTGCTGCTGGGGAGATGCTGCTGCTGCTCCCTGCTCCCTGCCAGCTCCCTTTCCCCGCAGGCGTACCCACGCAGCCCTCCTCTCCCCTCTGGGCTGGCTCTGGCATCTGGCTCATCTCCCAGGGAGCCAGTTCAGCTCCCAAACCCAACAGAAAACAATCCTGGCTTTGCTGAGCTTTCTCCCATTCTAGAGAGGCCGATTTGGTTGTCAGAGGATCTGACACGAGCACGCACACAGGAGAGAGCCGGAATGGGACCACCTTTTCCAGCAGGAAATTAATTCTGCCCATCCTTTGGCATCTTGCCCTGGCTTGATACCTTATTATGGGCTAACAGTTCAGCCAAAATAGATGTTGATGCTTAGGCATATTAAAAAAAAATTGAACATCCCCACCCAGCAACAAACAAAAGCTAGGCACATACTGACAGGCTGCAGCCTTCAGCCTTCTCCAGAAGGAGGTGCAAATTGGAAGGGAAGCTCTTGTTAATAGATCTACCTACAAAAGCTCTTAAGTACCCTCTGAATTTCACTGCAATTAGCCAGTCACTGTACAGGGCAGTGTTCCTTACCGACTGCAGCTCTGTGGTCTAATTTCTGTCCCCTTTAGGGACACTCCTTGCTGGGCAGCCAAGGAAGGACAGCAGGCCAGCCCACCAGGAAACGCCGTGCTGCCTCCTGGGCTCTGTGCCAGTCCAATCACCAGGGCCAGGTCAGAAATTACATCGTCGGATGGAGTACTGAGCATTTGTCAACACCTACAATTTCGGGGAAGAATGGAGGCAAAGATTAGCAAATATTAAGCTACAAAGCCAAAAAACTATGAAGTTACAACAGGTAACCCAGGCAGTCACAAAGCCAAGCAGCACTGCTTCCACGTAGTAGAGCTCTTCTTCACTTCATTTACAAACCGCCATCCTCCTCCGGCTATGGGACACCAGCACAATAGCAACAGTAGTAACAACAACAATAAAAATAAAAACAAGTTTGCAATTTAATCACCTTAAATTTCTGAACATCAGATTTTATTCTTTTACACGGGGAAGACCAAGTATTACAAAGTCAAAGTACGTCCCGTAATTACAACTTGCCAGCTAAGCTCCACAGCAGTTCCCAGACTGAAAAAGGAACGGGAATGTTTTCGGCATTGAGTGAGATGTGTTTACTACAGCCAGCTAACTGCACCTCTTACTTTAATTAAAGCAGAGCAACAAAATGCAAAAAGTTGTAAAAAGGCATCCCACTTACAGGAGTTTGCAGTTCTAATAACTGGATTACCTCCAGCATTTGAGCACACATTTAATAATGTTCTCTTTAGAGGGAATAAAACCTTCCTATGGAAGTTAAAGGCTACCCATTCAAAAACACTGGCCACATCAGAATCGTACCAGCTAGCTGAGTTTTTACATATAAACATTGCAGTTACACTGTAAAAGCATCGTTCTTCTTTTCTAACTATGCACGCAAATTATTCATATTCTTACATAACAGCCAGCTCAACGCATTCATAACGCAGCCTGCCAAGATGGCTCACTTTTATAAAGATACAGAACAAAAGAGAACAATAGTACATAATTGCTTTACAAATGGCTTTATAGAGTAATTATATCATTAGTCCTGAGTGGTTCCAGCTTCCAAGTGTTCTGCCACTAATCTTTTGAATACATTTTTGTCAGGAACTAAGTGGATATCACTGGGGAAAAAACTTGCACAGTGTAGAGCATACGACTTCACTTAGTTTCACTCAGCTTACTGAAAAGGAGTGATTTGCTATCCCCACTACCCTTGAGACAGCCAAGGCAGGAACACCTGACAGCTGCTTCTGTGTACCAGCTCCATAGTAACTCCACTCCCAAAGCCTCCTACCTTGAGTTTTATCTGTCTTGCTGCAGTCATCTGGGAGCAGAGGACCCCTGGCAGCCCACCTGCAACCAGCGCTGACATCCTCAGAAGGTCGACAGGACACAGGGACCAAAACTTCCTTAGGGATCTGGACGTAGCCTGGGTCCTCCACTGACAGCTTGCACAGACTGCATCATCCCTGCAAGAACACGTCCTTGTCTCCTCGTGTCTCCAGCTCCCCCTTTGACTTCAACTTCTGGATGAGATCATCTGCAACTCTTAGCATGCATCAGAGGGTACAGTCACTGCACTCAAGACGTCTGCAGCTACTGTGAGCAGCTACTGCCTGCGGGTCATCTGCAACATCCACTCAAGTTCCTCGGACTGGTCAAGGACAGCAGATTTGAAGTCAGTTCAACACTCGCTCCCTCCAAGATCACTTTTCCCAGCAGTGCTAGCTGTAAAGCAACGCACTGACCCATGTTATTTCAACTTCTCAGTGCTCCTCTTTTCAGATCTTTTCAGCATCTTTTCAGATTAGTATTTTGCGGGAAGGAGCCCCTGTTTAGCTCGTTGGGGCAGATGCAGTGCTGCTAACCCTCCTTGGGACTTACAGCACACTGCAGTTTCCCTTGCTTTGGTTTCCTTCCACACGTGGAATCCCTTAGCTGTCTCTCTGTACTGGTTACCTTCTTTCGTAGCATGTAGACAGGACAAGAGTAAACACATTATTGAAGTAACGTAGGTGCTATTCCTGTGTACAATTACACAGGCTAGTCATCCCAGCACTGAAGGCAAAGTGCTCAGATTCCCTTGCCATTATTCAGTGCACAGACAAGAACTACTACAGAACCCAGCCCTATCCCCCGAAGCTGTCTCTGTCAGAGATAACCCGGGTACTGCCTCATTTCAACACAAGAGCCATATTAATCATGTGCAGCTTACCGTGACATAACAGCCAAACTTAATAAGAAGCTGCATTTTGTAATCTACGAAAATTTGTAGGCTACACACTACCCAGCAAAATAGGAATTGTCTGCCTTAAAAAAAAAGCATCATTTGCATACAATAATTGTGGAGTGAATACAGATATCACAGAACCACAGCCAGTAGAGAAGAGTCGGGGGGAGGGACCCCTAGGGATTGCCTGGTGCCCACCCTGCCCAAACAGCACCACCAGAGCCGGCTGCCCAGGACCACGTCCAGCCAGGCTGGGGGTCTCCAAGGACCCGTCCTCGTCTCCCCACCACTGGGCAGAGGGGACGATCATCTCCTGCTGGCTATGCTCCTCGTAATGCAGCCCAGGATGCACTGGCCTTCTCTGCTGGCTCGTGTTCAACTTCTGGTCCACTGGGACCCGTCAGGCCCTTTCAGCCAAGCTATTTCCCAGCCCACCAGTCCCCGCCCTGCAGAGCACATTGGGCTGTTTCTCCCCCAGGAGCAGGACTTGGCACCTCCCTTTGCTGAGCTTTGTAAGGTTCCTGTTGGCCCTTTTTACCAACTGGCTGACATCCACTGAATGGGAGCACAGCCACGCGGTGCGCTGACCCCCAGCCTAGGTCATTAATGAAGACGGTTTGCACGGGTACCATCTGACCCTGCTGCCACCTCTTGCACGCCTTTTTATGCTGGGTCAGGAGCTCTGTGTTCGTCCATGCAGACCTCCACTCACCTGCACTTCATTTCCTGCCCATCCACTTGGCCCACTCTTGGTGGTGGAGGAGACTACCCATGAACAATAACAAGCAGGTCCACAAACAGGCCAAACTCTGCACTCATGAAGCTCGAGGCTGTGATTCAGCTCAAGGCTGTGACTCTATTTGCCTTGTCCCTGTCCCTCCGGATCCTAAACTCCACCATATCAAGGCCACTGTCTCCACGGAGGCCCCCAGACGCACACACCCAACCAGTTCTTTGTAAGTACGAGGCCCAGCAGAGCATCTGCCCTTGTTCATTCCCTGACCACCTCTGCTTGGGAGTTTTCACCACTTCAGAAGCCTCCTGTGTCACTTGTGGCCAGCTGGGTTGCCCTTCCAGGGAACACTGGGGTGGCTGCAGTTCCCGATGAGGACCAGGCATGCAAACATCAGGCATCTTCCACTGGCGTGAAGGCCTCACGTCTTTCTTCTTCCTAATCAGGCGGTCTGTGCCAGACACTGCCCACACCACCACCTGCACTGCCTGGTGATGCTGACCCCAAAGCCCTCCACTGGCTCACCACCCTCCTCAAGGCAGAGCCCCACGCACTCCTGCTCCTTCCTCGCAGACAGGGCAACTCTTCCTCACCCCCCAGCCTGCCCCTCCCCAGGGGCTCACCTCCTCCGCTGCCGTGCCCCGGCTGCGAGCATCCCACCACATCCAGTGATCGCGGTGAGACCACAGACCTCTAACTCCAAACTAACCACATGCCTTTGGGTACGGACACATCGGATGGGCACCAAGCGTGCTCTTGTACCAGAGAGAGTGAGAGCGCCTCCCCCATCCCGCTGCCCTCTCGGCAACTCTATTTCTCTATTAAAGTCATTTTCACAGCAATTAAATAAGATCCCTGGGGTACCTCTCCCTCAATCACTTTGATCACAAGCTAAAAATACCTCACGTGCACTGCTTAATCCAGCTTGTACCTGACAGGTATGAAAAGCGCCATTATATTGTCACATTCAGCCCTCTGAAGCCATTAATGCTGCACAACGTGAGTGTGTCAGAGGCTCGGTAAGGGACGGGGGAGCACAGGAAGGCACGGAAACACTTTGGGGAGAGAAGAACCTGCGCAGCTCCAGACAATCCCCAGAGCTGCAGAACAACTGATCACTCAGGTCACAGACCTGACGGGACTTCATTTCAGCACGCTTGATTGTTTTGCAGACAAAGTGCTTTTACAGCACCGTAATTAAAGACACCTGAGCAAGCCCTGGCAATGTCCTAGTGCTGCAGTTGGTCCCCCACCCACTGCGAACACAAGCACAAGCTCTGTTGTGCCCGGCCTTGCCAGGAGCACAGCAGCTACCACGCTGCCCTGAGGGTGTACATCCCCTGGTGCTCGCCCAGAGGGAAGGGGACCAGGTGAAAGCCAAGCAATAACCTACTCAACTGTTACAATTAATAGCATTTACCACTTACTGACAACTTTACTTCAATGTTTTCAAAACATTAGTTACTAAGGCAGGGGAAAAAATAAAGTATCATTGCACTTTGTAGAAAAACGAGGATGCTGTGATGTACTGATGACCGCGGGCACCACTCTTCTATCTGCTGCTACCCGACCCCTTCCCTCTGTGCAGCCGGGGCGCTGCGGGTGCCTGCAGACCCTGCTCAGCACCAAGGGCACGGAGCTTTTGTGGATTGTTTTTTTCCAGTCTGCTTCTTCCCAACCTCAGTTGCCAAATAAGGATTAATCTATAACAGGAACAGTGAGTTAAAAAACAGCCTTATTTTTAAGATAGACTTGGGTAAGTTTTGAATGCAGCTTCCTGGGACTGCGTACTTGTCAGAGTGTAACGTGCTGTAACTGCCCAACATCTACACAAAGCTTTCAAAACCAATGGGATCTGGAGTTCTTTCCACCTCAAAAGGCTGCAGCAAAAATCAATTACAAAATCTAAACTGAATAATCACTACTCCAAAATTAGAAGCCCACAGTTACAGTAAAAATTGGGATGTAAATGTAAAAATTGGGATGTACATTTTTCAAATCTTTTTTTTTTTTATCATCAAGTAGATCAGCTCAATCCTGTTACGAGCCCTGCTTCCTCATGAAGCTGCTATGAGATCTCAGAATCATTTTCTTGAGCTGTGTCTGTTACAACTGTTATAACCCCATTAAGAAAAGGAAGAAAAAACAACAATTTAAACAAGAAAGAAATGGCATCTACTGCAGAACTTCGCCTTCCAAGTTCCTAAAGAGCTTCATCTAAATTCAGGTAGCACTTGGAAAGTTCCTGTAATACAATTAAAATGCAATACTTAAAATAGGAAAAGCAATTTCCACCCACAGCTCCTGTCAACAAGGTGGAAGCTCTGTAACCAAAACGCTGTTAGCGTTGTGCCTGTTCGCCTGAATTCCAACCTAATACTTCATAAACACTTCCCCAGTGCCGAAGCAGGAGCACTTGCTCTCCCCTCTATCTAAAGTCTTCATCTTGGTCCTTGAGAACCTTCAAAACAATTTGTTTCTAAGCTTAAGATGAGGGCATGGCTTACTTTCATAACGGTCACTTTACGTGCTGAATTTGAAAATCCGATTAAAAATCCAATACTTCAAGCTTATTCTCATTAGTTTTCAGCCTATCTGACAATCTGAGGAACGTGAAACTCTAGACATTTAAAGACAGAAAGAGAATTGGTTTAATATAAGGAAGTCACTTTAGAGGCGAACACTTGTATCTGACTCCTCTTTTTAAGGATTAAGCGGGTTGAGCATTTCAGTGCCTCATTTTGTATATGCCTGGCCAAGCCTGAATGCTAACTTTATCATTTTATTAATTCTTTAAGAAAAAGTTTTGGCAAAACTGCCAAGCAATGGCTACTTCTGCTCCATTTAACCTGAGGACGTGAAGGCAGAATCATGATGCCATTAGGATGCTCTGAACTCCAAGTTCAGTTCCCTGGCTCATGAGGTTGTTGGGAAGAAATCACATGTCAGTTCTCAAAACTACTTGAGGCTAGGAAAGTAGTAGGAAGTAGGAAACCTTTAAAATTTCAAGACATTTCAATAAAGATGCAGAAAGAAATGCGGAGGGAGGTTAGAAATTATTGCAGCTTAAGAATTCCACATGCCTTCTGGTGACTACGTTACATTCTCATTCTGCCAGCAACCTGAGGATGTGAGCTTTGCCTGTTCCCGATGCATTTGTGATGAAGAAGTGCAAAGTGACTGGATATTGGAGTGATGGAACACGAGTGCCCAAAACATTTAAAAAAATGCACAGCACAGTTCTCAGCAGAGCACCTAGAACAAAACGAGCTGCTTTATACAACAGGAAGGGACTGCCCCACAGCATCATCTCTGACCCAACGGATGTGTTCTTGTTAAAGTACTGTTGCCTCCACCCAGCCCTCTGGGAGTACACCCACAGCAGCACTCAGCCCCCCAGACTGAGCAGCGCTCCGAGTCACTCGCTGCCAGCAAGACTTCAGCCACGGCTCGGAAGCTGGGAGACCTTCCCAGACGGAGCCCTCTCCTGTCTTTCTATAACCGAGTGGCCCAGACGCCCCCATCACTCACTGTCCCTCACGCCTCACCTCAGCTGTCACAGGGGCCTTGCACCTAAGCTAACGGTGACACAGTTGAGCAAGGGCATGCTTGAAGCAGGGTGTATTAGCAACAGGACGCTGAACTCCCATCCAGCTCTAGCCACAGGTCAGCACTGTCAAAAGACGCTGAGATGACTGAAAAGCAGACTGCTGTAGCTTCCACTAGCAAGAGAGCAAATCAGAGCATTGTTTCGCACCACAAACTCCTGAATGAGGACAGGAATACCTGCTACTTCTCTACAGTGCTTTTCACCCAGCCCAGCAAGGCTCCAGATCACTGACAGCTGAATCTGCCAGGGCACACCCAGGAAAGGACTTCTCTTGCCTCTGCCTCATTTCATACCCTCCCTCCCTAAGCATCTGCTACCTAACACTCTCTAAAAGATCCTGGCTCTTCTGTCCGACCTGACGCAGACATTCACATGTTCCAGACCAGCTTCAAGATGAGAGAGCTGAACAATTTACAACTGCAAAGAGTACAAAAGGACAAATCAGACAGACTGCGCCCAATACTTTTACTCTGCATCAGACAAAATCTCTTTACATACGATCCAACAACAGAAAACCGCACTTCAAGCTGTTTCACAACGGAAACTCTCGTAAAATCTCTCTCAGTATCTTGTCAAAATCAGCATGCTCTGTGACTAGATGACTGTCAAGGTGATCTATAGCCCCTAGCTAGCACTGTAATATAAGCTAAATTGCCTGAGTCACAAGCAATGATAGAGTCATTCTACAGGAAATTGGAAATCAATTCTTGTCATCACTGTACATAACTCCTTTATCAGAGTTCCAGTTCACCAGTGTAATGCAAGGGAAAGAGGCTGGGAACTGACAATCGTGACAAGTTGAACAGTCACACACAAATACATGAAGTGCAGAAGTCCTGTGTCTGGAATAGCACCTCCCTTATGGAACGTGCCAGCTGTAAGCAGCTCGACTGGGCAAAACATTGAAGGTTAATGGTGGCCACACAGCTGCAGGCAGAAAAAGCTCTAGGTGTGTCGCATCGTGTTACGTTAGAGGGATGTACGTACCTGGGGTTTGAGCCTGAAATGGAGGCTCTAGCCAGTAGGGTGTTCTCTGTGCAGCGAGTCCTAGTGGGAAAGAAGGGACAAGCTTCTGCTAAACAGCTTGCGAGGTACATGAGTGATTAAGAAAGGCAGGGCAGCAACAACACTGCCTGCAAGCACTTATTTACAAGCTTACGATTCACAGCACTTTTAGTCAAGGCACAGTTAATAGAATCAACTGGTTAAATCAGCTTTTGTTTCTAAGAAGGAGATCTTAAAACTAAGGGAGAAGCCACTCCCTTGATTCTGAAAGGCAGGTAGAAAAAAGAACCCAACATGTTGCTATTGTGAGAGCATGCAACCACCTTTCTGGCAATGTTGTTCCTCCATGTATGTGTTATCATATCTGTTTTTATTTAGACTATCCATCTAAGCTCACTAAAGTAAGTACTATATTTCTTTGAAAACGTATGGAATTTAAGAAAACCCTCCTTGGAACAAACAACACGCTTCCTATTTGCACTTTCTGAACTGTTCTGAAAGAAAGTGAGCTCAGCAAGCTTCCAGCTATCCACAGCAAAACCATGGCCACTTCACAGAACCCCAGAGCGGTTGAGGTTTCCCCACACAAACTCACTTGCAATTACATAATACTGAAAATCGGGGATGTGGGAACACGACGAGCACATGCAGAGGCCAACAGAGTATGTTTCTGAGCAGAAATCTTCACCTAAACTAAGTACTCCTACCGAAACACAAACTCACATCAAATCTAATACAAAGTACCCTGTGCAAAGCATACAAAAAGGTTCTTTCTTACTCTCAGGCCTATTAAGGAAAAAGTAGTTCCTTCACAAACCAAATGTAACGGGACAAACGCTGAGGATCCCTCTCCACAAGAGCCCAAGGGCAGCACTCCTCCATTAAGCGGAGCACAGACCATGGAGCAAACGACCCGAGCGCAGCAGCCAGCGACCCACCCACCCAGCACAACAACCAGCAGAGCTTGGAACGAGCTACAAAGGGGTCTGCTCATGGCTCCGAGAGCCGGTTCAGCACTGGCTGCAACAATGTCTGGCATTAGTCAGGCGAACGGAGAGCCAAGGGGTATCAGAAAATGACTGAGAACCTAAATGCCATCATCTTGTGTTAATTAACTGAAGTTAGTTTACATAAGCCACCGATCTTTTTATCCTCGCTGCCCTACAAATCTAAGCACGATATTGTTTATATTCTTATAACTAGGCCTGAACAAAAACTCATTCATACCCAACTTTTGAAGTGTCTGAATACTTTTCAGCTCTTCTGCTCCATCATTCAGAAATATGGTTGTTCCATGCTCGTTTTCATTTTTTTTATGCAGAGGGTAGTTGGGAAAGCAATGCATGTTTTGTGGCAGAATAGTTGCAAAATCTACATTTTTTTGAAGAAGAAAAATACACCATTTCTTGCCTTTTTTTGGTTTGTTTTAAAACAAGCTGAAATCCACAATATCACAGAAAGACACTCATTTCTACTCAAAAAGTCTTACTTGAGATTAAACACACTATCTACCCTTAATGATATGCCATTATTCATTAAGCCATTAAAAATTAATCTGGTAGATAGAAATTTGGTCAGATGTTTGTTTGTTTAACATCATTAAGCAGTTTTGAACCCATGAACCAAAGGAAAGAGGCTTTTAATTAAGGGATGCTGAATAAGGAGAGCACGGAAGCGTAACATTTAATTTTCAGAGTCTAGTTACATAACATGTATTCCTCAGTGGCAAAGCCAGCATCAGAAGTTCCTGCCCCACTCCACCTCTCCCTTCTTGTTCCCATTAAGATGCTGTGATGTTGTGATACAAGTTCATCACTGCATTAACCCAGGATATCATTCGCCATCCCTGCAAAGCGGTGGAATTCTTTTAAACGCTTCTAGGACAGCCTCAAAATCATCCCGCTGTGAGGGCGCAGAACACTGGCCTGGAAATAGAAGCAACGCGACGTGCATAAAACATAACCCAGCAGTCCGAGTCCATCCCATACCACTGGACTAACACCGTCCTGGTTCCCTCCAGGCTGGCACACGGCCTTACCAAATTAAGCCAATACAATTCAGCGCTGGTTAAGAACAAGCTGCATTAATCCTTGGCTTCCTCAGGTTTATGCAAGAATACACTGGTTTTGAAAGAGGCAAGACAGAAATCCACCCTGGTCCATTACCAGTGACACTCCCTGTTGAAGAAATACAGCCTGTCTCTTCTCTGACAGTTCACACTGCTCTTGGTGGCCTCTGATTCAGTCTGGAAGACACAACAAGGACAGCAAGCGTCACACAGACGCGCAGCGTTCATACCACCACATACGGGTGGCCAGCTCAAAGTGGAGATTTGGCATCAGCAGACATTTTGTCCTGGAGTTGCACTCTTACGTACACAGAAAGAACGTCCTTAGCCACCAAAAAGCACCGCAAAAGAACCAGTAAGTGATGGCAACCATAAACGGATTGAGAAGTCCACGTGGGTCTGCAGGGAACGAAGGGTTAGACGCCCACAGCCCAAGGAGGTAGAAATGCAGGGCTGTGAACAGCATTACTTACTGAATACTGAATTTGCAGAGTCCTTCGGAGTCTGTATCATCACAGAGTATGAAGTACAGACATCCACGGCCACCTACCATCCAAAAATACAATCCAAAAGCCTGTTAAAAACCAGGCAAGTTAAGAGTGGGTTACTGCTTGTGAAAAACTGAAAAAAGGAGCCAGTGATGTTAATTATACTCACTGCTGGATCCAATCCTCTCCCCTCCTCTCCAAGTGGAGGTTTACTTCACAGTATCAGGTAAAAAACACGTGAGCAAACTGCCCAACAGAAGTTGTCCAAGTCATGAATCTTCTCTACAACTGCCATCATAACCATGGGAAAATATTTTATAGCTGCAATAACCCCCTTTAAAGGAGATTACCAAAGTTAACAGCCATGATTGAAAAATAACTGGTCCCAGCTTTGTTTCAGCCCTTAATTTAGGCACTGTTTGTTAACTGCTAGTTATTGCTGAAGCACAGTCAATTTTGCTTGGTAAATCATTTTAAAGAGTGTTTCTCTATATATTAAAAAGCCCAAAAGAGAGGTTACGAAAACCAATAAATTTTAAAGTATGGCAAGCTACAGAGGCAGAGAAATCTTTTATCAATGCACAGCATTGTAGTGAGACACATCCCGACATGAAAAAGTAATTTCCATGTTTACTGATGCATTGTGGATATTTGTTCAAAGCCTTTAACATAAGCTGTTAGTTACGCAGCACTGATTCATTTAAGTTCTGATGATTTCTCAAAGTTTTAATTAGTTCTGAGAAAATGTTTTATGTAGAAGTCACAAGTCACCGTGAAGTAGACCTCCCCTCCCTCCTTCCCGCATTTCAAAACCTCGTGGGAGAAGTCCTGCATATTACATCTGAGCAGAGAATAACAACATTCCTTCAACAGAAAGCTGCAGCGCTTCCCCGGCCGCCACTCAGCACCCTGCGTGTCTTTTAGCACCCGAAGTACTTCACAAAGGCAGCACATTTATCCACATTTTACAGATGAACAACCCAAGCTGCTGAGAAATTAAATGATTTCATATGGACCCATAGCAGTGGCAGCATCAAGAAGGAAGCAGAAGCGAAGGTTTTTGGGAAGTCCAGGCAGAATGTTCACGGCAATACAGAGGCCAGGGAGCCGAGCAGGGGGGCTTGCAAGGCCCCTGCTGGGACCCGCACCCCACACCTCTGTCAGCACGGGACCGCTGCCAGGCAGAAGCAGGGAGGCTCGCATTCAGCTGGGCACCCTGGCAGCGACACCACCGGCACCGCTCGTTTGCTGCTGCCCTTTGTCTCTTCGCACCCCCTGCTCAACCTCCGGCCACCAGCTGTGCGTTCAGTCCCGTGGCATGACCACGAAACCCCAGCGGGTGGGAGCGCACCGTGCTCTCTGCAGTGCTATGGTACAGAATCACACGTGCCACTGAAGTGCTAAGGATGGTGCTGAGAGCTGGCGGTCACCTGTGTGACTGGCTGAGATGGACTTTCTGCAAGCTTCGGACAGGTGTTTTCTAGTTCTCTTATTTTAGGTATGAAAGTAATTGGAGTGCACTCTTGTAGCAACTCAGAAGATGACTTTACTGAAAATTGCACCTACCAGATGAATTAAGCAGAGCAAAGCACTTTTCAATCGTTAGAGGCCTAAATACAAAAGCACATACAAAGTATGCTCAATCTTCTGTAAGACCTCTGACATTTGAGTAACATCATCTCGTTGTTTCTCCATTTGTTCTTGCATTTCCAGCTTCCACTTCCAGCCTGTATTTAGGACTAGCGCACAGAAAAACAGCTTATGTCTTGGCTGTAGCCTTGAGAGAGGGAAACACCCGATCATCTGGCAAGAAATTGCTCCACGAATTCAATTTCTGCATCAGAACCACGACACTGTAAATCTGAACAAGCGAGCACCCACATTTTGGATGTTAATCCAAGCTGAACTAAACCCCTGGGTTCTGCTGTTACCGTTAGAGATGGCTGTTCTCATCATTCAGACTTTTTCACAGCTTGGAAACTTAATGATGCTAGAAAACTCTGAGCAGAGGAAGAATAAATCCCATGACAATTAGAACAAGAAGTGAATGGTTTCTTTATTAAATATCTTTAAAACTTTGTGTGAAAACGTGCATCTTACGGCAGCCCCAGCACAAATGACGTACAAAGCACAAGCACACTGCTACAGCACTGCATGTATCAGCAGCCTTGACTCCTTGTATCCGAGCAGCACTCCTCTTCCACCATTCTCTCTTCCCACCCCTATGCAAAGTTTCTTCAGTCTTTGCTGCTGTTTTCGATCTGTCATGTCTCACTGTCTGGTACTTTTAGATATTACCAGTAAAATTCTGGTTTTATTTAAATCACCTCCCCTGTAGGTTAGTGGGTGATTCTCGGAAACTGCATTTCCAGTCATATACAGATCAGAGCAGCCATTTCTCCGGCCTCGTTCATTTATTAGTAGCATATACGGTACACTTTTTCTTTATTTACCAGCAGCATGCCTCTTTTATACAGTGCTTTAAGGCATACCTCTCAAATGGCTTATTTCCCTGTGCAAGGCAAATAGTTACTTGCCACGCAGCTGCTTGGAAGTCACTTGCTTGTAGAAGTTCTTTTCCAGGATGTGACAAACTCCATTCAAATTACAACAGGTAGAAAAATCAGTGTGACCATGGGGTTTAGTCTACCCTCCAATAACCACGTCAGTTCAGTCTTTGCTTGTCATTTTCCCATTTTAGAACCCGGCTTCCCTACATCTTTCCAGAACAAGATGCTGAAGTGCTCGTAGCCCGTTACACCCAAGCTAAATCAGCATGACTGCAGACACGTCTCAGCAGGCACCAGCCGCTGGTTCAGAAGTTTCCTGGGGGGTTTTACATTAAAGCAAACACTCGTTTCCGTCCGCAGCAAATGACTGCTATGACTTCCAGTATGGAATGACAGAAAACATGCCTACATCGGCAGTGTTATTAAAAGAACAACATTCCCTAATGAAGATGTTGAGTGC
The DNA here is from genome assembly GCA_011075105.1 of Heteronetta atricapilla. NCBI lineage: Eukaryota > Metazoa > Chordata > Aves > Anseriformes > Anatidae > Heteronetta > Heteronetta atricapilla. The sequence continues at coordinate 2,848,835 of CM021749.1, forward strand.
TACTGGCTTTGCTCTTTAGGCTCCTTTAGGACTGCTGTAGGGCTGATGACTGCACCTGCTGGTCCTGGTGCTCCAGCAACCACAGCGAGCTCCAGCTCTGAGTGAGGTTTCAACTCGTATTTCTGAGACTTCTTTGACTTCTATACAGATCCCACAAGCAATGTAGAAACGTGGCAGAGGAGATCCCCTATGTGTGCTGGGACAGGGCAGTACCTATAAAATCACAATCAGCAAATACTGTTTGACTTGCAAAGCACTTGTAATAGAGTACTTGTAATAGAGTACTTGTACTTGTAATAGAATACTTAATTTTTTAATTGTAACTAAAGATCACTTTTAATCTGGACTAGGTAACTCTTTTTGGTCTTGCCAAAATTACTGCAAACAACCTTATGGTTGTATTCACTAATTTCAATTTGCTCTCTCAGTGCTATCCTACCTGCTTTCAACAAGCTAAGCAACCCAAATAGTGAAAACCTTATTTCAAAAGGAAAAAATAAAGGGATGAAAGCCATCCCAAGGTTGAAAGACAACCAGAGAAAACTTCACGTGATACCTGTTTGATACCACAAAGTACCCCAAATTTCACATAGTCCTGTTGTATCTGAGGAAATCCTACCTGAAGGGAACCTGTTTTGCCCAAGCCCTGAACTCATTGACTGGTAATGAACACTCTTAATAGCAAGGTTATTTGATGAACTGATAAACACAGTAACTAAGCATTCAGTCTTCCTCTTAGCAGGTTTCCCCCAGCCATCAAATAAAAAACCCAATTAGGCAAAACCATTTGATGGTGTACTTAACTGAGTGCTACAGTGGCACTATGTCTTAAAGAAGAGAATAAACTCCCCTCTGCAACTGTTAAACTATAGCCTTTGAAACAATTCCCTGGATGCTAGTGATTCTTTACAGTCAACGTTGCTTGAGATATTTTAAACAAGTCAGATAAACCCCTAAAGGCAGTAAAAGGAATTCAGCAGGGATGCAAAAAGCTTTGCTGGGAAATTTAAGTTACTGCTGAGATACCCAAGTATGGTACACAGGGAGACTGCAATGTCCTTAATTACCTGCAGTCCTCTGACACTGCTCACTGCTCTGTATTTAAAAATCACACAGAAACAGCTAGCAAGCCACATAGGTGTAAACTGAGCCTCACCTGACTGCTGCTTCAAGTAAAAATGGTGATTTAGGACCTCGCTGTTGTGCTTATACAGCTTTTCACCTGGCTCTGCTACGAACAGTACGATAGCAATCACTGAACATCATCAAAGGGCTCTCAAACTGCTAAAGAAAATACTATTGATGACAATCTAATGACACACAAGGGCAGTTAAACCATCCACATTTACTGACTAGGACTACACAGGCTGTCAGCTGATGAAGTTGGGCTGATGATCTGCTTGCTAAGCCACGTACCATGGTTGCTCGGGATCCTAGGAACAAACACAGGGAGCTGGCACTGAAAAATCCAGGAGGCCTGCACCCCTAATTGCTTTGGATACTTTTGATTAGTGTGCCTAGGTAGGAACTGTGTTGCTCTGAGTTGCTTCTGCCAAAAGGTACCATGTGTGTTCCTCAGGCACTGCTTCCTGTTGCTGTACCTTGACCATCTTCTGAGGGTTATTTACTTCCATGGTCCTTAACACATGACTTGGACGTGACATACCAAGGTTTGCAGGGGCCAAAGGGCGAGCACCAAGCCATTTCACAGGACTCTTCCCATATACTGGAACTGATCATATGCACACGCCACAGTGGTACAGAGCATTCAAAAGGTTAAGATTACCCCAAATCCCCTGCAGCACCAGGCATTCTTCTCTGTAGGTCTTGCTCTGTGGAGCAGGAAGCAGTTTTCTTTCCACATCACTGCAAGTCATGGCCCAGAGTCCCAAGTGACACAGCACTGCAGGGCTAACATTGCTGATGTATCTAGCTAGAATGAAAGTTCAATAATAGCCTTGTCAAAAAAAAAAAAAAAATGTTTACTACAGTAGGGAAGACTTTTGTGAAACCACAGCACCATCATCTGGTCAAATGCCTGCACTGCTTTTTGACCTTATCGCCAGACCATCACCAGAGTATAAACATCTTATCTATCGCCGCATCTCACAGGATGTCACATTATAATGTAACAACTTCCCTGTAATCATGCTTAGAAATTTTAAAAGTCACTTGTTCGGTATTCCTTCTACCGTTTTACCATCGTTTTCCCCCTCTTTCTATGGCCAGTTCCACTAATCCGTCCTCCATCTCACAGGAAGGAGCCAAGCTGGATGCAATGGCTCCATCCACTGCCCCATTCTCCAAGGAACCTGGTAAACCGCGATGGGACAAGAGCAGAAGCGAGCTCTTGCCCAGAGAAGAGGGCTGAAGGCAGGCAGGGCTGGCAAGAAGGGGCAGGGCTACCATGAAGCTGGAAAGTAAGAAGATAAAACCCGTTTCACACCCAGAGGCCAGGAAATGGCACTCTGCTTCAGCTGCTGCGGCGTGCCCTGGCACCGCGGCTCCCCAGCCTTCCCTCCCCTCTCCCCCACGCACACCCACACTGCCCACGTGCAGATCACAGCACAGAAAAGTTACCGGGGATTTTCTGGTCCTGCACCAACAGGACCCAGAGGAGAGAAACTACTGCAACCTACCCATGTCCTCAGCTTAACGTGCCATGTATTTACACGGCGGTCCCTCTGCTTTTGTGCCAGCATCAAGAAGTTAGCCAAGGCCGGCAGTGCACGGCCCTAGGCACATTGTGCGTGGTTACTGGTTTTCAGTCCCTCTCCTCTCCTGTCCGGGATCCAAACAGAGAAGCCAAGGAAAGGGATCCACCTCCCCTGCCCACAGACCTTGTCACCAAGGTGTCCGGGGTCCTCCACACGCACTGCAAAGGCCGCCTCCTCCTCCAAGAGCTCCTGCAGCACAGGGGACCCAGCACAGCGCGATACAGCTAGCAGCACTGAGCCACTGGAAAACGGCCCAGGCGTCAGAGTTTGATGGACCTTAATGACAGAGGACTCGTACTGATGAGCAGGGATCGCATGGCTTTCAGTGGCTAATGAAGTCGCAGGGGGGCATTTACCAAATGATTTTTAAAGCAAACATCATCGATTTCCTTGCTGTGAAATGTGGCACCTCAGTGACAGGCTCAGAAATGGCTCCGCTACCTAGCAAAAAGGTGCCAAGGACAGTGACCGTGTCAGCAGCTGCGAGCACTGCTGCCTCTGGCTGGGCTCACCAAGTGTTTCAGTGCAGCACAGCAAGGACTCGATGGCTGCCTTCCACCCCTGAGCACTCCAACAAGCAGGTTTTTGAACTTTTACAGGGGTACATCTCCCATGTTCAGAACACTCACACTAAGAACCCTCCTTAAATGTTTTTAACTACACCAATATGCTTCAAGAAAATGTTTTCTCGTTTTGAGAAAACAGCATTTTCTAGAAAAAAAAAAAATCACTGAAAAATTCATAATCAGCTCCATTTATGCCATTCCTCGGGGCACCTTGTGGGAAAGTCATTTCATCACATTTCACAAACACATTCTAACATATTTACTCTACCCTTTCCTTTATTTGGCCCCACTATTTTTGTGCGGTCTCCTCCATCAGCAGCAGCTCCATTCTTCCATGGCAAAGGAAGAGAACCAGCTGGAGTTGCTAACTGGAGGCAACACGTACTCCCCCATCTTGGGGGGCCGTGCTGCTCTCCACACCCAAAGGCAGTTTGCAGTTCTGCAGCCAGAGCAAACGTTTGCAGCCATCGATTCCAATCTTGCTCCCTTTTCCCAAAGGAAACGTGCTACGGACATCGGACTGTGCTTCCTCTCCCAAACCCTGCCACCACTGCACGGTTCACAGCCTTTTCTGAACCTCTGCACAGCTCGGCCACAACAGCTGGTTTATGCAGCAGCTCATCAGTACAGAGTTCCATTGGCTTTAGTTCTGGTCTCACCTGAAATTGTCAAACTGGTCTCCACTAAATCATGTCAAATAGTCACACTAGGGTATTGCTGGGAACAAACAATGCCCCCACAGAAATCACAGCCACACCAGACCCAGACCACAGGCTAACGGTACAGAAGGAGGTTCCCTCTGGACATCAAGAAGCACCTGTGTGCTGTGCAGTGACCGAGCACTGGCAGGGGCTGCCCTGAGAGGTGCTGCAGTCTCCTCCTCAGAGATCTTCAAAAGCCTCCTGGGCAGTCCTGGGCACCCTGCTCTGGGTGGCGCTGCTGGAGATGGGGCTGGGCCAGAAGGACCCAGAGGTCCCTTCTGTAGTTCTGAGAGGACAAACTGCTGCGGACCATTAGCTCAAAAGCTAGAAATCACAAAATAACAAAGTCAGTTAAGCCCCCTGAAAGTAAACCCACCGATGTAGATCATAAAAACACAGTGCCAAAATTCAACAGCTGTATGCTCGGATGTTTCAGGGGATGAACACTCTACAGTATCTCAAACGATCTGTTACTGTTAGCCAGAAGACATTTAGTAATTGAACACAGTCAGCAATGCAGGCAGGAGCATGCACACGAAGCCTATGCTGGCACTGCACAGCTCATTGTTTCAGGGTACAATTGACAAGACTCCACTGATGCAGATTAAACGCAGCTGCAAGACCCAAACGGACAAGATGGACAAAGTGCTGGGGAAAAGAAACAGAAGAATGTGAAACTCCACAGTCATACGTTATTCATGAAAGGCTGTTTAGTGAATATTTCAACATGCGTCTCTGGTATTAAAGGAAAAACAGAAGTTACATCTAAGATTTAAATAAAAATTCATGAAAAACAAAGTCGTGCAGAAGAGCTACTTATCTGCACTAATTGCTACTAAGAGATTGTCTACACGGAGCCCTTGCATTAATCCTCACAGTCGTGATTCAACATTAAATGAAAGATCACTGGTAACTTTTAGAGTCGCAGTGCTTCTCTTAGATTTTGGAGTCTGCAGGCATTTATCTCAACTCACTAAAGCAAACACAACTGTCTTTTGCTATATCAAAAACTGAAAAGCTGCCAGCAACACTTATGCATGCTGCAGAAAACATTCTGCATGACTTCCATCTGGTATTCATCAATCTAACTGGATGTAAGGATGGCATATGTTAGTGTTCTCCCACAGCCTAGAGAAAGTAATCATCTTGCCTTCCTTGATGCAAGCACCACATTTTTTGCATCAGGTATTTTTATTTAGTTGTTTTTAACACACTACAAAGTCCTCTATCAGAAGGCAGCCTTCTGGGCATTCCCACCGGAGTCACCACACCACGGCTGGTGTAATGTCAAGTTTGCCAAGTCCGAAGTCTACCTGCAAGCCAATGAGGCAAATCATCGGGCTACAGGGAGAGCTCCAGGTGGTTTGCACCACCAAAAGATTCATGGGCTGCCGCTTTGCACACGGAGTAGACATCAGCCTCTGCACGAACAAGAAAAAATAAAAAAAAACAAGATTCAAACAGTTTTCCATCATTAGTAACATTAAAACCGCAAGTCTTAAAACCACAACGAAAAGCTAGGTCTTGCAAGACTAAGGGAATAAACTCCCAAACAGTTTTGGGTTTTTTTCCCCAGTCATTACCAACAGCGTAGACCTGGTTACAGAACAGATAGCTGTGTCTACATGCAGTTAAACGCAAACAGAAATGTGTTTGCTAAAATATGGGCTGCAGGTTTAAGGAACTAACATGGACGCGTTTCTAAGTGCAAAGTGAATAGACGATCTAGCTGAACTCTAAATAGCACGGAGGTTCCAATTTCTGACTGATAAACCACTGCTACAGCATGAAGTACAGCCCAGTGAACTCGTGGCAAGATTCCCTTCCACATAAACGGACACCAGCTCAGGTTCCAGGCTCAGAGTGCGAACACAGAGCTGCTGTCTCAAGTTTCAACGAGCAGATGTGTAGCAGAGAGCTCTCTGCCAAGGAGGCACAAGCTTGGGTTTTGGGGTTTACTCTTTCTCATGTCTTATTGATTTTGAAACTATTGCTTTTAAATAAATTAAACAACAAGAAAACCCAGACAATGTTGGAAGAACAGACAAAGGAATTCATCAACTACTAAAAATGAAAAACAACAAAAAACTTCCCAGTATTTTAGGTTCAATTGGAAACAGTCTTTTTTTTCCCTCACAACCATTTTCTTTGAATCTGAAGTCCCAATCCTGTTCTCTGCATTCCATGGTATTAAACTCCTCAAAATTGAATGAGAAACACACAAACCCGAACAGCAAACTGGCAGCAAAACTGTACCAGCTTCAGGGAAATAAAGCGTTCAGCACCACCAGCCAAGAACAATCCAGCAAGGATTATTTCTAGTGCTTTGCATTTCGCAAGGAAGAATAATAATTTTTTGGCCAACACGACCAGAAAACGTGGTGTTGAGAGCGCACCACTGTGGAAACCAGAAAGGCTTTTCTGGCCTTGCCTGCTTCTGCAATGTTAGCTGTGTATTTATCACTATAGGATGTTCTTCAGACATTTCAACAAGTAGTCGTTGTTTTGGTTTTTGTTGGTGTGGATGGTGAGGTTTTTTGGTTTTTGTTTTCAAGTATATAGACTTCACTGAGAGAACAGACTGGCAAGGTAGAAAGCAATTTATCTAAGCGCATGCTTTCAGAGCCCTGAGTGCCATACAGCACACGTGTGCTCACCTGTTGAAAGCTCTTCATTCCCCATGGCATTCCTGGAGCCCTTTTCACCCAGTCCCAGTGCAAATTCATCTTTCTTTGGCCTTTCTTTTGCACCAGTGGAGGTTTAGGTTGGATATTAGGAAAAAAATCTTCACTGAAAGGGTTGTGAGGTATTGGAACAGGCTGCCCAGGGAAGTGGCTGAGTCTCCATCCCTGGAGGTCTTCAAAAAAAGTGTAGATGTAGAGCTTAGTGACATGGCTTAATGGTGGACTGGGCAGTGCTGGGTTAAAGGTTGGACCAGATGGCCTTAGTGGCCTTTCCCAGCCTAAATGATTCTGTGATTTTATGATTCTCAAGTGGCAGCTCAGAGTTTTTGCACCACATTTTAGGTAAGGCTCTACCAACACATTGGGCAGTAGCACAAGGGTTGATCTTTGCATTCTAAATAGCAGGGAAAAATGGGAAGCATTGTCCAGTGAAAAGCTGGATACAACTGCTTAACAGCAAGTTCCCACAGCAAACAGGAAAGCTGCAGTCACCTCACTGCCTCGTTTGGGTGGTGATTCATCATTTGATGCCTGAACCCAACCCTGCAGCTGATGGGCTTGGAGTTTCTTTGTTCAAAGGGCTGCTGGTAGAGTGCCTGCTACTGGCAGCTGAAGACACAATGCCTCCCAGGAAGAAAAAGCAGAGAAAAATTACCTTTGGGCTCCCACCCTCCAATCTACTCCTTGCTGAAAAGATTACTGCAATGGGAAACAAGAAAAAAGGATAGTCACAGATCTTAAGGACATGAGAGAACAAAGTCTTACTACTCAGTGTGACACACAACTTCAGTAGTGCATTTGTGCAGCAGGAGCAAAACTTCCAGCTGAACTTGACTATTTCTTTTAGAAACAAACTCCTCGGTGAAGGATCCCCCCACAAGATGGATGTGGATCCAAGAGTTACTCACCTTCAACGACAGGATTTTACACCAATTTCTTAATTTCAATACATCTAGTTTCAGATTCCAAACACTGAAAGCCTCAGGCCCATTACAGCCAGATACCAATGAAAGCCATTTCAGGAGCAGAACCATGTCTGTATTAAATTACCCATACCAATACTTCCTCAGGGTGCTTGTGCTTTTGTTTCTTTGGGGTTTTTGTCGTTGGGTGGGGAGGATTTTGGTGGAGGAGTAGGTTGTTGTTTTTGCTGTCAGACAGCAAGACGTTCAACCATGACAAATGTCTTCAAAAAGCAGAGTTATCAAACTGCTAGTTCAGCTTGAAGCAATGCCTCTGAGGGAAGAATCCAACAGCCTGCTGAGATGAGGTTGCACCGCTCCAGTAGCCCTGCTCACCAGAACCCAGGTGATGCAGATCTTAGCTCACCTCCTCTTAGGTCCCCACGCAATGTTCCTATACATTCTCCTCTGTACTTTCAAGTTTTACGTGCATATGAACTGGAGGGAAGGTGCAGAAGACTCATGTCAATACAAACATGGTCATCTTTCATACACCCACATCTTCTGAGACTTCTACTATCCTAGTTCTCAGAAGAAATCTACACTCCCTATGTTTACTTTTTTCCCCGTATTACTGCTGTAGGAAAAAAAAAAAGAAACAATAGCTATTGATTTCAGTTATAACCGCCCATTATTCTGCTTTCAGCGTGACACAGTTCAGTAAAATGAATAGAAACAGGAGCAATGTCTTACAGCAGTACCATATTAACGATTGGGAGACTAATCATATCTTGTTGAGCTGTGAGCATCAGCAAGCTCAATACAAACGGAAGATATGCCCTCAAGCCACATACTTAGTCAATCTATTTAGCATATCCTCTGTCTTTGCATCACAGTACTACACGCGTTCCGTTGCATACTCCATAGAAGCAGTTAAGTCATAACTTGAGATCTCACCATGACTCTCTTCGGTTTTGCCACCCACATTCTACATCAAGCCAGCAATATAAAAACTGAACAAAAAATCTGTGAGGGTACTTTTAACCTTGACATTCACTCACTGTGAAAATCAGAATAGATCAAGAATTGCTCTTATTTTTCCAGACTTGCCTCTCATCCAAGCACATGGATTTCAACAGTTACATGCCTATCTGTAATTTATTGGAGCATTTGCAGCTTACATCATAAATACAGGCCTAGCCTGCAGGAAAAACAATGACTAATAGTTGAAAGAGTGCCTTCCAATTAGTCATCGTGAAGAACACCCATGCTCACTGCTCAGTCCTCAGGTGCCAGCAAAGTCCAACAGGGAAGCCTGACAAGAAATATTTCATCCAGAGAAATACATCACTTACAAATGGCAATAGCAGTTACATCAGAGACTGATTTTTCTGTCTTGGTACATACCAAAAGGAAAACTTACGTTTAAAAAAGTTCCCAAAGATGTGAACCCATTAAGGAAGCTGACAGGAAAAGCTGTGCTCTGAGCTGTGTTCCCACCACTCGAACATGCTGCATTCTGCTTCAGAAGACCTATGCCAGACTGTGTTTTCTCTTTCCAATTTCAGCATTAAGCCAAGAGACAAACACAGGAGCCTGGAGAGGCTGCCTCTCAGAGGCAAGTTGCTGCTCAGCTGCCACCTCTTGCTTGTGCACCAAGGGGATTCTGCTCCAGCCATGTCTGCAACTCAGCAGGACGCAGTAATGGAAGACCCTATTTCTCATGTTCATTTCTCCTCTCCGAATGTGGCAGCTTTGCCAAACGCCTCAGAATTCACCGAGGTGCTCTCTCTGGCATCCCTGCCACAGGCTGTTGATCCTTGAATTAATCTGCTAAAAAAAACAAAGTCAATTGGAAAGCATTTGCGCATCTCCAAGTCAGGTTTACTGAAGAAGCCTTTTGGTCGAGACTCTGTTCACTTCCATGGACCTCCTCCCAAGACATCGTGCAGCTCCAGCCTCAATTCAGACTTTGGAGATGAAGACTACAGTTTGCTTGTGCTCTGTAGACTTAGAGCAACATATGGCAATTTGCAACTAGAAACTGCAAAGACAAACTAAGGGAGTGTAGATTTACCTGAGAGCAAAGGGAGCCATGGTACCTTTTCTCTCCTCCTCTTCCTCTTTATTAATAGCTGGCTCAACACATGTTATACATCACTTGCCATGGCCACAGGCAGGGGCTGCACAATCCCACTGTTTAGATCAGGACCGCGCCTGCTTCATTTTCACAGCTGCATATGGTCACAATTAACAGCTTGCTTTGGAAAGGCACAGGGACCCTGGAAACACTGCACCTGGAAGGAGTTCCTCATCTTTCTAAGCACTGAAGGAGTTTTGTGTTAAGAGTCTTCAGTGTACCCTCTAGAAATCCAGGTGACATTTCTGTGGGATTTTACTACAAATTTTATTTGCTCTTTTGGACAATCTGGAGTTCATGGAGTTTGAGATATGACCTGGTCAGGTCTTAAATCAAGTCCCTTCTACCTGGACAATTGGCTAGGAAGAAGATAAGAACAGAGATTTGAGAAAACCTAACAGTCCTCTCTGTTCAAATAGAAAGCATGTTGTCTTCCTGAATGCATTATGCTAAACCTGCATGTAAATGAGAGATGTATAAATAGAATTGGGCATTAACTGACATCAGATTTTTATTTTTTTTAATGGGGATGAGGCAGGGGATGTTGTTATTAAAGGAGTTAAGTTCTAACATCTGTTTTTAATTCTACCAGCTTATTTGTCTGTTTATACCTACAGGCTTTCAAGACATCATTCAACACCCCTAATTAAAGCTGACAAGTTTTGTTCAGTGCAATGCTTTCTTGCATCCCTGCAAGCCACTTACTGATGTCACTGCTGTCATTGCAGGTGACATGGCTTCCTGATGGAAAGATGACATGGGGCCAGAGTGCCTCCACAAGGGAGGAGAAGAGGTTCACTTTGCCCCATCAGACAAAGGCGGGAACAAGCAGTGGATGGCAGTGACCGCTGCTCTGTCCACAAGCCCTTACCTCACCTCCAGGCTGGGGCAGTACCCTAACAGGTTGCTATTCTGGCTGCCTTAAAGCACAAATCTATGGCAATGCTCTCAAGCATTTTTCTAAAATGCCACTGAAATTGGACTCCAATTTAATAATATGATACCAATTATATCTGGAGAATGCATGCCATGCTACAGACACGCACACATAATCCCATCTGCAGTCATGGCCTAAGGAAACGTGGTATTTGTTCTTCAGTAAAAAGAGCACAGTGCTCATTCTAGAGAGTAGCACTGCATATGCAAGTAGTCCGTGGCTATGAAAGCATCTGCAGAAGCAGCTGAGATGCTCTGACATGATGCGCTCTATGGAAGAAGCCACAGGACAAATACCAACAAGTTGTTTAATTGCTTCATGCTTTGGACTTTAGGCTTCACAGATTCAGCCACAGAGATCATTAGTTAGCCATTTCCCTACATTTTTCATTAAAATGAAAAACCACCCACAGAATTCTGGTGGAAGGTCAAGCAGACCAGGGACAGCTGGTTTCAAAATCCCAGTCTCAGCCCTTGCATCACACGCATTTCTCATCCTAAACCCACGATCACTCACACAACCAGTGTTCAGGCGATAGCTGTGCCCCATGCTGGGCTGCACAGACTGCTTTCCCTTCTTCTTGCGTGTCTCTCTAAGAGGGCAATCCATAACCGCACACACCGTCTTATTTGCCACGCAGATTCCAATCCCACCCCCCAGGAGTTTCACAATCAGAACAGACTTGCTTCTTGGGACTACCAATGTGCCTTAAATTGTATTTTTAAACCTGTCTCAGTCTGGCAGAGAGCTTTTGTTACACACACATACGGTGCTTTCTACCTGGGGGCCTGGCTCCCTGGGTGAGGTGTCTAGACAGCTCTGCAGTGGCAGGGGCTGCACAGCCCCACGCTGTACTGAAGCCGCCAGTTTTAGCGTTAGGAGTAATTTCATGCCCCAGGTTGCCATAATCAAACACATCTGTTGCATGGAAATTATCCACTGCCAACTTGTCTGCAAAGCGCAACATGCCCAAATTATCTGGGTTCTCAAGATCAACTCCACTTCCTAAAAGACTGCACTAAATACCACACAACAAAACGCCGCCAACGAGCTTTAGTCATACCAAAATTCCTGGGAGATTCCAGCAGATCCAAAGACTCCCTTTGAGGAGAGGACAGAACTCAGGAAGGATGGCTTTGATGACTAGTATTCCAGCAACCACTGCACTGCATGCCAAGAACAAAATAAATAAATAAATCTGTATTTCAAATACTTGCACAAAAAAAAACAAATTAAAACACTTCTCTCAATCCTCTAAGATGCAGAAAGTCATGAAGAAAACAACCATTAATTTAAGCCAAGTTTTAGCTTCATTTGTCTACAGCTATACTTCCCCAGTTCAATACAAAAAACATTATGACAGATATGCAAATCTGGTATTTTCAGGCACGAAAGGTGAAATCCCTGTATATGAAAGGTTGAAGTCTGATCTTTAAAAGAAGCCTGCAGCTGGTTTCTGTCATCTTCCTTTCTCTTCTTGACTCAATAAGCAGATCCACAGCTTAAGGAAAATGATGATTTTGTCCATACAAGGAAAAGGACAAAACACCTCCCCAGACTAAACTAAAAATTCACCTTTTCCTTGTGGGAAAACACTTTGGCACTTCTCAAAGAAAAAAATGGGGAAAGAGGGGTGGGAGGGTTGTCCAGACTCTTCAGATATTTAATTATAAGCCTTTCCATGAAAGTGAGAGAAAAAAATAAGGAATCCTATACAAGTATTTCAATTCAGAACACTTGGGATGTTCTACGCTTTCTGTCCTTACGTTGACCACTATTGTTACTGAACTAACAGGGAGGTGTTTTTGCAACCACTGCTTTTGCTCCACACAACGTAAGTGTTCCTTCTTCTCCTTTTCTTACACTTACAACCAGCAGAGCTGTAACCAGACGACCTCTCTGTGCAACGCCCACCAGCAAAGTGCCAGCAGCACCCAGAAGCACGGACAAGGGCAGCCGCTAGCTAACATGAAGCTCCCCAGTGACCTCGGATGCTGAAGCTATGAAGCTTGCACCACGCAGAGATGAACAGGGCCCAGAGATCAGCTTCCACAACAAATCCTCAGAAGCTCCCACAGCTCACACACTTGAAGTTGCACAGCGCTCAAACTACCTCGCAGCAGCTTGCTATGATGACATCCATTTAAAAAAACTTAGAGCTGAAGAAAAATTTTCTTAAGGAGACCTTCTTAAACATTTTAAATGTATCAAAATTAACAATTACCTACAATTTTATCAAAAAACTCTCCAGCAAAACATTTCATCGAGAGAAGCAACAGAAAACTGGCAAAGCACTCCTTCATTTGAGCAATGCTCTGGGGACGCGAGTGCTCCGCGCTTCCTTTTTAAATGTTGAGCTGCCTAATTGAAATGCAGCTCATACAGCACCCAGGCTCACTTCTGGATCACTAAGAAATTGGTCCGATTTGAAAATGTCAGGATCTGGTTAGCAATTCAAATGACCACAGTGGTAATTACGCCTTTTCATGTTCCAGCATGTTGCACTGCATCAAAACTGACACAAATGCCTGGTTTTATAATATCACAGCATGGAAATAAATGTCCAAAACGATATGAAAATGTACTAGTAAGAGATTAATAACTGTTCTTCTAGGAAGAAAGATGGCTCTTTTCAACCAGTATATTTTAAAAAAAAAAAACCTTCTCTGATAGCATCTCTCCTTGAGGGAAACTGAATTATATTATCACTCATAAGCTATAATCATTTCTGTCAGCACCAGTCAGAATATTTGAAGGAAAGGAGGAGGAGAAACAGGGAAAGGGTTGGGGGAAAGAAATAGTGCGATCTTATAAATAAGTCCAGAGAGATACTACTTAAAGGTTCCCCTCCAGCATTTTGTTCTCTCTCCCACCCAGCAGAGTAGAACATATTTCAAGTGTTTTATTTTGATCATAAAGTGGAGGAATTATGTGGATAGGGAGCAATGCATCACGAGCGATGTGCTCTGCTCTACAATCTTTGGTACCAATGTGTCACTTTGAAATATGGGCCTAAAGCAATATGGGGAAGAGAAACTTTTTTCTTTTGCAGGGAAGGAGGAGGGGAAAAGGTCTTTCAAAGTCTAACGTGCCCCCAGAAGTCTGTTTATGAAATAAAATAAATAAAGCAAGCCATGTCTTCGGCAGCTCTCTTGTGCAGCAGCCAAACCACATCCCAGAGTCACTCGCTTGCCTCCTCGATAGAGGATGGTTTAAACAGATCAACACTCGGTACCTCTGCCTCCTGCCGAAAGCACATGGGCGGAGATCCCAGCCAGCACATCCCTCGAGCAGCTGTTTTGCCATCTGACAGCTCACACAGCACATCTCTGGTCACACACAGCAGAGCTCAATGAACGGAGTGCTGCGATGTCTCCACAGGTCAACTGGAGCCTTCAGGGAAGGCCCGCGCTGCCTCTGCAGCCTGCTGCTTTCTTCCCACCCGGCCAAGAGGTGTGGGTGCCACTGTTCAGAACAGAAGGTAGCCATGGAGTTACAATGGAGAGGTCTTGTTGGACAGTACCCTCACCCCAGCCCCAACAGCATTTCTGTTGTGGTTTTTTGTCTGTTTTTGTGGGGGTTTTGTTTGATTGTTAGATACTTGGCAGTATCTACTAATTCAGCAAACAGGGAGTGCCGCTGGAACTGCGAGTCCCTCAGCCTGTTACCCATCAGTAGTCTTCTGGACCCACCACAACCCCCATTTCCCAGCACTGCGCAAGGAGACAAGAGTGGGTGAGGATGAAGATGGTTTTAGTTTGCTTTTAGTTCTCACTGCTTTAGTTTGCTAGCAATAGGCAATCAATTGTATTTATCGCCCTTATGCTGTATTTTTTGCCCACGATGGAATTCCCTGTCCTTATCACAACCCACAAGCCTTTATTTCATATTTTCTCCCCCTAACCCTTTGAGCAGGAAGAGTGAGCGCGCAGCATGGTGAAGCTTAGGCACCTCCAGCGTGAAGCCGCCACACTGCCATCCTGCACTCTTACGGCAAGAGAAACAAGTGCAAGACTTCTCTTACAACAGAAGCTTGAAGTATTTTCTCTGCTGATCACTTGTGAAGCATAGCTGCTGCAGAGACAAGCAGCAGTAATAGAAGTGAAGTTTACCAGAACACTGGGAAATCACAGCTAGAGAAGCAACTGCCACATCACCATTACTGGGTACACCGCCACGAACTTAAATCGTTAGGAGAGCAGGCATGGTTTTAATCAGGTGACCAACACACAGCAGTCTCCCAGCCTTCCCACCTTAGGCTATCAAGTTAACCCCACGACTGTTCACTTCCCTCTCTCGAGCATGAGTAGAGGCCTTCAAGGGCTGCACATTCTACTCGGGAGTTCAAAATTGTGGTTTTTTTTTTACAGAAATGTGGGGTTTCCTATCAGAGGAACAATAATATCCACCTTCCTTATTTAAAGCAATTCAGCTGCAGATTTTGCAGGAAGTAGCAACTCATCTGGCTCATGGCCTGATGAAATGTGTTAGGTACACACTTACCCTTAAATGGGTGGGCATAGTTTGCCTGTGCTGTCTGTAAAGCTTCACAGGCACAAGAGGCGCAAAAGATACCCTCAAACGCACTCCCATGCCCTGATCAAAACCTCCAAACCTCCACTGTACGGCTTCGCTATTTTATTGACTGGACTCTAAAGAGGTCAAAAATGTGAGGAAGTGACCAGTACTTGCATGCAGGGAGGAAACCGCAGCACGGCACGAGCAAGCCCAGGTGCCAGACTTACCCAAGCTCCAGGTTCCCGGCTACTGGTCCCAACAAACTCAGGTGCCATCTTTTCTCCTCAAACTTGTTTACTGCAAGTGCCACATCTTACTGGATTTTGAATCCAACTTATGTCATTGAGAAAATAACCAAATTCAAGCCTCTCTTGTCTACGCTTCGTAAGAACATTACAAAGAAATAACAACTCATAATGAAAGCATTCAAGACCAAGAGCCACACAGAGCATGAATCACTTTAGAGCTGCAGGAGAAACCGGCTGCCTAATGTCTTTGTGCCCAGCTAAAGGTGTTAATACATGCTATCACCCCAAGAATGTTTTCCAACATTTTCATGAGGTAGGGAAATTTTGCAGAGAACTGATTGTTAACTTTACCGCTCCTTCCAGACTTGGGAGGAAGGGAACTGCAGCCAAATCTGCAAATTAGGGCTCCAGCCTGACAAAGCACGGCTGCAGAGCTGTGCTCAGCCAATCCTTTCAACACCATCTCAGCAAGAAAACTGTCTTGCAATAGTATGACACCAAATAACCATAAAAGCTTAACCTTCACCCTTGCATAAAAAGTATTCATCAGAAATATACTAGCTACCGACTACACTGGGGAATTAACGAACTACTATTGCAACAGAAGGCAGAAATCCACAGGTATTCATCTAGGTAAAAATCCCACACAGCTGGGACATCGTAACACTAATGTAAGATGAAATAACCAGAAACTGGTAAATCAATGGGGACTATGCAGGAGGAAGCACAATCATCTGGCACAGGATTACTGAGAGCATTTCTTGTCTTCAGAGCCTTGGAAGTAAATCAGAAAACTGCAGAGTAGCCTGGAATCCACTTCTGCTAGGACCATTTTGGTGAAAAAGTATACACCGGGACAATGAAATGGTGCACAGTAGTTTAAAAAGATTGTTAGATACCAACATTCTAATTCTTCTTGAATCTTTATTTTTTAGATGTAGAAGTAAAACTATTTAATCTCAGTTTTAAAAAAAAAATTATCTAAGTATTAATAAGTAAAGATTCCCTTCCAGGTTAGCATTCTGTTCAACTTGCATTTTAATATCCTTTTTTTCCCTTCTCAGGTACAGTATTTAACTAGTCACAATGAGAATCATAAAGTTACTCCTCCTGACTTCAGTTCTTGAAAAGGCAGAGCAGAGCAAGCAAAGTCTTGTTCAATTACCTGGGCAGGCTGCTCACAGATCAATGCCCGACATCTCGGCAGTTTCTAAGACTTCTGTTTGGGAAAAGAGACTGAGCAGGAGGATAGAGGCAGAAAAAAACAAAGCAATAGAAACCACACCCAAGAGAATTATTTTAAAATACATCTTTTTGCATCAGCGTTGCGATACAAATGCTTTGTAAAGATGCTTAAGTACCCAAGAGAAATGGGAGCATGAATATATGGGAGGTGACCTGGTCATGAACGTCTTGCTTCTGATCCCACTCGCACCTTTTAGGCCCACTGGGGTGCACTGAACTCACGGAACTGCTAGAAAGCTTTAAGTACAGGATACTGCTCCTATACGCACACCTTTTCTTTTCCTCCAGTCCTTCCCTATTGAAAGAAAAAACTTGTCCCAGCCTAGTAGCGATTTAAAAAAAAGTTACTCATGAGTTACTTTCAGCTTCACACGTACCTGAACACACACAGTGCTACCCAGTATTGCCACTTAGGCCATCATGCATGATCTTACATTTAGGTACAAAGGAAAAAAAGGAACACTGTAATAGGAAGCACATCTATCATATAAGCAAAGTGCCAAAATCTGAGATCCTGCATTCAGGCAAAGTGCCATCCCTCAAGGCAGGACCTCAAAGCCGACAGCTGTGCTCAGCAGGTCACCAGCACGCTCCCATCAGAATCTGCAAGAATACCCTCAGATGGCCACCACCCTCGTTTTGCAAGCAGAATAGAAAAGAAAATAATCAAAGTGGGAACTAGAAATAAAAATAAGAGGCAACTCCTTTAAAGAAGTCGGTCTTGTGTAAGACAAAACCAAGCAAGAAACGCCAAGGCGTATTCTATAAACTTGTTTCAGCAGACTTTTCCAAACAGGCCTTACCATGTAAAGGGCCCACCACCTGACGCAGGCTCCTAGGTGTGAGTTACAAACAGTAATAGTACGAGTAATAATATTTTTAAAGAATTGGCAGACTGGATTCCCGATGGATGCAAACAGCCTAACAATTAACAGTGAACACATGTTTGAAGTCAACTTCAAGTAATATGCTAACAACAATTATGTGCATCTGTTTCATGCTCCCTGAGAATAATGCCATCAAAACTGAATTCAAATGTTTCAAAGCTACAGAGAGCCTGAGCGTGTCTTTGACTAATTAAAATTAACCACGTTTCTGAGGTCACAAGCTTACCCCTTTGGACATCAGCAAATTCTAGCTAAGGTCACTTCATCGAGCAAACTAATGAATGCCTATGTTCAAAAGGCATGCACAATACATTTATTTAATTAACACATTACTGGTTTGAAGGAGATTTATAGCATCATTTGAATTTTGGAAGACCCACAATAGCTCTCTTCAGTCATAATGCTGTGGAGTCATAACAATATGCAATAAAAAACAGGTCAACACTAAACCTTAGCTGAATTATTAATTAGGGTACAATATTCTTTGATATGAAAACAACTTACTTTAGTAAATCGCATATATTAACTTCCATTTGCTTTATTTTTAATTCAAATAAACAAAGAAAAAAGTAGACTTAGCTGTTTTGCATATGTATTACTGGGGCTGTTGCACTGTCAAGTCCCCTAAGTTACAGATACTCTTTCCTAGTGCAATGAAGAAGGGGAGCGGACAATCAGAACTTGCCTCTAAACAGAAAATTCAAGACAGTGCAACAACTTACAAGTTTTTCCAGGCTTCATTTTTCTGTAATATAAAAACAAAAGGGGTAACTATGATCATGATGCAGAAACTATAGATGAGGTTTCTCAGCCTGCGCCACACGGAAAGCCAGAGGAGCCTAATGAGCATGGATTAAAACTTGGACTCCACCAGTGATGCTGCCCAAACACCCAGGGGTGCTGGAAAAGCCTGGCCGAGGTGTGCAGTTATCAACTGCCCCTGCACCAGGAGCTCCCCTTCACAGGGCAACCGCTTCCCTGTCAGGAAGGGCCTCTGGGTATCACTGCAACACTAATATTTAGGTGAGGAACAGAGTTTTAAACACCATTATTTCCCTTGCAAGCTATGGAAATACATGCTAAACCCTTCCCTTGGGATCCCTTCCTGTCTGAACACAGATTTACGCGCGATGTTCCAACTGTCCCACGTGACCACCAGCCATTTATTTATTTATTTTAACGTATTGGCACCAACAAACTGAAACCTACTAAATGAAAATAATCTCCTGATGTCATACAGTGGAAAAAAAATCATTTTTACCAGACACTGATCTGATTACTCTATGAATGAAGCTAATCAGTGTAATTACACAGTTTAAAAGTGCATGCTGCGGACCCACAGATGAGCAAGGACAACACTTCTGCGGGTGCCAGCTGTGTTTCAGATTTGCTAAACCAGAGCTTTACGTAAAATTTTATTTTAAAAAAATGATATTGGTTTCAAAGTATTCTTTCAAGTTCAACTGCGTAAAAAGAATTGGAAGAAGTTTCCTAGCATTTGCTTTCCAATCAGAGCATTTAGTGAAAAGCTAACAATTTGCAAGATGAAGCACAGTAATTTCATGCATTGTGGTGCTACATCAGCAAAGGGCTAGATTTAGCAATACAGAGTCCCACTCCATTGCCCTGAGAGTGCCAGCCAGCAGCGTGCTGTACTGCTCTGTACAGACACTATCCCCACCATGCAGAATTTTGGCATTAATATTCAAGGCTGCCGAAGGATCCTAACTACAGAAATACTGTTCATGGTTAAAAAAATAAAGAAACCCACGAGGTACCCAGCATAAACAACCAGAAATAGATGAGGATGTAGCACTGCTCCTTCTACATAGAGCATTTTGAGAGAGAAATGTAAGGGTCAGCATGATAGCCTTTTCCCTTTCATGCCCTGTGGCAGACAAAACTTAACCTGAAACTTCCCAGAACCTGTGTCTGCGACCTGGGAATTCCAGCTTTGCCTTTACCCAGTTAATCCAGCTCTGAGCTGAAGCATCAGTGACGTTCTCATGAATACAGGCTCAGCAGTTCTGGGTTGAAAACCACTTAGACACTTCTGGCTGGGTATCCTGCCCTCAACAAATGCATTTGATGCTCATGTATAGCCTCTTGGCTGCTCGCTTCCACAGCCATCTGTCAGGATGGCGTGCTGCCTGCTTACTAGGTGATGTGCCAGTTTTACTAGTGCAGAGATGCCAAGAGTAGGTGGTTATAAATGCACAGCCAGCACAATAGTTCATTGCCATCTTGTCTTACTGCTCTGCCTCCACCGTCTCGGTGAAGGCAAGGAGGAGGCCACACATCCACCCAGAGGCCTCACCGGATGTCGCAGGTCATTAGCACAGGCTTAAAATGAAAGGAGAGCATCAAGAGATGAACAACTGCAAAATAACCCACTCCTCAACAGCCTGCAAACATCACAGCTGAAAACTTGCATATGGGCTTCTCTGCAGAGCATGCTATAAACCCTGGAGTGAACTCTCTCATTTCAAAATGAAAATGCCTCGACGCCGTCTCACATGAACAGCAAATTAAAGCCACTCCAGCTCTGACACAGTTCCTGTACAGAGAGCTTTAACACATTTAATTTGATACACAGTCAAAATTAATTTCTAACAACTTTTCTGTGTTTTCTTATCTCCACAACAGAGACAAGCTTTAAACGGAGCTGTTTTACTGCCAGAGTGTGATTAATTGGGATGTAAACAACTTGCTCTGCTGTAGCTTCATGCCTGTGAAACTTAAAACCCTGAACAACAAATGCTAGGTCTTCACGTCTGTGTCTGCCTCTCAGTTTTCTTATGCCTCCCGCGTCCTATTACTAAACACTGGATGTCTGCAGGACGGAGAGTGGGATCCTGCATCCTGGGTAGGGCACCCCTTGGCCAGGGAGGTCGTGCAGAACCAGGTGAGAAGCAGTGCATGCTCCCGGAGCTCCCCCAGCATGTGGCAGGCGCCAGTTCCACCTGGTAAACAAGGTGGAGCAGCTTTCATGGGATGGGGAAGGACTCTGCAAGTCTCCTCCTGCTCACATTTAAGGAATCTGTAAGGAGAAAGGCAGCAAAGAGGAGGTTGCAGGCACAACGCATCACAGTATAAGGACCTGCCCTTGAGGCAGGCCGTGTGCTGCTGCTCTAGCTGAAGCAGCGAGCACCAAGGTGGAGAGCTCTACCCAGTGCCCGCCTGCCCAGCCTCAGCGCCATCTGACAGGCTCTGGGTTGCTGGCACAGGCAGAGCACGTATTAAAAATTAGCCTCAAGGCTAACAGCAACAACACAGGACAGATCAAATCACAGAACGTTAAAAAGCAAAGCTGATGGTGTTCCAATATACACATGGGGTTCCTCTGAGGAGGTGAGATCCAGCCAGCGCACATAAATACGGCTGACCTTGTTTGGCAGAGGCTGCATTTTTGTAAATACATTTGATTTCCCCAGTTATATGGCACACAAAGGTGCCAATTTTGAAACATTTGAACACTGAGTGCAGAACAAATACTTTCCAGCCCTCAATTAGGACTTCTATCCTATTTGGATAAAGCCCATTTGGAGAGGAAAAAAAAAAAAAAACACACTTCATGCTTTGACTTTCAGACCCCTAAACAGACTTAGGTTCTCTCTACTCTTCTCCCCTCATTCCAGACCTTTCCGCCACTCTCCCACCCCAAACTCCTGTCCAATTCTCAGATCAGCTAATGCCAGAATTCCCCAAAACACTCGCCTACATTTGCCAAGTCAACCACAGCACCTCTGCACGGCAGCAAGAAACACGGTCCGAGCCCACCACGCTGGGAACACCAGCCAGGCTGCACACACACAACTCCAGGGAACTCCAGGAGGTTCCACCCCAGGGCAGCGCCACTTCCACCAGCTGGGCTCATCCTGCTCTGACAAGAGGGGCTGGCACTTGAAATGAGAAAATTTCATGTTAAATGGGAGCAAACATCTGTATCATCATGTGCATGAGTAAACTACACACACGAGGCCAACTGCTTGTTTGTTCCACGCAGTAGTTGCCGCTATTTATGGATGTTTCAGGTCCTTGCTACATGTAATTGAGCATCATTAACTACACCATTCAAATGTTTCAATACAAAGACATTTCCTCTCATAATTTGTGAAAGATACAAGAGCTGTAAAGAACACCTTTGTATGGATAGTTCTAGTCATGAAAACACATTTCAAGTCTTCCCACAATCGCCTATGCTTTCGGGCAGCAGGCCAGCCACACTACCTTGCACCACCCATTTTTAATACCCTCCTTCAACATCCACCACGGTGTCGTCTAGACTCTCCCCTTCGCTTAGCCAGCTGCAGACCCTGAAAAATGTCCCTTGGTAGTGACAAAAAGGGATGTATGGGCAGCTACCTTCCCCTTGCCCAGGGCAGCAGCAGCAGAGGCCCCCCCGAGGTACGGCGGCAGCTTCTGGCTGCAG